>JAWLTJ010000001.1:2400000-3600000 GCA_037044235.1 Meruliopsis variegata
TCCATAAGATGCTCATGAATAATGCGTGAGTGACTAACGGTAATTATTCGCGATTTCTCACTCCAAATTAGTGTTTCTGTCGGTGTCGGTTTGATTCCGCTCGCAGGAGATATCGTGTTGGCTGTGTGGAAAGCCAACAGCCGTAATGCAAAGTTACTAGAAGAATATCTCCGTGTACTTGGCGAAGAGCACATTGCCGACGGTCTTCCCAACTTAACACCTGCGCCTCCCGCCTTACCAAACCAAACGCAAGGCGCTGTGGTAGCACCAAATAGCGACACGTCTGGCCCGCCTCCAAAGCCCCACCCCGCACAACCTGCTGCGAAAAAGCTAGTCAAAGACTACTCTGATCAACACTTGCAGGCGGAAGCCGTTGCTTCACAGCCCGTCAAGAACGATTCACGCAAGCAAAAATAATTGTTACGTCTCCTTTGAATATGCGATTCGTTGTCTCTGCATCATTTTTGATACCATTGTCTCACAGAAGAAATCTACCATGTCCTCTTGTGCCTTATAGAAATAAGTGTCCCTTCGTCGAGCGCCATTCACACACCTCTGCCTCGGCCGAGCTAAAAGTATGGTCGCGAATCGAGGAGGCCCGAGCGATTTCAGAAGCTCCTCCAACTTGCCGTGTACAAGCCTTCGTCACGGCTCTTTGATGTGCCCTGCACGCATGTGACGGCGCATCGCTTCACAATCACATCAAATGTGGATTTTGGAGGCCCTTTTTGACGGCAAAGAGCGTATGTTCTAGTAGCAAGGAGCATGGTGAAGCGTGCTGATTATTGATGTTCGTCAGATGTCTCAAGAAAGCTTCTAAGACCAGGTCAAAGGTATTACTTTGGTCGAAAAAGACCAGCGGATCTCGTTTTGGATGACAAAACAGTCAGCAGAGATGCGGGCTACATTGACGTCGGCCCATGGAATCCCCCGGCGTTAAGTTCCGAAGATGTTGTCACCGCGAATGAGGCCATTGGCTCTCCTCCTGTAATTCGTCTGCATGCAGGCAAAAAGCTAGTGCGAGTCGTAAAGGAGAAGAATGTCCCACTATGGAAGGGCGATCCCCATAATTACATTGGCGTAGAAGTTCATCCAGAATCAGACAAGGAGATTAGCCATGGCGATGTGGTCATTCTTACTAGAACGTCACCACCGATCATGTGAGGCTCTGCATGCTCGACAAAGTCTTGACTGACGTGACTCTCAACAGATTGTTGTGGAGCCCTACCGTCTTCTGTGTATCGCAGAAGAGTACTGCCGGCGCTGATCTCAAGCAAAAGATCAGAGAGTTGGCTTTCCTATGTGAGTATCTTCCCATACCGAGATGGTGGCTGACATTATTTCGCAGCCTGTGCTCTCATTGTCTCCAAGTCCTTTGTTTGTGGAAGCGCCTACTTCGTGACCGAGGACATTGCCGCAACAACACAGACATTAGAGGCCGTTGTGGCGTCAGCACCCATTGTCAATTTGGACTATATCGATGAATTTGTCCGTCGAGGAAGCCTCGATAATACGAACCAAGATTCCCTCCAATATGAAGCAACACTTCCAGACCCTGTGTCGTTTTTTCCTACTCGAATCAGTATCGACGGCATGACGCTTGATGAGGCCAAGCAATGTTTCAGTCCGCAAATAGACAGAAAGGCTTTGTTGAAAGGGGTGAGACTGGTATTTGCTACACAGAACTCGCATCTAAACAAGGTGAGAATTCTCTGTTCGAAAGCATGTACATATATGCTCACTATCGTTCAGTCACTTGACAAGTCAGCCCATGTATTTGAATTGGCTGGCGCAACCGTCGAGAGATGCACTGACGACGTTCTCCGCCGTCTTGGTGATGTTCCAAGTGCGCTTCGGTTCATCTCTCAAAATATCCGTGAAGCAGATCATTCTTTTTCCGAATCTTTTGAAAGTGGCAACATTCGCCCGGACGGCTTGCAGGCACATCTCATCATCATCTCAGCAGCCACGGACGCGGGCGAGCCTTGGTGCATATCTCTGAAGAAGGCTTCGAAAGAGTATGTTTGATGCGAAACTTCCTATCTTGTAGAAACTCAACTCGCATTCTCCAGTCTTCGAGTATCCATGCCCAATGATGGCATCGTGGCCCTCAACCGAGCCGTCCTCCATGGAGATGCAGAACGCTATCTGTACGAGCTAGCAGGCTCCAGACTCACACATGATGATACTGAGGAAGCTCGTGAAAAGGAAGTGGTTCAATCTTCACAACAATTGATACAGACACCCACACCAAGTGCAAGGCGGGTAAGTCACTGGTAATGCTTGTAGAAGGGAAGTTTCTAACGAATCGTTTGCCAGCTAAAGCGACGGGCAGGAATCGATCAGACGAATCCGTTCGCGGAGTTGCTCGAGACGTCCGATGCACAGATTGCTACTCAGCAGGAACAACAGCCCATGCAGACACAACAGTACGCAGAATCACAGCCTTCTAAGCGAAAGAAAAATGTCACGGGCAGTGCGAAAGAGCCGCGTCGATCGGAACTGTGGCGAACGGTCTTGGAGGGGGAAGGAGAAAGGACGAAAGGGATCTCTAATCAAGGAGCAGATGAGATCCCACGAGAGTCCCACAGTTATACCAAGAGATTCAGAAAGGAGCTTGAGCAGGATGACCTGCGTCTCACACAACAAGGGAACAGCAAAACGCACAGTGATAGCGTCAACGGAATGGAACAAATTCAGGTCGATGACATGCAGCATGATGAATTAATGCAAAGTGAGCGGAAAGGGAGTGAGGGCTACAAGGGCCAATTGCACGGTGCAACGGATAGTGTTCGCGAAGTACATGTGCAGAATCCAGGACAAATTGCAAAGGATGACAAATTTCTACAGTCTGTCGCAAGCTTGAAGCGAGGAGGGAGAAAACGCATGGATGCATTCGATGAGGAATTCAACAATTTGCATCTCACACGACAAACTCCTTTCTCGCATAAAGAGTCACATACCGCGGGCGGGCTTCTGGACGACCCAGAGTATCAAGCATGGCAAAATATGTGTGAAAACGACTTTGATGTGGGCGCAGCGGGCAACTTCGTACAGGTAGACTTTGTTCCGCTCCTGCGTCCCAAACTTGCGCGTAATCACAATGAATCATTGACCCGATCAAATACCCATTCTCCTAGTCCAAACTTTAAGAAGTTCAGATACAAGGGGCACAGCAGACGTGCGCCAGTTGACCTCGACCTTGCTGAGGCCGTAGACTACGGTGTGGGACATGTCCGCGACGTCTCGATTTCTCCACATAACGTCGAGACGGTTGGTCAAGACAGAAGCCAAGAGAGTGTCGTGCTTGCCAGAGGCACAGCAAAGCGACCCAGGAATTCTGGCCACCGACGAATCTGGCCATCACTTATCGCACAATCCACAGCTAGCAGTGACGACGCGGACCACCAATCACAGCCGCAAGGCTCAAGCGACGACTCACGCCACGAGCAAGTACCTTCGCAACGTCAAAGAACGCTGCCTGTATCGAATTCCCAAATTCCGAGCAAGAGGCGCCGGCCTTTCAGCACACCTGCCCACGAAGAGCAAGACAGCAGCGATGGAGAGGACTTTTCTTTTCGAGGCTTCAAAAGGGGGCGTATATGACTTGTGGCCTCTCTCTTTGTACACTATCTTATATCATAAACATATATTGAGCCATGAACACGCGTACATAGAATAGAACGATGCACAAGAGTTTCACAATGAAGCGAGAAATTGTTCCAATCGTCGCTGCAGACAGATGTCCAATGTCTCTAAAGGAGAAACAGTTTACAGTAAAAGTACATGATTATGAGAGAATCTGAAATAGATGAGTCAGAGGAAAATTGACAGGTTCAATTACTTACAGCCAAAAGAACCACGGCAATGACGAAGCCAACGATCAGTAAAAGACATGCAGCACGTCTTCCAGCCCTTCTCTGGTATTCATTCGCAGAGACCAATTCCCGATCCGCAGAACCAGTGTTGGTGGCAATCGTGGAAACATTGTACTCGATGTTGTCTGCGAGGATGTGAGTTATTCCCATAGAAAATGATAAGCAACCTACCGATCATTCCACCCTGCTCCTGCACAATATGTCCTAGATCACGGAAAATCTCATTGAGCTCGTGAATGCCGCTCTCGATTTCCCGAATCTCGCTTTCTCTCTCGGCAATGAGCGTCTCTTGGAATTCAATCTCGGCAAGCGAAGGCTCCGCCGACTTTTGCGTCTGTTGCTGTTGTTGTTGCTGGCCTGATTCCTGTCCCTCGTCAATGCGTACCAGCGTCTCGTCCACGGCGCTACGGAATGGACGGTGAGTGAGAGAGATGCATGTGTAGCGTGCAGAACTTACGTCTGATTTGCATCCTTGGCGGCTCGTAGCGAGCGTTCTCTCTCCTCCTTAGCACCATCAAGAAGCGTTCGACTAAGGTTCGCAGACTCTCTTTGCGACTTCGCAAATGCATTGAATGCCGCTTCGAACTCTCGCTGTAGCTTTGATGCCGTCAGCCGATCAGTCGGGGAAAGTTGTTCGGCAGGAAATGAGGCAAGCTCCTTGATCGCACTTCCGAGATCCTTGACAAGCGCGCGTGTAGCTTCTGTGAGCTCATGACTATGCATGAAAACAGCATCAGTCAGTCCTTCTGCCACATGCCCTGAAGACTTACATCTGCGTCATCCAGTCCTTGTCATTTGGGTGGCCTTGCGTTTGCGAAGTGCGAATCTTGCGTGTTTGCAGCTCGACAAGCTTGTCGATACCCTGCACGTTGCTATTCAATTTGAAAATCTGGATGCCTATGCGATTTGTCAGACTCTTGAATGCTGGATCTGACTCAGGAGTATGGGCTAATGAGGAAGACGGCGCATGATACAAGGGCAACGGGCCTCTTGCTTGTGATCTTCCCCCTCGCCCGCTACCTATGGAATACGACTGTCCATTCAGAGCACCTGTCTCGACGTCGCCTTGTTGTGGTCGCGGGGATGAGGCCCCTCTCTCTAGGTCGTTGAAGGACATCGCGAGAGCGTGCTTGTAGAACAGGGGGAAGCCATACCTTTCTTTGTGTTCGACAGTGTCATTAGCGCGCGTGGCCTGCAGCTCTCCTCCGCGTGTTGAAGTCTATCTATCTACGCACGGCACACAGCTCGGTGCCTGCTTCATGGCAACATGGACTCGCGCCAACAAAAAGTCCCTCTGCTCCGGAAACTGACCCCAAAGAGTCCGCTCAGACGAAGAGAAAGTGCCAGGTACGAATGGCATGAATGATCCTCTCTGCACGAGTCTCACGCTTTCCCACTTCTAGCACGTCGTTTGGCACCGTCGATCGACGGTCTCACGTCGGATCTTCGGAATTACACAATGTTCAAGCCACGTCTTCTTCATCCTGGTCACCCCCTCTACGCCAAAGTAAGGCTGCTACTGTACCCATAGGCCCTCACCAAGTATCTTTGCCCCTCCTTGTTGTGGCCGGGGTCTCAGTACTAGTGGCGGGGCTGCTTTGGCGAGCGTTCATGACATTCGGTGCATCCCTTGTGCGACTTTTTGTGCTCATCGTGCTCCTCGCAGCAGGTATTGTGCTGTCGCAGCTCTCAGAAAAGCATCGACCAACACCACCACACGCGCCTGGAACAAGTGCGGGGATCGGTCATGCACCTCTCCAACGAAGTGCAAGCGCAATCGCAGCCACAGACTATCAGCGCACTCGGCCACTCCCTCACATAGCTACATCACAACCAGTCACGCCCTTGAGCTCGAGTATGAGTGCCGCGGCACCGTTGGTCTCGGATGCACGGACGAGGCAACTGATGATGCAACACGAACGATTTGGCTCCGTTTAATAAAGGATACCCCATGTACACATAGACACAAACACGCAAAGAGAAGATCCTACCATTCAAAAGTAATACAATAAGTGGGGTCAGCCACAGCGAAAAGAAGAATAGAGAGCAGATGCGGAAGGGGGAGGAACATCACAGACATGCAGGAAACAGTGTAGTCGCGCAACACGATCCCGTAGCAGACGTCAGGATGCTCCTCGAATCGACAAGACGGTGCGGTCATGTACTAGTACACGGTAGAACAGTAAGAATGACAACGAAGAAGGCGGGCATGACGCTCGCCGCTGAACGCTCCTGTGTCTCGCGCCAAAGCTTAAGCGCTCTTTTTCTTGGGAGCGGCCTTCTTCTTTGGTGCTGCCTTCTTAGCGGCAGGCTTCTTGGCCTTGGACGCAGTACTGGATGTCTTCTTCTTGGGCGCTGGCTTCTTGGCCGTGGTGGTCTTCTTTACTGTCGTCTTCTTGGCCTTGCTAGCAACAGGCTTCTTGGCTACAGCAGGTTTCTTCGCGACGACTGGCTTTTTGGCTGCTGTCGTCTTCGAGCCAGGGCCGAGCTTCACCTTTCCGCTGGGTCCCTTGGGCAAGACGAACGTCTTCTTTTCCGCGCCCTTGGCAATTGCCTTGGAGATGTGGTTGTTGAAGGATGCTTCAGAGATCTTGCTCGTGGCGGGGTGCTTCTTGTGCAGGAACTTCTTGATTGTCGGGCGGCTAAGGCCACTACGAGCCTCCTCGGGGTGGGCAAGGATGGCTTCCTTGATCATGGCCTGTGGCGTCAAGAAAATGAATAGGTGTCAGTGACCATTGCTATAGAAACATCTTCCTGACATCGGCGCCAGACTTCCTTCCACACGACAGTTTGTCGCACGGCACGCGCATCGCGTCGCGTCGGTCTGTTGACAAGCGGACGACAACGATCGCGATGGCGACGGCAAGACAATGGCAATGAGACTCTGAGCTGTCCCATGAGGTGTTGAAGGGGCTTGTGGGTGGATTGGTGCTCTCGAAGAACGTACTTGTTCTATGATTCATGCGCAAAACCCAACGAGGAACAAATCCATCCACGCGCCCCACTCCTCGAACAGTTCTACCCGCCCTTGGTCGCGCGTCTCGATCGTGACAATGATACCCATCATATGATGCATATGATGGGTATCATGGTCAGCCAGGACATCCATGGTGGTACTCATGACCATTTTGGGGGGTAATGACGGCCTGTCGGGCAAGGAGAGCCGAACATGCATCGCTTGCGTCAACAGGGACAGTCTCGATAGCGAAGAGAAGGAAGGGACGTGTCTACCATACGTACCTCATAGCTTGGGCCGCTGGCTGCAACGGACTTTGCGCTGGATTTTGATGTAGCTTTTGACATGGCGAAGACTGGTGACTGGTATGAGTAACAGTGGGTGGTAGTGGCGAGAAGGAAACTTGGGGGTGGGTAGTGAATGAGCAGCTTCCGCCAGGTATCTGTATATTGGTGTAGGCGCGCGCACAAAAAAACATGCAACACACTTTAAACCTACCTGGATCGTGCGTGGCGCTAAAAAAAAGTCGCCTTCCGCTCGTCGATCCAAGGCAAGACTGCACACTTTTGTACACACAATAAAATCAGAGAAGCGCATCGTACAGCGCTAGAAATCCGCTGGATATACTCTGACCATCCTGTGATGCTCTTATGAGAAAATGTATCCTCCATGCTTAGAAACAGCCTCTCTATTCTGCCTCTATCGTGTGACGAGGACCTCTCGAGATTGCATTCAAAGTCGAGAGCCTCCACTATTGGTCCGTGCTTTTGCCTGCAGGCACCGACGCGACATGGAAATGGAAATGCAACATCCAAGAATCAAAGCAACACCATTTCACGTTCGGTACACGTAATATATTTGGGAATACTGACGTGTACATGCACGTGTAAAGTAGGACAAGTGCGATCACTTTGGGTCGCCATATCGAGTAAATCGTACAATTCGTATACTTGTCGATCCGCCTCCGTCGAATGCATTGCCGTATATTATTTTTAGATGAGCCTTTTGAAAAGCCAAAAGATTCCTGTAAGAATGTGGGTGTGCAGAGGTTGGTGTCGTTCAACGATCGAATTTATACAATGAAAAAATATTGAGTGGTGTAATTATCCAAAGCGGATACCCTCCTCTCACACGAGGGCACACATGAAGGCAACAATGAAGTGAAATACACAGTGTCAGAAGAGGGGAGACAGATATAGTCAGGGGAGATAACCGGGGAGAGGGAGGAAAAGGGAGATGAAAATGCCTGAAGGTGTTATAAACAAAAGCCTTTTTCAAATTGAGACCATCCCTTCTAATGTGAACCGATGCTTGCTATAGTTCGCAGCTCAAGAGTGGTTCCGATGATTTTCTCAGTATGCATCTCATAGTTCCACATAAGCCAAATACCCATACTTCCAGGTAAAACATATATGCATACATTACGGATAATACATGTACGCAGGAACACTTTAATATATCCCTTGTGAAACGCCTGAGACCTCTGCATATTCCTGACGTCTAGTGTGACTCGATTGTATTTAGAGAAGGAATCTATGTACATGGGAGTGGCTCATGAACCCTTCGCTCTATCTGATATACCTATGGTGATGACGTGAAGGATGAGTGATTGTGCTTACTGGTATTGAAATTTCACGGAGATTGCCATCCCCAACTGGACCAAAATCCAAGGACCTTCACCCGTCCAAATCGATTCCGCAATTTCCTGTTTCGTTCGGTATACACATGATACCCCAAACCACAGTGAGCAGAATTATCTATCAAAGAATAAGGATAAGATTTACAACACTATTCATGGAAGCAAAAAGGGGTGGACGGTGTCTTTTACCCTTGTGTACTTTCTCGCCTTCTCACACTACAAAGGGCACCGTCCATGTTCTTCTTCTCACAAAGCATGACTTGTGTTTGAATTTCATTTACCGGATGACTAGCTGCTTGGATGCTGTCAGATATAGCAATTACTCTGTCACACATAGTGATACACCTGAAGCGAATACCAATACTCACTCAAAAGCAAAATGTAAATGGATATCGAAATGAATGAATGAAGTATACAATGGAATATCTATAGGAAAAGCATGTAGACCATTATCCCCAAAAGTAGTAAAAGTCCATTTAGAGAAACAGCCTCAAGACGTGCAGAGGCCGAGAATCGATAGGGATAACGACTGAAATCCGCATCTGCGTCACTAGAAAAAAAGCAATGAGCCCCCATCATCATCATCAGCATGATTTAAACGCACCCGGTGCCAGCTGGGCCTTCGTTGCCATCTATGTTGGATAAAAACATCCGCTGGATCCCACGTCGTGATCCAAACATATTCAGTGGATCATGCGACACATTCGGGACGTAGTCCGTTGTGTGCACAAGTGTGGTGCCGAGTTCTTTGGCGACATCTCTTATGTGGGTATCATATCGTTTTCCACGTTGCAAATGCGACTTTCCCTCTATAAGGTACTGTCAGGACCACATTGCTGTACATCGCACAAACTTACGTGTCAGGGCCTCACAATGCGTGTCACCCTGTCCAAAGTCCGCTGTACCGTACAAATAATGCACTTGACGGTCTCTTAAATAGCGAACTCGGACATCGATGAGGTCCGAGGTGGAATCAAGGCTTTCACGAACAATGTCTCCCAGATAGCGAATGCCAAAAACGCCCAAACCATACCTCCAGCTATCATAGGAGTCTGGACACGCATCGACAGAGTAAGGCCGATCGTGTGTGAGATAGGCGAAGCTTCCTGGATTGGCGACAACAAAATGGACAGGCACTGACTTGGAGGGGACGGCGCCTATCAAAGCGTATCGTTGTACATACTGTGCTCCCATGCTATGACCCGCTATGATGATTGTCTCGAGATTTGGATAGGTCTTCTTGTCAACAAGCTGAGAAATGAGCGCATCCATGGCTTCGAACGACGAAAGGTTAGGCGCGGTGATTGGTTCGCTACTGTCATCATCAAGGTCGGAGATGCTCTCTGGGGCAATCGTGTCACCTCCTTCTGACCAGTCATCGACACTCCACTGTAGGCTGGTCTCATGCGACAAGCTATTGTACACAGACAAATCATCTATGTCGTCGAACTGAAGGTCGTTCATGTTCTCTACAATGTCCTACACAGAGGGGCATGAGCGGCGTGCAGTGCAATTCTACGAGCAACATACCGAGTCGTCTCCATTGGTAAACATGGGGGCAAGGACTAAAGTCTGGTACCGTTTCAACTTATTTCTGTCGGCCTGATCCGGACCATTCTTGGATCGAGTCGCATTGTACAAAGTTTCTACGGCTTGATCATGATACAACCAGGCGTCTCGACTACACGGCAATCAAAAGTCGAACAATAATAGGCCATGGTACTCACCCTTGACCATGAAGAACAATCACAGCTCGACGAATATCATTCTTATCGATGGCTGTGGAAGTGAAAGCCAGCAACGCAAAGTCATCTTGTCCGAGGACCTTAGACTCCTGCTTGGAGAGCTTCTTCATTTCACTTTCCGTGAGGGAATATGTGCGGGGGATGGAGATCCGTGTCAGACTTCTGTTGGCATTATTCGGTGGAATATCAGAGCGCAACCACGCCTGCGTGGGATGAGCGAAAAGAAGGAACGACACGAGAACGCAAAGGAGAACAGCGAATCGGCCATGATACGAGATGGCCTTGGAGGCATATTGCCTCCTCGCGATGCCTGCCTTGCTTCTGGCCGACGGACTACGCTCCTCTGCTACGTATACAGAGGAGTTCATGGCACTTGGTGGGACATGAGGGGGAGAATGGTGAACGAGTTTCTGGATTAAATGGTTTGCATACCATGTATGCACGGCAGACAGGTAGCGTAGCGCGCACACACACACTTGAAGCCTTACATTTGCGCGAAAAGACTTTCTTGGCATTTTAGACTAGGAGGAGGAAACGTGTCGGAGGATAAATGGACGACAAACTGTGGTTCAGAGGGAAGAGGATGGATGCGTGCTATTGCGATGTACAGTTGTCATATGAATGGTAGTCAGGTATTATAAAATTACGAGCGACGAGGAATCGTGATGCGAAGCAAATCACCATCAAAACTGGCCTTTGTCGCATTCAGATCAGCATCCGGCCCAAATGCGAGACGGCGCTCAAAATGTCCGCCATTTGCTTCGTCCCATTTGTCCGCTACAATGACGAGTTGTCGACTATGTTTAGTAGCAAGTGTGATCCCTTCGAGGCTAAAGCCGGGAAGCTTGATCTTCAATGTGTAGTGACTATGATGGGTATCCATACTGTATTCTGTGGTCGGTGGTGCGGGGCGAGAGTCCAAAAACGGCATGGAGCGTGGAGACAAAGGCGTGATATCATGCGGCATGTCTCGAACAGTATGTCCTTGGCATGTAGCTGAACGTGAATTAGCGGTTATGTCGCTAGAGGGAGCAATGGGGCGGTATATAGATGTTCGTTTCTCTTCAGATGGGGGCGATGTCGCCGAGATCGGCAGAGCGGCTGGAGCATTACTTTGTAACATCTGCGTAGTCGTTGTAGTCGTTGTGGTCGTTGTTCTTGTGGTAACTGCCCCATCACAGTTGGAAAGTACGCTTTCTACTGTACTTGTCGACACGATGTTGGGAGGTGATCCAACAAAACTGCCGTCCGTGTTGACATCATTCGTGAGCCGATCGTCTCTCTTTTTCGTCTCGACCATCGAATCCTGTGCACGCAACTGTGGACGTAAAGAATTCCGACTGCTTGGCCAACATCCTCGAACGACTTCATCTTCCACAGCGCTATTAGACGAAGGGCTGCGCGGGGCCGTTCCACTGCTTGAGGTGCTGTTCTTGATCTGCATGGCTGTTCCAGATGTATCCTTGGAAAGTACAGGAGGGGACACATTCAGACGACGCCCATCGTCCTTGGGCACGTAATCGGGATGCACAAAGGGGGCATGAGTCAAGGAGGCTCTGGAGCGGGCAAGGCTATTATCAAATGCGGAAAAGCTCGCATGACGTCGTGAATCGCTAGAGACATCTGCTGTTCCGCCGCGCCGCGTTCCACTTTCGTAATGAAGTGTTGGTGAAGTGAGGCTCCTGTTGCTGCCATTATATTGATAATGGAGCGGTGCGAATGCGGCACGGCTCCCACTTTCACTTAAGGAGGTGTCCACATCATATAGTAGATGATTTCCGTTTGCGGGAGCGTACTTCACAGAGATCGCCGTTGCTGATGGAAGAGACTTGATAGATCGCTGACTGCTCATCGACCAACGCCTGCTACCTGTCGTGTCATCTGTGCGGCTGCCTATAGAAGCGCGCCCTTCCACTGTTCCTGCCTGACTTGTCGTGGGGCTGGAGAGCATCGACTGTGGCATGTAGTACGGATCATGCTCCGGCAAAAGAGATCGCCACGAGTCAGGACTTGCGATTCGTTCTTCTACATGTTCCGGTGATGTGACATCCTGTGGAGGCACAGCCGATGGAAGAAGGTTGTGCTTAGGATACGGCGATTCAAGGGTGTCGAACTTGTCCTTATTCGCTCCAACGTGGACCTTTGCACTCAATTCAGCTGTCATACGATCCATCGGATCCTGTACATCTGCTGATGGTTCCTCTGCCTGCGGGGTCAGACCGGCAGTGGAGGACGCATTCGATTCGGGTGTGACGGTGGTATCTGTGCGAAAACTTTCGTGTGGCATCTTCAGAAGAGAGTCTGGGCGCTTTTTGACTGTAGAATTGCGCAAAAGGTCTTTTGTCTGAGCAGGTGACTTTTCAGCATCAAGCTTTGTCTCAGTAGAGCCTGAGATCCTTGTACGACCTTTTTTTGCATCAGCAAGCTCCACGACTTCCGACGGTCTTAGCGTTTTTTGCACAGGGTCTTGGGTATGGTTCCATATCGGATGGGCGTGTGTAGACTCTGGCGTCTTGATTTCGCTGCTCACACAGCTCTCAGCAGAAGACATGGAAAGGCGAGGCGCGGCTTCCCACGTCTCCAACTCCTCCGCGGGACTTCGGGTGCAGGACGAGTAGATCTTGGGTTTGGACGTGGGGCTTGGCGGTATATGTGCAGCCTTTTCCGAGACAGGAAAGTTACTCGAAGGCGCAAGCGAAGCATAGTTGGCTGCTTGTTGCAGCATTCTTTTCCGTGAGTCGTCCATTATCCAAGCACTGCAGCGTTGCTGTTGTTGAGCGGCTAAATTTTTGTCACATTGAACGGAAGTGCTCTCTGTATTGTCGACATACGCTCGACGAGCTTCCGGTCGAACAGGTTGGGACTGCGCCACGGTACCATTCTTCAAGCTGGCTGAGGGTGAGCGGGCAGACGATTTCATCATAGGGATTTGGACTGTCAAGTAGGGAGGATTGTTCAGGTCGAGCACGGTCGAGTGTCCAATGTCCTCCAAACATACGACAGGATGGCGGGCAAGCGGTAACAAATATTTGCTTGCCTTATGCAGAAAGAGTCCGCCGTGTTAGCAAGCAAGCGGAGTATTTTGCCACGTAATCGGAGTAAAGGCTGGACCGTAGGTTGTTTGGTTAAAATAGGACAACGAAGAGGTCGAGAATCGATGTGTTACCACAAATTAATCTCCGCCCTGAAGGGCAGTCGAAAAGTCGATGACTACCAATTGCTTCGTCTTGCAAAGGGTGTAATGGTGCTGATGTATAAAGCAAAAGCGGTCAAGACAACTGCTTTCGTTGTGGCACCACTGTCTAAGCACACGGCAAAAGCTTTTCTTTCGTGCCTCTGATCGCTCATGCGTAAATATGCCTTATACGCACTGTTGCTTTCGGCAATGTGATCTTGCCAATCACCACGCAGTCCCTGCACACATATTCAAGCAGGCTCTCAAAAATAGGAGCACTGGTGATTTGCCAGGAATTCTGCGTTATTTGTGGACGTGCATTCCTTGCGACACTAAACGCGTAAGTGTCGTGAAGTCACAACCGTACAGGCACTTTTACTGAACAAACACGCATTATCTGACGTCATGATCAAGTCATAGCCTGATGCATAGACTGCTATATCTCCCGAGAAAGGTATGGACAAATTGGGAACATCACTCATCCAATCCAGAAAAAAACATGCATGTCCTGCCTGGCACATCGTCATCGTTACCACGTGAAATTTATGTCACTGGAGCCATGTGCGTTGTCCGAGAGGGCACAGAACATGTTGCAGGATGAAGGGAAAAGCCGCGGCACAATTTTCGGTAGGTGACAAAACACAACGCGCGCAGAGCGGATCTTGATCGATCAGCTGCCAATCGCACGGGAGTAGGCAGAGACGTAGTTGGGACAAGGTCAATAAACAAACGCGCGCAAAACGCGACGCGCCGCTGATGAACAGTGGAGAACAACACCAGAACAGACATTGAAAAGGGTTGCCAACACTATCTTATCAATCTCAGCAAAATGACGAGAGGTTCCTCGCTGGAGCCAAGCTCGTCATGGGCCACCTTGAGCCTGAAAGGTACGTCACCAGACTCTCTTCTGCAAACATTGAAGGTGTGGAGGGAGGAGCTAGAACGTGAGGAGCAAGGAGATGTGGACCATAAGATACTGGACCACATTCGAGAGCAGCTCTCTGCGAAAAACATATTGTCGCAGAAGAATCCAGACGTTCGAATCAATGCGGCGAAATGTATGGCCGAGTTGCTGAAACACTACGCACCGGATTGTCCTTACGACGATGGTCAAGTGATTGTCAGTATTGTTTGCTGCTTGCATCTACTTTGAAGTCTGACCATCTCTTCAGAGCATCTTTCGTTTTTTCCTATCTGTGCTCACATGCCAGGGGGGCGGTCTTCGAAATCGCTCCGGTCCTCAATACGAGATTTGTTTCGATCTTCTTGAAAATCTAGTTCAATCACAATCGTTCGCTATCCTCTGTGAGCGACGGATCGGGGAGAAGCTCATGGTAGATTATTTCAAGAAATTCTTTGACATGGTCACACCAAACATGCATCGTGCTGCAGAGATGCTCATGGGGACTGCGTTAGCGACTTTCATCCGATATAATGATGGCGTTCCATCACAAATTGTGAACATGCTCCTTGCGAGCTTTGATGTAGACGAAGAACCACAAGAGGTCAGAGATTTTGCTTCGTCTATCTGCCGAGATGCTGCCGACGAATTACAAGCATACTTTGCACATCATATCGCTGAGAAATTTCAGCCGGCGATGGAAAGGTCTTCGGAAGATGACGAGAACGAATTGGCGTCCGCACATCGTCTCGTCTTACAGATTCACAAGTCGGCGCCTGCGCTGCTGCGCACCTTTATACCTCAACTTGAAGAGCACTTGTCCTCTCCAAAAACCACGCCCCGCCTCTATGCGGTCGAAACACTCGGAATCATCTTATCAGATAACCCTTCCATTCGACACCCGTCGTCCACTTGGAAGGCATGGTTGCGCCGCAGCTGCGACAAAGTATCGGCAATCCGTGTCGCCTGGATCAAGAGTTCACGAAGCATCCTTTTACAACATACAGAGGGGCGCGAAGATCTCATTCGTTTGCTTGTGGATAGATCTCTCGATACAGATGACAAGGTCCGCCTTGAGGCTATTGACTTTGTCGCCTCGCTTGATTCTGTGACATGGAAAAGTATCGATTTGGCGGCCCTTCTTACAATGGTCAGGGATAGGTGTAGGGATAAAAAATATTCTATACAGAGTGAAGCGCTCCGCACCCTGGGCTTGTTCTACGATCGCGCATATCCTGATCTTAGGGATCATGATTGTCATGCAATCAAGACCTTCTCGTGGATTCCCAACGCTTTATTGCAGGCTTTTCCCGCTGCGACGAGCAACTCTCATAACATTCTCATCGACGTACGGCAAGTGTTCAAGCAGTATATAGTCCCATTACCTGATCAGAGCCCTTCAGCGGGTCAGGAATGGGAAATGCGATTGACGACCACACTCTCCTTTATCGACATACAAAACCTAAATGCTTTTGCAAGGGTTTGCAATTTGACCTCATCGCAAGCAAGATATGCTGCTTTTCTGGACATATGCAGGCAGATCATGAGTCAGGGTCTGACGGACCAGCTTGATACCACTCTGCACCAATCTGTTGATCGCATTGCAAGCCACTTCCCAGACCCTGTGAAAGCAACTCGTGACCTAAAATCTTTCGCCATGGACGGAGACTCTCAGACTGTTGAACTTCTTGAAACGATCATGGACGACCAGACTGATGTGGATACCTACGCAAAGAGCCTCTCTTCAGCTCTGCAGCATGTAGCAACCCTGCGTTCTTCTTCTACTATGAGAATGTTCACGCATCTGAGTGGCTTCCCTATCCTGAACAATAGCAGCTTTGGACACATGTTGGAGGAAATCTCGGGAGAGGAGCTGCATCAAGATGATGAGCGAATCAGGCGACTAGTCTACATTGCGGCAAAGTTGCATCCCCAAATGTTCCTACTGCACGCTCCCAACCTTCTTGCAAAACTACACTCATCTTCCTTGCGCCCGCAGACAAAAGCTCTGAACCTTTACATCTTGGCAAAGATTGAACATGGTAACGATGACGAGGGACGAGTTGTATATGATACAGATGATACAGATGTCATTGGATCGATCGCCTGCCAGGGTACATATGACGAAGCTCGCTTCGCAGCTAAGCTGCTTAGCGTAATTGCAGCAAACTCGAACCACACGTCTTCACAGCAAGCCTACAAAGTCATCGTAAAGCTCGGTCGTGAATTGATGCAATCTGTGTTGACATTCCGCTCTGATCGACTGGGTAGTGACATTGCTGCCCTGACACAGATAGTCAAGAAATTCGACATTATAGACGCTCCCGACGTCTCAAAAATTCTAGACAAATATTTGCGCTATTGCATGGAGTCAACTGCGGAACAAGAGTCGTCTGCAAATGTCTGGGGAGAAGCGGGGGCACTTGCCGAACCTTATCTGGCACTTCTCGTTACATTGCACTTCATAAGAGCGTACCTGATCAGAGCAGCCGCTCCAAACGACTCTCAAGATATCTTGCAAACCTGTGTTCAACACCTTCTCACACATGCAACGAACGATCAGTCGTCCGCCAAACTTATTCACGATGATGGACTGCGTGCGCGTCTGCGACTTGAGTCTGCCGTTCAACTTTTAAAGCTTGCCTGTCAGCCGGATTGCGACAAACGACTTGGTGGAGGTATCTTCCGTTGCTTGTCAAATACTGTTCAAGATGAAAGTTTTGAGGTTCGTCAGAGCTTCTTGCGACACCTGTTGTCGCACTGCACAAGGCGTTCTTCACACTTGCCTGCCCGATATTACGCTCTTAGCTTTTTGGCCGCGCATGACCCGGAGGATGAGCTTCGCGACCTTGTTCGCACCTCGTATGGAAGTCTTACTGGTGTGATGACTTCAGCTTTGCGGCTTCGATACCTCGATATGGCACTAGCACGATTTTTACACATCCTCACTGGTCATCCGGATTTCCAGCATACTCTTTTTGATAACAACTTGACCCTTGACATTCTCAAAGAAGTGGCCAAGTATCTGAACTTCGCTCTAGACTGTATCTCTTCGCCCCAAAATATCGCTTGCCTCTATCACATTGCTCATCGATGCAGAGGCGTGCGCATTGTTATGGGCGAAGAGTCTAGCAGCACTTTAAGCACCAATCAGTCGCCTACAACACGTTTCCACATCTTTTGTGAGCTCGCTATGCGCCTCATCCATGCTCGCTCCGAAAAGATCCAGGTAGACGTTACACGGTACGATGGACAAGTCAGCCTGCCTCGCGACCTCTTTATGCCTTATCGAACTCGAGAAGAGCAAAGCACATCTCTGCAACAGTCATATATAGACGACAGTACGTTTAACTCCATCCTTCAATATTTGAAGCGCGAAAGCCGAGCACACAAAAGCACGAAGAAGGGTCATCAAACCAATAGAAGTAATCACAGAGCCAAGAATTCTACTCGTATTCCAAAGCGAAAGCGTCACGCTGATCAGGACACAGAGTCCGAATTGTCGGACATTGAGAGTGCATCGAGCAGCGCTGTCAGCGAAGATGAGTCCTTAGGGTCTAGTTTCGATGAGAAGCATCATGCTGCCCTTGGCGGCGGACAGCGTATACGCCAAAGACAGCGCCTTGCGAAACAAGAACGGAACAAGGATCGACAAAGTCGACGTAACGCAAAAGTCAGACAACACACGAATGAACAGGAATAAGTGATCAACCATCATCATGTATAATACCGCACGTTTTATTTCAAGTACAAAAGTATACTATGCCTCTTTCATATCTGTGTCCTCGTCGTCGTCCTCCTCCTCCTCGTCGTCGTCTTCATCACTGTCCGCGCCTTCTAGAATATCCAACTTGGGTAAGTTAATCTCACGATCTGCTCCAATATAGCTATCAGCCAACAAGTATAACTTGAGATGATCAAAAGAGCCTTTCGGTAAGTTGAAGTCAAGCTTGAGTGGCTGACCTTCGTCGCTGCGGGCTTTCTTCTTGTCCAAAAGGATCTTTTTGATACTCAGAAGGTTGCGGCTACCACTGTCACCGATAACGACCCACCAGCTGCAGGACTTTTTACGGCCAGGATAGAAGGGCGCCACAACATCTTGCTCGCTCTCGTCTTCGTCTTCGTCCTCTTCGTCTTGGCGAAGAACAACATTCAAGCTGATCGTGTCAGACGCCGTGAGGTTTTCTGTACTTTCAAAGTCAAAGTCGACTTCCACATATGGATAGTTGTTCACAAAGTTTGCAACGTCCACCATTTCACGGTTCGACAGCTGCAGCAAATCATTGCGCTCTTCCTCGCTTAGATCAGGAAGAGCATCACCCAATGCATATACACTGTCGTCAATGCCACGCTCATGGCACCGAGCAATCGTGGCGGACGTGAAGTGAGGAACCTGCTTTAGGGGAGAGTCTTTGTCCCACATTGCTTGCACCACCATCTGACTGAGCTCCATGGACACAAGCGCATTGAGCTGTGCATTGCTCGACATGACATCCACACTTGCACTGAGAAGGTTTAAGATCTTCTTAAGGACGGTTTCTTGATCTTTGCCCAGATCCGTCGGAAGATTGATTCGCGAAAAGTGAGCTTGCAGCAGAATGAAAACTTTGTGGTATGGACTGAGGAAATTAATATTGTCTAGCTTGAAAGGAAGGCGCTCATAGAGCCTCTTCAAGATGGAATCTTCGTGTTGACGAATGGGCAAATCCTCAAATTCTGCCGACGAAGAGACAATCTCCAAAAGACCTTTGAGCTTTGTTCGACTTTTGAGCGACATATTGAAAACGTCGATGGTGACATAAGAAACATTGTAGAAGCTGGCAATCATTCCCAAATTCAAAGGGCTCACGTCCATTTCATCTTCAATAGCAACACACTTCGATCCCTCGAGATCGTTCAAAGTGTTCTCTACCAATTCACTAAGCCAATCACCGATGTGTTGCATATCTTTGCCCTGACAGTTGTACGCTTGCGGATTCATCATCAGTCGCCGGTACATCAGTGTCCATGTTAAAATGTCTACAGCGCTCTGTTTGTCATCGATGGTTCTCGATACAATCTCTGCATTGAAAAAGTCTTGACAGTATGAATTCAGGCGAGATTCGACAGGCAGACCTTCTGCCAAGAACTTTTTGAAATACTCTTTACGAGTTGCTTGCACCATCACAACGCACTTGCTTGATATCTCTTCATCAGTGTTGCTAGACAATACCGCGTGGCCGACCATCTGTAGTAAGTCTGTGAGAGGGTAATCCACATAGCGATGTTCGCGACCATCGTAGGATTGACAGCTCATCACAAGTACCAAATGGGCTCGCATCGGACAATTCCAAGCCATATCCTTGCTGACAACAACAACTTGGATAGCCCCCGCTTCGTACAGACGCTGTACGATTCGGGCATCGCCGCGACTCAGACCTTCATGATAGAAACCGATACCATACTGTAGTACCTCGCGCAAGTCTTCGTCCTGTACGCGGTTCAAGTGTGGCTCAAGTTCTTCCGCTTCAATATTTAGGAAGCGGCTGGAAGAATCTTCCTCGCGTTCGCCGTCGGCGACAACGTAGGAAAGTAGATCATTTGCCGTAGACACAGCTTGCTTGCGTCCCGGTACAAATGCCATTACAGGCGAATCAGGACTGTGTTCAACGATGGCTAAATAGGCTGGTTTAGCCATGGCGATCATCATACTTGGATAATGAGGAATGCTAAATGTCTGCAAGTGTACCTCAAGAGGAATCGGTCTAGATGCCGGACTGAAATTGAGAACGTCGTTGCTTGAAACTCCAAGCCATTCACCGATGTCCCGTGCATTTCCCAGAGGAACGCTTAGGGCAATGAACCTGGTGGGGTTGGACGTTTGCGCAGCAACGAATCTGGCCCTCGACAAAACTATCTCGTATGTTGGGCCAACCTTCCAATCACTAAGCAACTGGATCTCATCAGCAACGTACAAGGCGATCGTTTGGACATTCTTGCGTTGCCTCCAACGACGAGAAATAACGTCCCACTGTTCGGGTGTGGCAACAATTACGTCGCCCAATTCCAACAAACGAAGATCTGCGCTCGTCTCGCCTGTTAATGAGACAATCTCTTTCCCGCCTTTATAAGTCCCGAAGCGTGCCTTCCACTCGGCAGCACGAGGCGCAACCATGGTGTCGAAAGGCACAAGACACACCGTTCGCGCAGGCCCATCATGCTTCGACGATGCGTTCCATAATCTGAGCATTGCAAGTTCGGCACAAATCGTCTTCCCGCTTCCCGTCGGGGACGCCACAAGGACCGAGGCATCGGTATCGAATAATGAGTGGAAAGCTTGTGACTGTATTTTGTTGAAGTGTGTAAAGTTCTTCTCGTAGATGCGTTGTGCGTCTGCGTTGCCCAGAGCACTGATTGGCTGAGGTTGCAGATCTAGAAGGGGCATGGGCGGTGCAAACTTCTCCGGAAGTATTAGATTCTGGAACGAGATCGGTAAGCGCACTTCTGATTGCAGCCAGCGATCGCTGACGATGCTGATATAGTAGTTTGGGGGGACTGGGCTGGTCATATTGACGGTAAAAGAGACTGTGTGTTCATCTTCAGCAAATTGCTGTTTGAGGACAAAGACGTCATGGAAGAGAATAATTTCACCGTCAACGTCTTCAACGAACATGTGGAACGTCTGTGCACCTCCATGGATCTTTTCGTCCCACTGGAAGTCAGGGGTAATGGTCAATTGCACGCTGATAAGACTGGTTGTGATGGGCTGGAAAAAGGCTTGGAGATCCAGGCGGGGGAACTGGTTAACGAGCCGATGGACAAGTCTTCCTGCTTTCGGCACACCAATTAGTTCACCAATCTCATTTGGTTCCAAGTCACGTAAACGATTCCATGGATACTCTTTGCGCTCCAATCTGCGAATGAGATCGGGTGGGACACCTTTGAATTGCCGCAAAGGCGTCATACTGTTCCACTGGCGTTTTTCTACCATTTTGCAGAGATTCAGTGCAACATGTGCTAAGCGAGCATAGCCACGCTTGACGCAAATCTCGAAAAGGGCACGCAGGATACGTCCAGCTGATTGTGTGACATAGACCATGTCGGCGGCAAGCACGTAGCCTTCCAAGCTGAGTTGAGATATCCATGTCTGTAGTAAGACGTTGACTTTTGCAACAGGGTCTTCCAAGGTTTCTTTGACAGGAATGGGAACTCTTTCAAGCAATTTGCTGACTTCGAGTTTCTCGTCTTGCCGGACGACTTGGAAGCGGAACTCCTCCGAGAGCGCAAAAATTCTAAACAGCTCCACCATGCTAAGGTATGGTCGCAGATGCTGGTTGTACGTGCTCATACTTCGATAAGTTACGTAATAGTGAGAAGCGATCTTACCCAAGTCGTTGGACGTGAATGTTCCTGTTTTTCGGTCATACCGAAGGAGCCCACATTTCTCCAAAATCAGGGCCGCGGAATGAATGATGTCTGCACGTTTCTGCTCCAAGTATGGATCGTCTTCGGCGTAATCAGCGGTTACACTGTATAAGGCGGGAGAACGTAACATCCGCACATACAAGTATGTGTATCCCAGCCAAGCCACAGCCTCATCACGGTTGCGAATCGTACCAAGAACGATTTCTGCATTGAGATTATCTGCGAGTTTTGAGACAAATTGTGACTCAATGGGCAGTTGCTGATTGAGAAGACTGAGATAGTACTGTAATTCACTGTGATTTGTAATCACAATACCTTCGCCATACAAGTCGAAACCAGGTCGACCAGCGCGCCCCAGCATCTGCAGCATGTCTTGTGGAGATAACTCGGTCCAGCGACCCTTTTCGGGATTGTACACTTGGGTTCCCTTAATAATGACTGTGTGTGCCGGCAAATTCACACCCCAAGCCAAGGTTGCTGTAGATACCAGGACTTGAATGTGACCCCCCGCGAATAAGTCTTCCACCAATTGGCGGTCCGGACGAGTCATGCCAGCATGATGAATGCCGAAGCCCCATCGAAGTAAATCTCGCAGGTCTGCATCCTTGACGTGCTCCACCTCCATGTTGAGAATTTCTTGACTAGCACCAGATTGAGGCAAGAATTTAGAAAGCGTATCATTTTCCATAGCTTGATCTCGAATATACTTTGCTGTCTTTGCAGTTTCTTTACGACTGTGGGTGAAGACTAGCACTTGATTCTTGCCTGCATGCTCCAACGTTTTTTCATAGGCAACCTCATTCATAGCTTGGAAGCGCTTGATAGCTTTCTTCTCGGTGATGCCGACGAATTCTTGCTTCAACGGGCTAGGTCGCCACGAAGAATCAAAGTAAAAGAGCCCTTTGGAAGGATTGACACGAAGGAAAGTGGCTACATCCTTGTAATTGGGAAGGGTGGCACTCAAACCGATGAGACGAACAGGGTCATTCAGTTGCTCCATTCTTCGTATCGTCCGAGCTGCAATGCTTTCCAACACGGGTCCACGTTCATCATGCAACAGATGTATCTCATCGATGATCATCAAACGCACCAAGTTTGTATACGAGCTGTCAGTACTTTTACGACTGACTACGTCCCATTTCTCGGGTGTAGTGACAATCACTTGTGTTTCGGCAATTTGAGCCTTAGTCAATTGGCTATCGCCTGTGAGCTCATTGACTGTCATGCCGAAATTAGAAAGTGCTCTGCGAAATGTGGATGCCTGCTCTGCAACAAGAGCCTTCATAGGCGCGATATATACGATCTTAAAACCATGGATATTGATGGCTCCTGTTTGCTCGTCTCGCCATTTCGAAACTTCGCGCAGAATAGTCAGCAAAGCAACATTCGTTTTTCCTGCTCCGGTTGGAGCGCAAAGCAGCATAGGCTCATCGCTTTCAAAAGCTATAGGGAAGCAGCGAGATTGAATCGGTTGAAATTTGACTAATCCGGAGAATGCAGGCTGGACCCATTCTGGCAATGCGGTGATAGGCACCTTTTCGCTATCAGGGAACTCTCGAGTGGTGGGCGCAGGGACATGAATTTCCTCGTAGCTCTTCTTTGTACGCTTGAAACTGCCTTCAGGCAAGCGAACCTTTGCATTCGTATTCAAATGTGCTCCTTGGGTAAACGCCATGTCTTCCAGATCAACGCCTTGCCGAGGCTGAGCAGTAGTGCCAGGGGCAAGAGTGGCTTTGCTTGTGATCTTTTTAGCTCGATCTTTAGCCTTTTCATCTACTTCAATGTATGTTGTGTCCTTCGACTGCTTGGCATGACCTCTAAGTTGCTTAAGAATCCAACCTAGACCGCGCTCGCGCATCTCTACCTCCAGGTCGATACGTTCACTTTCTTCTGCTCTCGCCAGTCGAGTACACCAGATAACCACATCGCGATTCTTGACCAGGATTTCGACAATGTCAAAATGCTCATAATCAAAGAGCTCCATAAGACTATTTTCACAATCGCGCACGTTTGTGTTTGCTCCGAGAATATCCATTGCTGCGTTGGCTTTGGCACTCGCTTCGTGCTCATCAGAGTATTGTGTGGCAAGGAGTCTCTGAAGCCAGAAAGCATCCACGTCGTGGACAGAAAGACTGGCACCGCGTTGGTCCTTTGAAGTCGATCCGCCAATCTTGAGAGCCTCGCTGCCATCGTTGGGCCCGATTTCTCCATGTGATGGAGCGTCCTCTTCTTTATCATCGTCTTCTTCGTTTTCCTCGTCGTCACTCTCTTCACGCACAACGTAGGTCTCCTCTTCATTGTCTTCCTCTTCCTCATCGTCATCGAACAGAACGGCCACACCTGTATCCTCGTCGATACCTCCAAGTTTCTTGTCATCATCAGGGTCCACAATTTTATCTTCCTTTTCATCCTCGTAATCTGTCAGCTTCTTGCTCAGATTCAGGAGCTGAGAAAATAGTTCCGACGTCAACGAGCCAATGACTGCTTCACATTCTTTCTTCTTCTCCTTGTCCTGGAGATGATCGTCCTTGAGGATCTGTATGATTGTATCTGTTGCCGAGCGAACAATGTCACCCGATTGATCACCGAGTGCTGTGGCAACAATGTTGATGATTAGTTCATACACTTCTCTCGTCTCAGCCAACCGGGGTCGGTAGGTAAGGCCTTCCAATTCCGCGGTGGCTTGAAGAACGTCTGTGTATCCTGAAACAGCTCCGGTAACACTTCTTCCTGGCTTTTTAACTCTGTTCTCGTCATCTGCCGATGCTTTCTTCTTCTTTCGATCGAGATCCTTGATCTGCTCCCTGCCAGCACGAGATCCCATCCCTTTCGGGTCGATCCGGCCAACAAGAGACTCGGCTTCTCCAGAGCCCTCATTTTCTGATCGATTCAAGTATCTCCTATCTGTCTGTGTGACCAGAGAAGATATAGCTGAGTACTGGTAACCGGACAAGTCAGGCTTCTTGGGCGGCATCTTGGTTGCAGACTATCCTGTGTCTCCGAACCAAGGAGCCAATCACTGTCTCGAAAAGACAAAGGCAGCTCGATTCCCACCGACTTGTGCACTTTGAACGACAAGGCGTCGAGCAGTCTGAACAATAGGCGTTTGGAAACGTTGATGAGAGTGGATGTCCACAATAGGTGATGGGAAGAAATGTAAAATACGGTGGCGCGCCTTAGAAGATTTGGGGTGCGCGTGCATCCGCTTCAAGGCAGAAAAGGGCTAAGCTGCCTTTCAGCCCAAACGAAAAGAATCTTGTTCCAACCTTTTTACCATCGTATGGCCCATCCACACTGCTGTCTGGCTGCTTTGTCTGCCTGAAGGCTTCAGAAGAGAGCACAGGAACAATACAAAAGCTGGCAGGACAAGCTGTTATGGCCGAGGAAGACCAGGATGCGAGTAAGCACAATGTGCCTACTCAATCACCATCCATCCTGTCGTCCCAGCAAGCAAAATCATTATTAGTCAGCGACGATGCTCCTCGAGAGGACATTACTTTAAAAAAAGAGACACACTCTCTCTTGGACTCTCACGAAGAACTTCGTGACCCACAGTTTCCTTCCCATCTTCGATCTCCGAATGAGAAGATGATCGGCAACAAGGACAACATATTTCCCCCTCAACCTCCTGCACAAGAAAGGCTGTCAGATGCTGCTGGGTATTTCTCGAGAAAAACCTCGGAGGTATCAAGCGCACACCTTGAAGGAGCAGATCAGAAGAAAAACATAGATATGGAAACTGGGGTCTCCTGTCTCGATGAACCTTCTTCCGCCCAGGGGCCAGAGGAGCAGGAGGAAGGGGAAGAAGAAGATGGAGGCGTGATCCGATGTATATGCGAGTGCGACGATGACGATGGGTTTACCATCCAGTGCGACGCATGCCTGGTATGGCAGCATTGTGCATGCTTTGGCATGTCGCAGGCCACTGTACCTGACGTTTATCATTGCGAACGATGTGATCCGCGACCTGTGGATGTTCCATTTGCCAAGGAAGTCCAGCGAAGGCGTCGCGAAGCGGATGATAGAAGAAACACTTATCAAAAGAACTTTCGCCGTCCAAGCTTTCAGGAGGACGATACAGGCGCTGAGAACGGTACGGAGGAAGGATTGTATCTCGACAAGGCAAGTGAGGCTTCTCGTCAACGGAAGACGAGCTCAGGGTCCGGAATTTCTCGTTCTCGAAAGCCAAGCCAACAACTTGACTTGAGCCAGCTAGGTTCAATAGACCCGGAAAGCAGCCCTACGTCCACCACGCCTGTCCATGCCAAATCTCACAGAAAAAAAGGCAGCACCTCCGCAAAGCCAGGGCCACGTCGACGCGAGATGTCGAGCTTGAATCGAGGCAGTGCCAGTTACGGGCGAGACAACATTGCCTCCACACTCATGACAACAAACGTTCCAGGTGAACGTGTAGAAGAAGATGCCTCTTTGGACACCACAGAAGCGTGGCACTTTGAGTTCACTCCTATCTCAAAAGACTTGGTGACTGAGTCGAAGGCGAAGCACGTCGTAGCCTCTCTAGCAGAAAACTTCGCGACAGGTCCTTTAATCAAAGCGCAACGAGGTACAGGTAACCGTATGCTTGCACCTGTTCTGGGAAAGAGAGTAAAAACCCTGGCGAATTTGAATAGTGATGACACTCCAGAGGAAATAGACGCTCCCAGTCCCTCTCTAGGACTAGACAAATCGGACTTAGGTCTCTCCGCTGTGGGCAACAAATGCATTCCCGTCGAGATAGCAGTGCCCACCTTAACAAATTGTACGCAACGCACGACAGTCAGATCGATATCCGAGATGGCGGCTGCCAACATTTTCAATTCGCTCATCCACATCAACCGGCTGCCCAGTGAACCGCAGCGGTCTTCCTCCGCAAATCGCATGTTCAGCAAGCCTACTATGCACGGGTTGTTTGCTGAAGCCAGTATTCCTACAGGTTGCTTCATCTCCGTGTATACAGGCGAGCTTTTGAGTGCAGAGAGATACAGAGAAAACAGTATAAATCAATATCGACAAATAGGTGCAAGTAAGCCATGCACCCACATTTTCCCGCCTCCTCTGAGTATCTGCATTGATGCCCGCAGATATGGCAATATTGCACGCTTTGCTCGCTCGAGCTGCCATCCAAATACCGTCATTCGACCGATCATTCATCGAAAAACAGCTAGCTTTCAGGCCGAAGAGGACGATGTGGAGAGTCTGCGCGAGATGGACCACAATTCGGGTGACGAGAAGGTCGATGTGCATTTTGGCTTGTTTGCCATCAGCGATATCCCCAAGGGACATGAAATTACATTGGGCTGGGAGTGGGACGACTGTCATATAGTTCACATCTTGCCGCAGCTCGTTCGGAACCCATTACTTGGTATTTTTCCTGTCAACGAAGCAAATGCTGTTTCCGTAAGCTCGCGTTCTTGGGATCGAGAGAAGCGCAGTGAAGCTATCGCAGCTTTAGTCGATAAGGGTGAATTTCCCTACGCAGGCACATCGTTCAGCGTCAAAATAAATGACATCATGACGGTGCTGCTCAGTAGTTGCTTATGTGCGTGTATTGGAAGCGCCGTTGCGTCCAATGGGGGCTCTGCCAGCTCTAATAATGTTAAACGACAGGATTGTGCGATTGTGCAAATGCTCAGGCTATCACAGGGAATGGGTATGCTCAATGTCAGCATGCCTACATCTAAAACGAATCGCAAGAGCCGACTGCCGGACTTTGAGCCTTTAGTGGGTAAACAACGCTGGTGGAGACCAGAAGTTATGCCTCCAACTCCCTCGAGTGATGAAGGCATCAGCAGGCCGAAAGACAATTTGTACCGCGATTTGCAAGTATCTTTCAAAATCGCACATGGAGGTAAAGTCGCTCGTGTCTCGGAGGAAGAATTTAATAAGGCATTAAGCGAAGTGCCATTGGGCCAACGTCGGACGGGGAGCGAGTCGAGCGAAGACGACGATAGCAAATCGCAAGCTTCCTCAGCAACAGATCCATTGAGTGCAGCTAGTGAGGAGAGCGATGCGGATGACGTTCTAGATACTCGAGACGATGGTGTTGCCATCACGCATCGTGGCGATGCGCCTTACTTAGTCAGGCGATCCCTTCCACCCAAGAAAAGGATTTCTGGAACTCGGCTCAAAGCATTTTCACCTGGGTTCGAGGGATCAGATATCGAATATAGAGGGAGAAAAAAGCGAAGGTCTTCGCAAGGAGAAAGGCAAATTCGACCTCGTAGTCAGAAGAGAGCAGTTCATATGTACTCATCAGACGATGGTGAGGATGATGTGGAACTTCCCTTCAAATCCCGCCGGTCTCCGGCGAAGCTGCGAAGTAGGCTCATCGACCCAAGTTCGCCATTGAGCGATGTGCCTACATCGGAGAACGAGGATCAAGTAAAGAGAAGGGCAGAGCGGACGGACAAAAAGCCTCTTTCGAACAATAAGTCGAAAGGCGAAGATTTGAAGAAAGCCAAACAACATTCTTCCACGAGGAACGACAAGTCTCTCAAGGCGCCCAAAAAGCGAGAACTTTTGGCAGACTTCTCCGATGATTCTGAGTCGGATCTGGAGAAATCAAGTAAAACAGAGCACGATGTGCGCGATCAATCACGCATGCCTTCAGCATACAAGCCGCACACGAAAATGGCCAAGCGTAAGCACATCGCTTCCAGCGAGGAGGAAGGTGATGCGGAGGGCGCTAGTGTTCGCCATCCGGAATACACAGTAGAGCAAAGAAGTGCTGTGGTACCAGTTCGAGACCAAACGGTTGAAAGTGCGATCCCATTGCCAGAAACGTCGTTGCCAACAGCTCCGCCTCCGCCCCCTGTCGAATTGCCGAAAGCGAAGCTCTCACTAGCTGAATATAAAAAACGACTGGCTGAGCGGCGTTCGTCTAACCAGACTAGTCAAGTATCGCCCCTCACCACTACAGGCGCAGTACCTGCCTCTCCTGAGAAGGTCTCACTGCCCAGCACTCCTTTGGAGACTCCGACGTCCGCTCCCCCAGTACATACTGGCTTTCATTTTCCTCTCCCAGCTCCGAGCGACCATGTATCGACGCCTGTCCAAGTCAAGACAGAATTTGTCCCTCACACAGCTTTAATTTCTCGGGCATCACCAACATCAAAAACACCTTCGCTTGAGACTGGACGCGAGCCATTTGGACCAATCGCACCTTTGGCATCGCCTGTTCCCATCCGCTTCCCTGTCCCATTGGAGGATAGTTCCACACAAAGCAGCCACAGTGCTTTCAGCACTTCTACCCCTTCACGTCCTCCATCGGACTCTCTTCCACAACATATGTCGTCTTCAACTTCTCGGGAGAAGGAGTTTCCTTTTGTGGGCGAAAAGAGAGAACCAGATTACAGCGAGTATCATGAGCGAGAGCCAGAAAGTCGAGCAGGCACCGGTGTAGAGGCTTCAGGCGTATCGTTCAACCCGCCTCGCGGTCCCCGAGCTCTCGTCAATCCAGGATCGTCAGCAGCTCCGATGGGCAATGCAGCAACACCAGTGCGACCAGAGTCACCTCGCTCGACCGCTCCTGTCCCACGGCGCCCTTCATTTACAGAAGTTTCTACGTCTGCGACCTCCTTACCTAGATCGCAATCACCTATCCACCAGTCTCCCTCTAGAGCATCAAGCCTGGGCGACTTTGCAAATGTGCCAAAAGGTCCGGCACGTATGCGAGATCGAGAATATCGCGAATATAGCACGACGCGGGACCGTGACTATTCCACACGTCCTATAGACGATCGCGGATGGGATTACAGTATGTATGATCGTGCGCAAACTCCCCGTCGGAACGATGAGGACAGGTATGACTACACTTATGCAGGATCAAGGCCGTATTCACATCAAAGTAGTTATCACGGCAGCCGGGGTGCCTACAGCAATCCTCGAGGAACTCCATACAGCCGAGGCTGGAGCGGGCGTGCACGAACTCGTGGCCGGGGCAGCAGCAGCCGTGGAGCGTGGGGAATGTGACACTGACTGCCAATCTCTTGCCCTGATTGTCTGTCACACTCTTGTATTAGTAGCATCTATATTCATGTAAAGATAACGATTTCCAAGTTGCACAGTGCTGGTACCTGACAGCCACAAAGTGTGTGTTATCAAGGCACGAGTCCCGCTACGGTGCCATAGCGCGTCCATTCGATTGCCAAGAACATGGGCCACGCGAGAATCCATTATGTGCTCAGGCACTGTACCACTTCACTGCTCCGTGTACAAACGGTAGCCAGTTTCCCAGAGATTTCCTTATCTCTTGTCAAATGAGGAAAAAGCCTCTCGCGTTGGATTCACTTCGACAATAGAGAGAGATCCTTCGCAACCCTTTCTCTTACATCCACTCTCAAGTATGACGTTTGGTGCTTCGGAAAACCCTCGTGGTCGTGAGAACTACGTCCCCACTGGTCGTGGTGGCGCTGGCAATGTGAGCACACTCCGAGATGTTTGATCGGTGCTAATTTCGTTGCAGGCCATCCGATCTCCCTCTCGCGGACGTCCTGCCGAGTCGGTGGAAGATGCAAAGAAAGCCGCCGACTACCAGGCAAACCAGAACCATGTGCGTGCTGGCCGTGGTGGTGCAGGTAATGTTCGTTCGCCATCCCGCGATCCGGTCGATCGTGAGAAGTACAATGAGATTGAAAAGAAGGAACATGCTCTTCAAGCTGACGCCATCAAGCGTGACCAGATGAGCACGCACTCATCTGGTCGTGGTGGCATGGGCAATATGAGCCACCGCGATGATTCGCCACGAGGCCGTGAAAACGGTGTGACGAGCGTACGTACTCCTTTTCCTAACGTCGATGTCTTTCTCACGTAATACTTCTGCAGGCAATTCGCTCGCTGTCTCGCTCCCGCTCAAGAGAGCCTCGAAGTTCGAGTCAGCAGCGCGTAGGTGCCTCTACTGAGGGCGAAAGGCTAAGCTCTGTAGATGAAACGTCGACACTGAATAGCCATCCAGAAAAGCAGCATCAAGGATTCGTTTCCAAGCTTGCCAGTCATCTGCCCTCATCTCACCATCACAATTCTTAGAACCCATTCTTCAGCCAGCAGACATACCCCTCCGCTAAGAGGAGCTGCTCGCTTCACGTCTTTCTTTTGTGTGTAGGAGGAGTATATTGTTTCCTTCTCTTCATTTCCACCCCTCGTCTAACAAAGAATTTATTGTACATTCATGTCTGTCTCAGTGTGTATCGAGAAAATGTGCTGCTATTCTGAGTGAATCACGCACTTTTACGACGAACTGAATTGGTAAGAATCTCGATGCAATTGCAACAAAATGACAAAAATCGAATAATTCAGTGCGCTCAATACACGAAGACTTGTCATGAGCGCCGCCACGATGGCTCTTGATCTGCTTTGCTCACGAAATGCTTGTCTTGAGCTTTGTTTGTACTAGGGCCCGTGGCCGCCGGTAGGACACCTCCGACGAATCCCCGTTGTCCACTTCTTGCTGATGTATGGAATCCATTTGAAGAAAGTGATGGTGCTGAGACTGGAGTGGATGTGCCTGAGGGGGTCTGCGAGTAGTTCGAAAATGCATGTTGTCCCAGAGAACCACGCTGACCTCTCACTGCGCGAAAATTGCCCTTGTCTCTCTCATTGTCTGCAGCAACATCTGGACTGCTGCTTCCTGAGCTGGCACCGAAAAGTTCCGCTCGTCCATTATAAGCAGAGTCTGAGGAGGAGTAGCGTCTCGAGGAAGACGGCAAGGGAGGAAGAAAATTGGGTGCCATCGTAGAAGAGCGTGGTGTGTAAGCATGGGCCTTAGGGGGTATAGGCTTCTTGTAACGCTTCACCTTTCCATCTTTCACTTTCTCTTGCGGATTGCCGTACATTTTACTACCGACACCCTCTTTTCTCTCGTAGTGTTTTTTCCAAGTTTCGTGTTCCAAAATGGGTCGCATCGGGTATGCATCGATCGTGACATCCATGTCCGTTGTTTTAAGGCCGAATCGACGGCGCTCCTCGGGATCAAGGAGCCACGGAGTATGAACAAAGTCTGTGGGAAGGCTTCGCAAGGCTGGAATCCACAATTTGACGTATTCTCCATGACTGTCATAATCTTTCGCTTGCTTGATGCTATTGAACTGTCGGCTGGCGCGGGGATCATTGCCGACGCCCGCCACGTATTGCCAATTTCCATAGTTGCTTGTCGGATCATAGTCGATAAGATGAGATTGGAAGAATTCTGCACCGATTCGCCAGTCGTAACCAAGGTCTTTCGCTAAGAAACTTGCCACGTTTTGTCGTCCTCGATTGCTCATAAAGCCAGATTCGCGCAATTCAAGAATGTTGGCGTCAATGAAGGGGATACCAGTCCTACCCTCAAGCACGCGATTGACAACATGACTGGGTTCCGCATGGGAAGGGTCCCACTCTTTCCACCATCCTGGTTCAAGCTTACGTTCTGCCTGACGTGGATCCGTCACTTTCTCGAAGCCACCAAGGTCAAAGAGCAAATCACCATATTTCTCGGCGACGAAAAAGAAGTAATCTCGCCAAAGGAGCTCGAAGCGAACCCAGTATGTGTTCTGGTCTTCACCAAACTTTCGTTCGTGATCGTTGAGTGCTTCCCATATCACACGTGGACTTATACTGCCGTACGCCAAGAATGGCGACATCTTTGTACTGTAGGCATGGCCGATCAGATTGTTGCGTGTCTGTTTGTATCGAGCCACAGGTGGTGGATCCGAGCGGCCCCATCGTGAAGAATCGACAGATTTTCCGCGCACGAAGTACCATTCCAGTCTCTCCGAAGCAGATGATTCTCCTCCTCGTAAAGGAAACGCCGATGCAGGGTGTCGCTGCTGTAGCACGGACGTGCTTTCCAACGCATACGGAAGTGATGCATCGTTCAACGGCTTTAACAGAAAGCGAAGAATGTCATGGAATGAAATTTGGCCCTCGGTTTTTTCCTTTCTTTCAGGGAGGCTGGTGGACAAGCCATCTACGTCGACCTCATATGACACATCCAATGCGTAGTCTGGTGTTTTGGGCACCACATCGGGAAGCCGTTTGAACTTCTTTGGTGTGGGTAATGATTGGCGCACCATCGACGAGCCAAGGGCTTCGACGCGTTTGCGAAACGGAGTGAAAATGTCTGGCGTTTCGGATACCTCGAAAGGTAGATCAGCATGATGGATGAGTGATTTTCCTTGGACAAAGTACAAGGGAACACCCATAGGATCAAGACTATCTTTGATTGCCCCTTCGACTCGTACTTCCTGCGAAGTCATCTCCTTCTGCATCCAGACGGCTTCCACTTCGTCACCTTGCTCTTGGAATCCTTTGACAAGATTGTGGATGACGTCCTCGGGCCTCCCGAATCGAATCAGTAAGTCGGAACCTGCTTCGCGCAGTCTACTTCGTAGATCGTAGACAGATTCTGACACAAAACGTGCTCTAAATCCGCCTGTTTTCCAGAATCCGAAGATTTGCGTGCGGGCCTCAGGGCCTTGCCTCTTATACCCCGGCAAACCACTCAGCTCAATTTCACGTTCATCGAAGACAAAAACAGGAAGAAGAAAGTCTGCAGTTGAATAAAGGCATCGCTCATCTTTCACATTGGCTTCAATCTTGGTGCTGGAAGGTATAGTGGGGGGTGGAGCTGATGACTGATGTGCACTGCGTGGTCGATCAGACCATGCCTTTTGTTTATATTCTTTGACTTACTAATAGAAAAGAGGATTGTCTTGAATTCTTAAGTCCAACCGAAGAAGACAGATCAATACCCTCTTTTTCTCTTTTGTGTTCGTCGAACTTTCAAATCCTCCACTCATTATGCCTCCGTGGATTGCCTTGTTCGCAGAAAGGGAATGTTATACGATCACGGCTTTGCAAATTTGAAAATTATTGTATGCTGTTGGGGGGCGTTGTCTTTGTTGTACACTGAGCCGCTTGGGATGCTTCGTCGACCGATGGATTTCTCTAGAAGTCATGAACGCAGGATTGTGCGCACGGAACGACTAGGTTGCCATGTACCTTAGGTTAGGACTTGGAGAGCCAGTCTGAGCAAGGCTTAGAACTTAGACCAGTCCAAGTCCGAAGGTATGACTATGATGGAAAGCGGGGAATGGTAATGGTTGGAAATGCTCTGCTTGTGCACTTGATGAATAACTCCCTGAATGTACGTACGTTTGAATAAGGGTATATTATTCTCCGTGCGATATGGGCGGAACAGTGCCAAAGATCGAAGCGAATACAAAAAGAATCTTACCTGGAAACACTTTTGTACTGTACTTTTGTATTGTCTCACACTAGTGTCGACTGCACTCAAATGGTTACTATTAATCAACGCGATGACGTTTACATACATAAAGTATCCTCCACACATTCCGCAATTACCATCTTCGAAGTGCCGCTTACAGACTGCGGCAAATCATACTCATTTGGCAAGATTGGAGGACATGGGGAGAATAGCCCGAGATGATACCCACGCCAGATATTTCTCATCTTAAAGATGCTGATTGGACAAGAATATACGAACCAGCAGAGGATACTTTTTGTCTTTTAGATGCGCTGGAACAAGATGCAGAACGGCTGAAGAATATCCGTCCAAGACTGGTCGTGGAAATTGGGTAAGCTTAGAGAGAGGTTCTATTGCTTCAGTTCACTGATGGTGGATTGGACACATGTAGTTGTGGAAGTGGGATCGTCAGTACATTTGCCGCCGAAATCCTGGGTTCTGACGCAGCTGTCTATATCTGTTCCGACATCAACCCGCATGCTGTCCGCGCTGCAGTGGAGACAGGCAAGCGAAACAGTAAGACATTATCACCAGTGATGACGAACGTTCTCGACTCTCTACGTTCTCGATGCAGGGAGAAGATTGATTTGCTCTTGTTCAATCCGCCATATGTCCCAACTACAGATGAGGAAGAAAAACAAGCACAATCTTTGGCTTCTATTCAAGGTAGTTGGGCTGGAGGCGCCTATGGAACTAAACTGATCGAGACAATCCTACCGGAGATCACAGTAAGTGATCAGCATTCGCTAGAGCCTTTTCTCATCGGATTTATCACTAGACCTTGTTAGCCCCTCATGGTCACTTCTACTTTGTTGCCATCAAGCAAAATGATCCAAATGCTCTGGTTGAACGCCTTCGTGAACTTGGACTGGTGGCGGAAATATGCTTCTCAAGAAGGGCAGGTCGAGAGCATCTTTACATAATTCGTGCAGTCCGATCAGAATGAGGCACCGTTTTCTCCTCTATCAATGTACAAACATTTCAACATGAGGCGCTTTGTTGTATAATTACAGATTGCTACAAAATCAATAGAATGAGAAGAGCTGATTGCAAGTGTCTTGTGTTTCGTCAACGCTACCCTGAGCCGCATCAGGGTCTTCCTTTTCGCCTGATATATCATCTTCTTGACGCACCTTTCGTTTTTTGAACGTTGCAATTCGCTTTCCAGCACTTGTTCGAGGAAGATCAAATGCTATCGCTGGTATTTGGACTTTACGACCTTCCCGCCTGCGTAACGATTTTGCCGTGTCGCTCTCAAACATTGTCGTGTAAGTCAAGTCTAGAAAATCTTCCAAGTCGTAGCGCTCCTTAGTGAAAGGCTCTGCTAAGATGCGACTGGTAGAGGATACACTGGCAGAGTAGTGGGCGGATCCTTCAGCATTGGAGGTCTGATCGACGGTGGCCAGCAGTGACCCCATGGCAGCTAATTCCCAAAGAGAGGAGTTTATAGCACCTGTTTTGAGAGGATTAGGCTCATGAGGATCATAAGGATCATCCAATCCGGCAGGCCCCGCATTGAACCGATCGCCTTCAAATTCTCTGTGTATTAATCCAAGACAGCGCTTGTGACGCTTACACAAATTCCAGACAAATGGGATTACCACAACGATTGCTGCCGGAGACGAGCGCAATGCAGCGCGAGAGAGTCGTTTGGCGAACGAAGCCACGAGAGCTGCTGAAAGGTGGGTAGAAGTCAAAAAAACATCGAGTAGGCGTAGAAAGCGTGAGCGGTATCGCACATGCAAAAATGGCGGGTCAGAGAGCAACAGAGCATAGAGGCGGATGTAGAAGGACGGGTAATTGAGGTTGTGAACGGTCATTAAGGTGTAGAAGGCATTAAGAGCTAACAGAGAAGTTGCTCCGCCTGCATCCACGGCATCCACGAGGAAATCATGAAGCAAATTTGGCTTTACAAGGTGGGGGAGAATTTGCGCGTGCATGCGGACGAGGACTTCGTGAGTCATGCCAACGCTCAGCATACCTCCCACGCATTTGCCACTCTTGTTTCGCTTGGGAAGAAGGACGGATAGCCATGCTCTGCTAAATGTTGCTTTTTGTGCACTTAAGGAGACTACAGCATCTGCGAAAGGTGGGTTGCGCTTCAAGCGTCTTTTCTTCTCTGCGTTACTGACAGCACTTTGCGCAGCTGTTCCCAGACTAGAGCTTATGGCCTTCCTTACCTTGCCATCGTCATCACTGTCAGAGAACCAGTCTTCCACCTCATCGTCGAGATCAGAGCTGCCTTTCTGTTCCGCTTGACTAGTTCTTTTCGTATCCAGCCCTGGAACCAGAAATGTGTTTAGATCGTCGAGCTTAGTCGGAATCGCCGTAAGACCCCAAAGGTATCTGATCGCATTTGGGCGGAGAGACTCATTGTGTGATAATTGTTTGGGAGGGTTCTGCAAATATACAGATATTTGCTTGCAAAATGCAAAACGTACATCATCGTACTCTTGAAGGAAATCTGTGGTAAAAGCATCCACGACATCTTGATCGACTTGTAGTGTATCTTCGTCAGATTCAGGGGAGGAGGATCCGACAAGGAGGGCAAAAATGAGTGGCTGCCAAGGTGTGTTTGACCATTGAACCTTTGCCGATCCTTTTGAGACGGAAGAGGACGCATCTCGTTGGAGTGCCATAAGCAATTTGAGGCCAAGTAGCTACAATGTATTATTCACTTTTCTCTTGTTTGTAAGCACAGCGCACTCACTCTAATCTGCTGTTGCGTAGAGAACAGAAGTTGACACAAATATTTCACAGCATCTTTCCACCTCGCCTGTAGCCAAGTTGCAACTGCCTCTTCGGCTTCGTCGCGTTGCGGTCTGGTCGAACTTTCCTCTCCAAGGTCATCAGACGTGGCTGACAAAGGGATCCTTCTGTCCTTTAGCAGAGATTGGAGGGATTTAACAAGAAAATGGACACCTTTTGTGTATATATGAAGCTCATGCGTTGCGACATTAGAAGAATTTGCGGAAAGAAGTTCAATGAGATCCGCCAAAGGATTCAGATCGGCTCCTTCGGATAGCGAGGAAAAAATTTGAGGAAGCTGAGTTTCCAACATGCCGTCCCCAGATGGTGGGGATTCGGAAGGCCGCTGCTTCTTCCTCGGTGCTTGCTGAGGCTTTCTCATCTCTTGGAGGCTACCAAGTCAAGGTAAATCCGTTTGGAACTCGTTCCTTCAAAAAAAATCTTCCACGTGTTTATTCAGTCTTGCGCGGGGACCTTGCTGGTTGGTCGTTATCAACATGTGGAGAAGAACAGAGCGGACAGCACTACCATGTCACTGGTAAGGTCGATGGAAGAATGAATAAGCTAAGTCCTACATAGACCGATAGCAAATGCACTTCTTTTCATGGTGAAATGTCATCCCAACTTCCTGCTGAGCTCGTCAAGCTCATCTTGGAGTCTCTTTGCGTTGATGTGACTTTAGATGTCAATGCCAGGAATGCGTGTCTTCGTTCTTTGTGTCTCGCTTCTCACAGCTTGAAACAGATGGCAGAGCCCTTACTCTATAACAACATTGAACTCTCAAGCTCTCACCGAGCCGGATCCTTCCTTGCTTCTTCTCTGTCCAATAGAGGAGTGCGGCTATATCTACGTTACTTGTGGTGTGGTGTGGTGAGCGAGCTGCTCTACGACGTGCCGCATGGCCTCGCAGGCAAGATTAGCATTCCAGCGCAAGAGGTGGCATGGATGCAGTCTGATAGTGACGGGCGGTATCATGGATTTCACTATTCCACACGCTTCTTACATCGTTCTCGTAATGATGTTTTGGATGACCATCCAAGCAACAATATCACTGCTTTCCACATCGTTTGCCCTGATTTTGGGCGCTGGATCATACCTTTATTCTCACGCCTCCCATACCTCGAGCATGTTTCTATTAGCTTGTACCCCAAGTAAGTGCCTTACATTTCTTTTTAGACAAGAGCTAACGACATGCCGATAGAGGTAACTGGGATCTCGAAGAGGCCAAGATCGAAATGTACCTCCTCAGTATTCTTCGTTCGTGCTCACGCTTGAGAAGCCTCAATATTATTGTAGGTCACACACCCGCCGCTGCGGGTAGTCGCATGGTTCGTATGTCTCGGTCTCTACCTATCGCACACGCTGTACGGCGTATCCGAGACGATCGTATTTCAGTCTCGGCGGCCGAGTATCTATTTGGGGTCTATGGACGTTCGCCATCGGAGGAGATCATCCAGTATACACACTTGCTCTGGGATGACCGAAGAAGGGGGCTCAATGGGCCTTGGGCAGAGATTGGGGACATGAAGGGATAGAGTTCGGTTCCGCCTTCCATATGAACGAAGAGCGAAGCTGCGAAATGTATACAAACCAGATACAATCATTCGCTGCTCACAATGACATGCATTCGACTTTCATAAAAACACACAATTTCTTTATTAAAGTTTGGACTGATCTGTAGCGGATGTGCGGCGGACGAGAGCATAGCCGCCTCCAAGGCTCTTTTTGCCGCCTACGACTGTCTGCTCAAAAGCTACTTCTACGAATCCGTCACGCTCACCCAAACGCCAGACAGAGGTTTCCAGTTCCTGTCCAGCTTTGACAGGAGCGGTAAAGCCTGAAATTTGGAAAACTGTCAGCAAAGAAACTTCTGCTCAGATCGGACTTACGAGCAGACATCAGACGTAGTTGAGCTGCAGGCGCACCCCGTTGACCGTCTTCACCGACCACTGCTTGGAGCACGGCACGGGCGGCGAACCCATAGCTGCACAGTCCGTGCAAGATACAACCTCCTAGACCTCCTTTCTGACCGATCTCTGGATCAATGTGTAGGGGGTTGTAGTCACCTGAAAGCCGGTAGACTGCTGCTTGAGCGGCGTTTGTCTTCTCCCGCAGCACGAATGTGGGTGAAGTATTGGCAGGAGGCTTGCCGACAGGTGCTTTCGGTGTAAGGGACTTGGAGTATCCAGTGCCTTGACCACCACCGCGATAGAATGTTGCTCCTCGCATTAAAGCATGAGTACGACCCACAGGACTGACAAGTCGCATCTCGCTTTCGAGGATGAGACCAGAGCCTTTGTCATGGACAGCAACGACCTGTTTGCGCAACGTCCATCCTTCTCCGGAAACCAAAGGGATTTCGTGGAGTACTTCAATGCTCTGCTCTCCATGTACAATGGTGTTTGGATCCAGTTCAGGGAACCCGGGCACGGCGCCACGAGAAGAGATCATGTCGCTGAAAATCGTTGTGTCGTCTGAAGTTCCCTTGAGACCGAGAACAAGAGGATACGTTGGAAAGGCACGGAAGCCTGGCGACTGCTCATATACGTAGTCGAGCGCATTCTCCGAAGCACCTATACCTACAGCGTATAAGAGCAGATCGCGGCGATTCCAGGCGACTGGCTGAGGAGGGTCGGTGTGTCCGACGCTTTGATCGAAGTTAATTCCTTGCTGGACCATGTTGATAGATGTATGCGGAGGCCAAAGATGGAGAAGAGGGAGTTTAGACGGAACAAAAGCGTGAAAGTATCGCAATGACGAGCGAGCAATGGACAGATGAACAGTATTTCGGTTCCAATTTGCGCGAGTGAAGGCACGAAGGAGGCAAGAGGAAGTGGGCATCCACTCTGCGGGGTAAACGATGGAAATATATGGGGTATTGGTGCGCTACAGCCGGTAGCCGGTTAAATACGAAGCGAAGCCCGCTTCTCGAAGAACGCCACATTAGGGCGCCGAATAGTCATAAATACTATGGGGAATGCAGTAGGCTACTAAGTACAAGACAAAGAAGTGGGCATCTGCTGCGACCTTTTGCTCGGGATAATCTACGGATGGTAGCGTATTAAAAAGGCAACTAGGCAGTGATAGAGAGCAGTGTCCCGGAGGTATGCATGCCATTCTCGGACCATTTTCGGGTCTGTGAAGCAAAAGTACTGTAAGCATCATTTGCGAGGTTGCGAGGCGAGTGCGCCACCGAAACGCGAAAAGGAACAAAAAAGACACCGTGCTAGTGCCGCGAGACACTTTCAACCAACGAAAAATCAAGCAAAGCTTGGGGGAGTGTCACGTTGGCATTCCATATGGACCTGCTTATCGCTATCGTCCCTGCCATGACTACAATGAGTGCTGATAATACTGATCTGCGTAGCTTCAATAGAGCGCCAGCAAGTAAACCGGCGACATGGCATTATAAGCCAAGATCGGAGTGGAATTTTGCGCAGAGAGCACTAAACGATATAGGTCTTCTTCAAGATCCCCCACATTCGAAAAAACCACCTGTGTTTGATAAATCCACACCCGTCCCTGTGTACCCTGTGTGGAGACAACATGTATGGCTTCTTCCGCGACTTCTGCCGCCACTTCTTGTTCACCGAGCTTACATGGACCTCACGGGCCTTACTGTTCATCCCGTAGCTGCATTCTTCTTATACACGGTATGGCTTATCCACTTTGGAAAGATGCTTTTCAATATGTTGAAGCGCATGGGAAAGGAATACGGTTTCTACGACGGTCAGGTGGCGCGGGATGGGATCCCGGATATTCATGGTTGGAAAGTATTTTGGTCTTTGATCGGTGTGATTACCGTGCGACCAATTTTCGCTTGTTTTTTGGCATACGATCGCACCGTCAAACCAAGCGTCTCTTGGAAAACACCCATTGACATTTCCGCATACTCTTTGCTTGTAGATTTCTTCTTCTACTGGTATCATCGCTTTATGCATGAGGTACCGTGGCTTTGGCAATTTCACAGACTTCATCACACGACAAAGCATCCCAACGCTGCCATGTCTGCCTATGCAGATAATGTTCAGGAGTGGGGCGACATTCTCTTTATCCCTCTTTTGGCATACTCCGTGCTTCGTTTGGACTTTACCACATGGTATCTAGCCACGAGTTACATCATGTACACCGAGGCAGCGGGGCACAGTGGGATCCGTCTGTATTGGCAAGTACCACCAACAGCATTCCTACGGTACTTTGGATGCGAACTTTCGCTTGAGAATCATGACCGCCATCATCTTGTTGGGTATAGAACGTCGGGCGACTATGGAAAGCAAAGCCGTCTGTGGGATGGGCTCTTTGGTACGATGCGGCCACGAGTTGAATCCCGCGAAGAGAACCTGGATTGGGTCAACACTGCTGTGACCGTATAAATATCTTTAATAGAAGCAAAATAAGCATCGACTAGAATCAATCACATACCAATGGATGTTACGAATTATAAATACTTTAATGAATATGATAGTCTGTGCCGAGTTCTAGCCTTCCTCTTTGGCGATGCTATTGCGCTTGATTCCCTGCAAAAACACGTCGCCATTCCATTTCAAGCTAGCAGCTGTGGGGGCTTCCGTCTATTCAAAGCAAGCTTCGCCGTGCATCAACGCGTTCAACTTGGTTGATGTTGTCCTGGAAATGTGCGCGCGCGTATAGAGTCCTATTCGCTACTCCCTCTTTCGTGCATCGTGTTTCATATGATATTCTATGAGCACTGAGCTCTGCCCAACGATCACAACGTCCCCAAAGTCTATGGGCGAAGCTTAAAATGCGTGCAGAGACATTTGAAATCCGATGGCATGACACTCAGCCAATTTACTCATGTTCCTTCCAGCCCATACCCGCCGGGCATCTACGCAGGGTTCTAGATCACAACAAGAGCCAAGCAGCGGGATTGGAACCAGGCAAGTTATTGAATGAGTCTGAATCACACAGCAATGCAGGTCCTAGCAAATCTTCCTCCAATGCTTCTCGTCAGATTCCCCTGAGTGCACAAGGTCAGAGCTGGCGCTTCGCTACTGCGGGAGGAGACAACCATGCAAGGGTAGGTGATATGATGAGCGAAGTCTCAATTCACTAGCTGACGCATCTTACAGATCTGGCTTGTACATCCGAATATTCCATCTCCTGCTGCCCTGGCTGCGGCTGCACAAGGAGGTGGCCCCGTAGCAAAGCATCCTCCACGAGTCGAATATCGCGCTACGCTGAAACGTCATTCGGGCGTGGTGAACTGCGTCCGATTTTGTCCAAAGGGAGAACTTCTCTCAACAACAGGTGATGACGGAAATGTTCTCCTTTGGATACCCTCCGACGGACCCCCTTCTACTTTTGGTTCCTCCTTTGACGAAGATGGAGACGCCGAGTTTGCGAAAGAACATTGGAGGCTACGAACCATGTGCCGCGCAACGCAGTCAGAAATCTATGACAGTGCATGGTCTCCGAGCGGCGACTCGCTCGTCATTGGCGGCACGGACTTCGTAGCAAGGATTATCAATGCCAATGATGGTACAGTCATTCGCGAAATTTCAGAACATAGCCACTACATTCAAGGTGTAGCATGGGATCCACTCAGTGAATACATTGCAACACAAAGCAGTGACAGATCTGTTCACGTCCATCAGCTTCAGGGGAAACCACCAAACGATGCGACCAACGTCCACACGGTTAGTAGGAACAGCAAAATGGATCTGACTCATCGACGTGTGGGAAGCAACAGCGGCCACTTTGTGTGGGATCCCAACTCAAAGCCACCTGTAAAGCGGAGAGCAAGCAGTCATGCAAGTGATAGTGAAAAAGAGCGTGATTCCTCCTCCAAGAACATTCACACGCATTCGAAACGCAGCAGTACGCCGATGGAGGTGTCTACATCTTCTTCTGGCCCTTCCACCCACCACGTTGTTCCTCGTGCTGCCACACCCACAATGAACCACAGTCCCGCTGTTCCATCTTCTATGAACCCACCCCAACGAACCCCAAGCCGACGGTCCAGTTTTAGTGGCTCTGCCATAGGGTCTCCTCCGACCAGTGCTACGTCCGTTGCCCCCTCTCACCCCCCAAGCATTGTCGCAGGTATTCAAGGCGCCAATAGTTCCACTCCGGTCAAGTCCATCCACGAGCGGCCAAGAGGGAGTAATTCGCGCTCAACATCCCGTACGCGAGGGATCACTCCTCGTTCTCCCTCACCTGCTCCCCCACTACCTGCTATCCGAGCGCCACCGTCTCCCAAGCAACGAATCGCCGCTCTGCAAGCATCACAAGGTGGCGCCATGGCGCGTGCTGGGATGCGAATGTACGGAGATGAGAATTTCAGTGGCTTTTTCCGACGCTTGTGCTTCAGTCCCGACGGTAGCTTATTAGTCACACCCACTGGTGTTTTCGAAAGTATTAGCACTCCAGCGCAGAATTCGCAACAATCGCCTGTCAGTCCCACAGTTGGTAACAGAGACAGGGATGTCTCCAATCCGGGAAGCCCAATCACGCCTATGCAAAGCATACATGGTTTAGCCACCAGCACAGAGCGGCCCGGTCCCTTGCGCAACACTGTATACATGTATGCTCGAGGTAACCTGCAGCGGAGCAATGCACCCATTGCCCATCTTCCTGGCCATAAGACGGCAACGCTCGTAGTGAAGTTCTCGCCTATCCTTTACGAGCTTCGCCGTACATCCTCACTAGGTCGCCATTGTCACGAAGATGACGGAATCCCCCCTCATCCTACGGTGCCCCTTGAGGTTGGCAAGCAGAAGATCGTCGCCTTAGGCTCTGCTGCTTCCAGTGCAGGTGGCATAGCTTCAAGCAATGCCGTTCATGAAGACAACGAGGAGAGCTCTCAGGACGAAGCGAAGTTGGATCTTGGCGCGAAAAAGCAATCATCGTCGTTTCCCAGCATGATTGGTCTACCGTACCGCATGATCTTTGCGGTGGCTACCCACGACAGTGTATGGATTTATGACACGCAGCAGGGCGGCCCTCTGTGTTGCTTTAGTAACATGCACTATGCTAGTTTCACAGATTTAACCTGGTCACCTGACGGGCAAACTCTGATGATGTGCTCAACGGATGGCTATTGTTCGAGCGTTGTTTTTGACTATGGTGAGCTTGGCACTCCTTACAATTACCAGATGCAACCCTCATTACAAGGACCTGCACCATCTACGACAAAGACTAGTACTTCTTCTCCCATGCTTCGTCGTAGCAGTGCACAGAGTCTTTCGGGGCAGGGCAACAGTCAACTTCCCACACCACCTATGGGTACCATATCGGACAATGGTGTGGGCCTGACGGAAACAAGCCCTTCCTTGGGTTTGGGCCTGGCTACCAGCAATGGTGGCATTCTTACCTCGTCCGATAATGGCAAGGATGCTCAGGAGATCGATCCGCCTGTCGTCTCAGCTGGCGCGCCTTCTTCCTCCGCACCATTCCTCTCCGCTCCAAATGGCGGGACTCTAGAAAGATCAGATGCACCTGGTCGCAAGAAACGCCGCATCGCACCCACTCTCGAAGGTCCTATTGGAAGTTAAATATTGCATACATTTATCTCTGATTCTCGTATATCTTGGCTCTCGCATACACCTCTATTTGAATGTAACAGCATTGCATTGCATCCCGCCCATCAGGCTTTTACGAAATGGCCTACAATATGTGGATAGAAGTCCGCCCCATTTGTGTCTTTGGGTCTTTGCACTTGAACTTGTTTCCATGCACCGATCGATTCGACAGTTTTTGCAGAGGCACGGTTCACGTTGCATCCTCCCGAAAGTGTCGTCCAGATCGGGTTGTAGTGATGCTGGAGGGTGTTTGTGAGCTTGTCTTCGGAAGCGACGTGTTCGAACTGTCTCGAAGGTCAGTCGTGCGGATTGTGAAGCATGTGCAAAACCAACCAGTAACAATTGCCCATCAGGTTTGAGCAGCTTATATACATGAGCCAAATTCTTTTCTGGTTGCGGAATGGAGCAGAGCACTTGTACTAGAGAAAGACGTAAAATCGCTATCGGCATGGTGAATGACAGGCGTACCTAGAACAATTGTATCAAACGATTCCAAACTTATGCCATGTTTCAGAAGCTCGTCCTGTTGCTCCACTCCACACGGGACTATGTGCGTCTTGCCTCGTAAGTCAGGCGTGTGAGCAATACTCTGCCGAAGCTCATCATGCAACTCTGCCATAGGCTCCACTAGATACAAATCAGACACCTACATCGCGTCAGACATACCGAGATGAGCGAAAGGACTATCATACCTTCGAAGGATCGTAGTATTTCAACGTCATTCCTGTTCCTGCTCCAAGTTCCAGAACTCTGCCGCGAGCGAAAGGAAACACTGCTTGTTTTTTCAAATGACCAAATGATTTGTCCGACTCTCGAAGTAGGTGAGGAAGGCCATGAGCCACGATGGAGTCGCGCCATGTTTTGACCGACAGAAGTCGAGCCAGATCATGTTGCGAGATGGAAGTAGTCAATTGATCGTAGATCGCTGCAGGCAGGCCAAGGATGTACAGCATTGACACGAGCATCAATGCTCGCAGGATGCCAAAGACACGCCCAAGAGGTGTAGCCGCCTGAGGCGGGCCGGTGTGAAGATCAGATTGCGCAGAGCTCATGGGGGAGGGGAAGTGTCGTGTGCAGACAAGTGCGGAGGGAATATATTCACACCAAACGCAATGAGCACGGACCAGGAACGGGATCGATTTTGTTTCTACACAAATTAAACGGGCACGAACCCTGCAAACGCAACTTTGTCAAGGTTGCGAACTTCAGCCCCAGTCGGGATGAGCTGTCCGGACTCGCTGTCGCGCGAGAACACAACGACATTGTTTGTTGTCTGGTGCGCCACAGCTAGATACTTGCCGTCAAATGATTGACTGATGTGGCGCGGCAACCGACCACCGCTGGGTGTCCATTCTTGGAAGGTGATCTGGCCGCTCCTAGTGTCTCGTTGGAAAAGCGCAATGTGATCTTCTTTCTTGTCTCCACGCACGGACACGTAGACAAACCTTCCATCGTGACTCACCACAACTTCGGCGGAGGTGATTTGAGGACCTGCCGTTTGGTTCCCGCCAAGAGAGGTACCTTCAGGCACAGACAGAACCGGCTCCCCGATCGCTGTCAAGGAGCCCGTATTGGCGTCGTGCAGAAAGGCAGTCAAAGTTGTGCTAAGTTCGCTAGCCAAATACGCATATTGCTTGCCCGTTTTACTATCCTTGTAAAACGCAATGTGTCGAGGACCACTGCCTTCCGACACCTTTGTACTTGATGTGTTGGATGCTTGGGAGCAATCGGTCCCTACTTGGATGTGATGGATCTCGTCCGCGCCTAGATCGGGGATGTACACCCATCCGCCGTCAGGGCTGGCCACTGCATCATGTGCATAGCTATGGTCCTGACGAGAGCTCACAGGCCCTGTGCCTTTGCGTGTGAATTGGAACGTCTTGATCGGATTCTCTGTGTTAGGGATCCTATTACTCAATTGTAGCACACTTGCCGATCCAGACATGTAATTTGCAACGTAGAGACATTGCCCAACAACGCAACTAGCCACTGGGCTGCTTCCATTCGTCTTGTAGCCTTTCTGAGAACCTATGACCTGAAGACGGGAGTTGGGTTTGCCAATCAGAACTGTGTACACTTTGCCGACGGGTCCTTCTTCGCTAATCACATATGCTATGTCGGATTGGAAGGTGACCCATGAGGGAGAGCCAGTGTCGTTTAGTGAATGTTCTCTGCGTAGCGTATTGGGCGCTTCGAAAGTGAGAGAATGAATCCCTGACGTGTAACCAGCGGTGATGATCCGATACGAGGATATTGAGTCGGTCTGACCCTCTTGCGCATTGACTACTCTCATGGCTGTTAACAGAAAGAAGCTTGCAGCGTAAAGAAGAGTGAAAATGTGCATCCTCTTGTGTGCGAAAGAAGATGTGTTTAGGTGGAAATTGTTTGCTTAAATGCTGATGGACGATCAGGCATCGATCTCGAAGGGGGAGGGTACCGTGCACCAACATTTGGGTACATTCCTTTGTTGCTTTGCTACCTTCAATTTGGCTCTGCAGGGTCAATCTTCTTAAACGCCAAATTTCGCGCTAGCTTGTCGGGAGAACGGCGCGGCGCGCTCACTTGACAGTTGCATCTCAGGGGTCAAAAGGGCCGTGCGTGATGGATCTGGCTCTACACTCTCCTTGAACAACGAACTTGAACGCACAAGAAAGGCCGGATCACCAGTATGCATGGGAGTCAATCGACTCAAAGAGTGCCGTGTGGCGATGGAAGGTATCTGTACCACGGTGACTCGAACTGGTGTTCTGTCGGTACAATTAAGATCATTGCCCAGTGCTCTTTGCACGCAGCACGGGAAGACGAGAATGAATACGGAAAGCCCCCGCAGAAAGCTTCAGAAAAAAAAGGCCCACCACCATCTTTCAGAGATCCTTTTGCCGTTAGTAACACTTCTGCTCATCGTCCGCGCTCGATGGATCTAGGCCAAAAAGCACGAGGCGCCGTCATGGATCTAGGAAAAGCCGCCCGCGAGAGTCTCTACAATATTCGGAACCTAAGCAAAAACGATGTGGCTACCGAGTGCTTCAGCGAATCCGGACCGAATAGTATCGCATTTTCACCATCCATGCAAGACACAAACGAGCTTATTCCTTCATTTGCGAAATACACCCCGGGTCGATCCCAGAATGCAACAGATGACGCGAAAGCAGGCCCAGTACCTTCGTGGAAGGCGATCAAAATGAGAACGACATACCGAATAAAGCAAGATCTGGTAAACCAGAGCGCTCAGTCACCTCTAATTCCGTTGACCTTTATTGCAAAGACAGAAAAAAAGCTCAAATGCCTCGATGGACATCAGGGCGGCGGATGGCAAGAGATAGAAGGAGGTCGTGTAGATTTTGCCACTCAAAGTGACATATCCACGCACAATAACGATGATTTGGGCTGGATTTCATCGAGTGACGAGGCGATTCTCACGTCAACGACGTTGAAGTCAGGCACACAAGACATTTTGCTAGTTCGACCACCCTCGGCGGAGCTTGTGCCATTTCTCCGAGCTAAGCCACAATCCACCTATCGTGAGACCATCTCGCTCAAAGTACAGCTAATAAGGTCAGCTCTCGTACACGAATTTACCAGGTCTCCTCGTCTCACACCAAATGGGCCTCGGTCACCTAAAGCAAATGGTGGAAGCCCATACTTTCAAAACGAGATCAATGACTCCGTCAACATTGTCTTTGTCTGCACCGACTCATCGCAAAAACTTTTGAAAGCTTTAGATTCGACTGTATTTCACAATGGTCGCCATATAGGTCCTCTCGCTTCATATGAAGAGGCTAGACTCGAAGGTATCGAGTGGGCTTTGATAAACTTTCCAAAACGTTGCGAAGACGTGAACTTCGAGTGGACTCTTCCGGATACAAGCAGAAGGCCTCGTTACAAGGATTACGAGCAACAGAAAAAGTGTACATGTGCTGTGAGTATTCCTCAAATTCCGTATTTGTGAGATCTGACGATTAATATTCCTTCCTTCCAGTTCATTTCTCTTGGTGAGAGCTTAAAAAAAGCGCAGGTGCTATTTTCTTTTTCCTTCATGCTCGATGTACATCCTCTCTCTGGAGTAGAGTTTGGCGAGCAGGCCGCCAACAGGATGTCGCCTCGTATTCTACACAGAACCTCTTCCAGGCTTCCCGAAACTTCCACGAAGCAACCTATTGGCTTAGGTCTCGAAGGTGTTCATTCAGATTCCAGATTGACGGGAGTTGCTTTTCCTCAGCATCTGCCCAGCGATGTGGTGGATACCCCAATAAAGAGACGCCCACAGCGTGTCAGTATGAGTGCTAATCCTCAGTCTCTCAGCCCACCGCGTCAGGGTCTCCGTCCTCGTAGGATTGTTTCTGAACCGCCTGCTCCTCCCCGATCAGAGCCTATGACAACCTTACGATCCAACCATGTAGAGGTTGATCTACATGATGTGGAGAGCGATTCTCCCACTTTCAGAGCCTCTCTGCAAGGGCTAGACAAGAGGACAGCCTTACTGAAACAGTCTGCCAAGGCATTACTCAAGGCTGCCACTGATGTTGTTGCGAGTATTGACGACATGCAAGCTTCTGACAACTCTTTTGAGCAGACTTTTAAAGACTTAGGATCTTTTTTTCCTGCTACATTTCAGGCCGTTGTTTCAGACCATCTGTTGAAAAAAAGGCAAGAGGAACACCTCAAGAGGGAGCAGGAGAGTAGACTATTCGTTGTGCATATTATCGCTCCGATGCGTTTGATCGCTGACCAGTGTCGTGATGCACAGCATCAAATTAGGCTTTTCGATGCGGAGAGCAAGTCCTATTACACAGCTACCCAGAAATGGCTTTCATTTCGAGGAAGTAATAAGAATGTATCCACTGGCGACAAGGATATCTACTCGCCAGAAGCTGTAGGTTTTGACAAGAGTATGGTCAAGCAAGAGAGGCTGGATGACAAGCAGAGACTACGGCAAGCCAAATTTGATCTGGCACGCTATCGAATATTTCGAACTATCTTTGTCTTGCATGGTGGTGAAATGGAGATGATGGTTGCAGGCCACCTATTGGCAAAGTGCAGATGGCAGCTAGCTTCGAAAGCGTGCAATGAAGCGCAATTCGGATCTCTGGACGAAATTGAAAGAGAAGCCAGGAGGGAAGGAAAACGGTGTCAGGATGCGATGGAAGTGATTGACGCGAAGTGCAACGATCTACAGAGGTGCATTCACGATCTTAGCATCTCGCTTGTCAAGAACTCACAGGGATTTGAGGCAGACACGACCCAAATAAATGAAGCCTCAGCCATTCCTTTAGCCTCACGTCGCTTTCGTGGGCTCATGTCTTCGATTGGAATGCATGGGGGAAGTGGCTCAACTGACAATGGATTGACTCCTGCGCAACAGGGCTGTTCAACTTCTCAAGTGAATTCTCCTCGGAAAGTATCCTCTCCCACATCGAGTCCAGCTGCTATTGAGTCAATGTGGAGCAAAGTGCTGAAGCCTGTTTCGAATCTGCAAGCACGTAGGGATGGAAACGGTCGTGCAGTCGGATTATATGATTCTCGTCAAGACAATGAGCTCGTATGCAAAAGTCCGACTACCAGACAACCTAGTGTTCCCGAAAGCGTACACGTAAACCATACGCAGGGCGTAATACCAGAAGGGAAAAGCAACTATACTAACAGTCAGCACTGTGCACAGCAATCACTTTCTACTTCATCCGAGTCAAGTCGCACGATGGACCTGGTCAAACCTGCACATTCTTTAGCGAACCCGTCAAAATCTGTTGACCCACCGTCCAATTTGCAAAGAAAGAAGGAAGGTATCCTTTGGGCACTTTCCAAGCCTATTCAGGCTATCTGCGACGATGATGCACCACGGGCTTTTTCACGCTCGCAAAATTGGAGGGAATGCTGGGTGGTGCTATCTGGATCAGGGCATCTTGGGGAGTATGCTCATTGGAAAGATGCGAGTTCTGCGACTCTCAATCCGTCACAACCTATCATTGACTTACGCTTTGCAACCGTACGTGAAGGGCGGGGTACTGATCGGCGGTTTGTGTTTGAAGTTATCACGAGAGATACGCGCCGGCTTTTTCAAGCGTCTAATGAAGAGGAAATGCGAAGTTGGATATCTGCAATAAGTTTTGCCATCGAATGTCTTCTCAATGGCACTTCTTCCGTACGGCAAGTGGAGAAAGTGGCCAAGAATTCGCTACACGATATTCCTGTGGGAATTGGCCTTGAACAGTTCGGCGCACGACATGTCTTCGAAACATCCTCCTCGTCGCCAGTCACCTTCCACAAGAATTTCAGTCAGAGTTTGACGGATTTGGGAACTTCCGCAGGAGGTCGACTTTTTCCTCGAAACCGCCGTGATTCTCGAGAAGTGAAGCGCAACCACGTCAAGGGACATCCAACGACACATTCTGAGGGGAAGCAGAATGAAGTCGGATTCGAATATCGTTATGATATACCGGAGCTTTCAACACCGATCTCTCGAGAGAAAGTTCACGGGATTTCCAATAAGACTCCTGTCTCAGGATATATTGCTTCACGCGATTCTTTGACAGATGAGACAGTGCCATCACACAGTGGGAGGAAAGTGAAGCATCTTTCCGTCTCGAGTGTTGAGTACAGCCAAACGTCCTCTGCGTGTGGGTCAGATTCAGATTTCGATCGGCAGATCGAACGTGTAATTGAAAGTAATTACGGTTCTCCGAATCCCAAAAGACACTCCTCGCAAATCCATCAGCAGAGGGTTCTCGTCCCACACGAGAGGGCTTTGTTTGGTCAATCGGAGGAGCCTGTAGAACAAAACAAATGCCTGTCGAGGCAAACCCGTGCGCAAGAGATTCTCAGCATAGCGCAGCGAGCTGGGAATCGTTCTTGTGCCGACTGTAAACGTCCAGATCCACGTTGGGCGAGCTGGGCATTAAATGGAAGACCATGCTGCATCTTTCTATGCATCGCATGCTCAGGCATTCACCGCAGTTTAGGTGTTCAAATCAGTAAGGTGAAAAGTGTTGACCTAGATGACTGGACAGAAGAGCAAATACTATCTGCTGAGAGATGGGGCAACTCTCGAGCTAACGCAATGTATGAAGCGAAAAAACCAAAAGGGATCTCTGCTACAGCACCAGACCCATCCGATCCCAAAGCGTTTTGGATACAAAAATATGAACGCAAGGCTTGGTACGTACCAGAAGACGATAACGAAGAAACAACAATTCCTACAGTCCGAGCCTCGGTCTTGTCTAAGAACGCGATCATGGGTGCAAAGTCATCTTCTCCTTATTCACATACCAGTACCTATCTATCTCCTTTTGAAGCGACAGGTCCGTCGGCTATGCAAAAGTTCGCCAGTGGCGCCAAGATTTACACATAAGCGGTGATTGTTCATGACTGTGGATAGTATTACACTTGTACTCATACATCGAACCATTCTGTACAGTAAATTTATGTCTTTTTCCGCACTATACCAAATGCACTTGTTCCCTTTTTACGCTTGGCGGGATTTGGCAAGCCGCCTGGTTTTCCGTTCCCTTGCAATTGCTCCTTGGTTTGCATAGACAGCAATGCTTTTACATCAGGCTCCTTGTCTGAAATTCCAACTCCCATGGATCGCTCATCGAGCTCCGGATGGAGTCTTTTGACAGACTTGTGCGGCGTCTGCTGGGTATCTGGCGTGGTTCCCTCCGCTGGTGTCGGTGGCGATGGAGAGGAGGCAGAATTTGTACGAGAAGCTGGCTTGTCAATCACTGCTTGATCTTTGCCAAAGTACCTTCGAACAAGCTCTTCATCCTCCTCTTCAAATTTTTGCTGCTCAATCTGCTCGGCGCTTAGTTTGGCTTTCCCCTTTTCTTGCAGACTAAGCAAAACATCATCCGTATCCACACGATCAAAACGTGCGTTACGAGTACGGATGTCCTGCAATGCGTCCATAATTTCCATCTCTCGCTTCGCCTCATCTTGCCTTTTTTCCAATGCCTTCATGGGGTCTTCTTCATCGCTACCTTCTAGACCTTCCTCTTCCATAATGTGGGCCAATGGATCGGCATTTGCATCTTCTTCCCTTCCTTCCCGCCACGGTTCAAAGTTCCTTGTGATGCCGTGCTCCGCTGTATAATCTGCATTTCGAGGATCCGTCTTGAAAGTGATTTCGGAGGAGCACATGGGACATTTTATGTAAAAGCGAAAGATCTTGATACCGTAGTATTCTTCGCCATTGACTGTTTCTTTGCGTCCATTAAACTTCTTCCCAGCATATATGTATTCGCCACAGGAGTTGCATCGCATACTGAATGGTGCCATAAGGCGAATTACCTCCTGCTTGCTCTTCACGCCTCTTCTTCGAGGGATCTTGGAAGGATCGAAATCTGAAAGGGCGAAGAAAGGGAGTGTTAGTTTCTTCTCATAGAAAGCAAGTCAATATGGAGGAACATACCTGGCGGATAATACTGTCAATGGAAAGAGTCGAGGGATAAAGGAGAAGAGAACAAAGAATATGTCAGTGGATACATCAGGTCCATGGCAGTAGATGCTTACCTTGTTCAAAACCTTACGTTCCGACATCTTGCAATATTGTGGTTGGAGGGAGTAATAGACATGGACGCTCTCATGCCACTACGAATAGTGTCCTCACGTGTTCAGGCGCGCCTAGTAACCAACACAACAAGGTCACTACCACTCACTCACAACCGAATCGCTACATGCGTGGATGAATAGGGCGGCACTATATTCTGAGCATTTGTTGCAGACCCTAGAAGAAACTCTGGCGCGGAAAGTGTATCAGAGAGACCAAGAAAAAAGCCTTTCCCTTTCCTCTGGACAAATCATATCTTCAGGGCCTTACGGAGGAGAGCGTTTACCCATACAACATCCCATGAATGGGATTCTGCAAGACACCATGAACTCAGAAGTTTGCAAGAAAGAGAGCGATTTAGGAGAACAGGGGTCGAGCTATAACGACCACAATGCTCCCCACCCACGTCCTGTCCTTTTTCCTGGTTCTAGTGTAGTTGAACCTGGAGAAGATGGAGCACGCCAAATTGCTCGGCTACAGCAAAAGCTTGCGCAAAGGCTTGGACCCGAATACATAGCGACACGCCCGGGCGCCTCAGGAAGTGGGAAAGTTCCATACCTGGAAGGATTCAAAGCGATAGATCTGGCAAATGAAGTATTCGGATTCAACGGATGGTCGTCTTCCATCGTTCGCTTGGATATAGACTTCATGGATGAGATGGAAACCAGAAGATTCAATGTCGGTGTGAGTGCGATTGTACGTATCACGCTGCGTGATGGCACCTTCCACGAGGATTCTGGCTATGGATCTGCAGACAATTGTAGAGGCAAGGCGCAAGCTCTCGAGAAGGCAAAGAAAGAAGCAGTGACAGATGCACTCAAGAGAGCCTTACGAACATTTGGCAGACTGCTAGGAAATTGTCTATATGACAGAAAGTTTACCGAATCAGCCATGAAGGTCAAAGGTCAACCCTCCAAATTCGACCCTGCTGACTTGAAGAGGGCGCCAGAATTCCCAGCAGCTTTAAAGCAATGGGATGGCGGTTTGCAAACAAAAGAACCCAGTGAGAAAGTCAACACACCGCGGGGGAAGGTAGGCGATGCTGGCAATGACATCACGCAGCCTTCCGAAACACGCGTTGAAGAAGGAGCACAAGGACCTAGGCCAAAAGGCGAGAACGAAGATGAGGAAACTGCGAGGCAACGTCGAAGAGAGCAGGCGCTCCTGCGTCAGGCAGAGATACGTCAAAGACAGAAGGATAGATCTAAGGCAGAAAACCTGGATGCTGCCTTTCTTCCGAATATCAATCGAGCATCCATGAATACTCTCAAGGGCGTGCCCTCCGTCAAAGATATAGATCGCAATGAGATCAGTTTTAGTCAGTACAGCGATCTGGATGCAGAAGTCTTCGACACACTCGATATTCTTGACGACAATACAGAGGCAACACTGGTGGGTTCACCCAACTCATTCCAGACCAGAAAGCAACCTCCATCTGGATACTTCGATGCAAGCCCAAAGGACTCAAAAGGCGATTGCCTTGGGGATGTACAGCACGAAATTTCATTGGACAGACCTAAGAGAGTCCATGCTGACACTACAAATGAACTTGGTGACAAACGGCCAAGGAACGTAAAGCGCTGAATTTTCCGTCATGTAGAAATAGTATGTAGAATAGGGATGGACGAATGGATTGTCATTTTGTAACATTGTTGCATAGAGGGGTGGGCGAACACATGATTATACAAGGAGGTTAGCTTACTTCTTGTGTGCTTCTGGATCTTCGTCGGCGCTATAAGGAAGTAATTGTGAGATCGATCAATGGGACACCAGTGTTATCTAACTTACACATTGAGCAGTAAGCTTTGTGCATCAAGCATAATACGATTATTGCTGTGGCTAAGAACGGTCGCAATATCGCGTGCAGCTTCCAATTTACGCAGGCGAAGGAAGCCTTTGTTGCGCTTGACGGCTTCACCAATCAACTCAGCACTACGAGCTTCACCTTGAGCACGGACGATCGTCTCTTGTTTCTCTTGAAGTGCTTTGTCAACCAAGAATGCAGCTCGCAGGGCGGTTTGCTGCGCAATTTGTTTCGCCTCCACAGCATTGGTAAACTCGGGCGAGAAGGCGACGTGCGTCAACGATACGTCGTCCAATACGAGGTTAAAGCGTCGGGCACGGATAGTGAGATTATCACGCACTAGCCGTGAGACCATCTCACGTTGCGTGATCAGCTGGGAAGCGTTGAATTGAGCCACAACAGATTTGAGGACCTCATTGACGATACTGGGGAGCACCCGCTCGTCATAGTCTGTACCCAATTCGCGATAGATTGTCGGGAGCTGATCCACCATAGGCCGTGACAAGACTCTGCATGTAATATTGACCATCTGCAAGTCCTTTGTTCCTGTTAAGCTGGCTATATTCCGCGGTTTGGCGCGAACATCGTAATCGATCGGGATTTCAATCAGAGGGATCATAAGATGGGTCCCCTCATTGTAGATATCAGATTTGACACCGCCAAGCCGAGAGTATTTGATTGCACGATGGCCACCATCCACGTTAAAAAGACTCGAATTCAACGCAAGTCCACCTCCAATGAGCAGTGCCAATCCTGCACCACCTCCGAGCACACCGCCCATATTCGGACCGCCGCCGCCGCCCATTCCACCACCACCTCCGCCGGTCGCATTCCTACGAGCTTGGTCCCTCAGCTGGTTGAACATCCTTTGGAATGCCGCACGGGCTTGCTGTTGAGATGCCATGGTAGGATGTGTACTGAGGTGAACAAAGTCAGGCGGCTGAACTGGAGATGTGACCGCGTTTCCTGGAAAGGTCGTAAGCAGATGCACGTGTATCTACTTCCTTAAAGGAAGAAAAGACAAACCACGCGCCATACTGATTCAGTGCCTCAATTCCTCAAAAGACCATCACTTCTGTCACAAGTGTCTGTCTGAGAAAATTTGCATACTCTCTCGTCAAATCTCACCTCAGAAGTAGCTTTACATGTAAGTGGGGCGAAACGAGATTGAATCGCCTAGCTCACTTCCCAAAAGCATTCACCCTTCATGTCTGTAACGGCACCAGCTTCTAACGGTACGACTACCTCCGTTGCTTCTTTGCCAAATGGTGCGAGTGCAAAATCAGCAGCAGCTCCAAGCGAGGTAGGCTGGCTTTTTGTTACACAGTACTATACAAGCCTCAACAATGACCCGAGCAAGCTTCACTGTTACTACTCAAAGCGCTCCACCTTCCTCCACGGAGTGGAGCAGGAGGAAGGCGCCCCCTTATGCTTTGGTCAACAGGTGCGTCCATTATCATTGAAATGGATAATCTGACCTATAATCTTACAGCAAATTCATGACCGCATAGTCTCTCTCGGCTTCCAGAACGCGAAAGTATTTGTTTCCAATGTTGATAGCCAAGCATCGGCATCCGGAGGCATAATCATTCAAGTCTTGGGAGAAATGAGCAATGACGGTGGTATCTGGAAGAAGTTTGCACAAACATTCTTCCTTGCTGAGCAACCGCAAGGCTTTTTTGTCCTCAATGATATATTCCGCTATCTAAAGGACGAAGAAGAGATTGAAGAGGAGGCCGAGGCTGTGGATGATGCTTTGAAGACGGAGTTAGAGGACGCTGAAGACAAAGGCGTTGATGTTCCCCATCAGATTGAGCTTGCACCAGGTCAACAATTGACGAACCAAATTCTCGAGTCGAATCATGTGGCTGCACTACCCGCTCCCTCGGAAGCTACCCCAGCTACCCCAGCTACACGTGCGCAAGAACCATCGGGTCCTTCTCAAAGCGTCCTCGCGGCTGACTCGAACCAAATCACAGAAGTGGACAATCCTCCTTCCGTGCTTCAGCAGCCCAAAGAGACGGCAAAGCCTGAGCCAGCTCCTGCAGGCCCTAAGACATGGGCAAATTTGGCCGCTTCCAATGCGACCAAATGGGGCACCGCAGTCTCGGCGGAAGCTCGCGGCGTTTCTTCTGCTCGCGAGAAGGCTTCTGCGCCAACACAGCAATCTACGCAACCCAGTAATGGGCCTGCTCGTAGCCCCAAGGTTGACACCCACGTTTTCATCAAGAATGTTGTCACAGAACAGATGCCTTCCGAGGGCCTTCAAGCCGTTCTCGAAGCCAAATTCGGTCCTATGAAGGAGTGTCACATCGTGCCCGCAAAAGCTTGTGCTTTCGGTGAATTTACTTCACCCGACGCTGCCAAGAAAGCAATTCAAGCCGGTCAAGTGAAAGTTGGTGCATCAGGTTGGACCGTCACAATTGAGGAGAAGCGGAAGCAGAATGACCGCCCCCAAGCTAGCCGAGGTGCACGAGGCGGAAGCAACTCTGCCTCCCAAGGCGCCAGCCGTGGCCGTGGTGGTGCTCGTGGCAGCCGTAACTAAGCTTTTGACTGCCAGGCGAAAAGCGTGAATATTCAACACAAGAAAATCTCATCGTTAGTTTTCCTTTGTCTGTCTCATCACACATCCCGAAGCTACAATGCTTCTATCAAGCTCTGTACACATTTCATCCATGTAAGGCTTTCCTTGGAATAATGTACAGAATGTTCATGTATTCCATGCTTTTATAAATACATTGCCCAGGAGAGCTACATGGCCATCACATCCCAATCGCCGTTGATTGAGTTTCATAAAGTATTGGTTCATCATCCGAGCAAATAAAGGAACCACGTTCATATTCATCAACTATGCCGCTTGAGGATCCATCTGCTCGGGGCGTGTCTTGAATCTGGCGTAGAGGAGATCTCGAACGAAGATGAACTTGTTGGCGGAATGGAGTCAGGCAATTCTGCGAACTGGAGAAGAAAGATCAGAGAGTCACCAAGTATGACGATCCTGATTTACTTACAGTAAAGATTGCATATACATAGCTTTCTGATTGTAGCCTAGGGGGGCTTGTGTGGGTTCGAAGTCACCAACATGTTCTCTGTCGCTGGAATTTTCCATACATTGTTCACTGTCTTCATCATCTTCCCAGCCTTCTCCACCGCTTGAAAGATCAGCTTCAAAGCGAAATAAACGACGGCTAGTCGGCGAAGCACCAATGGTTTTTTTGCCTTTTCCTCTTTTGTTTTTCTTCTTGACATCCGCTTGATCCGGTTGATCGCTATGCACATTGTTAGAGACGCCGCCGTACCTTGCCTTAACTGTGGGCTTTTCTGACAAGGGGGAAGAAGATAGATTGACAACCCGATGGGCCCTCTTTCGTCTACCAGGTGCTACAAGAGGCGACGAAGAAGGATTAGCAGGCAACATAGAAAGGCTTTCTGGTGCAGCCATCTGTTCAATGTCATCAGTTTCTGCCGCTAGCTGTAATACTAAGGGATGAGGGTTTCCTGGTCTGTGAGAAGAAGATCCAAGTATGGAAAATCGCTGGGCACTTGAATGATCGTGTAACCCTACACTAGAAGTGCCAAAGGATGACGGCGTCGAAGAAGCTCCTTGGCTAGTAGAAAGAGCATTCTTCACGTTGCTAGAACTCTGTATTGGCAACTGTGGCCTCTGAGATTCTTTGGCACAGTCGTTCTCACTGTTGTGCAAGTCAGAAGGAAGTACACTCCGAGCGAGGGAGGAATTTGTACTGTCGTGTGACAGCAGTGAAGTGTCATCAAGAATGAGGCCTTTTGAGAGCATGATGTCCTCATCTTCCGAGTCCTGAGGCGAAATATTATTATCTGGCTGGAGTTCCTTGGCACTTGCTTGCTTGAAGACGCAGCTTTCTGGCTCGTCAGCACCTTCGCGAAGACTATTTCTTTGTGGCCTCTTGCCTTGAGATCTGCGCATATCAGACACTTTCACAAACCCTTTTTGACCGTCCCTTGGAATGTTTCTTTGTGGGTCAGAATCACGCTTCCTCTTGCGCACTTCCGGATCCTTTCTGCCCTTTTTCGCATTCATCTTGATCATGCTAGGCTCAAATGGTGGCTGATCAACTTCTTCAAAAACAGGCACTGACGTAATATCATCCGGAATCAAGCGCTCAACATCGTCGAACAAAGATAGGGTAACCCCTTTGAGAATGTCGTTTTGGACGTTTTTGTAATTGTCCTTTGAAATCTGCCAATTTTTCTCCTCCGGACCCTCCGACATTAGAGTCACAACCCTCCCAGCACGCTTCCGACCAGTCCGACCATCCCTCTGTAGCATTCGAGTTGAACTACGAATGGCTTCATAATTCACAATTAAGTCCACTTCGCCAATATCCAGTCCCTCTTCGCCAATAGATGTTGATACTAAGACGTTAAATAGACCCTGCTTAAAGTTCGACACAATGCGTTCTTGATCCTTTTGACGCAAGCCCCGATTACCCTTACTATCACTGGCTTGACCGACAAAAATCTCTGCTTTGACAGTATGAACTCGATTCAAGATGGTTACTATCTCATTCACACATTCTCGATAGGAGCAGAAAACCATGACTCGGGTATCGCGTCCATGCTCAGCTTCATTGGCAAAGTGAGCTGCGATGACATTCTGAAGATATTCCATTTTGGGATGGATGATGACTCCATCAGAATCCTGTGCAGATCGGATAGTATCTTTCATGTCACGAATAATGGGGTTACCGGAAAACTTCCTCTTTTGTCTTGTAGCGTTCCCTTTCCCTTTCGCCGTACCGTCATTCGCTCCAGCTTCGAGGCTAAACATGCGCTCTGCAAACATTAGAACTGAATACTTGATGAGGTATTCCATCGCGCGTGCCAAAGTACCAAGGTCGGATACATGAGTGTACAATTTCCGTTTTGAGATGATATCCCGCTTTTGAGGATGCTTGTACATCATTTGCAAAGCATAGGGTGCAATACCCACAGCATCTTTTGTGTTGAGCAAACCAGCTGACGATAATACATCGATAGAGGGCTTCATCACTTTTGCAAGCATGTCGCGGAGCTTTGCAACAATTCCGCCAAGAGGTACCACGACTGGATCTTCTTCCTTTGTTCGAATATATCCCCGAATATCTAGTGCATCTTCCTGACGAATTTCTATCAAATTGATGTGAAGGCTATCCACAACTTGCTGAACCTGTTCTGGGCGACTTCCGGGTGTGGCTGTTAACGCCAAAACACGAAAGAATGGATTACGAGGCATCAAATGACGTATAACTTTAGCATAAGCATAGTTTCCAGTTGCGTGGTGAGCCTCATCTGCAGAAAAAGAATGAGATACTCTCATCAAGATCAGAACAAGACTTACCAACAACTACGCAAACTATGTCATCAGTACTGACAATATCTGAACACAAGTCATTCTCGAAGGTTTGAGGGGTCATGTAGAAGATTCTCTTAGATTTCCATTCTTCCGCACGACGAGCTACCTTCATTTCTCCGGTCATTTCCGTCGCAGTATCCCATGGAAGCCCACAAATTTCATGACACGCTTGTTGCTGCTGTGCAACAAGTGGTTTGCTTGGGGCTACAAATACGATCTTGCCTTCAGGAAACCATCGAAAATAATTCAAGATGACAACTGCAGCAATAAATGTCTTACCCAGACCTGTGGGTAAAGCAACAAGTACGTTGTTAAATAACGCCCTCTGCACGATATTATATTGGTAATCCCGTTTCTCTTTATTGATGGGGTAGATCCACGTCTTTATAGCTTCTCTGTCCACTTTGAGTTTCATGGTCTTTGGCGTTACAATATGCGACGTGGCGGGCGGAGGTGGCTGTTCGAACTCTTCTGCAACATCAAGTTCCTCATCGTCGGGGAAAAATTCGTCATCAAGGGGGATAGAAACCGGTCGCTTAGCAATCATTGGTTGTGCAAAGTCCCATTGTTTGGTTCGATTCCTTTGCATCGGAGGAAATAGGCAATGTTTGGCATCTTCTGAAACGCAATGTCTCTCTTTGTGTGATGGTTGTAGTGTACCGTTTCTGTCGGTTTGAACATTCGTTTGCGAGGTTGCAACGGCACCGTTCGCGTTTCTTGCCTGAATAAACACTCCTTGCGTAGGTTCTGGCAACATTTCTCCGAATAAATTATACTGACGGGTGAGGCGATTTTGGGCATAGTTGCTGCCACGTTCGCAATCGGAATTTCCACTCGATGAATGAGGAAGGCTTGAGCGATTGCCTGCGTCTGCTATCCCGCTTTTTTCTTTCTGATGCGACATATCGCTTGAAAGATGTCTAATCGATGATGAGTGAGATGAGATTGATCTATTGTACGAGATATTATGTGACTTGGAAGGAGTGTATCCTTTTGTATTCTGATCACTAGGAATGACTTCAGCCTTTCCTTTTGCAGCATAATGTGTTTCCACGTCATTAATGTGATGAATGACGGATTCATCGAATTCGACATCGTCGAATTCATCTGAATCATACGTCATATGGAAGGTTTCAAGGTGCGAGCCGCTGTACCCCGCTGTTGTGGTGCGTCGAGAAAAGCAATTAACATAGTACAGTGTTGGTCTCGAACGCGCGTTTCGAAACGTGATCGCGTGTAATACTAAGGAACGCGTAAAGAGTACGTGCAATTCGTTCTCCATACCATGACTAGAAACGCATTGTGAGACATTGTGATGTATTGATCTGCTATTCGATGGACATGACATGACTGCGATAAGACATATGAAAGTAATTTGAGCACAGATCGTAGAAGATAAGCCCTTTCATTCTTCTTTGACTCTTTCCTTTAACTCAATTTCATCAGCAGGTACGCCGGAGGCTTGAGCAAGAGAGGACTTTGCTTTGGATGATGCTTCGCTAGGATGTTCTGCCAATATAGCAGGCTGAGGAATGGGTTGAGAAAAATGATGACGAAGCTGTTCATCTGCCAATCGGTGTACTTCCTTTCCTACAGCCCTTGAGACGCTTATCAAAGGACCGGACAGGTGTAGTTTCCAGATGACAAAAGCACCGGCGATAGCCATCAACAAAAAAGTGAAGTAGATCGGTGATCTAATCACGGCAACGAATTCATTCCATCCTAAGGCTGCCATCACAGCGTAAATCCACACAGGGACCTGTGCTATGGAAGACACCATACTTCGTTTGGCTTCTACGTAATACGCATCAGCTTCCTTGCGGAATCGCCCCTCAAGATCTATCCGCTTGGCCTCGCTCAAGATATCGAGGGTAGAAGGGAAGTCGAATTCTTCATCTTCACCTCGTTCGACGAGCACGGTATGCACTGGGTCCTGTGAGGTTGAAGGAATCGAAACGCTATTGCTTGCATCGGAAGGTTCCACCTTGGAGTATAGCGGAATAAGCTCCAGGGTGTTCTTCCGTGCCTTACTGAAAAGACTATCAATATCATCGTCTGGCTTCCACACTCTAGGAATTCCTTGATCATCATAGCGAAATTGCTCCTCAAATACACCACGTAGCTTGGCCATGAGTACAGGATCAGCAACCTGCTCATCAATCTTTGTACGGAATGCGAGCCACGATTTCCTTCTTAGAGAACTGAGGGCGGATGCATTTTCTTCTTCAGAGCAATTGAAGCTTTTGGCTTTGGTAAGATAGCTTTGCTCTGCTCTCTCCAACGCAGATCGGAACACTAACAGTGCCCTGTCCCACATATCCACACCCGGCTTGGATAAGGCCAGTTCTGTAGGCTCTGCTATTTCTTTCTTGAAAGCTCGTTCAATCTGCGTGACCATCTTGACAGTCTCTTCTGCTCGACACTGGTTTGCAACTTGATCAATTTCATAATCGAATTGCGAGACCTCCTCTTCAATACTCCAGTCCGTGTCTGCCAGAAGTATCAGTGAAGCCGCTGTTTTGAACTTAGACTCCGCTTCTCTACGCTCTTCTGCGACAACTTGGCCAAAATTGTAAGACTCTCCACGAAGCTTTTCTACGATAGATTTCTTAAATGAAGCCAGTATGATTTTGTGCAGGTTTTTCAGCTGACCAAGAAAGAGTGGGGACAAGGCGGTGTTGAGTTTGTCAAGCAAGTCTTGTCGCTTACGCTTGTAAACATCTGCATGATATCGTGAAGCCTCCTTGTCAAATGATTGCAAGGCTCCAGTTCGGAACCGAATCATATCAGTGCCCAAGTTTTCGAGAACCGAACCACTTTCTACAGGTTTTCGAAGGGGTTTTACTATCGTAGCAAAAGAAGTAAATGCTGCACTGGCAATCTCGTCACAGCGGAACTGTGCCAGCATCTCTTGTTGTGTCGGTAAATCAAGATCTTTGTTAGACAACACTTGATCCTAAGGGAGAAATTAGGCAGGTTATTTATAAAGAAGATTCTTCACGCACCCATATTGTTTCTAAATATCGAGGCAACCCATCGGCGGGAATTCGCCTATGATACTGGGGCTTGAAGAGGGAGTTAGGTTCTCCCCGACCGACAAATCTCCCCTTAAGTTGGTTGACTTGGATGTCAAATTCTTCAGGCTGAAGGAGTTTGTGAGGCAGACTGGTGAATTCAAAGTCAAAGAAATCATTAATCGTTGCATTCTCAACGCCCTCCGGCTGATAATAAATGGTGTCAGAAATCCCTGATTCATGGACTTGCTACCTACTTTTGCTAGAGAGTCCCAAATCCGATGCATATCCGCCATTAGTGTATTTTGCAGATTGTTCATAGGGGTGACAGGAATATGATCTCGAATGACGAAGAATATTAACGTTTTTTCTCGACCAAGATGACTAATGCAAAAGTCAGACTCTTACACTTTATATGTAAGCACCTCACTACCTACGTTTTGCCATTAGCTGCCTGAAAAAGCCCCAAATTTACGTCGAAGACTGTCTTGAGCATTCCCATATTTGCTCCTTGGTATAAACCAACTTGATGTTCCCACATGTTCACCATCAGCACCTCAGCAGATGCCATACTGAAAAGGGCTGATTTACGCTCGAAATCCTGGTCTTCACCACGCTCTCTTCCATCGGAACCCTCTACATCCATCACGAGTGTTGGATTTTCCTGACTGCGGGACATCCATATACCTACAGAGAACGCTTCAGTACGCCTTCGAATCTCCACTGACACCTTCACAAACCTTTCGTAGTTTGTCGTCTCTCATTCTCTTTCATCACATCGAAGGACGTGCCGAATAGCTTGTTGAGAAGCGTCGATTTACCGGTTGATTGACTACCAACCACAGCACATAGATCATAATCAAACCCTACGTGTTGTAATCCCCATTTCTCCAAGTATTTTGTCATGTCATGGTTGAACTGCTGCCGTTCATCTATGAGCTGCAACCTCTCACTGACAGCACTTGAGGAGAGCTTTGTAGTTTCTGGCGCTCGATGATGGCTCTGCGTGGTTGATGTCTCCAAGGTCAAGCTACTTAAGGTAGCAGAGGGCTGAGAAACCTCCTCTCCACCTGGAATTTGCTCAGGTTGAATTTCAGTATGCATTTTGACGTCCGTCCCATTGGCATTTGTGGTATCTAGAGAGATATTGTGAGGGTCCATCTCGTCTATGCTCGTTCAAAATGTATGAGTGAAACAGCAACGAAGTCTACATGACTGACCCCCACAATAGTTGCTATTTCACAAGACGTTGCTCAACACGTGTGTGGCGCTTCCTGTGCACGGATCAAGCAATTACATGTTGCTTCTCACTTTCTGCGAAGATCTCTTAATAGAGCGTGTGGACTCCGATGAGCCCTGAAGTCAAAGCAGAGGCTCAACTTGAGAGATTCGTATCGTGGTTGAGGAACAATGGAGGCTTTCTCCACGAAAATGTTTACTTCGCATATGGTGCGTGAATTCGTTACATAGGGGCTAGATTTGATTCTTCGTGGACCCAACAGACACAGCAATGGGAATATGTGGATATGCGAAAAAGGATATAGGTTCCGACAGTATTATATCCAAAGTGCCTAATGATCTGTGTATAACTACTTCCCTCTCCAGGAGTTGTGTTCTTCAATATCTAGGAATATCCTGTTCAGAAGACGACTTCACAGAGAAAGAATGGATTATTCTATATCTCTTTCTACACAAATTGGTTCTATTACAAGGCGAAGAAGATAGAGAACATATTGAGAAGAAAAGAAGATTGGATGCCCATAGCGAAGATTACATAGCTTCTTGCTTTAAACATGCACAATATATGGACCTTTTACCCAAAGAGATCCATACGCCCTTACACTTTACTCAGAAGGAAATACATTGTTTAAAATCCACGCCACTATTTAACCATGCGCTTAAAAGAAGGTTTGAAACAAGGTTAGCATTTTGGAAGGCATTAGAGTGGCTTAAAAGGGTATCGAAAGGCTCTGAGCAGAGCTCTGTTTCAATAATGCTTGACAAAGAATTCTCAAGATGGCAAGAGTATGATGCGAAGACGAAGTTCGATCAAATGGAGGAACTTTCCACTTGGGGTAAAGATGAGGAAACGAGTAGCCTGCTGAGCATTTGGAGATGGGCAGAATCCATTCACGGAAGGTAAGTGGAACCCTTTGTTCGATCTTTCTCACGTTAAATTTAAACAGTCGTGCGTTCCCACCACGTCTGCTCAACGTCGAATCGGGAGCTGTTCTGATCCCTTGCTTTGATCTATTCAATCATAGCCGAGATGCGAAGGTGACATGGACATTACAACTGGCCGGCGGGGATTTAAATGGCCAAGATGAATTTCACAAAGGGGACGACAAGGATTGTGTGATGCTGACCATCCACAACAACATCATGAGAGATGATCAAGTGATGAATTCTTATGGACCGAAATCAAACGAAGAGCTTCTCGCATCTTATGGTTTTGTCGATGTAACAATGAGAGATGATACATTGGCTCTCAAGCTAGGCAATATTTCGTTAGAAAGTGAGAATCCTCTTTCGATACAGCCAACCTACTATTGGAAGTATGAGAAAGAATGTCCCGAAGGGCTACTAGAAGAGATTATCGAGAAATTAGGTGGCACTGAAAGTTTGGACGATGAAGATGATTTCGGCGATTTGCAAGATTCTGATAAAGAAAAGATCAACAGTCTCATGGAGAAGGGGCAAGCTTATGAAGTCCTGATTGGCATGCTAGAAGCAAAATACAAGAATTATTTGTCGTGGGTTATGGATGCTCGAGACTTCAGCGAAACACGGCCCCATGTGCGTCGCGCGATCGAGGTTTATCATGAAGGTGAGCAGCTTGTAGAGATGAACGCTGCCTTTTTAACATTTGCACATCATCAAGGACAACAAAGAATATTGGAGTGGGCTCTCAAGGAAGCTCGGAGAAATGAATCACTGATAGAGAAGAGCATTGCAACTCTGTTGCAGTGCTGATAGAAGCGGTCATTAAATCAAACCGTGTAATGTAACATAGGTGCACAAGAGCACCGTTTTCTGTGATGGGACGTCATTCAATTTTTTTGTATCGATGATGCTACTAGTTTGACAGGATGGAAAAGCATTAGGAATTGCAAAAGCAAGTGCTCATCGCTATCCTTCTTAATGAAGGAAGATTTGATCATACACATACATGATGACAAGTCAGTTGAGTGGGACACTCAAACCTCTTATCCGACAGTGAAGATGCGGACCTTGTCGTCACTGTAGCCAGCAAATAAGGTGCTGCCGTCGGCTGACCAAGCGAGAGAGAGACATTGAGGGTCGGCAGAGTCTTTGCCAACGCCCACAAACTCGGGCTTGAGCTCATCCACGATGGACTTGCTTTCAAGATCGAAGACTGAGAAGCAATGTTAGTCATGAACTATCTTCGTCCAAAAGACTCACTCTTGATGCAGCTTGCAGTTGCAGCGCACAGCCAGTAGCGAGTGGGGCTGAAAACAAGTGCATTGACCACATCACCAGCTTCTAGGGAGTAAAGGTGCTTTCCGTCAGAGAGCTCCCAAAGCATGGTAATACCGTCTTTGCCACCAGATGCACAGAGCGAACCATCAGGTGAAACAGTGACAGTGTTGATGTAGCCTGTGTGGCCGTAGTGGTTGACCTTGAGCTTGCACTTGGAAAGCTCCCAGACCTAAAAGAGTGATGAGTATTCATCTGACTGTGACAACATCCCCGCCACACAAGTACTCAGCGATCTTGGTGGTTCAATTCTTCTCATCGAGCCAAGCTCTCCGTAGTAGCAAATATTAAAGAACACTCATCAACGTGAAAGAGCTGCCCCATAGAGACTAGCTCGTTTCCCTCCTCCACTGTATGACTACTCACCTTGACAACTTTGTCCCAGCCTGCAGAAACGATCACCGGGTTGCTAGGGTTGGGGCTGAAGCGAACGCAGCTGACCCATTCGGAGTGTCCATCTTCTTGAATGTTGAACTTGCATTCACCGAGAGTGTTCCACAGCTTGATGGTACGGTCACGGCTACCACTGACAATCTGACGGTTGTCGGCAGAGAAAGAAACCGAGAGAACATCGCCGGTGTGTCCAACAAATCTCCGTGCAGTAGTACCAGTGTTCAAGTCCCAAAGACGGAGAGTTTTGTCCCAAGAAGCAGAAAGAGCAAATTGACCATCACTTGACACGGTGACATCGCTGACAAAGTCTGTATAAAAAGAACGTAAGGGATATTCTTATTTGCCATTTTCGAAACATACGGTTGTGGCCATGTAAAATCTTCTTGGGGAAACCATAGTTTTCATCGCGGGTCAATTGCCATACGATCAGCGTTTTGTCGCGACTGGCAGTCAACAGCAAGTCTGGGTTCTCGCCGGAGGTAGCGATAGCGGTAACCCAGCCTGGTATAGAAGCGTCAGAAGGTGAAATCTTTTCTTCTTCTTCAACGTACCTTTGTGGCCGGACAGCTCGCCGCGGTACATCAAAGAATCACCCATAGTTGTTATACTGTGCAAGTAAAAGAAAGTCGAATCAGTTTAGGATGCTGTCTGTATAGCTTTCTAGGACTTCGTCTCTTATTCATCCCAGCAGTCATGCTCTAATAGAATACTCACTTTTACTACGATGCAGTTAAACAGTAAAGTATACAAGTCAGTATCCGACCAACTCTCCCTAGGCTGCACGAGAAGGATCTTGCCTAGGACTGCTTCCGTGCTGCTCTGGAAATTTCCTGCCGCTGTCGCTGCAGAAATATCACGTGTTTTCTTTTGTATATAAAAGTACACGTGGCTTGTCACGCGTTGACACCTCGGCCTTCGCATGGGCCGCCCATGCCCTTATCAGCGATCGAAGAGTCATCGGATAGCGAACAGCAGCTGCAATACAAAGCGGCTTACTACCATTTTGTTGCAATGGCGCACCGTGCTAGGCCACTGCGCCTTCTTCGGACAAATCTCTGGTCTCGATCGCAGTCTATTGCCACTACCGCTCGTGCCAAGGCACTGCCCACAACGACAGTACCGTCACTCCACGCTCAACCAAGATGTTTTTCCTCGGCTGCAACCGAAACAATATCTGACAGGGAAACAATCACCCGACTGCTGTACTCTCTTGCTTCTCGCAAGGAGGTGGAGCGCTATCTTCGTATCTTTAGTGCTGCGAACAAATTCGCTGTGCTCAAAGTCGGCGGTGCGATCCTTACACATCAATTAGAAGAACTCGCTTTGAGTCTGAGCTTCTTGCATCGAGTGTAAGTGTTGCATCTTGATACTAAGAGTGGTTCTTATTGTTTCTTTCAGAGGGCTTTATCCTATCGTTCTTCATGGTGCTGGCCCGCAGCTGAATGAAATTCTTGAGAAGGAAGGTGTAGAGCCCGATTACATTGACGGTATTCGTATAACAGATGCGAAAACCTTGCGGGTCGCTCGTCAAGTCTTTCTGGAAGAAAATCAAAGACTCGTGGAAAAGCTGGAGTCGTTTGGATCAAGGGCAAGGCCAATTCCTCTTGGCACTTTTACGGCATCGTATCTGGACAAGGAAAAGTACGGCTTGGTCGGAAAGATTGATAAAGTCGATAAAGAACCAATCGAGAGCGCTATTCGTGCTGGCTGCCTACCCATTTTGACGTCTCTTGCTGAGACAGAAGATGGTCAAATTTTGAATGTGAATGCTGATGTGGCAGCAAGTGAGCTTTCCAAAGTGCTAGAGCCTTTGAAAATTGTGTACCTGAACGAGAAAGGAGGTCTTTTCCATGGTAAGACGGGCGAATTACTAGAAACCATAAACTTGGATGAAGAGTACGATGATCTAATGAAGCAAGAATGGGTCAAATACGGCACCAAGCTCAAACTCCGTGAGATGAAAGAATTACTTGACCATTTACCTCGGTCTTCTTCGGTCGCCATCATCAGTGTAGATCAATTACAAAAGGAGCTCTTCACAGATAGCGGAGCAGGCACTTTGATCAGACGCGGCTACAAACTCTATCGTCATGACAGTATCGAAGCTGTTGGAGCAGAACGGCTCCGCGACATGCTCAAGACGAACGATGAGGAGATCAAGAGCGGACGCAAGTCTGTCGCTCAATTTTTCTCTGAACTTTCCAAGTCTCCTTATACAATCTACGGCGATGAGCCATTTGATGTTGTCGCATTTGTGTCCAGACCGGAAGGTGAAGTACCTGTCCTCAGCAAGCTAGTGGCTACTAGAAACGGAGTTTTGAATAGCGTCAACGACAATGTTTGGAATCAAATCCGCAAAGATCATAAACGCCTCATTTGGACATCTTCTGCTGACGATGAGAACCGCAGTTGGCACTTTGAGCGTGCCGACGGCAGTTTCACTCGCAATGGTAGAAGCCTCTTCTACTATGGCATCCAAGATGTTACTGAAGTCGAGAATGTCGTAAAAGGTCTCGAGGAAAAAGGAAGAGTTGAACGAGCATACTTACCTCTTCGAGCACCGAAGCCTTCCGCATCTCGAGGCTATTCCACCATGGCACAAGCCACCACGTTTGGCCAACAGCGACGTGGATATGCGACAGCCGTTCAGAGGTCCAGTCCTTTGCCAGCTACAACAGATGAACCCAAGCGTGTCGCTCTAATTGGTGCGCGGGGATACACTGGTCAAGCCCTTGTTTCCATCTTGAACCAGCATCCTCACCTCACGTTGTCTCATGTGTCCTCGCGTGAATTGGCCGGCAAACCACTTCCCGGTTATGAGAAAGGTAATGTGTTGTACTCCAACATTGGAGTGGACGAAATCAAAAGGCTAGAGCAAGGTCGACTCGATGGACCTCCGCCCGACGCATACATTATGGCGTTGCCCAACGGCGTTTGCAAGCCTTTTGTAGAAGCTATTCAAGAAGGAGGGAAATCTCGTCCCAATGGGCACGCAACGATCGTGGACTTGAGTGCTGATTACCGCTTTGAAGACCAGTGGACTTATGGTTTACCAGGTGTGTAGAAATGCTTTGACCAGGGCGTACTTTCTGCAATCCATCCAGCGTTGATCGGAAAGCGCCCGAGTCACTGTAAAGATTCCTCCGATGCAATCATGATACTGAGTTTGCTTTCTCTCGTTTGATCCATACAGAACTATACTCCCGTGAGGCCGTTCGCAATGCAAAGCTGATTTCCAACCCCGGATGCTATGCGACTTCTATCCAAGCGCTTGTAGCACCACTCTTACCGCTTCTTGACCCACAGAGTGCGCCAACTGTGTTCGGCATAAGTGGTTACAGCGGCGCAGGGACAAAGGCAGCTCCATCTGGGACGAGCTCATCAGGGGGTCAGACGACTGTTCCGAAAATTTCTCCTGAAGATCTCAAAGGTGGTGTGAAGCCATACAGTCTGACTGATCATATTCATGAACGTGAAGCTAGCAGACATCTTGGTCGATTGGGAGGCAATGATGCTTTCCAGTTGGCTTTTGTGCCAAGTGTAGCGCCGTGGTTCCAGGGGATCATCTCCACGATGAGCGCCCCTTTGGCGCAGAAATTGACAGCCAAAGACCTTCGCATTCTCTACGAAGACTTCTATAGCAATATGGGGGACCTTGTCAAAATTAGCACGAAAGTCCCAGAGGTACACGAAATTGCACTGCAACACGGCATTCACATTGGAGGCTTCCAAATCCACTCCAGTGGAAAGCGTGCCGTCGTTGTCGGCGGCATCGACAATCTTCTGAAAGGAGCAGCAACTCAATGCATCCAGAATCTCAACATTGCCTTAGGCTATGAAGAATTGGCTGGTATTCAAGCCTAAATACGAGATTTTTTTTGCAATAGAAATGTCATGATATTGATCATAAGTTACGTGATGGGCAAAAGATACAGTCAGATATGCCTTTACCTGTGAGAGAAAGACGCATCGATTTTGTCGAAGCTCACGAAAACGAGATCATAGTCTTCAAACTCGTAAGCGATACGATCGGTGCGCCTGTACTGCTTCAATTGGAGTGCATGGAGGACATCGCTTTGATTTTGTTTGCTTTCTGCGAGGGTCACTAGACCATTACTTTCTCTTACTTCCATGCCCTCCTCATTCTCCGAAGATGAAGAAGTAAAGAGCGTCACGCTCAAGCGATTTGGTTCGAAAATCGACAAAACTCTTGCGATCAGCCAAGGCAGATCTTTGCTTGCCGCGGCGTTGGTCTCGAAGCTCGCATAGGAGCTGTCATGCTCTGGTGTCACATGCACCGTCCAATATGTGTCATCCGCTAGTTTATCAGCTTCATGTCTGATAATGGCATTGGCGCTGAAGCCACATGGCTCAAATGCGTAGGCATCTAAAGTCGTACCGGGAAAGAGATTCAGCAAACCCAAGCTATGGCACAATTGAGTGCCGAGTAGATGACCTCTGTCAGACTCGCTGCACGCTATCTGAGATGAATCAGGTGTAGCAAGCGATTCAGGAAATTCAAAGCGACTACACGAAGCAGGCGACAAGTGTGTCATGAGAATTTCCAGAGTTTCGTCTTGAGGTGCGTTCGGCCTTTGCAAAGAAGGAAGTCGTAGTGGCCGGGCTACCGTTAACGCAGGAGATGGAGGTTGATTTCGTGGGGCAGTCATATACAGTAGCCAGTGGTTGCCATTCATCTTACCGACTGTATACGCAGACCCTGTGTCAAAGAATTGGTCCAACAAGCTGACTTCCAAAGTCCAGTCGCGATGTGGCCCTTTCTGTCGTTCAGGAAACATGAATGACTTGCGGCTGTAAAAGCACCGCTTTACAAACTTCCCTAGATCCACTTGAGACAGACAAGACGCAGTGAAAGGAGAGTCGGGTGTCTTGAGAGCGTCATAGGCAATGTTTAATAAACGTTCCAATCCAAGCAATAGCGTCGTTGTTCCACAGGTCTTGAGAATCAGTTTATGGGGAAAGACAAACATGGATGACTCGCTGACAAGGAGGACATAAGTGGACAGACCAAGGAAGGAGTACGAAAAGAGCACGAAACGTACCTAAGCAGATATGCGTCGACATCGTTACCCTTAATAATACTTAATACTTTACACTTCACGATATCTAGCATATTTTCCCAAACCTCACGCTCCACTCTCATTAATCCTCCATCGATCACATCGTGTCTTGAGTCGGCAAACCATACTTCTAACAGTTTTTCTGGGCCTTCGAAGGGGCCCATAGGGTCATCTTCGTTCGAATGCGCTTGTTCTGGCATTGTGCTTGCTTTAGACAAGGAGTGAGGTCCCGAAATACCAGCTGCAGCGACCGCCATGTCGAGACTGGTTTCGATGGCCGATCTTGTTCCTTGCGTGTGCCCTTTGGGTTCCTCCAAAGAGGAAGATAAAGCAGCTATATCACTTGAGTCATGGCCACGAGGCAGTGCCAAGGGTGGAATAAATGAGCTGCCATAATTCGCATGCAATGTGAAAGGACTTTTCCTGGGAGACGTATGTTGCGAAGTCCGTCTGTGCAGGGGATGTGAAGGGGAAGAGGAGTAAAGCGTACTAGATTTTGGAGAAGTTGAGGAGGCGAAGGGGTGACTAGCATTACCCGGAAGTGAGAAGTTCGTAGGGGAGGTAGAACAAACCGAAGCCATGGTGATAGACTATCAGAGAACCCCTCCCAAGAGCAGATGAGATGTCGATCTTCAAAGAGAAGACGAGGAGGCAAAGAGGATCACAGAGAAAAGGTACTTGCACGATCTTCTGAGTCGTCTTCGTCGCTTTTCATGAGAGGCCGGCAGAATGAGGCCTCAAGAGTCGTTGTGAAGGCAATGTGGTCGGCTGTCTGCGACGCAAAAAGCAAATTGGTGGTTTTGACAAGAAGTCCAGATCTTCGTGGACGTTCCTAATTCGAAAATGCGCGCTTCCGTTCCTCAGAGAGAGAAAAATCTTGGGTCATCGCGTGGCAGATGTGTGGAGCGTTTAGATTGATGGTGATAAAGTGTACAATTTTGTGTTCGCCCTTTTACCCATCCTTGCAATATGGCCGCTCCACTCTATACAACGGAGTCAGGACAGCTGTTCCATGCCGGAAAAATCCTCATAGCTACAGTAGGGCTTCCTGCTCGAGGGAAAACTCACTTGTCTCATGCATTGGAGCGGTACCTACGATGGCTTGGCGTCAAGTGTGCCGTGTATTCGCTCGGAGACTATCGCCGCAAGGTGTTGGGCGGTGCAGACAAGGTACCGCAGGATTACTTCAAGCCTGGGAAAAAGTCTGCGGAAACAGAAGCTTTGCGCATGAAGATATTGCAAGAGTTCGATGAACAGGTTGTTGACTTCTTCGAGAAAGGCGGTCAGGTTGTAATCTATGATGCAAATAATGGTTTACAACAGAGGCGCTATGCCATTCGAGAAAAATTCGGTAACGCAATGGGGCTCCATGTGATGTTTTTGGGTATGTTATGGTACGATTCGTTTTCAAGTTTTGCTCACAACGAAAATCTCAGAGAGTATATGTACCGATCAGAAAATTGTAGAGGAGAACATTCGACGAGTCAAAATATCAAGCCCAGATGTGCGTTTGTCCATAAGTAATCTTGTTATGCTAATGTTCCTTTTTTGCAGTATCGATCTTGGGATCCGCAGAAGGCAATTGAAGACTTCCAGCGCAGAATTAAGAGTCACGAAGGTTCGTGAGCTAAGAATGAGTAAACACTATGCTGATCGTCTCTCAATTCTTCAGCACATTATGAACCGATCGAGCAGCCATCTTTTCCCTATATCAAAGTCATTAATGTTGGACAAAAAATCGTAGTCAACAATGTGCAAGGCTACCTCCAATCTCGAGTGGTTTTCTTCCTGATGAATATTCACAATCGCCAACGCACTATTTATCTCGCACGAGCAGGCGAAGCAATCATTGAACACCTTTACAAAGCTGATGCTGACCTAAGTAGCCTGGGGTGGGAATACTCCGAGCAACTCTGCGAATTTGTCGCCAGACTGCGTGCTGATCGTGCCGACGAGAGCGTCGAGCGTGCTCGTGCTGGCTTTGCTCCAAAAACTCTATCTGAACCAGGATCGGGACCTGGAGAAGAAGGGCGCATACTTGAGGTGAGATCAATGTTGTATGTCTCGTGCAAAGCTTACGGGGTATTTGCAGATTTGGACATCAGCTCGGCGACGGTCGTCACATACTGCTTTACCATTTGCTGACCGAGGGTACAAGGTCATCGAGAGATCTCAGCTCAGTGAGATGAATCCAGGTGTGGTTGATGGTATGAGTGTGGATGAAATCAAGGCGCGCTTTCCGGACGAATGGGACAAAAAGATCAACGAACCATACTCACACCGCTTCCCTCGTGCAGAAAGTTATCACGATTTGTCTGTTCGGTTGGAGCCCATTATTTTCGAGTTAGAACGTGCTGTAGATGATGTCCTCATCATTGGCCAGTCTTCCGTCCTGCGGTGCCTGATTGCATATTTGCAAGGCCGACCACCAAATGAGATTCCCTCCATCCAGATGCAGGAGGGAGAACTGATCGAGATCAGTCCACAAGCCTATGGGGTCAAGACAGAAATCCACAAGTTCTGGGATGCAGATGCTAAGCGACAGGAGCGTGACGCGACATTCTTGACTCACAAACAAAAGCTTGCAGAACAGCACAATACTCACGAAGAAAACCTTCCGGATTGGCATCAAATGCCTCTCGATGCATTGGAGACGACACCAACTTCTTTGGCTCTGCAGGGTGCAGGAATCCCTCCCCGCTTGAGAAGTGCAAGCTCCGGTAGTAGCACCACCACTGAGCCTGGAGAACGCGCGGACGTTACTGATAACACCATAAGCTCTAAACCATTTCGTAAGCTCAGCTTGGAGGAATACGAGAAAATGAGCAAAGAAGAGCAACGAAAGTATGACGAGCAGAGGGCCCGAATCGAACAAGATGAACAAGCGTCGCTTCCGTACCAATGGTCTCAAACGTTGGAAACTGTCTCTATTACTACGAAGCTGCCAACTGGTACGCGTGCGCGTGATCTGTCAGTATCAATCAAGCGTACTGCTCTTCAAATACGTCTTAAGAAGGAAACAGTTTCTCTCATCGACGATGAATTGTTTGCTCCCATCAAAGAGGAAGATAGTACATGGAGCACAAGTGATGGTCAACTGGATATTCACTTGGAAAAGATTTCGAATGACCGATGGTGGCCGCATGCTTTGAAAGGTGCCCCTCAGATCGATACCACGAAAATTTCGCCCGAGAACAGCCGTCTGAGTGATTTGGACGGAGAAACACGGGCTATGGTAGAGAAAATGATGTTTGACAATAGGCAAAAGCAGATAGGGCAGCCCACTTCAGACCAAGTCAAGCAGCAGGAGGCAATTGAACGTTTCAAAGCTCAGCATCCTGAAATGGACTTCAGTAATACACGGATCACGTCGTAAATGTATGGATGAGACTGTTTACATCATGGCAATGTATGTATTGTTAGCACAACTTGGTAGAATGAATGATTTAGGTTAGGTAGACGAAAGAATGTCGAAAGGCCCAGGTCGTAGATAGAGAGCCTATTTGGGAAGATGTGCATTCCAGGTACGGATCAACACGGCTACCCATGTCCTCTGATATTACGACTACTACGTTTCCTGAGGATACGCTTCTCAGCCATGGCTGTTGGTGAATCGTACAGAGGGTTGCGGTTTTCGTCATTTTCATCGTCGCTACGAGAAATATCGTTGAGTGATGATGTAGATGAAGTCGTAGATGTATTTGAGCCCATCGAAATGTGATGCTTGCCTCTCCTGCGGCGACCATCTCTGCTTCGCTTCGGAAGATCCGAATTGCTATCCGATTTTGTCTCATTCATATCCACTAGACAGGCTAGTCCAACCCCAGAGGGTTTGCTTTTGACTTGCTTGGACGATTGACCTCCTTTTGGAACATCAGAGCCTTTGAGTGATGAGCTTTTAATGAGCCTCTCATTAGCATGTTTCAGATTAAGTGGTAGTGGATCTGTTGTTTGACAGTTTCCACTTGATCTGTTCTCACCAAGTGCTACTCTTTGCGCACGCTGGAAAGGAACAGGTGAGCGTTGTCGATTGAAAGGAGGATGATTTTGATTTCTAGTCCCTTGACTCTGAACCAGAGCAACAAAATCATTGAAAGGATCTTCTGCATCGCTGATTGCAGGAGTTCGGGGTGCTGCACATCCGCCGTGTGAACGGGCATGTTGCTTGAAGCTTTTGTGCAGCGCATGAACCTGTTGAGATCCAGAAGGTCGGACTAGTAGCTGCTGAGAAGGACTAAGTGGGGGAGAAACGTCTGTAGTCGCTGCGCTGCGCATATCATCGAAACTTCTAATACCAGAGCGTCGCTTGTAGGATGGTGATTGAAGCCGGGCTTCGTTTCTAGACGCAGCTCCGCGACTGCTTCGACAAGATCCGTCTCGCTTAGCGGCCACATGAGCTTTCTGACTTCGGCCACGGGTGTCAATACCGCTTGAAGAATTGTAAATTTTATTGGTGGTCATCCATGTGGTCCGCTTTGCGACTGGTCGATGAAGTATCTTGGAGCCATTGACGACGGGTGAAAAACTTCGAGGCTCGAACTCTACGCCATCAAGAACTAATGGTTGAGGGTCTCGATTGCCTGTTGGGGAAGTGATCATTAGCGTTGGTGTAGTGGCACGCTCGATAGGTTCGTTTGACTGAGTAGATTCTTGGGCCAGAAAAACGGGTTCCTGTTCATCAACATGTAGGGCTGTTGTTTTTGCATTTGCAAAATCTTCGGGAGCAAGCGATTCTACCGAATGACTTTCAGGAATCATGGGAGCGCTTTGGAATGAAGCCTCCTTAGCCGACTGCATTCTGGAAAGAGCTAACTCAAGTGCATCAACACTCTTCATCTTCCTCATTGTTCGCGAAGAATCGGAAGGAGGTGAAGTTGGGCCAGAGATGTGACCCAGGTCAAGACAAGCAGTATTTCGCATGGCAACGGCATCTTCACACGAAATGATCGGTTCTGCAGCAGTGGCGAACAACTGTGCTCGGCCTTTTCCTTTGCAGTCCTTTTCATCATTTGGTTGTGGCACTCTCCATTTGATATCGTGTACATCCTCGGATGAAGCTTCTGGTGTGCTGGGAACACTGTCATCATGGTCATCGGAAGCTTTGTTCTTCACCATCCCATCAGTATCAAATGCTTCACGGAGGCTAATACGGCGACTTCTCGAATGTCGAAGGAACAGTCCGTCTGGCACTCCCGGCAGCGTGCCCATTCCTACAGCGGCTACGGCTTTGGCTCCATCGTAAGTAACATGCATCTCATTTCTCTGTAGTTTTGCAGGGAAAGAGCGTGACTTTGTCACTTGTCGTGCTTGTCTGCTTCGATGATGTTTAATTGAAGCTTGCCAGAGATGTTGGGTGGAGCTGGCATGACGAAGGCTCGGTTTCTGTGAATCCTTGCACAGTTCATCGGATTTACTGCACGCAGCAGGGGTTTCCACCGTTGGGTCACAGTCTCCGGGCTTGTCTTCTGTATCAGAGCGCTTCCAAAACAAGTTCCATGCCGAGCGACGGGAAGGCAAACTCTTAGACAAAGCAGGTTCGCTATGCTTGTTCCTGAGAGACTGACTTTCTGAGTTGCTTTTTGTCTTTGTGCTTGGTTGCCGACTGCTTGGTTGCCAAGGTCGAGCGAACCAAGCTGCCGTAGAGGCTTTGTTACGTATCTGCTCGATCTCCTGCTCACGACCCCTGCCTGATTCGGGACTTTCACACAAAGGTGTACTTGTGGACGTCGTTGCCGATGTACGACTTATTGTCTCTTTCTTTGGATTTTCATCATGTGCACTGGGATTTGAAGGCACCACATTGTTCGCTTTGGACGAAGCTGGGGTAAAAATCCTCGTTTCTTTATAGCCAGCCTGTTCTAACAATTCTTGCAGACTGTCAAATTGGGAAAATTCTGGACGACGAATTCCCTTTCTGCTCTTTGGCAAGATTCTCGAAACCGGCGGGTGAGAGAACTGCTCTGTGTCATTTGAGCATGACATTGTGTCTATCATCTACGCAGACATGCTGCTGTATATGACTGCTCAATGTTGTTTAAGAGAGAGATGGAGAATTGGAGCGAAGCGCAAATTGCAGTCAATTTGCAAGCATGCTTGCTCCTTTCTGTAACAAACTAGAAAGGTACGGCTATAGTATATGTCTCTTTGCATGTCATTACCCGATAGACTTTATGCACGCTACAATTTCCGTGGAATGCTCTGTTGTTGAACGCGTAGTGCAAACTCGCGTCTTAGCACGTGGACTCTTCACATAGAAAAATCTGTAGCGCCTCTCTCCGATCCATGGTTCCCAGAAGTCTAGGTCCATCTTGAGCAAATAGAAGTGCACATGATGATCCAGCGAAGCGTGAAGATGCTTCTGTGCCCGTGCGATTGCATGCTATAAATCGAATGGATGAAGGTTTTGGCGATGTTTCTGTTGAGGCAAAGTCCGGTAGAAACGGCGATAGGCGCATAGCCCAATAATTAATTGTGTTCAGGTCAGCTTCTCCGCGAAGAGAATCGTCTATTTTGGCCTCATTAGCATCCAGCTTTTTCGAGAGCCATGCCATGGTCACTATGAGTGTGTCTACTCCTTCCCTTTGACAGTATCTTGCTAGTTCGTATTTCTCAAAGGGTGCTTCAAAGTCGTACGCTTATGTATCATTAGAGTGATGATACGATGATTATGTAGTAACTCACGATTCAAATCCATACATATGGCCAGACATACCTTTCCCAGCTTAGGCACGGTGACGCTTTCAAAACCAGGCCCTTCCACGGCCCATCGTTTATCATCCTCGTAGGCAAAATGTTTGCGAGCGACATGTACCAGATCTCCGGTCTCATTCACGAGCAAAGCAGCGTTGAATACTTGCTTGGATTCTATTCCTACCTCATGGGCAGATCTTCCCGCGGGTCTAGCATCAAAGGGAGAGCTCTCTCGCTGTTTAGACAAGTACTTGTCCAGTGCAGGAGTCCACTTGCAAGGAAATCCGATTACCACATAACAGCACAAGCGAACTGCTAATTCTTTTGCTAGCAAATAGCTGGGCGCTTGCTCCTCATCCGTAGGGTCTTCTAGCAATGGGTGTATTTCGTTGTAATCGCGAAATACGTAGCCAGTTAGTGCCATCTCCGGAAGGCAAAGGAGGTCCAGTGACCCCGGTTGAAGTCTGGGAGCGCAATGATTAGTTAAGGCTCAAATGGTGATGTTTTTCTCACGTCTCAGTCAATCTTTTCACTTTGGCAGTATTATGAGGTACATCCCCATGCTTTCCATCTAGCTGCAAACAGGCAATTCGAGGCCCCGCACTCGCCATTGTAACCTTATAACTCGACCTCATATGGCGCCATGGATATGCCAGGGTTCGGTGTGCACACAGGCCCCGAGCAACTTTGAGGTTACGGGTAGGCCGTAGAGCAGCAAAGAAAAGTACGATCACGATGGTGCTCGTTAGATGGACCTACGTTTGATCGAAGCTTTGGCATATGCCCGTCATACACGCATGTATCTTGTTGGTCTGTGCTGCAAGCGACTTAGAGGCAGCGTAGGGGGTTCTGAGAAGGGTGTAAGAACCAGAATTATATGGGTGTACTCTCTTTGCGAAGCGTGGTAGAAGATCGGAGAGGGCAGTATAGGTGCTATCCACCTAATCAACCCCGCTCACATAAGTAACTCTCCTTTTCTCTTTATACATGAACTCGATCAATGGTGAATGAGAAAGTACTTTTACATTGAAGAAGGGTTGTTGAAAAGAAAGAGAGAAAAAGGAAAGTAACAAGGAGACGACAGCAATCTGTGTGCGGCGTGTGTGCATGGAAGAAGCCTACTGCAGATGACAGACGGATCAGCTTTCTCAAGAAAAATTATGATAGTTGCAATTTGAGATACTTTTCGATGTCGCTGTCATCCTAAAGAGATAAGATTAGAGAAAAGCTTTAACTAGATTGATGGACAACCTACCAATTCTGTTTTATTCAGGTCCACTTTGTTGGTGAAGAGGTTCAACCAGAATTTGCAGAGTAGAAACGACACATCCTCGTCGTAGATACCTTCATGATACATCAAGTGTACTTCGAGCGCATTGGTTGTGTATGCACTCTCATTTCGGAGGTCTTTTTCTTTCATAAACCTTTTGGACACGTACTTCTGGAGGTTTCATCGCTCATGATCGTCTCAGGTTTTACAATTCCATAAGGACTTTCACTTTCGAACATTCTTATACATGAAAGAATATTACTGCTCTTATGAGGGGGTAAAAGATATTGGGATTGCAGTTCTGTTACAGGATGGGTGTGTGATGAATGGGTTATGCTTTAGTAGGTATTCGGTGTGGTGATGAATGGAGTAGCTTTGGTAAGTGTCGCTGCGGGTCTCAGCGGTGATGAATGGGTTAACACTTTACGGTGCATGTGTTAGGAGCATGGGTTACAGTACTCGATGTGGATAGATGCGTATCACAAGGATCACGTGTGTGCGCCAATCCAAGGTATGGACAATACTCTTCGGCGAAGCATCACTTTTCAGCGACTCTTGTCATGCTGCTGACCAAGAGTGAGGAAGCATGTCTTCTCCTGGGATCAAAGCTTATTTGATTAATTTTGCTTCTGGAGCTACTGAAAGTGCTGGAGCAAGTGCTCCAACCAATCACTTTGTCGCTGCTGGAGCTCTCGCAAGTTCTCATAGACCTGTGGCAAGTTCTCCAGCCATCCATTTTGTTGCTCCTGTTGCTCCTGGAATTGCAAGTTCTCCAGCCATCCATTTTGTTGCTCCTGGAACCATTGCAAGCTCCTCAAACCTTCCATTAGTTGCCCCTCGACCCTTTGGAGCCTTTCATTTTGTCGCTCGAGCTGCTGCTGGATCTGTTGCTGGACCTGCTGCTGGACCTGCTGCTCCTCGAGCTCCTCGGGCTGGATCTGCTGCGGGCTCAATGAACGTTGTGAGGTAACATCGCCACCTGTATGACGTCTGAATACTGAACGCGACCGAGCGAGAAGCTTTGACATGACGAAGCTGTCGCAAAGGGGAACACCGTCGAAGAGGAAGTGTAGAGTGCGTACTCTAGATTTTTCGAAAGGTTGATGCATCTTATATATCTCCCTCCGCTACTCCAATCAAAACATGTCAGCTGGTCTTTGACCCAGTTATATGCGTCGCACACATCTGACATACCTAGACTACTTGTGTTTTTCTTCTACTGGAGTAACTCATGGCGTGGGTACTTTGTGTTTGGTTCGACTCATTTATATAGTGACAACCGATGGATTCGGCCGCAAGATGATATTATCAACGTTGTCGCAGGCTGACGCCAAATGTGCAACGTCTAAGCGCAACATAAATCTCCTTCATGCACCTAAGGTCCAATGTTAGGGAATTTGAGAAGGATTTCCCAGCGAAGTATACATGGGCATGTGGCGGTGCCCTATTGTTTTATTCTTCATGCAACTCAATTATTTTACAATCTCAGACCGTTGCTTTCTCTAACTTTTATACAGTCTACGCGGTACTTCGGAGACGAGTTGGTTGCGGTGATTGTGTATATTTGGTAGACCTCATCTTATTTGTCACGTTCAAGCTATCATTTATTGGGAGCTGAAATATGCATATTACGGATGATTTAATCCAGCACAGCATCCAATGTTAGTGTCGAGCGAATAAGAATGTGACTGTGCTCTCTTAGTAGGACTGACATTAATCTGGCAGTCTGTCATTTTACCTTCTTGGTAGACCTAGCATTTCTGCTTTATGAAAGTTGCCTTATCTATCCCTGAGCATGACGAGCTTTGTGAATGATGAGAGTCTGACACACTAGGCATTGTCTCCCTTGCTTTCCTTCTCATTTTCTCTTTTCTCTGAGAGAAGAACGTCTGTTTCCGTGCATATGAATAGAGTCGCGGTTCATACGCGCTAACCTTCCGTCACCCGCAGAATTCCCGATCTTCCCCTCTCAAAAAGAATGTTCGGTAGCGACTGGGCAGATAGAAGAGGATTGTGTGGAACGGACTTGTTCGATATGGAAGACGATTAGAACGAGTGCTCACATGAGTATCTCAAAGCACTCCCTTTCCCCTTTTCTGTAAGAAAGAAGATCAATTCAAAAGGATGGCAATGAGTGCTTCTATAGTCGAGAGGAGCAAGATTAGATAATGAGCACGAGGACAAGGCGATGCGGCGAATATGTGCACGTAGATCTTGTGTGATTTCTCCACAGTCGAGGAGGACTGTGATTAGAGGGCAGGTTTGTATGCACAGACTACCACGATTAATGCAAAACAAGATATAGATATCTTCCGAAGAGGCTAGCGAGGAGCAAAACACCTGCCTCCTTATAACATAAGCCGATACAAAGACTGAAGGATCATGGGCGTGAAATAGTCATATCTTACATTCATTGCTGGGATCAGACGAGGGAATATTTGTAGTGAGGTATGGATTTCAGAGGCCCGTCCAGGAGCCTGCAAGAACATTGGAATATACCGCGAAGAGACTTGTTCACAAACGGGAAAGAGTGTGAAGATCGTACGTAAAGAAAAAAAAGAGAGTGATATCAAGTCGCCTTCCTACAATACAGTAGAGAACCTTTGCTTGCAGTACCTGCCTGCTAATTCATTGGACATGTCGAGGTCTATGCTGATGAATCCCGATCGACAGGAAAACTTATGCGGAAACCTCGTTCTTCTTCGCCTAGCTGGACGCTGAGCTTCCAATTTTTTGTCTGCGAATCATCTAGGAACGGCGATCCTGCATCTGAACCGGTGACGCTTTGTGGACCTACCAAGGAACGTCCTCGTAAAGCAAGATTCTGCGGTGCGTTTTCATGGCCAGCCATGGTGCCCGCTGACTCGGATGCATTTGACATGATAGATGGGTTGCCGGACGATCGAAGTAATTCCACTTCCCCATCTAAGAGTTGGTGCAGCTGTTCATCAGCAATTGTCCTACCGGATTGTACTGAGAAGTGATTTCGTGAAGAGGGTGGTACCAGCAACTCCGGTGGACCCTTTACAGCATTCTCATCGGAAAACGGACCCACTTGATCTGATTGTTGTGCCTCTCCATTCTGGCTGATGCTTTGCATACGTGGAACAGGTTTTCGACGAATTGAACGGGTCGATGAATTGCGTTCCAGGTCTTTTGCCTCACTGATGTTCAAGCTGGAGCTACGAGAGAGTTCGTGGGTATCCGTTGATGAGTATACGTCATGATCCCCTTGCAAAGGGCGTCCTTGAGCATCCTGCCCAAAGGAGGCATGTGAAGAAGTGTCTAGAATTGAAGTAGGTAAGGAAGAGTCCATCGATAGCGTGGAAGTTGTCAACCCCCTAGATTGGTGATCATCACCGAGTGCAGAATTGCTCCCCTGTTGATAGAACGGATCAACTCCTGGTCGACCTTCTGTGCTTAAGCGGATAATCTCGCTCATGCCTTCAGGACTGATGGGATGTGCATCATCATCTTGTGCTTCGTCCGTCCAAGTCTTGGCAATTGTAGGAACACAGATTTCAGGATTGCCTTCAGCTCCCCGGATCTCACGCATCTCATCGCGGATAGCGGATTCATGTCTGGTAACACCGCCAGCATGGACGGGATTGCAAGGCACGCTGATGTTTCGATGGTGGCTGGGTCCGCCTTGATGGAAGAGCGAGGAGAGCTTCTCCGACCAAGCTTGCCTTTTCACTTGAGAAGCATTTACCTTTCTACGACGGAAGAGGAAGAAAGCAACAACGGCTAAAATGATGGCTATTGGCACCACAACAGCGGCAGCAATCTTCCCTCCATTTGTGTTTTGATGGTCAGAGGACGAGGTGTCGCTGCCGAAGGTATGTGCTGAAGGTTGGACTGGCTCGGTAACAGCTGCTGAAGTCGAAGAAGATACGTTAGAGCTTGCATCTGTAGGAGAGCTAGTAGAAGTTGCAGAACTTGGAATGTCTGAGGTCGTGGTGGGCGAAGCACCCAGGCAGCTCGAATCCGGTCCTTGAGTAATGGTGAAAGTATCACTGAATGAAGTGACTCCTTCATTGAGAATATCCAGAGCGATTTGATAGCGCCCAGGAGGCACACCGACAGAGTGCCATTCCCAAGAGCCGTCACTCATTGTGATGGTCGAACCGCCGGCAATACGAATGAGCGCTGCGCGAGAGAGCAATTTATGCGAAGCTTTCCGCCTAACGAGGCGGTGGGAGGACTCCGGTAAAGCTCGCCGTGAATTGTCCATGGGGACGACGCCCACGGATACAGAGTGCATTTCTGCATCGGCCAGGGAACCGGTCCATGTCCACTGCACTGTGAGAGAAGTGCACGTCTGAACATCGCCTGGAGTTTGGACAATGAGTTGACCATTACCCAAGTCGTCCTCATCTTGTGCAAGAGCCCATCCGAACCAACAAAGCGACGCGAGAAGGCAGAGAATTGGTGGATATCGCATGGTACCGTCCTAGATAGAGACAAATGGCAGTCTTCTAAGGTGATAAGGTTACTGAAGATGGCTTAATACTTGTAGTCAGTATTGGTAAAGACAACAAATGGAAAGCTGAAGGGTAACCTATTACTGTGTATGAACCGGCGTGTGGCGTAAGCTAATCCAATTCCAGTGAATAGCTCTGTGTGAAATGAACAAGCACAGGGCACCTCCAGGGTGTACAGAGAAAAGAAAGAGTGGGGAGACTGAGAGAGATCGACAACCAGTGAAGTGTATGAATGTGAGAGGCCAATGCGAGCCCTTTGGGAGAGTTGGCAAGGAGAAAAGAATGGGTAATGGGCAGAGAGCAGACCCGAATTCAAAAGAGGATCGATGAGATCATCCCGTCTTTGCAACTGGCATGCGTGTATGCCGCGCTTTCGCTGAGGGACTACTCGGTGCGTGTGCGTGACCCCCGATTTTCGGCAGGGGACCACTACGCCTGCAACCTTGGCGCCTACGTACATACCTTTCACTAAATTAGAAACGAGTCGAATGGGAGGAATGCCACCAAGCACGTGAAGGATTGGCCTCCAATTTTTGGCTTTGGATCGTGTGGACTGAGATGGGCGAAATCCAAAACATATCGACGATGTAAGACGAGAGGATGAAAGACTGGAGAAAATCACCAGAGCTACCCGCCATGATGGGTGGGCTAAGCAGAGAAGCTGATACAAGTATAAGCTCTGAGTCACAACCTCTACAAGAGAGTTTACTTCCTCAGAAACCGAAAGTACTTTCGTCCTTAGCAGACATGGCTCGCAAGGTCATCATACAAAGAATACACCTCTATGATACTTTGGGCGACGCTCCTTACCAATTGGTGCGACCAATATTGGAGCAGTGTCCACCAAGAAAGCTCTGTTCATTCGAAGAAGAATCTCCTGTTCGTGTTACGATGGACTCCTTAGCGACGTACACTAATCACAATACTCCCCATTCAGCATCTCTCCCGAGATACTGGCCCAATATGGAAACGAAATTGTCTACGTGATTTTCGCGATATTACCGATCTGCAAAAAGCCAATGCCGAGGCGCACCTATTTGGTTGGAAAGAGCTCTACATGGTGAGTGTGGTCCTCTTTCGGTTTCGCAGACTAAAGAGCAAAGCAGAGGCGAGTTCAAGAGGATATGGAAGCAAAGCAGGCCGCTACAGCAAAGATCAAGGAGAAGTATGCTGTGCTCAAAGCGGATAAGCAAGCCAGCCAAGTCCGTGTCGTGGCTCCTCCACCTGTCCGCCGCAAGGTATCCCGGAACGCTGTAAATAGTCCACCAGGTAAGATGACACAGGGTCAACGAATGCTTAGCAAAGCAAGAAAGCAAGCACAGAATCAATCTGTAGTCACAAAACATTCCAATTCGCAAAGGCAAGGCCTCAATATATCGACAGGTTCTTATCCAGTTGATCGCTCAGAAAAATATCAAGCATCCTCACCTAATGCAAAACCGCACCCATCCGGTCCCATGATGTTCAAACCTGATGCGCGAATACAAAACGGAAGTGATAGGAAGCACTTGCATTCCTCGCACATGTATGAAGGAGCGTTTGGACACGACTCTACCGCACTTCTTTCTTCCTCTCTCTATGATCGCCATACAGAGGATGCGAATGATCGCAGCAAGAGGGCAAAACCCAGCTGACTGTGACGCTTTTTTGCAATACAACACGCGTTATTGCTTTTCGCTAATCTCGTAACTCTCACCACACAATGCACTCTGTACAACAACGCAACACAGGATTATTTGCACTGTACTTTAACTGATATTGCAATTTATGAAGCAATTTTAAACGACATGCGTAGGGACATCGAGGCAAGCTCAGCGGCTAGGTATTTCAGAACGTAAGGTACTGCCACCACGTCTAAATCGCCAGTTCCGCGCTGTAGAAGATTTTCTTTGGGGAGCGAAACAGCATTATTGTTGTTCACCCCATTGATACGTTCCCCACCTTCTTCGTCTCGACAGATGCGACAATATTCGCCATTTGGGCCCAATGCGCCACTTCGGCCGCGGGTATGGCGATCAATGGTTTGAATGCCATGAAGGTTGGCATCTTGATCGAAGCCCAATGAGATCAGAGAGCCACAATGCCGACAGACATAAGAGGTGCTGTAATCACTACAGTTCAAGAGACGATCTTGCAGTAACATGGATGTTCCATGCGCAAGCAAGGCGTCGCGTTCCATCTCACCGAAGCGAATACCACCAGCACGTTTTCTACCTTTCACAGGTTGTCGAGTCAACTGATGTACTGGACCCGTTGTTCGAACTTGAAATTTGTCGTTGACCATATGCCTCAATCTTTGATAGTAGACCACCCCAAGATAAATATCTGCCCGAAGCTCCTGTCCAGTGATCCCAGAATACATTGGCTCATGGCCAACGTGGTTGTATCCTGCAGCGCGGAGCTGCTCGCCAAAGTAGGCGATGGGCGTGTCATCTTCTGAGAATGTGAAAGGTGTTGCATCTTGCGCTATGCCATGCATGGCACCAGCCTTCCCCGCCATGCTTTCAATAAGCATGCCGATCGTCATTCTGCTGGGGAAAGCATGTGGATTGATGATGACGTCCGGTGTCATGCCGCTTTCGCTGAATGGCATATCAACAGCTGGCCATTTCTGACTACACACACCCTTCTGTCCATGACGACTGGAAAATTTGTCGCCGATGACAGGCGATCGAGGCGTTCGGTATGTGATTTGAAGTTTGGAAGCTGTACCATCTCCTCCATCTGCACCAATCAGACGCACCGTATCAATGTAAGCGATTTCGTCGGTTTTGTACTTTTTGAACGTCGTGCGACCAGTTGTTTCATCAAAGATAGCACAAACAGGGGCTCCAGCAGTGACTCGAGCACCAATCACAGGCAAACCATCTACATCTAGCTTGGCTCGCAATTTAGATTCAGCGTGAACATCGGGACCAAAACCAAAATGCAAAGATAGAGAAGCAAGAGACTTGCCACTCGTGCTTGCCATATCGCGAAGGTCAATCACCTCAGATTTGTATACAGAACCGTACCCAAATCCTCTTTCGTGGGCACTCTTGTTCAGGATCATAGCATCTTCCATATCGTATCCAGTGTAGCTAATTACTGCAACTATGGCATTTGTTCCATTCGGCGCATCATCGAAGCCATATCGATCATGCATGACGGGCCGGACGATAGGAGTTTGAGGCGATTGGATCCGATAAAGCTTGTTGTCTGTCCTGTGAGAAATGGCTGTCGAGGGTGTTCCCATTGTTTGTTTGCCCATTTGACATTGATACATGTTCCGAGGTGACTGATTGAAGTCAGAGAATGGCGTCATGTTTGCAATCAGGCTGAGAACGTGTGTTGGGCTGTACTCTACATGTGTCGACTGTCCTGCCTCTATCTCGCTCGCCTGACAAGCAATGTCCAGATAGACTTGTTCGAAAGGACCCACACTGTCTTGATGGCCATTGTGAAGCAATTTGACTGGACGCATCATTCGGCTACGTCCTGAAAAAAGGAAAAGACCTGGAAATTGTCCTCCTTTACTCGTTGGAACAAATCCTATTTCTAAATCTAGAGGTACTCGACTGTTTTCCTCCGTTTTCCAAATGCGTAAAGCCGTGGCCATTTGCCGAGCCATTGTCGGTGTGGCATACCCAATAATACTGCCATCTAGTTGGATGACGACGTGGTGACGACTGCTGACGCTGGGCGAGAACGCGGCAATCATACCTAAGTCTGAGAGAAGCGCAGGAATGGCAGAGACGTCCAGGGTAGCAGTTATGAGCCTACAAGTATGACTAAAGTGATTCAGCAACCCACAAGGAGCGCCATCAGGTGTGTGCACAGGACAAAGAAAGCCCCAAGCCTCCGGAAGCAATTTTCGGACCGATGTTGTCTTCAGCTCGGCAAAGAACGCACCTCTGTGTACGCAGCGGAAATGTGAGATATAGCGATAGAAATTGAGCTTCTCCGCCACGATTGTAAAACCGCTTGCTTGCTGCAGATCTAGACCAGAGGGTGATGACAAATTACCTGTGGCAAGAAAACTAGCTAATCGACCTCCTATATTTGGCTGGACACGAGAGATCGCTTTGGAAATCCAAGCATTGTTAAAAAAGTCGACAGCCCGCGGATTGAGTCTCATTTGTCTCGCCAGTTCCATACGAATTCCAGTGAGGTATTCGTCAAGACGTTCCTTGATGATTTGTCCGTACAAAAATCCAGGGAGAAGAACCTCTTGATGCTGGGGAGAGTCCGGATTATCAACACAACTCTCGCCCGCTACGAGGGAGTATAATTTTCGCATCATGAAAATGAGCATATTGTACTTCTCACGGGGGCTGTCCAAATGAATCAATACAACCCGACGAATGAGCTCTGCACCAACTCGTATATCTGAATAATCATCCGGGCAGGACATTGCCACGCGGAACTTGCTTCCGATGTATTCCAGACATTGATCTCCGGTCCACAAATTGTAGCTCTTGAAGCCTCGCAACAACAACTCGACTCGATCGGTCAAGAATGTATTTTCGTAATCGTTTTGCACAAGAGACGTGAATATTTCCTTGTCCGTCGCATTCAAAAGCGCTTTGAGAACCATGACAATTGGTATCATGTACTCTTGCTTGCGCATACTAAAACGAAGAGTAACGCCACCGTTCTCGAGATAATGTACCGTATTGGTGACGCCAATCAATTCGTCAGGATGTACGCAACGAATAGAGCAAGCCAACTTTGAGTAAGAAGGGCCACGGTTGGCAAATGATGGCCGCTCTAAGGATACGACATGATTAGCTCTAGGCAGGATCAGGAATCGTATGAGTCTTTCATTTCCATTAATGATGAAATAGCCTCCTAACTCGTTGGGTTCCTCTTTGCGATGCACCAATTCTCGGCTTGTCAACCCGCGCAGGTGGCACCGGTTAGACTTAATCATAATTGGAACGAGACCCATATCGCGTTCTTCCATCTGCTTTGGTTGTCCATTGACTCGCCAGGAAATCTTAGCAGTCATCCGTGCTCTATATGTCATGAGCCGCTCGCGGCACTCTGCTGGATAGACGCGACTATGTAAGGCTGTGCGTCCCTTTTCAGTAGAGGTGGGTCGTGCCAAATTCACTCCCTCGACTCTGAGCTCCATACGGTTACCCAGTCTTCCTTGCTGTCGTTCGGATTCTGCAGCATCAAAGATGACTCTGGGCGGAATATTTCGAATGCTTTTTTCCAACAATCCAACACCTTCCCCGAAAGTGGTCCTACTAGACCCACTCGGTTCGACGGAGGGATTGGCGGACCACAGCGCGTTGAAGGATTCAATGTGCGGCGCAACGAGGGACTGAAGATCTTGATGCTCGAATCTCGATGAGCTTGGTTCCTCAAATCGATCTTGCATGTGTAATGTGTGAAATGACTGAGGATTCTCCTTCCACCATGGTTTGACCACAGTATTTTGGTCCTCTTCTAGTGAGCGAGCCTTTCTACTTGGAGAAGCCAGGATGGCGTGCGAAGAAGTAGGCGTTGATGGACCTGGTGACGATGAGGGTGAGGAAGACTGATCCTCCATCGAGCTTGAGGTCGACATGCTGATAGACTTCTGGAGGAAGCAGGCAATATATTTGTGCTTCTCTTACGACAAAAAAATTAGCCTTGACACGTGCCTACACTTTTCTCGGATGACGCAAGAATGACTATGCTTGCATATCACGAAGGAACGTTTACAATCATCACCATCATTTCACCCGTTGCGATTCAACATGGTGATTGAGGACAGTGATTCCTCCACCAGTAGTAAGCCATATCCTATCAAAGGTCCCACATCACCGCAGTCTTCTTTGATAGCGTCAGGTCAATCCTATGTCGTGTTCCCCTCGTTCACTTTGGAATCCGGTGTGATTCTCCATGATGTGCCTCTTGCTTACAAAACATGGGGGAAGTTGGACCCACTTCACAAAAACAATGCTCTCGTTGTCTGCCATGCATTGACAGGTAGCGCTGATGTAGAGGACTGGTGAGTAGTTTATGTATTTTTCTCAGATTATATTCAAAATATGCAGGTGGGGGCCGCTTCTGGGTCCTGGGAAGCTTTTCGACCCTACTCGCTATTTCGTTGTTTGTACAAACGTGTTGGGTTCACCCTATGGGTCAGCAGGACCGTGTACTAGAAAGGCGGGTGAGAAAGAGGCAAGGCCAGAAGAATGGCATGGGCACGGGTGGTGGGGTCCCGAGTTTCCTGCGACCACAGTGAGGGATGACGTACGGTGGGTATTTGCATGCAAAATAATACGCAACGTAACTCACCTAAGCTGACATAGGATCACCAAGCAACTACTTGACTTTTTGGAAGTACAGCAAATCGCTGCTGTGGTGGGCGGAAGTATGGGCGGGATGGCTGTGCTAGAATGGCCGTTACTTTACCCTGTTCGGTTTCCTCGAGCAACGCCGAGCCGAGCTGACGATGAAGCACCCGACAATGCAGTTGCGCCATATATTCGAGCTGTTGTTCCTCTTGCTACTGCTGCAAGACATAGCGCCTGGTGTATTTCATGGGCTGAAGCGCAGAGGCAGTCCATTTACAGTGATCCAGCGTTTGATCACGGTTATTACGATCCTACCAACCCACCACGCTCGGGACTAGCGGCAGCACGTATGGCAGCTTTGCTAACGTATCGTAGTCGAGACAGTTTTGAGAGCCGTTTTGGCCGAAGAATCGGTGGTCCGAAGAAAGGTAATGGGAAAGAATGGCAGGCAAAGAGTAGCGCTAGTGTGACAGAAGAAGCGGCCCTACTTCATAATGAGGGCAATCAAAGTCCTCGCGTACAGGCGCAGCGCTCTCCGACTAGCTCCTTACCAGCCGTTGTATTAGGCTCGAGCTCGAAGAATGGCAATATCCTACCAAGCTCTGCTGTGCAAACGAAACCTTTCAGTGCGCAGTCATATCTTCGGTATCAGGGCGACAAATTTGTCAAGCGGTTTGATGCAAATTGTTATATTCACCTTACTCGCAAAATGGATTCACATGATGTAGCACGAGGGCGTGCTCATTGGGGATTGGCTGACTCAGATGGACTTGAGCCTGTGACAGCCCAACCCATCGAGGTAAACGAGTTGACCCGACAGAGGAGTCATGATACCGCTGTTGAAGAGGTGACGGTGGGAGAGAAGCGTCTACCACGCGAGGGTGAAGAAGATGATGAAGCACTGGAAAGGGTTCTTGGTCTACTCTCGGCCAATACGTACCGCTTCGGTGCGCCAGCTCCACCAGTTTTCATCGTATCGGTAGAGTCCGATGGTCTGTTTGCACCACCCGAGCAGGAACAACTCCATCAATATATCCGTGGAAGCCAGATCGTCACGATTCGATCCCCTGATGGGCACGATGGCTTCTTACTCGAATTCGAACAGATCAATCAGCACGTCGAGAAGTTCCTTGGCCCCATTCTTCCTGATATTTATCAACCAGAGCACGGGGTTGGATATGAAGAATGGAAACACTGGGGCGAAGTATATGCTTCCGGATTAGGCACGGGAGGTGATCGACCCGTCAAGGAATCCATGTCGGGTGAAGTAGAGGATCTAACTCGATGGTGAGGAGAGTAGATAGAGTTTATAGGGGTCGCACGCGCATGGGATGGAGTCGAAGCCGTCCATAATTGTTCTTCCTTGTCTCTCGTTCAATACCATCGGGGGGTGCAGAGATGGGCAGCTTCTCGGGTGCGACTTTGTATTACATGTTAATGTTATACTTGTAAGACAGATACATTTACTCAACTAGAAATCTCGACTTCCCATAGACCTTCCCCGTTCTCATGTAGCCACTGAACTTCGTCTGGATCCTGAGCAGCTTTGACACGCAGAGGCAGAAGAGGTCCTTCTGGTGTAGCGAGATAGAGCTCGACGGTCGAATCTGGCAGTGCAGCGCGTCCATCACTTTTCGGTGGTGGGCTAGTGTCCACCAGTGAGCTGAAGAGCTCTTCCGCATTCGCATTATTTAATGCAAAGTGTTTGGACGATAAAATCAGCTGCAATGAAGCCAGACGACTTGGAAAGGTCTCAGGATAGAAGAGAAGCGTCAAAGCTGACAAGCCTTTTGTTTGATTGGGGTGCTGAGGGGAAGGAGTAGGAACTATACAAGCTCACTTTTAGTGAAGTTCAACGTCAGCTCACTACATACCTCTCCACCAACGGGGTGTGACGTCCTCACACCAAAAAGGGAACGTTCCCCGTCGAGTACCTTTAAACTCGAACGGGAATGTAACGTTCCACTTGATGTCTTTCCCACTCAATGCACGCCGCCCTCCTGCCTGATGAGCCTTGTACTGCACGAGATCGTCAGGCACGTACACATTCTTCTGAGTACTGGGATTCGGCTTCTCTTTTGTTTTTTCTTCGTCCGAAAGTACATTACTTCTCTCCATTTGAGTTGCCTCTACTCTTTTCCTATTTTTCACCTCGGAGCTGGCTCTATTTATCACATCCACACAGGAGTCATCTACTCCGCCCCGTAAACACCAATCGATCCAACCAGTTTTTCGTCCCCACCACCAATGCCTACTTCGTCGGTCTTTCCATTGTTGCAAAGCTTCGTTTCTTTGATGCTCTTTGAGTGGTTTGTCGAGAAACTCGATCAATTCAATGTATACTCCGTCGGTTAAGATAATGAGTGCATTCTGTGTCAATCCATCGGCATGAACTAGATGAGAATTTATCAGTTTGTTACATTCTTTCATACATTGCAACATACCTCCACCACTTTCTACAGAGAAGCCAAGCTTACGGAATTGCTCACAAGCATCATGAAGATTCCCTGATGGGACAAGATGAACAATATGATCCAGCTCAGGTGGATCTACATAGGTCATACCCATCTCGTTCAAAAAGGTGATGAGGGAAGCTTATTGCAGAATTTTAAGCTTCCGCCAACATTGCATATAGCCCAATTCTGATTGATGCTTGGAAAGTCGCACACGTCATAAAAACAAAAAAATGCACTGTTCCGAGTGCTGGCCAGAACTAATCTGGTTCCGGCGAGATTCGAACTCGCGTTGTGAGGTCACCTCTCAGTGAGCTTTCATATAGAGAAATATGAATCTCACGTACTAACCAGGCTATACGACGGAACCTTATTGTAATAGTTTGAAGTGAGCTAGATCTACTTCACCTGTGAGTATGTTTCTCGTCGAGCGATACGCAAAACAATCAATGTTTTCAAACGATTTGTCTAGTAAGTCAGCTCGAAGAGCGGTTCAATATTATCTAGCCCCGTTTTCAAAATTCTTCAAATGCATTTTTTCTTGCTTTGAACAATAAGTGCTTTAGTAAGTTATCGAGTGCAAACGCTCTAAAGGCCAGTCGTGAGAAAAGTTCTTGAGGTACACAAAACAACTCTTTTTTACTCTGCGAATGCGGGTAGAGGCGGCGACGCGTGGCTTACTTCCTCGAGAAAACCGCTTTTTTGTTGGGGAAAATGCGATGCGGCAATCGGCCTGTGTACAAAATGTAATGCATTCGTAGCTAATTGGCAATGAATTTAAAATACTTGCCAATGACAATCGTCTGTTTCTGGTCCTAGCCATAGTGCAACGTCGATTTCGATACGGGGTTCACCTCACGACACTCGAACCAAGGGTCACTTTGGGCAATTTGAGAACTGTTCGAACTAGGATACGGGCTAGTCAGATCGTTTTTCAGATTTTGAGCATTCCCATCCTCATTACGACCATCTAAAGTATCGCACGCAATTGTTGCTGGTGATCATTGATTTCACTAGGTCATCGTGACATCTCCAACGACTTCTTCTAAGCCTTTTACGCGGCTTGCTATTCTGCCTGTGCTCTTTCTCGCAATCTGCAATGGACGTGACTGGTCTCAAGCAGCAATATACACATCATCCATTTCTCTTCCAACCGCATCAGTATAGCTCAGGCGAAGACGGCGATTCCCCTCCGAGTTTAACTAATAGCAGCGAATCACCGCAGTCGGTCTCAGAAGAGGGGCCTAATCCTAATTGTTCCTCGCACTTTACACCGTTAGGACAGGATCCCACTTCTTATGTTGCTACAAATCACCAGTCTATACCAAGTGGCAATCAATCCGAAAGTGTTGCCTCATTGGTGAAGAGCGAAGGATCCTCAACACAACGTGGCGCCTTTAGTGAGGACGGACTTTCCTCTACTCAGGGAATGAGCCCTACTTGGGACTCCGTTTTTGGAACCGAGTCAAGTCATCCTACCACCGATGCCATGGACCTCAGTGGTAATTTAAGCGGATTAGATAATGAAACGGAGCGTACCGCAAAGTATGGCCAAAATATGCACGGGGGTGGCTCATGGACGTCAGGTGGCAGTTCTGCGGATGATACCAGAATGAATGACGATGCTATTTTTGCATCTCTCATTCAACAAGACAACTTCGATGTCAGTGCCAGTAGGGATGATGGCCCAGCGCTCAAAAACGAGGCTTCAATCGCCTCTGAGAAATTAACATTGACTCACTTACCTTCGTCAACCAACGTACAATCTTTCATTCCGCAGAGCAATGGAGAGAACGGCTATGGAGAAGTGACCCCACCACAGAGCGCACATCCTTCCACCTCACAGCTCTCATCTCGTCGAAATTCGGCAGAGCAAGAGGAGAATCTTGTTCAGCAAGCGACGCGCATGGGACACACGGGCTCACATTTCAATCATGCTTCTGACATGGACCTTCCCAGCTCTTCACACCTCATTGTGAGACCGCCTGTTGATGAGATCCATGGATTACAAGTTCATATACATGGCATACCGCTCAGCGGTGCAAAATCTAGGGTAGAAACACAAATTCGCCTGCGACTCGAACTTGTGCGACAGAAGGAAGACTCTCTATCCTCTGATCAATATGAAAGGATTGGTGCATTCAATCACGTCAAGCTTCCGCCAATGACGGGCACGAAGCGACGCTCTAAGAAGCATAAGCCAACAGATATCGACTCGAAGAGAACTCTGTACATGGATGCCACAGTTGTTCGTGCCTCATATCCTCATCATCGTGTGCAGGTATGTGAAAGCTGTCAACACCGCGAAAAGAAGAGAGCACAACGCCGCAAAAGTGGAGCGAGAAAAGATGAGCAGAGTACCGAAGAAGATCAATTCACAGTGGAGGACTTTCAAGCTCTGGGTGTTGATCCGCATGCTTCCGATGCACAATCGCAAGCTCGGCTACGTTCAAAAGAAGAGGACCATAATCGGATTGTAGTCTTCAATTGTGGAGACTTTGTTAGCTTCGAAGAAGGTGCCTGTGTCCTACCGACTCGGATTACATGCTATTGCCGTCATCACAAGGAGAAGACAGGTTTCTGCATTGTTTTCACCATGCGCAATCATTTTGGTAATGTCGTCGCTAGTGGTAGTACACCACCTATTATGATCACAGATGATCATAAATCAGTAGCAGCTGCCGCTTCCTTGAATGCAAAGCGTATGGAAGCGCCTCGTAGCCGTGCTGCATCCTCAGAAGCGGCCGATGAGGTTTCTGGACGTAGTGTGAATGGAGATGGACGAAGACGAAAGTCGCACCGCAGTAAGCCGTATGGCGATGCAGAGGAGCGCAGTTCGAGGAGAAATACTAGTAGCTTTACAATGACGCCGCACACTTCAACCGGACAGAATACTCCATCCATTGCGCAATCGCCCTCGACAGCCTCCGATATAAATCAACCAGATTTTTGGAATGCGTTCGCTGCAATGGCCACAGTATCTTCTAGCCCTCCCAAGAATGCAAGGTCCAGTGTTGGAGCACAGACGCCTCACGAAATCGCATCACCTGTCGAGGCTCCTTTACCACAACAGCATTCGACTCCTTCCTTACAAGAATGGGTTTCAAGCATCTCTAACCAAGGCTCAATCTCTTCGCAAACGTTGAGCGTGGGACCCCAAAGCATTCCTGGCTTTGACATGAACACTTTTCTTCAGAGCATACATCAAAATATTTTGCAAAGCCAACGGGAAGGCAACGAGGCATCTGTTCAACAACTTACAATGCTAGCGAGATCCTTGCCAGGGCACAATATGGATGGACTTGGAACCTTGAGCCACATCGGATTACCTCCCAATCAGTCTGCCTTGCCAAACATTTCTAAGTTGATTCCTGGTGAAGGCCCGACTAGTGGTGGTATCGAAGTAACAGTTCTTGGAGAAAATTTTGTCGATGGCCTCACATGCTATTTTGGAGATGTTCCAGCAACAAGCACGAAGGTTTGGGGAAGTAATACTCTCCTCTGTATTCTTCCACCTAGCGCATCTCCCGGTCCCGTCGCTGTTACAGTAAAGGGTAATGGGTCTCATGAGCAAGTCTCTACAGAACACCATAATCGTACCCTCCAGCTCTTTACGTACAGCGATAGCACCGATCGAGCCCTTATGGAGCTAGCACTTCAAGTAGTTGGCCTTCAGATGACGGGTCAAATGCAAACAGCGCGAGATGTTGCCATGAGAGTGGTTGGCTCTGGTCCCAATCAATCAATGACCAAAGCTCATGGCGCATCGCACTCCTCAACTTCACAAGGTAGTCGCAGTGGTGTCGACAACAGTCGCAATGCTGTCAATGGCCTCTTTGCGGGAGCAAACCATGGAAGCAGTCAGTCGTTCCAAGACAGCGTTCTATCCTTTTTGCAGACTATCGACGTGGACCTAGGAAATGAGAGCCACCAACGTACGGACGCAATACGCCTAGCAAACAAACAAGGACATACGTTGTTGCATCTGAGTGTCATGCTTGGGTTCCACAGATTGACCTTGGAGGTCATTCGCCGTGGTTGTCCGATAGACGCCAGAGACTACAACGGACTCTCCGCTTTACACTTCGCCGCACTACACGGCCGTGTGACCATTGCGAGACTTCTTCTTGTGCAAGGTGCCAACCCGAATGTCCTTTGCGAGTCTGGTAAGAATGCACTTGATATAGCATGTGAAGAAGACCAGTTCGATGTTGAAGGATTATTAGAACGTGCTATGGGTATTGATCCTGACTACGAAGACGAGGAGAGCAACTTTAGCTCGGAAGAGAGCGATGGTAGTGTTGAGGAGGAAGAAGAAGTCTTCGCAAATGAAAAGGATCTTGATGCACGTACAGATGACAATGGCACTTTCAAGAGATTTGCGTTGTTCTCAGCAGATGACGACATCGTTGCTAATCTTCCTTCGCCGTACGCAGGACCACTTGGCCATCAGAAGAGCAGCATTTCAGAGAAGTCACAAGTGATGGCGGAAAAGGAAATTCCTCTGAATGTTGAAACACGCAACTCCAGCACGATTAAAGCCCTGTTCCATGGAAGTTTAGATTTTGCCAACAAGGCTCGCTTCGGGATGCCAACAGCTTTGCATGATAGTCTCAATCACCTACACATGCCAGTTGTTTCTGTCTTTCAGATGGCTCTTCCACCTAGCATCGTCAACTGGACAACTTCACAAGCATCCGTACAAGGTCAAGGCAAAGGGACGGGCGAGGTATCTGCTGATGGCGTGAATTTAGACGAGTTCACCAAAGCTACCAGACCTTCCACTTGGCGAAATATCATCGAGGAAAGTTCGCTATGGATTAATCCACTCTCCTCGCCTCCGCCACCAGCGTACGAATCACTCTCTGGTCAGAGTCCAGAAAATCGACATGGATCCTCGAGTCGCTTTCAGGCAATCGCCGAACCATCAACAAGCTCTACCACTTCTCAAAGCGCACAGCGACGCAGTGCTTTACAGGAGAATAGTTCTAACCGCCTATTGACTCAAAGACTGACATCCTCTAGCAAGTCTTCGTCCTCAAGCAAATTGTCAGGCAAGCCACGTCGTCTACAAGAGGATCGAATGCTTGTCTATTTCTGGCTTCCGATTCTTGTATCAGTTCTTTTACTTTTGGTGTTTGCCAAGCCAAGCTCGGTCTTGAGTTACGAAGATTTACGGAGCTTCATCCCAATGGCGTGATCGAGATTGACATGGCGATTAACACTTGTTCTGTATTTTCCGTACATGTATCTTTATCGTACAAGGACTACTTCCTGGAAGTTGTGAAATTATCAATTGTTTATGCGTAATATACAAAGACGATTGGAGTTGTATACATGTGCTGTCTGCGAGCACGAAACGCATATTCAGTACAGCGAAGATCCCTGTAGACTTTTGGGCCATCCGTAATCAAGACTCTCATCGTGTTCATGCGAGATTGCTCGACGTTGCACGTCTTCACTTTTTCTTCCTCTCCCTTTAGAGAGATTAGACCCGTTGGGTATTAGACTTTGTTTCACTGGTCCGACATTGCTGCCGTCTTCATCGCTCACAGGTGAAGACAAATGATTCGAGTGGACGTTGCCTGAATCGAGTGGCCCTGACTTTCCTTTGTCTACTTGATGTGTCCCTTTGCGCCCTCCATCATCATCACCATCACTTATGTCGTTCCAAGGATCTTTTCTCAACGAAGATATGGGTATTTTATTCTTTTTTGATTGACTGTGGTATTCGGCAATCATTGATGTGGAAGCTGTACTTCGTAAATTTTCGCCCTTCTGACTGCTCTTCATCAAATTCCGGTGGCCTAGGCGACCTACTGAGTGCGAATTTCTCCGACCTTTGGGTGGAGCAATATTCAAGTCGTCTATTGTGATAGCCCCTCCAAAACCTTTGCTCTTGCTTGCACGAAATTCATCCAGCGAAGCAGAAGCCAGAGAATTCGACTTGTCCGAAATTTTGCGTCTCAGTTCACCACGAGCAGGACTCTTGGATTTCGCTTGAGAGCTGACCATTTCCGCTCCAGCTGCACGAGTTGTGGCACGTTGCTTTTGTTGTGCAGTACGCCTTTCCTCTTCCGCAAGTTCCTCAGGATCCATAACGCTCTCTGCTTCTTCTTCGTCTTCGTCCTCATTCTCTTTATTTTCTTTCTCAGGGCTCTGACTAACGGGTGTGATGGTAATTTCTTCCTGCTCCTCACCACTTTCAGTCAAGTTACCTGACTCATCTTCATCATCGATATCCGACTGCCAGAATCGTCCTTCGCGCGGTCGATCGGGCCTTCGTCCCAACTGACTGATTGGAAGTGGTACGATCGAATATCCACGGCGATCGGGTCGACGAGGCAGCTCGTGTGGTGATGGTACATCTCGGATACTGTCATTAGTTCTACTACTGCGCGTCGATCGATTCGATTGCGAACGCAAGAAAGATGATGGTGGAGAGAATTGAACAGTGTTACCTTGCTCTTTAGCAACTGACGTTTCAGCTTGTCCAATGTCCATCGATGCAGAAGGTGTACATGCATGCACACTTTGTGAATCCCCTGATATCGGAGAAACGAAAGAGTCCTGTGTTGAATCATCTTCTTGGTTGAAAGACCCCTTCTCGTTTTTCATGCGCGGCGATGAGGTAAAGAAGGTATGGGCACGGTCCCGAAGGGGTGTAGAAGGCCTTTCATGCTTCTCTGATATCATCGGACCAGTTTCAGATGGTGGTCCAACTCTATTTTCATTTGAACCGTCGGGACTTCCTTGCTTATTAGAGCTCCTGTGTCGATGAAATAGTGGCATTCTTGAGCCGGGCTTGCTACTTTCGTCTGTTGTAGACGACCTGATCGGTCGAGTCCTTTCTCTACCACGATCTTTGAGCTCAACAGGCTTATGCGATGGAACAGGTGATGAAGGGATTGGCTTTGAGGGTACGTGAGATGTACCACTGGGATGCATCGTGGGGTCCTTCTGCTCTATAGGTTGTTGCTGCTGTTGCTGTTGTTGCTGTTGTTGCTGTTGTTGCTTAGCTTTTTTGGCTTTTGCAAGGTTCTGCAATACCTCAGCTCCCAAGGCTGCCACTTCTTGCTCGTGGCGACGACGTACTTCAGCAGCCTGAGAGGCACTAAGAGTTATAGGACCGTTTGGCAATGTGTTTGATCTCTTTGGTGCTCGAACAGCGTCTGAGCTTTTCATGACAGCCGAGGATGGGAGGACAGTGAACTCGTCTTTTGATTCCAAGTCAGCAAGATCGGGTGAGAGGATTTCAGGCGAATCAATGCTCTTTGAAGTTGCAAGCACAGCATCTCTGGAGACATCCGGTGCATCCGGTGTTGTAACATCAGTACTGCTTGCTATTGTTCCCGCTTCTTCACGTTCACGTCGTCTGCGCTTAATAACACCGAGCCCATCGGCATCGTTCACAGCGCGCTCAAATTCGCTATCATGTTCTCTCTCGTCATCAGAGGCACGCTTATCGCCTACGACTGCTTCTGATGGTTCGTGATCATGATCAGCATCATCGTCTTCTTGCCGACGAGCTTCGCGAGCAAGCCTTGCGAAGCCCCATTCACGCTTGACGTTCTCATCATCATCAGTATCCTCCTCTCCCACACGCCGGGCACGAATTCGTCGACCATCTGGTAATGTCACCATTCCTGTGCCACCTGGTCTCGAGGCCCGGATGAGTTGTCTCCTTCTCTCTCGGTCATCCTCCTCCAGAGAGCCGATACTAGACGACCTCGACTTGACGGAGCTTGCCCGGCTTGATGCCTTTCGGCTCCGATGCTTTTTACGTCCCCGTCTCTCCACTTCATTACCATTGAAGCTGAGCCTTCGCTCACTATGTGGACTAGTACTCATCTCTCCAACGACAGCTGCTTCTGCGCTAGCTGTAGAGCTGGGTCTTCTGGGAATTTTTGAGGTTTGAGAGCTGAAGACCCCTTTCGGCATTCCCATTAGATACCTACATATAATTAGTCTTCGTAATCGCACAAGATAAGTGGCTCACCATTTACTCTTCGAGCCACTATTCCTCCGATTCCAGAAATCATTTTCTTCATCTGAGGAAGTGTCACTCTCATCACTGTCGATCACATCCGATCCACCTTCATGTATCTTGCCCTTGTTGCTGGTATTCGTGTTTTCCGTGAAGCTCAATTCGGGGACAACATCAGAACCGAGAGACGAAGACAGAACTCCTACGCTGGAGCCATAAGCAGTCGGTAGTGGTGCAAAACGGATTTTAGGGGTGCTATACGAAGCGCGATCGGACGCTGACCGAATCACAGACGGTTTGGAAGGGGAAGATGGTGTGACTATGCTGTTAGACTGACTAGGCGTCTCGCTTGCAGTACTATCTCTTGGCTCAACCATGGTCTGTTCGGGAGAGGAGCTTGGACTTCTCTGGGGGAAATCAGCAGCACTACTGATGCTTCGTTTGTTCAGAAGTGGCCTCTGTGTACCTTTTGCAAGCATTTGGGCCGCTTCCATACTTCGTCGAGTATTGATGATGGCATTTAGTGCTGCCAACTCTTCCAAGTCAATCGACTCATCGCTTTCCGAATCGTCGTCGTTCGGTTCTCTAGGTATAACGTGCCTTGGGGTATTGCGTGGAGTCGATGATCCTGTTTGATTTGTTGTATCGTGCAGTGCCTTCTTCTTCGGGTGAAGCTCACTTGCACTTTTCCGTCTACTTTTGAGTATGGAGGAACTTTTTCCATCGGTATTGAATTTGGACTTTTGCCCCGAGGATGAACGAACTCGACGCAATGATGTTGGTTGGGTTGGCCGGAAGTCGTATAGTCCACCACTGCCATTTCCCCAGCCTCCTAACATAGCCATCTGTGCGTTGAAATTGATCTCCCCTAGTCCCATATAAAACGCCTTTTTAGGAATACCCCATACCTTTTCAGCTTGTTCTTTTTCTCTCCATTCCCTTTCTATTTCCTTCTCACGCTCTATCCTCTGCCGCTCTCTCTCCTTCTCTCGATCTTTAGCAGATGGTACTGCAGGGATATTCAAGACTACGGCGGCAGCGGGGGCACCTTGAACAGAGGAGGGAATCCTCCATTCTTCTACGAACGATTTGCGCTTTGAGGGGTTGAGTAGAATTGAAGAGCGCGGGATAAGATCACCATTGGAACCGAATGTTGTTGTGGGCGATTCAGCTTCTGTACTCAGTATCTTTTGTTCTTCCAGTGATTCAGATGATAGGTTAGCTTCTCCGAGACTCATGCCTAGCGAGCCACGAGCAAGCGAGGCAATAACACCCCCTTGCGCAGAGGCTTGGCTGCTCTGCTTTGGTGTCCGCCGGTAAGGCTGGTCATGATTTGCCGATAATGCGTTTGAAGTAGACATTACGATGCGCCGAATTCGCAGATGTCACCACCACTAGAGCTCACAAGGGAGGTAGAAACATACGGAATTGCTACAATGCTTCAGTGAACGCGGTGACGGGTACAAAAATGTAATATGAAGTATAAGGCACGGCGGTGACCTGGACCCAGTTCTACTATGTTATGAAAGCATACGATAATTGGATCTAAATGCGTGTTGAGCTGCACGCCAAGAAAGCGTCCCGCATGCATCCCTACTTTAACAGTCTAGCTCAATGCTGGACCCCGCTTCTTTTCCACGTGTAGTCCATCCGTAATTAAGCTTGGCCGTTCATTCTGGATTTCCGTAGACACGAAGTAGCATATTACGCAACTCTAGACGTCGCTGTCTCCGATACTCTGCCTTGAGGGAGAATTCTTCAAGAGCTGAATCTGGACGCATCCTTATCTGACTGTAGATACTCGAGCCCTCTTCTTGCTCGAATGCCATGGTAAATAAAACGTCATTCGTGAAACGGCGCTCTCCTTGTAAATTTTCCGCTTGTGCAATGACGTATACTTCGCATGAATGCTCATATGTTTTGATAATTATCGCAGAAAATATCATTAATCTGAAAAACGAACTAAGCTCGCTTTGAAGATACAAAAATCTTATCTACTCACTCTCCAATACCAACTTGTACGGTAAATTCCAAGCCATCCATCGCTACTGTTTTCCAAGACAGCGGAGCATGTGATTTACTCAATTGAATCTTACGACATGCCATGATTGCAACCTCTTCGCACCAGCTCATCGTGTTACCTCCAAAAATAATACCATGGCTATTTGTGTGCTGTGGAAAAACAAGGTGCATCGTTGTTGTTAAGGTTTGATGTACATCAATACCAGCATTTATCCTTAGATGGTGTACCTGATCGTTAGACAATTGGGCTGGCCGAAAGCTATCCTCCAAGCTTTTCTTTTTTTCAATTGGAGATCTAGAGCGTGATACAGTGGGCGTGCTGTTTTTGCTCTCGTCAAAGTCTAGACACTGGGGTATCTGAACTCCCAGCTTCTTTGCATGTGCACGAACTTCGCTTTCCGAGTACCTCAAAGGTTCGTCACCCTCTGAATTTACTTCCAGAAAACCGTCTTGTGTTGTTACACCCGGCTCACCCTGTATCCATGCTTGAATGATAACCTATGTACTCGATTAGTCACTGCAAAAGCTTTGCCATCTTCATACCTCGATCTCAATCGCTCGTATGTGATCCTCCCGTGCTTTCTTTTCCAAGTTGCTGGCATACGTAGATGTTACAGCTTGACAGTCGTGGTCGTTAAGGATGTCGATGACTTCATTTCGGACATTTCGCTTAACTGCCACACTAACACCTTCACGGCTTATACCTCTGTCTGCATCATCCAATCGCTTAGTTCTCCTACGACCCGCTAGAAGATGCCTACGTGATTCTAAACGGGAGGTTGGCTCAATAGGTGCGAGTACAGGTTTAGATCTGATACTTGGATTTAATGTGTTCAAAAAAGAGAACCAGCTTGATGACGCCTTTTTCGGTTTTGAGGCTTCTCGGGAAAGAGCCACAAACGTCAGATAGGCTAGTATGTGGTATAAGTGATATCTCGTCACAGCAGTAGCTCAACATACAGTGGCTCACGTATTCCAGCTTTTTGTCTTGCTGATTAGCAGACAAAGTTGTTGACTCCTTCGTGATCCGAACACCGACTTCCATACTGCTTCCCCATGCACGATTGACACTGGCGGAAACATGAACTAGATCACCCAAGTAAATCGGCTTTAAAACTGGTTATATTTAAATAGGCCCTACTGTCATGACATAGTCAAGCACTTACGGATAACAGAATCAACGCTGATTGTCACACAGGGACCACCTGCGTGTCTTCTTGCAGCAACACCAGCAGCAACATCAATGAGCTTCAGGAGGGCTCCCGCGTGAATTTTAGGACGGTTACCAGATGAGACAGTACTGGTGAACTGGCAATCCTCTGGAGTCATCAAGTATGTTACATTTGCCACTGCTGATTCCACTGTGCGCTTGGGAGAGGGTCTTGTTGTTGCGTCACTGCTTGAGGTTGAACGATTTCTTTGTCGTGGCTCAATGCTTCTCTCTAGCGATGTCCTTCTTAATTCGTGAAAACCAATTCTCGCAACATTGTACGCTGACAAGGTAAAGAGAAGCGCTGCTGCACCCACAACAAGCCCGGTATACCGATCGGAGCCGTTTCGTAGATCCATCTTTTGCAGTGACCATCTTCATCACATTCGCAGCTGAATGACAGAGATCGACTACAGACAAGGTGCTCCGTGCACACTCTCCACATGTAACAAATAAATTAATTGGCAAAAAGTTATCTAGGGGGTCACTCTACAAAATGCCTTCTTCACTGCTCCCGGATTTTCTCGAAATTCTTCAAAGCTTGTTGCAGTGCTTCTGCTTCACGGTCGTATGCAGAAAGCTTTTCCAATTGAACCTTGCGAACGTCTTCTGGCGCTCGAGTGAATTCGTCTTTTTGCGTCAGAGCTAGTGTTCGCGCGTACGCTTGCCTATTGATGTCAATTTTCTTGGCTAGATTGGAGACCTCGCGCTCAATGTCGACTTCACCTTTGACAAGAACGTAGATGTTGAGACGCACTTCGGGAAGCGAGCTCACTGCACATCCAGGAGGGATGGTAGAAGCGTTCTCTTCCGATACAATCTCAAGGGTTTGACAGCCCTTGATGAGGGTGCGCGCAATCAGTTTCTGACTTTCAAGAGCGGCAGAAAATTGCGCATCTTCACTCTTTAGCCAGAATTGAAGATGTGCGGTAAGACCATAATCTCCGGCCAATGAACGGGCAGCTTTGATAGTGTTGAAGACATTCTCGAAACGTTGCGCATCGTTAGCGAAGAGCGCCCGTTCCTGGCTGGGCTCGGGATACTTGGCCAGAGCAATGGTCTCATACTGTTGGTCGGACGCACGGCGAGGAAGGCGCTGCCAGAGTTCTTCAGTAACGAAGGGCATGAAAGGATGAAGAAGTTTAAGACCTTCATCCAGACAGGTGTACAAGGTCTGTTGAGCAGATGCTCTGGAACGATCATCTCCGCTTTCTGCAATAGGTTTCATGGCCTCAATGTAGACATCGCAGAGCTCGTATAACCAGAAATTGAAGATCGTAGAACAGATGTGCATAAAGTTACGCTCTTCAAAGCCGTTATTGATCTGTTCAGCAGCAAATTGCAAACGGCTCAGGATCCACTTTTCCACAAGACTCTCATCACCTGTTGGTTTAGCCTCGGCAGACGGTTGGAACGCACTTTGACCGTCTTCCAGCTTCATCAAGGCAAATTTTGTAGCATTCCACAACTTATTGCAGAATTTGCGATACCCTTCCACGCGAGAGACATCCAGATTGATATCCCGACCAGCACTTGTATAAGCACACAGGGTGAAACGGAGAGCATCAGTTCCGCATTGAGGGATTCCTTTAGGATAGTCTTTCTTTTGCCCTGCACTGGCTTTTGCTACTTCCTTTTCGTCAAGATTTCCTTGTAGCAGCTTTTCATGAAGGCCTGACAAGGTGATCCCTTGAATGATATCGAGAGGATCGATGACATTACCTAACGACTTGCTCATCTTTCGACCATGAGCGTCGCGCACCATGGCGTGACAAAATACCTCTTTGAACGGAATAGAGCCCGTTAAATGAACACCCAGCATAATCATGCGAGCTACCCAGAAGAAAAGAATGTCCCATCCAGTCTCCAAGAGGGAATTTGGATAGAAGTACTTCATGTCGGGCGTCTCATCTGGCCATCCCATAATTGAGAAAGGCCACAGTCCAGATGAGAACCAGGTATCCAAGACATCTTCATCTTGCTCAAGGGTAAATTTCGCCCCATCAGCAAGCTTTTCAGCTCGCTTTTGAGCCTCTTCCAAATTCCTTCCAACGACCCAGTTGGCTGCATCACTCGGGTCTGCGTTTTTTCCTTCGATTTTGACCAAATACGCTGGGCACCGGTGACCCCACCATAATTGTCTACTGATACACCAATCTTGTATGTTCTCCATCCAGCGGTGAAATTCTCTCTTGCTCACGTCTGGGACTATGACCATGCCTTGCTGTTCAACAGCTTCGACAGCCTTTTTGGCAAGAGGCTTGCAGTCTACCCACCATTGCGGTTTGATGACAGGCTCGACTATGTCGCCAGAACGGCTGCAGATCGGTACAGACATTGGATTGTCTTTCGTTTCGACATAGAGGCCCTTTGCTTTCAAAGCTTCAATTACAGCTCGTCGGGCGTGGAATCGTTTCATTCCCTTGAATTCACCAGCATGCTCATTGAGAGTGCCATCATCATTCAAGATGTTGAGGAAGGGTAGCTTGTGACGAACACCGACATCGTAATCGTTTGGATCATGTGCGGGGGTAATTTTCACAGCACCAGTACCGAATTCCATGTCAACCGCAATTGAATCGGCCACAATTGGTATTTTTCGGTCGGCAATGAAAGGGTGACTCGCTAATTTGCCATGTAGATGCTGATACCGTTTGTCGTCCGGGTGGACTGCGATGGCAGTGTCACCAAGCATTGTTTCAATACGGGTTGTGGCAACGATGATTTTCTCGTCGGAATTTTCAATGGGATAAGCGAAACTGACAATGACACCAAACTCAATGCGCTCCTTTTCATCGTATCCAGGAACATTCATGAGAGTTCGTCCATTCAGCTGTTTCTGTTCCACTTCCAAATTACTCAAGGTGGTGCTCAGCTTGCAGCACCAGTTAACCAACCGATTGGCACGATAAATGATGCCTTCCTCATGAAGTCTACAGAAAGTCTCCATGACCGCTTTGTACCTTTTTTCGTCCATCGTGAATGCCTCGCGAGTGTAATCATAACTAGCTCCCAGTCTTCGCATCTGGTTAGCGATGCGTGCTTGGTAATCGTCTTTCCACTCAAACACACGTTCCAGGAAGGCTTCGCGCCCAAAGTCGTGCCTTGTCTTACCTTCAGTCTTTGCGAGGCGCTTCTCGACAACAGCCTGGGTAGATATACCTGCGTGATCGTAGCCAGGATTGAACAAGGTGCGATAACCTTTCATGCGATAGAAACGAATAAGAGAGTCTTGGATAGAAATAGTTAGTGCATGTCCTATGTGTAAGGCCCCTGTGACGTTTGGTGGCGGTGCAGGAATGACAAAGGTTTTTTTAGGGTCGTAGGGATCACTCTCCGTGACAGGGCGAGGACTGAAGAAGCCTTGTTTCTCCCACCACTCAAACCACGATTGTTCAACGTGTTCAGGATTATATCCTGCCTCCATGGGTCTGGTAAGGTCCTTTTTTTCACCTGAAACGGTCTCATTAATCCATTCTGGTTCGGTTTTGACCTCTTTTTTGACCTTCTCTTTCTTTCCTCCCGCAGCGGCTTGAGGTGCTGTACGTTGCGCTTTCAGAGCTTCCTTTGCCTCTGCTCGAGCGCGCTTCTCCGCATCTTTGGCGGCCTTTTTGGCGGCTGTTTTGGTCATCATCTGACCATTCGGTCCCATCACCAAATTGGCGCCTTCGCTATTCGTTGCTGGCGCATTCTGTGATGGCTGCGCATCATCTGTTTTCGTTGACATTAGCCGAGAAGACTTTTCGGAAAACGGTCGATTGCTTATGTAGAAATGATGAGAATATCTTACTTCAGACCTTGACTCAAAAATCAACCTAGACTGTAACGGTGTTCTAAGAAGAAGAAGAGCTCGGAGGCGATGCAGCATACAACGTCGCAAAGGAGATCGAAGCTGTTGTAGAATAAAGCAACCCGATCCAGAATGACTCGTTAAGAACTACAGAAAATATTTGGGTACTCTGGCCACGTGAAGGGCGGCTGAGGTGATCGTAGCGCGAACAATTTATGAATGGATATCAGATTTGGAAGAATACATGGAATCAGGACCGTCTTTCCGCGTTTCGCGAACTTCGAGGCGCGGTATTTGCTGTATTCGCCGAAGCGTTCCCACCCGGTCCTTTGTCTTTGAGAAGCGATTGAAAGAATGAATGCAATACCTCGCTCTGCTTAGGAGTTTGTGAACCTCCTGGACTTGTTGCTCCTGTACCTGAACCTAATGGGCTCGTCGGCCGGCTATTTCCCGCAGAGCTATGTGCATGATTCGACTGCCTCGTACCGGACGAAGGTGTCAGTCTTCCACTCTCACGGGTATTATCACGCCCTTCTGTTCGTCTCATTGGTGTCTTTGACGTCCGTCCATCGTCATTTAGTAAGCGCTCTTGTAATACTCGATCAACACCTGGTAAGCTTAAGCTACCGCTTCCCAACGGACCAACAACGCTTGCTCCAGACAGAGAGGACTCTTCATCTTGTGCGACAGTAGCCGTAACTTTTGATGTACGCGAACGTAATTCTGGATCTTTCTGAATGTTGTTATACTGTTGGAGCAGGAAATCTTGGCTATCTGGATCCTTAACATTTGCGTGGTTCGATGGAAGTGCCTGGGTGAACAGGAAAGGGCTAAGTAAACTATTAAATGGAGTTCTCAGACTTACAGGAGCACCAGCATTCCAATCCTCAATTATATCTTCAAAGAGTCTGATAGCGCTCACTGCTTCCGGGTCTAGAGATGCTTTTGCGACAAGGCCTTCTGCTACATGTTCTGCTTCTTGAGAGCCTTTTTCCAGTCCACGTTCACGTCGGATTCTCTCTACTTCAGCATCCCATTCCCAGCCATTGGCTGTACCTGCACAGTCAAATCCTTCACGCAATGCTCGAATTTTTCCAAAGCTGTCCCATCCCGAAGGAACGAGAAGGACATCTTTCTCAACGGTAGATGCTCGATAAGGAAAAGAAAATATACCTTTTGTCGAAGGGTTTTGACTGGAAGTGAAGAGTCTATGTAGAATATATTGCCGTAGAATGCCAAAGGAGTTTGGCCGTGACTGAGCCGTAAAGAACAGACTTGCACCATCTAAAAGGGTCAACTTGCTGATCCTGTGAGAAGTCAAACTTACATTTCAAACAAATCGTTCTCAAAACTTGCTGTATATAATCAATTTGCTCCTCTTTGAAATTTCTTTGTCGTTCCAACGTAGGTATAGTATCTGCTTTAGTGCACACAACAGCAATGGGGATACCCAAATTGTGGGTCAGACATCCCTCAGAGAGGGGTGAAGCGCTGTCCTGATCAATTGTTGGATCAGAGACAGCAACAATTGCACTAGCTGTAGAGGTATCTCCTATATCATCATCTGTGTTGATGCCTTCATTGCTGGTAACGCCCTGAGGTTCGGTATACTGCTTAATGTACTGCTTCAAATCTTCTCGGAGGTTAGTAAGCTCCTCCTCTCGTAGCCTTCTAAAGGTTTGATTCAAAGTTTCACTGGATTCTTGCACTGCATCTTTGATCGTCGTCTGGATAACATCTAACCACTCAATCAACTGGGATAAAAATGTCCACGGTGCTTCCCAATCGAGAAGGATTACAAACATAGCGTCTTTCAAAGACTCAATACTTGGACTGTGCTTGACATAAGGCGTGGTCTCTGGTCCGGATCGTCCCGTTGATGCAGGAGCACTACTCGCATCATTTTTCTGCTTGGATGCTTGGACAACCTGTTCTGCTGGCAACGGAAGCGCAAACGGAAGGAGAGAAAGACATGTTGGACTCGTAGATGACAGCTGATAAACTCCAACGCGAGCAACAATATCTAAACTCATCAGAAGAGGTTTTCTGTGTTATGTACCACTCACCCTCACCATCCTCGTCTCCTACATCAAAGTAACTATACCCAAGTCCCAGATCAGCAGATGAATCATAAACTCCATTAGAACTTTGGTGGACGGAATTTGTGCTTTCTGCTCGTGTCAGCGTATTTGTATTTGGTGTGGTAGACACGGTACTTTGTGGAAGGCTGGATGAAGATGCTTCGTGAGAGAGGAATTTTTCAGGCGAATGTTGTGCTAGATGCGACAACAAAGTAGACTTTCCCGTTCTTTCTTGACCTGAAATATGCATGAGATACTCTTTATATAATTACTAGAAAACTTTACTTGCCTAGAATGATGAGGTTCTTGACTGGGACAGCACGCTGGCTTTGGACGCTATCCAAAATGCTTCCCCACAGGTTGTTTTCTTCATCTTGACGAAAACTTTCGTCGCCTCTATCAAGACGATCATGAACAGTGTTTCTTACTGCCGTTTCCCTATGAGCGTGAATCTCATGCATCCTCTTTGCTGACGTTGGGATATCTAATGGTACTCTACTTTCTTTGGGAGTCCTTGGGGGAGTAGAGTCAAGAGTATGACTGTTTTCGTGGAGGACCCCCGCAGACATGCCAAACTGACAAAAATACCAAAATCTGCTGGTGCGATGATGCTTATCTAGTTTTTCTGCTCAACTCCAGGCGGAAGAACGACGGAGTAAGTGAAAGTCTTGTGTATTAGCTGGAATGATCGACCGTGTCGAGTATTCAAGATCCACACAGAGAACAACACGCTTGATGCACGTGCAATGAGAATACGTTCATCTGCCAGGTATTGATCGGTATCTCCACGGAACCACATGCTAATGTGGCAGGTATGGAAAATCAGCAATCTGGGTGGCTGAATGCTCAAGGTATTCATACACCATCTCAGACTGACTCTGCACAGAGTGTGATACCTCAAGGGCCTGCGCTTCGTGGGAGAGGCAGCGGTCGGTCAAGACGACCATCTGGTGCTCGAGGTGGAACTTTTCCCCACAGGGGAAGAGGATTTGGGAACAAATCTGCAGTATTTAGCAAGCCCTCGACGACAGTACCTAGTCATGTCGAAAGTACTCCAAGTAATGACGAAGAAAACTATCCTCAAGAGAGTACCGATCTTTTAGATTCGGAAGGATCTACCATTCCTGGGAGCGTTCAAACGCAGCCAATCGAAATCACCTGGCAAATTCCAGTCGAAAATGGCAGAAATCAACCTTCTCTTTCTAGTTCTGTACCAGAAAAGCAGTTGCTTCTCTCTTTTGCAAGCAATGTTGATCAAGATAAAACTTTCAATGTACTTGGAGGAAAAAGGCAAGACGGAGAAGAGCGCAAGAAGAGGTTCGAAGATCTTCCTAAACAGAACCGTTTTTTTGAAATGAGAACGCAGCGAGATGCATTGCGTAGCAAGTATATCGATGAAGGTCTGCTTCCGGATCCAGACAAACCTTTGGATCTTTCTGCTGCTAAGACATTCAAAGGGACTTGTATGCAAATGTGTCCTGAATTCGAACGAGAGGAAAGAGAGTTCCAAAATGAAGGGGACATTTTAGAAATGGTAAGTCAGAAGGCTCAAAGTCTCATCATCACCTTATTTAATGTGCACTTCTTTTATAGTTCCCGGGATCGAATCGGATTGATCCAATGTTAGCAGTGAAGATATATCGGCGGCCAGCAGCAGGGAGGGAACTCCCTCTTCCAGAAGACATTCGTCCTCCTGAAGTTCTGTGTCAAACGTTGGATTATTTATTTTACGATTTGCTTCCTTCGGACCCTACTTCCCCACGATTTACAGCTGTACAACCGTTCATGTGGAACCGGACACGTGCCATTCGACAAGACTTCATTGTCCAAGGAGAAAGCGGTCGCTTGGCTATAGAGTGTCATGAGCGAATAGCACGTTATCACATATTGTGTCTACATTGGCGTGGAGGAATTGGAGCTGAGGGTTGGAGTGAACAACAAGAACTCGAACAACTTAGAAAAACTATTCGCAGCTTAACCGAATTCTATGAAGATCTTCGTAAATCGAACAAGATCTCGTCTCCAAATGAACCAGAATTCCGAGCTTACAATCTTTTGTTGCATTTGTCTGATCCAGAGACATTACGGGAAGTGGAAGACTTACCTGTTTCGATAAGCGATTCAAATGCAGTAAAAGTAGCCCTCAAATTACGTGCATACGCTCAACGTAGCAACAATACTGTCCGCAGAGGTCGCCCTGCTAATACTGAAGCTACAATGAATTTATGGGCCCGCTTCTTTGGAGAATTACGAAAGTCGAACAATGGTGTGGGCTACTTGTTAGCATGCCTTTGTGAGAATATTTTCCCACAAGTTCGAGCAGGTGCCCTGAAGGCTATGGGCAAGACTTATCTTACACAACATGCTCCAATCCCTCTAGATTATCTCCAGCGAAGCTTGGGAATGGACACTGAGGAAGAGGTCTGTACATTTGCTGTTGCGTTAGGGGCAGAAAAAGTCTTTTCAGACGATGCAGAATCTCAAGTCGTAGGTCTACGATTAAGCAAAGTCAATGATGATGTACCTCTCCCCTCTGCAGTGTTCAGTAAAGGCATAGTGGAGGCCAAGCGAAGCTCATGCTCGTGCCAGGATGTTGTGGATGGTAAATCGTCTAATTTTGTCTCTCTAGCGAAGGAGGAAGATAGTTCTCCGCCGTCTATGTCTCACCTTTCATCGATACCTTCCCCTCGACTGCCTTTGTCTTCAGCTGAGAAAAGGCCATTCAGTAAGCCTTTACCAGACACTCAGTCGTCACAGCAAGTTAGAGAAAGCGTCAAAGATGAGAAGTTTACTCTGTCAGCAAGTGCTACGTCTTTTGTTCCTTCGAACAGCCTTGGTCACGCTATTGCCAACGAAAAAGGTCATATTAATATCTCCCAAGGGACTAACGACACATCGAATACGATCACGACGCAGATGCAGATTCCTTTAAACAATTCTCCCTTAACACAAGGGGCTTCACCGAGCAAGAAAGTAAAGAGTGCAGAAGTCATGCAGCCCTTCAACTTCTTACCGAAGAAAGAAAATCCTCAACTTCAAGTAGGAAAGTTTATGGCTTCATCAGATGGTGCCAAGGTGCCTGTTGTTTCTGAGGTTAAGACGCTTCCACCACCAGCAACCTATGTTGCTCCTGCAGCGACAAAAGAGCTGAACGTATTTGGCGATACATCAAAATATTCAGCCGCACAAAACCTGCAAAATTTGAAAGAGCCAGAAATACAAACCTCCAACACTGTATCTACCATTCAACCTTCCAAACGCACTGTTGAGTCTGTGACGGGGACATTGCTCTCTGACCTTATACACGACTTTGTTTCTCACAAGATCCAGTCCCTAGCTGAACAAGCATATTTGAGGCAGCTGCGCATCAGACGCTCAAGCAGACGTTCCCAATTCATCGATCATTGTGTCAAGGAACTGAGCTCTTCTGTCTTTGAAGAACAGTTGGAGGGTTCTGTAATTCTTATGGCAAGCGAAAGTGCTGCTGATGAAATGGACCGCAGAAGTAAGGAGAAACAGTTCTGGTCACGCTGGAGACAGCAGATCGAAGTGGTTCGCGAACAACGCAAGCAAACAGAAAGATTGCAGCATGTGCGAGATAAGTTAGGGAGCAGGCAAGTAAGGCCCAAATCCACTCGTCGGGACAAACGACACTATAAACATCATTTGATAGAACTCGAAGACCGTGATTTAGAACTCGAAATTCGAAACGCCCGTGAAGATCGTCAGGGTATTTGGATGCCGTCCACCTTCCTATGGACTCTTGCCTCGCAATTTGAAAAACTTCCAACATCATCTATCAGCACTTGGACCATTGTACTTTCAGTCATATCAGACACTGCACCATCGAGCCTATGGTTAAAATCAAAGCTATCTGTTGCTCAAGAAACTCATGCCGTGATGCCTCTCTTGCATACAGATCTTCATGTGGTGGACATCATGTCATGTCCAATAGAGGATTTGAGAGGAGATCGCGACGTTGGTCTAGTCATTTTTGAACTCGATCCCTCTCTTGCTCTGGACAAAACCAATCAGAATGTCTGGGCGAAACAGCGTAATAAACTTCACCAGCTTGCAACAAGTGAATTTGTTGAGCAAAGTTTGTTTAAGCCAAAGCTACTCTTGGTTTCTTGGTCATCAAGTGAAGCCAAAGCGTCTGCAGAAGACGAGCGCAAGTATGTATTTAAGCATCTTGAGCTCGGCGCGACCGATAGATTGCGGTATATGTGGGGCCAGATTGAGCTTTGGGAGGTTGGCAATGCAACGTCACCTCAAATATCGTTCGAAGATCGGACTTCACATCTCCTATCGACTATAGAATGGAATCACTCTCAGCATGCGCTTTCCTTTGAGGACGTTTTGAATACTTCTTCACATCCTTGGCGAGCAATGTTGGATCGAACAGAAGCGAGCATGACACGACTAGCCACACACGTTGGTCCGCACCTTTCGCAAGAGTCCATTGATCATGCTCACGATCTAGTTCGAGAAACTTTTGCCATTGTGACAGCTCTTGCACAACGAGTTCTCGAAGATATCCTAGCGGTCTCAAATCTTGTGGCTGACGAAAATTTACAAGAAAGCATCCTCACTTTTCCAGTGCCTCGTGCACGCCAAGAATCAAGTGAAGCGGACAAATTGGGTGATGCGCTGGCTTTTGACTTGGCCTTGACTCAGCTACAGAACCTTATGGCACAAGGCTATGCGTACGAGAACGTGGACTCACCTGTACATCTTTTGCGATCATGGCTCTTGGGTCAGATATCTTTGACCACGTCTGAAACTTTACATCAGTTCCCATGGGTACTCTACTTCGCGCAACTGCTCCAAATTGGAACTATCCCACTTCAGCAGAATTGGCTAGAAGCAACATTGCCCTCCACTGAAGAGATCACACAGGAATTAGAGTCCTCTCTAAGGCTAAATGAACGCGCTGCGTTGGAAATTCAGTGGAAAGTGCGCGACTTTTTGCATTCGAACAAGCTTATAGGGACCAAGGACAAAGAGCACCTGTCAGATCAGCCCCTTCAGGCTATTTCCAATCGAACGAAGCGACGAGGAGGTGCAATTGAACAAGAGCAGCTTTTGACAAACAAAGTACGCAAAACTTCATCCCAGGCGACTCCAGCCAGAGGAGCTGTTGCCAGTCTTAGAAGCCTTATGGGCAGTGCAAACCAATTATTACAGTGACAACATGCAATCACAATCTTGTATTTTACCCACACCCTCTGAATCAATTGCTGTACTATCTCTGATGAATATCTAATTATACAATGCGTAGGGATCTTCAGCGTTAAGGCTCATGTTGCCTCCGATGAGCTGGATGAGTGATCACGAGCTCTTCGACTGACACTCAGCCGTGCTCGCTCTCTGATCGATTCGACTTTTTCTTGGAAAGCAGTCAAGAGCGACCTTACGCGAGGATGTTGCTGGAGGAGGTCGTTGACTGAATAACGTTCCGCCGAAGCAGATGATATTGAACCCTCAATATGTCCCCCATTCCGGTGACCTTCTTGTATGAGTTCGTTGAGAAGCTGCATGGTTTCAAAGTGCGCAAACCATGGTGACTGCAAGCTATCCAGAAGCTCACGAGCTTTCAGAAGCTTTAAAGACTCTTGGCCATTGCTCCTTTTTGCGGAAAATGGAGCGTCATGTTCTTTGTAAGATTCGATTCTTTCAGGGGGTTCAAAAGGCGTCCCACCTTCTTCAGTGACTTCGTTGTTTTGAGAGCCCATCTCACGCGAGCTTTCTTCTACCTCTAGGGATATCTGATCGGAGCTTTGACTATTTCTTCGACTTTGGTTATTTTTCAAAAGCTCAGATGGCACTGGCGTGAAAAGATCATCGCGAGTTCGTGTTTGGTGTCGGCGATTAGGCGGGCGGAAGGGTTCTCTGACGCGATCATTATCTGTTGCCCCCATATGAGTATTCTCATCTTCAGGCGTGCCAGTCACCTCGAGCAGAAGATCATCCAAATCAATAGAAGCGCTATCTTTCTTATCCTTTCCGGTGTGAGAAACAGAGATATCACGGAATTTCCATTCGCTTGTCGGAGCCTCTCCACTAAGCACGCGCTCAATTATGCCACATGCGTCCTTCAATCGCCGGGCATGGAGTAAAGCGACAGTTAAATGATTCCAATTGTGACTGTCGAAGCCGAAACCGTTTTCACGGCATGTAATCCAAATGTTCGCTATGTCATCAAAACGACCATCGAGTGTTAAAGCATCAATGATAATAGAGAGTGGAATAGTCAGCAGGTTTCGCCGACTTCTGGAAGTGTATCCAACTACTATGCCTTCCATTGGATTAAAGGTTGGACTATGCAAAGCTTTCTCGAGAATGATATTCCATACTTCGAACGCGCCATCGACATTTTCTTGACGCCGAAGAGTGTCGAGGAGAATGGTCCATATGTGGATGGGGATCTCTACACCTCGGTCAATGACTTCTTCAATAAGGCTTTGGACTACCGCAGCTTGCGCTTTTTTGCTAGTGACCTGCATCAAAGGTTGATACACACTCAGGAGTCGATTTGGGTCATCTGAGGCATACGACCGAGCAACCTCTCTTGCGATTTCGAAGTCGTACGTATCTTCATCCTTTGTGAGAGCACTAACTAGAACATTGCAAAGTGCATCTGACCGAGGCAGTCGACGCGAAATCATCTCGTCGATGTAATTTCGAGCAACGGCGAGCTCACCTAGGCGGACGTACCCTTGAATCATTATGGCAAAGTGCCATGAATTTGCTCCTTTACCAAATGTCTTGCCATCTAGCCTCTGCTCAATGATATCGAAAATATCTTCGGCCAGATCCATCAATCCGGCATCACATGCTGCTTGCAAAACGAGCGAAAACGTAATTGGTGTTGGCTCAAAACCAGCTCTGAGCATTTCATTAAGAAATTTGAACGTCTGCTGGACGGGGAGCGCCCGCTGAACGTGGGCTTTCAGCATAGTATTGTACTGGGATGTTCCTGGCTGTACCTGGGGGCGACTAGATTGCTCCATATAATCGAACAGCTTGATAGCTCCTGCCCAGCTACCAGCTTCTATGTGGGCATCTAGCAAAGTACCAAGAACAAATCGGTCAGGCTGTAAGCCGGCCTTTGACATGCTCGCGACAACCGCTGCGGCACTTGTAACATCTTTGTTACATGCAAAAAGCTTGATAAGTGCGGTGTACGTCGCTTTGTTTGGTTGATGCCCGCTGCGGACTATCTCGTCAAAAAGTGAAAGAGCAGCCGACAGGTCGTTACGTTGTACATAGCACTGGAAAAGAGGATTAAGGACTGACAAGTCGATCAAAATACCAAACTGAGACATCGTTTCAATGAGGTTCTCTGCCTCATTCAGCCGATTCGCCTTCAATGTGGCTCGCAGCAACAAGTAGAATTGCTCTTTCTTGGGCGTCAAAAGTCCCATCCCTGGCGTTGAACCCGGTGCCATCCTCATGTCGTATTTGTCGTTGAGAGATCGGATACATTCGTCTACGTCACCGTTGATTGTCGCTAGGCAAAGTTTTGCATACTGCGCAAATTCAACATTGGAAGTCGTTTGATCAGGATAGTGCCGAGCAATTTCAGTCAAGGTGATGGCTAAATCATCAGCATTTCCAGATCGAGCATAGTGTTTGGCCATCGTACGCAATGTGTTTCTCTGAAGCTTTAATGAGTGCTGGGTGTCCTTGAATTGTGTTAGAATCTGAATACTCCGTTCGGTCAGGGCAAACTCTCCTTCGAGAGACAACTTCATGATTAGCTTTCGAAATGCAACTTCGCGAATCTTCAATCCTCTTTCAACTACCATTCGAGTGATTCGATAAGCTTTGAACGTCTCTTGCCTGTTCAGTAGAGAAAGTATTATGAGAGAAATTCCTTCCTCCGATGAGGTGGCATCTTTCTCGGTATATTCACCAAATTTTTCAATAAACTCTTCGAGTTTTCCATGAAGTATGACTAAACTTGAAAACTTGACTGACACAGCTGGATTAGTAAAATGAAGAAAGCTCCTGTAATCCATGCAGGCCAAGGTCCATGAAAGAATCTCCGCAATTATAGTGTCAGAATTGGAGGTGGACGATTCTGATTCGGTGAATAAAACCTGTTGAAGCGCACTTTCCAAAATGCCCGCAAATGTATTCACTATCAGTTTTGTCTGGGGGTCCTTGATAGTTCTATGAGAGGCAAAAGAGCTTTGCTGATGCATGATCGTGCCGCTTGGGAAAAGATCTAGATATTCTTTCCTCAATGCATCCATGGCTAATCGGGCATCCTCTGTTTTATGATCTAGCGCAAGTGTTTCTATTTGGAGACATCTTGCACATAGCCTTTCATACCTTGTTGGATCTTTTGCGAAGCAATTTTCAGCGCTCTCAAGGATAAGTTTGACACATTCTGCAGTCTCTTTCCGATATTGTACCAGGAGATGTCTAGTGGTCCTAGATCTTAACACAGAGAACTTGTGAGTATCATGCACCATTCTCTGAGCTATGCGGATATGATCGCTAAATGTAGATTGCTCAGAATCCCTCCTACGAATATTCCAGACTTCGAATCTCTTGCGAAGGCGATCATGAGCTTCTCGCAACTTAATAGCAGTCCTTGACTGTGACTGCATACCCCATTTTGCAATCATCTCAGACATGTGCTGTCCATTGTGAGACGAATGTTCATTGCGAAACGAATGAGATATGCGATCCCGAATCTTGTTCAGGTTTGTGATTCTCTCGTTTCCAGCTTCAGCACGTCCTTTTGCTTTCAATGCCTCGGAATGGTGAGTTGAAAACGAGACAAAAGGAGATCGAGTTTCATCATGGCTATTCTCAAGAATCTTTTGTTCGATGTATGTTGCTTGTTGTTTGTGGAACAATGGTTGAGTAGAAAGTCTCCTTTTACTGTGATATGATGGAGAGCATCGGATCTGCCTTTGTTTTCTTCCTCGTTTGCTGCATTGACTCATTGAATAGCTTGGCAACGAATTCTTTACATCAGTAGACATATACGGTTGTGATGGACCAGAGTACATCCGTGCAAATGTGAGAATGAGCCTGTCACAATGCAACCGGACACATGCTGCACATGACCCTTGCGAAGCTAACGGAGAGAGCATAACGCATGTATCGTCTTCACCAGTCCTGTCCACCCTGGTTTAAGCCAAGTTCACCCTTAAATCCGCATAATGGGTAGTAGGGGATGATCTTGTTGCGCTCTCTATTTTGGTATGAAACAAAGTGTAATGGTATATGACAAGGAGAATGCTTCTTACCAATATCAGAGGATCAGCTCTCACACTCGTACTTTTGTCATCTCATCCTTCACGTGCCAGGTTTCTTCCTGATGCGCCTCCACTCTGTATGAATTTGGGGTATATTCTGAGGCACCGAAGGTAATGAAATACAGGCTCATGAAGAAAAGATAACTAGTTACTGCCCCACTCCAATGGAGCCGACGAAAATCACAGGCCTGTGATCGGAGCGACCTTCTAGGAGTCGCATCTCCTTATCGTCGAGACTTTTATACAACAAACACTCGACCTCTCCATGGCGTGGTCCAACGAGATGATCCGACATCCTCTCCTCAAGGCGATGGTCGGTGAAATGGGGTGAGTTGGTACTCATTTGACGGAAAGCGTTTGTAAAGGCAGCAGGCACAAAAGGCGTGAGGTTGTGCATTCTTTCTGACCACCAAGACACACGTCGCGGTTGATTAGCTGGTGGTGAGGAAGGCGGTGATGTACCTGGGAACTTTCGCGAGCTTGAAAAGTACGTTGCACTTCCATCGAATGAGTTTTTCGAATCTATCGAGAAAGGTGATAAATTTGTTTTCTTGCTCTTACACAGGTCCACACTTTGGCGATTTCGCGTAGTTGAAGACATTGGCGACCCTGGGTGTGAATGTGTCGCTGTTGCACTGACGAGCTTGCCATCATGAGAATTGTGTGAAAAATGTGAGAGACCTCTTGGCCGGGCTGTTGGTGTTTTGGCGTGGATTGAAAGATCTAGAGCACTCATTGTGCGTTTCTCGCTATTAAGGTGAATGCTCTCAGATCTTCGGGCAGGATGTTTAGAAACAGGACGGGAGGTGGGCAGATTTTGGCTCAGGTATCTTGTAGAAAACCGTTTGCGGCGAGGAGGCTCAGTGCCACTAGTAGTCGTGAATGCTCGCGATGAGAGAGGTTGAGGGTCCATGGGAGAGATAGTGTCTGTTGCTTCAGTAGACCGCACTTTTGAAGGGGCAGGCTCTGCTTTCGCATGCAGGCGGGTCAAGGCAGTATTGACCGTGGTGCTCAATTTAGATCTGAGAGGGATATTTGATGCTTTCTCATCTTTCTGCCCCTCGTGACTTGCGTTAGAGCGCCAGAGTACCCTATCGCACCAGGAGGGTACGCGCTGCTTTGCACTTGTATCATAGGGTTGAATTTCGACGGTGTGATTCAACTCGTCCTCCGAAGCGTTCCCGTCGGATAGTTCATGGCCTATCACAAAAGACTTGTTCTGTTTATCACGTCTGTAGTCGGACTCAATATCATTGCGTGCTGCACTCTCTATTGATTTAGCCTCTTCATCCACTTGAATTGAGGGCGGTTGTATAGAGGGTCGATTTTTGGGCAGGATTGCATATCGATCAGCTTGTGGAAGCGTCGTCGAAGAGGCAGAGCTCTTGAAATCTCTTTTACTTCCCGCGTCTTTATTCGGAGAGTTGATGACAGCCCCAACAGCAGAAGAAGCGATGCTGAGTATACGTTTTCGTACTTTGATAGCCTTTCCGTGTACTCCGAGGCCTTCAGCAGCAGCAGTATTGTTTGCGACAAGTGCATCGGAAGGGTCACTCCGAGCAGAAAATGAGCTTTGTATGGCCGATATGGGACTAGTTTCCTCCGTGTCGGATGTATTTCCCGCCGACCCCGCATATGAACTGTGTACAACGGATGATATCGTACTTGTGTCATCATCGCGGGACAAGTGATCATTAATTGGTACTTCCGTCTGATGGATACCGTTATCCTGTGCGATAGATGTATCCTTATCTGGTACCATCATTGCTGGCTGGTCCTTCAGTTTTCCTATCCTTTGTCCCTTCTCATCTTGTTTCTTCACCTTGATTGTTTTCAAAACATCATACTTGAACGTTGGAGGAAACTTTATTGGAGCTTCATGAAAGTTGAAGAATAATTGTGGTTGCTCTTTCATGACTTGGCGCAACTGGTCGAAGGCTAGAGCGTGCTCATATTGTTTATTCAACATGAGCCAGTCGGCATGTCGTCGAGAAATGTTCACACGGAAGTTAAGGTCGCCGAACCAGAAAGCGTGATCGAAGCAAGCTGTCAAATCATCCTCTTTATTCCGCGGATCGCCCTCTGGAAGAAAGGTATTGACCTTGAGCTCTTTTTTAATCTTTTCCACATTAGCGATTCTTTCAGCAACTTTACCTTCGTGAGCAGCAAGATGAGCATTCACAAAGAGCAAACGGGTTGTCCCAAGCTTTAGCGAGATGCCCACGGCACCTTTGTTGCCTACTCGCCCAGCAAGCAAGCCACTTTTGACATTCCCAACACTTGACCCGCGAACGCGATCAAGACAACCTCGCCAGACATAGATAGCCGTATACATCATGTAGCAACGTTCTTTCGTCACCAACTCGTAAGCGCCTAAAGAAAGCGGTGTTCCATCGCTTTGTACGGTGACGTGGTGAGAGCCAGATAAACCTGGAATCCGGAGGGCAAGCCGTTGTGCTTTCTTTGTGGGGGAGTTTGCTGGGGCGCTCTCTGCATCGCGCATATGTGAATCAATTACTTGTTTCAGCGGCGAATCAGGTCGAGTGGGTGGCGATGAAGAGGTCGATAAATCAGACTCTTCGTTCATCTTTCGGTTTACACGGTCGTGTGCAACTGTTGCAATGGTGTCTACCTTTTGCCTGGACATACTTCGGATCATTCTTCGAGGCGCTGCCCACGATACTCGCTTAGCTGGGTCTGTGTCCTGTAGGATGTGGTTGGCAGAATCGCTTTCCAGATGCAGCGGAGGCGATGAGGGCCTCGAAGGTAAGGGTGATGCGCCATTATCTGTTGTTGGGGTGGTGGCACCACTGGCAATATGACCCCCCTTCGTCGCAAGGGCCATGTGCTTTGTTGCTGTTGCTTGCGCTAAAGGTCCACGGCACAACCAATCTTCGCACATGTCACTCCACCCTTTTCCTGAAATTCCCCACCCAGGTGCGCCACCTTGCGAGTGACTGGAGATTGCAGGGTTGACGTCAGGCGAAAGAGTCTCTCCATCTCTAAATAGTTTCCCACGATCCACTTTAACAGGCGATTTTTCATCCATATCTCCGTCGTCCTTAGCCTTGCCTTTCTCTGCAAGAGTGCCTTTCGCCAATTTGTCTCTGGTGTTCTGTGGAGCTCGGCTCTTACTTCTGCTTAGATCGCCTAATTCTCCGGCTAGACCCACTCCTCTCGCGATTCGCTTTCCATCCCCCCAAGGACATTCTTGGCCTGCTACGACCACAACATGATAAGGATGAGCATCATCATGAGGAAGAGGCGGGATTCTGTCCTTGCGTGGGATATTCTCCTGTCCTCTTATACCAAGTCCTCGATACTTTCTTTTTTGTGTGGATGTGCCTTCGTCGTCCGAGTCTTCTTCTTGACTGCTGGCATCCCATCCCTCTGGCGGCGCAATATACTCTCCGACACGCCCAAGAAGAACACCCAGGTCTCCTTTTGGGACAGAATTGCCCTGGTTCCAAGTAATGATGCGAACCTTGATACTTGGGCGTTGAAGCTTGATGGTTTCCGCATTAAAGTCCCACAAGGGGCCAGAACTTGTAGTGGTAGAGCTTACGTCCTTGTTAGCTGGCTCATTCGGAAGTGTGAGCTGAGGAAGAAGAACACTACCCTTTGGTGCTGGGATTCTCAGGCCCTCGACAGCTTCCGGGTGCCAAGAAGGAGCGACTGGTTTTGCACCGGGGGGATTCTCGAAGCATGTAGTGGCTGCATGGTGCACATCAAACGGCCTACCTTCTTCATGACCGGTATCCCCCTGTCCAAGACTCATCTTTGCCTTGGACCTACAAGTTGTAATTCCGCCGGTATCGTTTACTTTCCGCACTGCTGGGATTAAGATGTAGGTTCTTTTTGTGTTGTCGGAGGGTCTCCGCTCTTTGGGACGCCGAAACTCCTTTTTGTCGCATCAACCGAAACGCTAAACTGAGTGGCGCCAGAGCTCATTTTCCCTACGCTCGCGACGCGTCATAAGTCCTTACGGCATAGGGGGAGAATGCCCAGTCGATTGTGGGATTCAGGGACACGCAGTCCCGGACGAGCAAGGCTGTTCTCATGATACGCACAATGAGAAATGATATACTTTTCACTTATAGCTACGAATGTACTCTACAGATCCTCGAAGGCGTCGCCGTTTAAGGTCTTATTTGCCTCGTTCATCTCAATATCGTCGTCGTCCATTTCGACAATGCTCTGCTCTAACGTCGGGGGCTCTTCATCAGATTCAACCTTGACGCGATTTTGAGACGTGGAGGAGGGTATTCTTCCCGAGCGAGATGTGCTTATCGTTCGTGAAGTGCTATTTGATACAGTGCGACGAGTCGCGGTGCTCACAGAACGACTGCTTGGCTTGCGAGCTTCTGCCAAAATATCTGTGCCATCGTCTCCAATGTCCATCAGACGGTCTGCGTGATATCCACATTCATTGATGAAGACACGTACGCCATCGAATTCTGGTGCTGTCCGAATATCTCGGTGCCGGATCTGCTCCCAAGTAGCAGGATATGTTTTCTTACATAGCAGTTGGAATTTGGTTAAATTGCGGCTACTTGTCACGTCCTCTAAGTTCCGAACTTTTTGAAGAGTCCCCATAAGGATGAAAAGGGCAGACACAATTCCTGCATCGTCAGGGCTACTTCTCAACTTCTCCTCTTCTGGCAGAGCAAGCTTGCCGAGAAGTTGACAAAGAACCTTGCGGTCTTCTTTTGCCTCTTTCATGTAAAGCGACTGAACAATCTCAATAGCAATGTCTATATGAATCGCTTCGTCGTCCTTTACTTCATAGAGAGCCTTTGCCGGGTCACTCCAATCGAGAAGTTGAACGCCAATTTGAAGAGGTGTCACCATCTCTTGCGTTTCATCTCTTTCATAGAACACCTCAGTAAGTACATCCAAAACGGGAATGAAGACTCGCTGAAGTCGACGTTGATTTGCTGATGATCTGTAGCAGTAAAGTGGCAAGAAATAGCTGAGACATTGGCGTAAAGCTTGGTTCTCACTCGTCTCGGGGCTCATGTACACAAGCACCAGACTTCGCAAGGCGTCGTCATCATCTACGACTCCGCTTAGCATGAGTTTGGCCATGCCCTCTGCTGCAATCGCTTGAATGGCTAGGTCATCGTCCTCAAGGAGAGAGAGAAGGAAATTCACAAGTTGAGCATGAACTGCCTCATGATCACCTCCTGCTTGTTGAATCTGTGGTGAGCATAAAAACGCAATGCCATGGGTAAGTAGGAGATCGAACACAATCTCGATGGAAGTTTTGCGGATAGAGCCATCTCCTTGCTCTGTTTGTTGCAAGAAGAGTCCGAAGGTGCTGAGCGCCAATTTGGGATCCAAGATGCAACACAGGGCCAACGATTTCAGTCCGCGCTCACGCACTAGGTCATCTTTTGATTTTACAGCGGGTGCAATCAATTGCGACACAAGACCGTGCATGGCAGTGTTCTCTTGCATTCCTCCAGAGATGCGTTCTAGCATACCACTCACGATAATGAGTCGTCTTGCATCGATTTTACTCTGTTCTGCCACCTGCTGGGGATCATTCTGCTCTTCGTTGCTTTCACCCATGATCTCTTCTACTTCAGCCTCTTCTTGATCATCGTTATCGTCCAGCAGGTTTGATTCAATCACGTCCTCTATCTCTTGAACAATTTCCACAATGATTCGCACGAAATCCTTTTGCCCCGCACTAAGTTTTCGCAGCACATCCAAACATGGATACACAAGGGCGTCAGGAAGAAGTGGGGTACTAACCATGTCACGAATAAGTCCAAACATCTTTCGTCGGCCGATTTCGTCACCGTAGTCTACATGCATAGAGACATACAGTAGTGACTGAACAATCGTCTGATAAGCGGGAAGGGAACTTGCATCAGATTGCTCTCCATCACATGTGAGCTCTAGTTGCTGGAGCAGGTTTCCCCATGATGCTTGGATGCGAAAGGCAAGCTCAGTAACGAGGGGCATTACCTCTTCCATTCTTTTTTCGCCCGGGGCTCCAAGAGATTTGCAGTGCTCAGCAAAAGCCTGTGCCACTATAGCTTTTTGAGGAGATAGCTGTTGCCAGAAGTCATGGTCAAAAGTCACTGTGTCCAGAAGGGAATCGCGCATCTCAAAAGCGGCTTTTAAAGCCAGAAGGGCAGTGTCTGCGTGTTCATTAGGATCAAATCGATCTAATATCCTTTCCGCACCTCTCTTGCCACCATCCGCATCGACCCAGCTTGCGATGAGCTTCTTCACAGCTCTTAGGACACTACTTTCTCTCTCTCCAAGACCGGTCTTGATGACATGTGCCCAATCGTGTTTGCTTAGCTTGACTTGGCATCCGGGTTGCAGAAGAACGGTATTGCTCAGACTTCCTAGAAAAACACAACGTCGATTGAGAGTGTCAACATCTCGAAGTCGCTCCAAGATATAAGGTAGTGTGGACATAGTGGGGGTGAGGTTGAAAAGTGCTGCACGGCGCACCTCTGTACTGGGATCATGCCGTAATGCAGATAGAATGAGCGAAGTCACGCTTTCTTCACCATTTTGGCCCAACTCGTCCTCCTCATTGACTTGTAGCTTAGCTAGTGCAATTACTGCTTGAACACGTACAGACGACTCTTTGTCCCGCAGACGGACAAGTAAAGCATTCTTGAGGCTATCATAAAGGTCATCGTCGATAGACTCTAGTCCATTGATGAGGAGGACGACTGTCTGGCAGCATCGAAGGCGTACTGCTTTGTTTTTCGCACCAAACCCTCTGAGAAGATGTTTCAGGAGGATGACAGTAAATCTTGTAGCAGGAGTATCCTCATCGTCGTCGATTTCACCATTTGCCTCCTCAACATCCGCAAGAGCGAGTCTGAATTGTTCTTGTGCGTAAGAGCTATAAGCCGCGACAAACTTAAGACATCGATCAGCGTTTGGTACCCCCTTCTTTATACCCAAGACGCGGTTTAAGCATCCCAAGAAAGAATCGTTGAACGTTTTTTCGCCTACAAGACGAGTTCCTCTAGGTGTTTCTTCTGTCACTATAGCACTGGCACGGTGGAGCCGAAGTAGAGATACGATGTTCTTCCGGTGATTCGCAACAGAATGTTGAGCCTGCTGAAAGTGATCGGAGACTTTGTCACTGAGTTGAGCGAGTGCAGGCGACGCATCAGCAGGGCCAGCGGTGGGAGCTGGCATGGTCACAGGTGACTGTTGATGAGCAATCGTGGTGTTCCTCTCCAAGTGTTGGTGTTGATCTCGGACGCGTTGCGTAGCACGTGTCCAAAAAGTTGAGTACGCCTGCATGGATTCTCACATTTTTCCAGATTTACAGCCATGGTGCGAAGTTGGCCTAACATTGCCCTGACTGGGACTCCCGGCACGGGCAAATCAACACACGCTCAACTCATAGTAGAAAGCCTAGATGTAATGCGACATATGGAAGTAGGTGATCTAGTCAAGCAACACGGATTCCACGAGGGATACGATAGCGAATATCAAACATATGACGTTGATGAGGATGCATTACTCGACTATCTTGAACCTTTCACCGGAAAGGTTGCCCCTGAGCCAGAAGAGGACGAGAAGGAGGAGGCTACGCGAGAAAGCGATGATATAGGAGACGATAGAGGTGGTCTGCTTCTTGATTGGCACTCGTGCGAGGCATATCCTGAGCGGTGGATCGATCTTGTTGTTGTCCTACGCTGCAACCATGAACTGCTTTGGAAAAGACTTGAGAAAAGGTGAGGATAGTATTGAGTATAGGTGTAGATAAAAAGGATGTTATTTACCCCCATCACCAGAGGTTATCCCCTTCAGAAAATCCAAGATAATAATGAGGCAGAAATTATGGAAGTTGTGCTTGCCGAAGCAAGAGACGCATACCCTGCGGAGTCAATTGTAGAACTGAAGTCAGAGTCAAATCAAGATATGGAAAGCAACGTCGCGCGCATCATTGAATGGATCAATGCTTGGCGCTCTCAAAGAGGATTTCCTGCTGCGCAATGATTTTGCGGCTTTGTACATGTAAATTATATTGCAATGTATCCCATCCCTTCCGCACCGATTTTGATGTAGGGTATAGTACAAATGCTCTTATATTATCTAATGGTAATACTAACTACCAAGACTCAGCGCTGACATTCCGCAAAAGTTCTTGGTAGGTCTGATGAAGTCCGAGCAAAAGATTTCCTTTGCTCATGGTCTTCAAGACATCACCCAATAATGCCCTCTTGGAGAGACCGCAGACTGTGGGTTGCCAATTGTGTTTCTGCTGAGGATTGAAGTAAATAGGACCCAACAAAGATTTACAGAGATCTTCGGCCTGGTTACGAATCCCCTCTTCTGTCAGTTTGCGAGCATATCCAAGGAGATTTGTCTTGTACTCGTTTGAGCTTTGCAAAAGCTCTGAAGCTGTTAATCGCACTTCTAGGTGTTTCAGCATGATGGCTACCTGGAATTCATTCATTCGATCAGATGGAGGCCGAGGGGATGCCTGAATTCCGGAAGTGGATCTTTGAATAACCACCAGGTCGTTAATTTCACTTTCTATAGCCCGAATGGGATCTCGCCGTGTCTGTTGCAAACCTCCACCACTAATGGAATCCATAGATGCTCCACGACCACGAGTTCGACCTTCCCATGATGGACTGCAATCGGCAAACCACCCGCTGGAGGCTAGAACCCATGCCATTTTGGCTGTATCGAGGATGTATGCCTTTTCGCTGCGCATGATAAGAACTGGGAGGCCGTTAGTATGAACCCAAAAATGAACTATTTCGTCATTTGAAAGACGGCCAGGACTCTTCGCAAACAGAGGTGCAATGGAGATGCTCTGCCCAAGAGGTTCATTCGAATAGGTGCTCCAGCGGTGCAAACATCCGTCGATGGTAATAGCAATTAAGTAATGGCCACAACTTTCCAAACGTGCGCACGGATTGTCTAACTTCAAGGACGTTTCACGTCGACCTTTGCTGGAGTAGATTGCTAGAATCTCATCCTCAAAGGCGATCGCACTGAAATCATCGCTTATGGTTGCCAAAATCGCACAAGCGGGATGGAAGTCCATCCAGATCGTCTTGCTTACTTGCGTATCGAAACAATATATTTCGCAAGGGCCTAAAAGAGAGATCAGCTGGATAGCGAATGCATGTGTTCACTCACGGTGCAAATCAAAGTTTCGAACTTCGATTCTGAGCCCAAGTCCTTCACATTTGTATGTAGAAATGATGGGAGGGGTCGGAAGATGGACAGCGCTACCAGGGAGAGAAGAGGTGGATACTGTGTTTGAACTACTTCTTTGCAATGTTGAAAGTGGAGCTGACAGTTCTTTTGGCAAATCCCCGCCCAATGTCCTACCAATGTCCTTGATTTTCTTCCCAGAAACACCACCAAAATCAGGCCCATCATAGAGAGACAGACTGGCTCTTCGTTTTGTTCCATGTACAGGGTGGATGACCTCACTGTCGCTTGTATCCAAACCATGCGTAAATCCACTAGCTGCATTACGAGAGTCCACCGCACTGCTAAGAGTATACTCATAAGAAGAGTCCGCATTACCGTCTAGCAGTGTAGGCCTGATCCTGCGTTTACCTTCCTTTGTCAGAGTGATTTGCTGATCAAGTCTTTTGGAGCCAGAAACGGCTGAGGGAGGAAGAACAGATGTTGGAGCTCGAGGGACGCCCGCTTTCCGAGGGATGAGCATATTAGGCCGATCACTCGTCCCCTGAAGGCTCGAACTGAGCCCGTTGCCATGGTAGCGAACAGTCTTGGACAGTTCAAATTTCCTGCGCTTTTCTGTAAAGTTGTACATCTCTCGAGCTGCATTCAAATCATCACTGCTTGCTGCTCGAAGCAGGTTTTCAGTGTCGAAAGCAAAAGCTGCAATATGGCCGTCTGCAGAGCAAGCATAAAGCGTCATTCCATCCGAAGACCAGCTAAGATCCATTACTTGGCGTTGAAACACATCACGGGCAACGAGTATGGGCCTTGACTGGCCTGTAATCCATATGCTCACGCTTTGATCAATAGATCCCAGAGCCAGAACAGTCGCCTTAGATTTCTCACCGTCCCTGTCATAGAACAAACACGGGGAAAACGCCTGCATAATGCATCAGTGGAAAACAAAAACAGGGTAAGGCAGCACTTACAGTCACTACAACGCTGTTCTCATGGCCAACGAGATAAATATCACTCGACCAATCCTCACGCTTGATCACACTTGCTACAAATACAGGCCCTGACATGGCATTTGCACACAAAAGGTGCGCACCATCTGGCGACCAACTGTATGAAAGCATCAAAGGAAGGGATAGACATATCATACTTTACTCACCTAAGCCTCCGGAAAAAGGTACTGCTAGGACTGGCCTCGAAAGGCTTCGAGACTGTCTTCTCGAGGCCCCAATCTCCACCAACCCTCCAGATCTTCACTGTCTTATCATCGCTCGCCGTAGCGAGAAATTGTCCGATAGGATCCCATACGACCCCCTTCACAAATCCTTGATGACCATCAATCACTCTCATTCGCTCGAAACTCCCAGAGCCTTGTCGATACCCTGACCACACCATCACGCGTGAATCAAGACCAACAGTGGCTATGTAGCTGTCCTGCTCGTCTGGACTCCATGCAAGATCGACAATGTCCGATTCGTGCCCAGCCAAACGACGATGTGGACGCCATGCTTCTATACTGACTTCATTGCCAGAAGAGCCAAACGATGCTCCTCCTAAGCCTGTAGGATCAAGGTCCCAAATCAAACAGATAGTATCATCGGATCCAGAAGCTAGATAGCGCCCCGAAGGAGACCACCTTACCACTAATACGGAGCCTAATAGGTACAATCTCAGAGGTACGAAATATTTTGATCAAGCGCACTTACCTGTGTGCCTCGACATGGTACACAGGAGCTTATGTGTATCCTCTCTCTTTTCTATGTCTTCCCTCAATATTGGATCGGTAGCCCATATCCTAATCTTTTGGTCTATTATAGGGTGTGAGGACGTACCTCGAAGCGAATCCTTTACTTACCCAGCCCGCCAGTGGCAAGACGACTGCCGTCTGGATGAACATGGATGCTGAAAATAGTCTGTCTTTTCTTCTTATCATCGGCATCCGAGTGATGCTCCACCCAGTCAGGAAGGATGAGGGACATCTCTACTTGCTGTGGACCAAAGAAGCGCGGCGAGACATGCACCCAGCTTATCCGCATCGCGCTTTCTTTGTTATTCACGCTTGGGCCATAACGTCAACTGCGCGTTCTATATGGTTGGACATTGACAACAATCATGGGTTCGGATGGAGCGACGGTTGGAAGCAGTCGTGCAAGTACAAGCCGTCCTCCTAATCAGATCGGGAATCCGGTTGACATGAAGGTGCCCTCAACAGTAGACGAAATTGTCTCTTTGATCAAGTCTTTTGATAGCATGAGAAACGAACAAGAAGATCACGACTCGTTTTCTGCAAGTAAGATCATCATCCTCCCCATTCTCCACAATGTCTTGCGGGATAAAAAAGGAAAAGGCCATAAGCTCTTCACTGAATCTCTTCAAGGTGGCGGAGATCCCTTGACATTACTCAATCCCCAGCGACATGCCCTAGGGTATACGTTTATTTTGTGAGTTGTTGTATTCGTGCAGTTTCGTATGATCTAACCCTGTCACAGAGGAGCTAGGTGCATCGAGGCAACGGATCCTATCCATGCAGAACCTTTGGTAGCTTTGATAGATCAGTATGCCAGGGCTGTCTCGTCTCCAGACATTGACGGTGCGGCCGACGCAGGTGAGCAACTGGGCTCGTAAGTTAGGCTGAACACTGATCTATCCTCGCTTTAGTTTCTATACTTTTGGAAGGGATCGTAAACGTTGGCAAGCTTGTCAATGACGTAAGTGACTTCCGCTTATATCAGATGATTGACTGACGTCTGCAAACCCATATAGTCTGTGGGATGTTTGCCTTCCATGCTACGAATATTCGATGCATTTCGACAATTGCGAAATGTCAATAACCTGACCACACTTCATCCCATCATACTCTTGGTATGTGATAAATCGACACATGAGTAGCAGAATGTCTGATGTGATGCCCTGCAGCAATGTCTTCGCACTGCTCATTACCAGATGGCTTACGATTGGGTCTTGCAGTACGACATTGTGGAAGCAAATAGTCAGGTAAGAATGACGTTGACCAAATATTCTTCCGCTCACGAATGTCTCAGCTCTCTCCTTTGACCTATACTACAGCTCTAGAGTACTTCTACTACGGAGGGTGGATTTGTGCAAAGATTGAAAAACTGGAAAGAGCGTGCGAATTGTTCGAGAAATGCATTAGCATGCCATCCCAGAGCGTATCTTGTATTCAAATCGATGCGTATAAGAAGCTCATTCTCGTACAGCTTCTCAAGGACGGGAAGGTAAATACAGCGTATCAATGTCTTTTTTTCTAACATCACTATCTGAAGGTTTCGGAGGAGTTGCCCCTTTCTGTATCCCCTGCAGTGAATCGCTCGATTCGAGGACGGATCAGCAGTATTGGCACATATTTGTCATTGGCAGAATCGTACTCAAGTGATGTGGACTTCTCCTTACTCTCGCAGCCAAAAAACAAAGTACATGAAGCTGGTGTTAACTGTCAACTTTCCCTACAGAGAACGATTGACAAGGGCTCGGCAGACTTTGAGAGAGATCATAATGTAGGCTTGGTCAAGTTGGTCGAGAAGCACTTTCTTAGACATCGAGTACAACGATTAGCATCATTTGTTTGCAAAATTCCTCTCCGAGAGGTTCTAGCCATTCTTGGTGTGGAAGTGGACGGATCAAGCAGTGACGAAGCACTAGCGCACATCGTCGACATTCTGGCAGATATCAATAAATCAGGGCCGTTTAAAGTCATTCTTCTCAATGCAGAGGGGCAGGAGATGCAAGAGGCGAAGATAGAGCATGTGGTATACTTCCATAGGAGAGTCCAAGAGTGCTCTGACATGCATTCTGTTCAACATCTGACGAGCTTAATGGAGGAGAATAAGAGATGGACCAATTTGGTTGCAGACAAGGAAAGGAGCATTGCTAAGAGTGAGCCCTACCTTACCAAAGTAAGTTGAAAGCTTCAGAGAGAAAAAGAGCTCATCCAGCATAATCCTTCAGCTCCATTCTTCGCGTGACCGCTTCAGTGTCGCTGGATTTGAAGATGAAGACGGTTAGTGACAACGAATGTAATCTTTGAATCGTACGTTCTAACAAGGGAAATTTTCAGAGGCTTTCTAGCGACTGCAACGCAAATGCGTGTAGGATCATGTCTCATATATGTCATATGTCATTGAAGCTCTTGAAAGACCCGTATGTAACATGCTGTACAAATCAATCATCAAATGGTATCACTGCGATCATTATCGAATGTATCACCCAGAAACCTCCGTCTCTTGGCTTGGATTGTCCTCATATCCAGTCGTTCCCTGCCGGATCGTTTCCCCAGTCGAGACTGTCTTCGTGAAGTTGTGTGGGAATGGCTTTCCTCATCGGATGAAGAAGCAGTCCGCATGGTGCTTGGACGAGCCACATTGGTTGGGTGATTAGGAGACATTGCCACAGTCGCAGGTTGTGACAATGCATGACGCCCTCTGCGAGCCTTGACAAGAGGGGCGAGAGTACCTGCGCTGGGTGGTACTGTAAACGTGAACGGAGGCACTGTTTGTTCAGTTGAATTCACAGTATCCTTTCGTTCTGCTTCGCATGATAACGCACGATCCGCATCGACTGAACTTGTGTGAATTTGGTTCCCACTCATATCATGCTTTTCGGCCTCATTGTCTTGATCACGGCATGCAGATGGAGTTGAAGATCGTCGAGTATCCGCTTCATCGTCTTCAGTCTCTTCCTTCTCATCTTCATCTTCATGCTCCGAATGGATTGCTTCGAGACGTGCCTTGAGATACTTTGCGAGCCATTGAAGATCATCAGCTCCTGTATCAGTTCGTCTACGCTCGCGTAGGTTCGAAGAAGTATCTTGGCATATTCGAAGCTGCACAACATCCATGATGTCGCAGAGGGACTGCACATACCCTTCTGCATATGAGCGTTTGGATCTGACTAGTGAGTTGCGATATAGGGTTGTGAGATGTAAAGCGGCCGCTACAAAGGGGTAAGTCTTTGTTCCGGGTAATATTATCCGTTACGTACCTTTGAAGTCTTTCGTCAATCTCTGCTCATTCTCCTTAGACGATGTCGATGCTGAATGTCTGGAGGTCGAATCTAGACTGTCACGCAGGTTGGTGAGATCCATCTTGAAGCGCACAGTGGTGGTAAGAAATACACGCCAATTTTTTATCGCACGCAAAATGGTGAGATCTATGTCTACGCTCTGATTCAGACTAGTGCTTATTGACAAAATACAAATGCGAGAACAAACCAAAAATAATCTACAGCCATGGAATAATCTTATCTCTTAGAGTCGCTGGCACTGTTTAAATCTGCTCCCATCCATTTCGAAATCTTGGAAAAAAGGTCGTTCGCTTGCTCGTGGACCTCTCCCTTGCTGCGCATCTTCTCTCGTCGACGGTCTGGCTGTGCTTGTGTACGAACATTGCCGGCGGTCGCTTCCTTGTATTCATGTCTCTGAGGCCGCACGTCTCTATACTCACGAAATTTGTCTTTACTTCGAGCACCAGGATTGCTCATAACGTGCTCAGTGTCTTGGCGCTCTGGTACATGTTGTTCAGAATCGGATTGAAATAGCCACGGTGAGATACTTTGCAGCGACGGGAGTACGCCGCTTGCTGCACCAAGTTGTTGCGGTAAATTGGAAAAGAACGGAAAGTACTGATACGCCATAGGATCTAAAAGGCGCAGCATACTCCGGTCAGTATGGCAAAACTACAAAGTGCAAACGTCGCTTCAGCTCGCTGGTCTCTATATCGAACACACCACTTCTCTACTACCATGTCCAGGTCCAGCGGCACACTTTCCCAGAGACTCACATTTGCGAATGGCATTGGCAACGCCTGTTTTCTGTACTGCTTCATGAGCACCTTTCTCCATATCTCCATTTCCAAGATGATAGGCAAGAATGAATCCTAAGACACCTAGGATGATTATCCATTTCAGTGAAAAGAGGAGAAGGGAGAAGAATGACCGAATCGACCTGTAGACAAGGAGACCAGCAAGGTAAGTCACAACAAGGAGAAGGACAGGGGGAAGCAGAGTAGAGAGGTAGGAAGGTGGGCTGTAGCTTTGGTTGAGAAGACTGCCAACAGAAGAAACGTCTACTCACTCATTGGTTTGTCCGAGAATGGCCCTGTACAGGAGATCCGACACAGATGCCAGGATGGTTACCAGGGGTGCTGGTAGCACGAAAGCTAGGATCTGCTGCACTTGTGCCGTGAGATAGTTCACTTCATTGTTCGTATCTTGCGGCCTCATTGGCTGCGGAATGGGCGGTGCTCTCCCTCTCGCCATGATGATTGTTGTTCTGAAGTTAATGCTCCACAAAAACACTAAGGCTTGACGCGCACAAACGCTCGGAGTTCACGTGTCCCACTCCATCCAGATCCAGCAAGCTTCTCGTTGTTTGCTCTCTTCGTCGTTATTTCATCCGAGGATGCCACCAAGAAACGAGGGAGGATCTCTTCCAAGAGGCACAGCATCCTCCACAGCATATTCTGTTTATCCTACAGATAGTATACAGGATGTAGCCGAGGCTCTCGGACTTCCACCGCTACGAGAAAGCGTTGCGTCGGCTCTTGCTGCTGACGTGGAGTATCGATTGCGTAACCTCGTCCAAGACGCAAGCAAATTCATGCGTCATGGGAAGAGAAACCAACTAAGAGTCTCTGACATCGATAGAGCTCTTCGTCAACGAAACATAGAACCGATTTTTGGATTCCATCCTACAACGCTAGGGAAGGCATCTTCGTCAGGTGCCTATCCTACGCCTGTCGGATCTACATTTCGACGTATTCAAACTCAAACAGGTCCCATACATTTGATTGCTGATGAAGAAATTGATTTGGAAAAGGCACTTGAGGCTGGACCAAGTGTCGCTTTAGGTCCTGGCGTGGGATGGTCGGCGCATTGGCTTGCAATTGAAGGTGTACAGCCAGCTGTTCCGCAGAATCCAACACCTGCCATCGCTGTTCCTGCAAGCGCTCCTCCTACTTCATCAACGAGCAATATGGTGCAGCCAGGCGGTGCATCTACATTTCTGCCTCAACATCACCCCGGAAAGGCTGGTCAGGCAGTGGCTAAGCCGCTCATCAAACATGTTCTTTCCCGGGAGCTGCAATTATATTTCGAACGACTCACAACTGCCATTTTGGATCCGCCTCGCGAAGCCAATACAGAGGGCAATGCACTTCTTCAGGAGCCCAATGGCGGCAAAGCCATCCAATCACCAAAAACTCATGAGGATGATACGGAAATGGCGGATGCTCATCACGAACAGCGTCAACAATTCAAATCATCAGGTAATACGGTGCGTGATGCATCTTTGGCAAGTTTGCGTGGAGACCCTGGGTTGCACCAGCTCGTACCCTACCTTATTCAGTGGATTGGCGAACGGATCCAAAATGGCCTTGGCGACGAGATCGTCTTGGAGCTGATGCTGCATACGATCGACGCTTTGATTTCCAATCCTTTTTTGGGTATTGAACCTTATGTGAGTAGCCACCAGCAAGTATCGTTTTGCCTTCTTATTAACACATTATATAGCTACATCAATTGCTCCCTTTCGTCTTGTCAATTCTTCTAACAGCATCCTTAGGACAGTCGTCTTTGTCCAAAAAGTCCACTGCTCTGCGTATCCAAGCAGCGACAATACTGAATTCCATTGCAGCACATTACAGTGACACATACCCGACATTAAAGCCCAGGATCGTGCGTACACTGATGGGTGCACTAGACGCTGGCTGTGCCAAGAGCGTCAGCAGAGCCACGGCGGGAGATCAACAAAACAGTGAAGAATCAGAGTCTCGAGCACTTTCTGAAACACCCACTGTGAGCGGGCCTGTGGAGAGTGCAGCGACCAAATTAGGCGCTGTCATTGGGCTGCGTACTCTTGGCTTTGGACCCATTCGAGCCCTTGTCATACAAGAAAAGGGTGATGATTGTCTTTTGAAGCGTTTGGGCTATTGGTGTGCCGAAGTAGAAGCGATAGACTCTAGACGTGACGAATCAAGAATGATCGTCAGTGAACTTGAGGTAAGTCAACCATCTCAGTTGTGGGCACAATTCATTGATGTCGCTTCCAAGGCTGCTTTTGATGATATCGCTTCGTCTCCAATCTACGGAGAGAATGTGCCCTCTCACCATTCACCCGAGCATAATGGATCAATCGAGCGTCGTGTGGGAAGTTTCTGGATTCGCAAATGGGAGCACAAAGACAGTTCCACTCGGGGCCTTGCCATTACCATCAGCCAGGCTGAAGAGGGCGAAAAGGGTGAGGAAGATGGTCATAAAGATCACCCACACAGTCCTTAATGCCTCATGTACTTCTCGGGCCGCGAAAATTGTAATAATAATCAAGAATGCACAAAGTACAATGATGTTAAGGAAGAGCATGTCAAGTATTACCAGCCATAAGGACTTTCATTAGTCAAGTGAAGCTGATCCAAATACTGAGAGAGAGAGGATTGGTGTCGCTCTACATTCGTCGTAGCAGGAGAATCTTTCTCAGATACCGACGGAGTTGTATTGTGTTGTGGCGAAGCAAAGTCCCCATCTGGCGTTCGCGATCGAGTGATTTTTGTTGATCGGTCAACGGGTGGAGGGGGAGGTTTGCGTCGATGCGATACCGAAGATAAAGCTGTTTGGGACGTTTTGGCTGTTGGGGTGCCAGCCCGACTACTCACTTGGCTATTGAGAGGCGATCGTGGCGCGGACTTTGTTAAACGGGGATGATCGTCAGATGCAGTCAGTCTTGCTGACCCTGTATACGCTTCATGAGGGGCACGTAAATTTGATTCAGCGGAGCACGATTCACCAATTCTCTCTTTGCGGCTCTTCTCGTGGCAAGGTGGGTCTGGCGGTCTTCTTCGCTCTGTACGTCTTTTCGTTGAAGTAGGCTTCAATGTCTCACACGAGAGGTCCTCCACATGGACAGAAGGAATAATACCATGTTCATTGTCCGATTGAAAGGGATGCGGGCTGGGTGCATCAATGTCAAGAGACTGATAATTGGTCCACTGGTTAGTGGAATCCACACTGAGTGGAGATGACTCGCGCTGCCCACAACTGTTTATCCATTGGTTGGAGAATAGATGGTCGCCTGCCATACTTTGATGCCAGCTGTTGCTCGCTGATCCGTCCCCTTTGAACGACTCGTCGTCAGTATCTTCTCCATGATCATTGGTATTGATACTCCGGACGTCTATTGCCGAATGAGTTCGGAGCGGTGAGGAAGATGCTGCCGCAGACGCTGACCTGTAGCTCAGGTTTCGCCTTAATGTATGCGCGCTTGGCTCATCTTCCACCGCAAAAGCGCTCTGACTATGTGGCGCTCTGGAGTCGGAGAGGTCGAGGTTGTGAGACAGTTTGGGCGAGACACTACTGATGGAGCGAGTGCGCATCTCTCGCCCCTTACTGGCCGATGAAGTGCGACGCAACATGGGAGGCCTTTCGGTTGTCGTAACTTTGTCTGCGTGATCCTCTGATTTCCGTCTTTCCACAGCAACGGCAACTGCATCTGCTATGTCCGTCGTAGAAGCTACGCTTTGGTACGGTTTCTGATTTCCTTGGAGGGGTATACTGACTCCTTCGGGATCTGTGATCGTTTGTGCCTGAATGGTCATGTGAGGACCTCCGCCAACATTCTGAACCGCATAATTGTGTAGATGACCGTTGCCAAGATCGTGTCCCATGTTCTTTCCTTTGTCAAGGTCTACACACCACTGTGCACTCAGGCAGCGGTCCACAAGCCGCTGAGTGGTTGCACTGATGTCGCGTATTTGACCATGAGAAGTAAGTCCGATGAGAAGCTGCCGGATTTGTTGCCGTTTGTACGGGTACGTTAGGAGCTGCGTATTTGTAAGAAGAGGGTGAAGTACCCGCAAGTACGTATGTCGGAGTGCTTCATGATCGTCCGGTAAGTCGGAAAGCTCTCTCACGAAAACGTCGACAAGGACTTTCAAATCGTTGGTGTAGAAATAATGACTAGTCTCCGGCGTGGTGAAGAGGAGGTACAGCAATTTAAGCACAAGCAGCTGCATACAAATATCTTCAGCATCCAGATTAGATGCTCTGTTCAGCATAAAGATGAGGTTTTCTCCAAAAGTTTTGGAAGCATTCAGACGCGTTCGTAGAACCGTCATCACGATGTTTCCAGAGGGATGTGACGATTTTCGTGGATCTATAAGGCCAGCTACCATAAATTGCTCATTCAAAGCAACGATGAGCTTGATTACTTGGTAGTTGTAAGCATCGTCGATCCAGTTTCGGGATTGTTCTACCAATTCGAACAGATGATTCACAAACGTTGCATCAATCGCACCTGAATAGAAGCCTTTAGTTCTGAAGACATGTCAGCCACACGAAACTTACGTAGATCAACAAGGCGCTGTGCCCGGCAGATGACATAGAGAAGCTGCACAGAACGGTCTCGAAGTTTACACTGAAGAGTACGATTTCGTGATTCTTCCATCTGTTTTTTGGGATGACCTGACGATGAAGAACGGATGTGTACTATGTTCCAGTCATTGCGCACTCCGCTAGTGACATGTTCCTCTACCTCTTTGTACTGTTTTAGAGCAGATACACTATGTTTCTGCATGTACTCTTCAGCATACCTGGCCGCCCAAAAGTGGTGAACGAGGCGTGGGATAAGTAAGTGTGCTGATGAACTGTTGCGGAAGAAATCGGCATTCCGCGCAGCATACTTGAGGAGACTTTCGTAAATAAGGTATAATGTTGGAAGAGATGTCGCAGATGTTGCTAAAGATACAAGTGCTTCACAAATATCCGGATGTGCAAAAGACGATAAAAGCGAAGAGTCAATTAATCTGGATATTAAGTAATCATGATTGCTTTGAGAGTCGAGAGAGTGGTCTTATTGTCATAGTGTGAGCAAAATGGATGAACTTCTCCATTTGACTACTCACCATAATTGTTGTCACAAAGTGAGAAGAAGTCTGACAGATGCTGTCGAAGAGCAAATTCCTGCTGAGCTAATGACTGTGGGCTAGTCTGAAGCATGTATTCAACAGAATCCCAAAAATCTGTCGAATCGTCTGCCATGGTGATTCAGGTGCTCTCACTCCTCAGTATTGTGAGTTACTCCTTTCGCAGACAGAACGACATGTCGAGTGAGACTTGTGACTTGCCCAGCTCCTCCACGGAAGGGGAGATGTACGAATAAAGTGAGAAGTGCCTTAGTCGATCTGCGTGCCATATTTACCTCTCGCCCGTGCACGCTAAGAAGCAGCAAGCGCACTTAAGGCGCTCTACGTTGAAGATGACGCGAATGCATTGCATTGATGATGTTTATTGTACAGAAACAAGTGCTATTTTGTCAAGACGACGGTGGTGGAACCGCACTATCAACTAAGAGATCTTGGATGTCATCTGCAACATCAATACCCATCGATCGTAGGACGTCATCATTCCAAAACTTGGACAGATGACGCGAGCCAGAATCGCAAAGAATAGTGACAACAACTATTGGTTCATCCAATGTGGATGGCTTTCGTTCCTTCTTGAGCTTGAGGGCTGTTTTGACGGCTGCCACGCCTAGCAAACTCTTTAGAGAAATTCATTCTTGGGCCATACACACTCACAATTTACAGCTGAGGAAGACCCAAGAAATAGCCCATCATGAAGGACTAGATGTCTTGACATGCGCACAGCTTCTTCATCTGTCACAGAAACTGCATCGTCAAGTTGATCCAGTCCAAGATCAAAATTGTGGGTTAGTCTATTTAAGCCAATACCCTCCACAACAGTGTCGACCTGATGACGTCGTCGCTTTCCCTCCGCTTCCGTCTGAGAAAACATCACTCCATACTTCACTTTGTTATAAAGCCCCGAGCCTTGAGGGTCTGCTAGAACTGCCAATAACTTTCTAGGTCGTGTGCTCACACGATTGGGAAAGGAGCTACTTTTTCCCGCTTGCCATGGCAGAAGCTCGTCATCACGAAGAAGATTTGGCCGGATCCTTTTTGATGGACTGAAGTTGAACCATGAAGATTCTTCGTGCTCAGAATCTGTCGAACTTCCGGAATCAGAATCAGAATCGTTAATTCGTCCAATGGCTTCTTTCAGGTATGCTGTGATTCCAGATAGTGTTCCGCCAGTTCCAGCACCAGCGACAACGGCATCAATCATTCCTCCGGTCTGTCGCCAAATCTCCGGCCCGGTCCCGTGGTAATGGGCATAAAAATTGGAGATGTTCTCGAACTACAATACTCAGTAGACTTCCAATTTCACTTTGATTGCTTACCTGATCTGCAAAAAATCCACGGGGTCTACGCTCCATGTCATCTAAGCTTTCTCCATCTTTTGTATCTCCCACCGTCGCATCGGTAGTCACGACGAGATCTTCTCTTCTTTCGCCATCCCATCCTGGAATGATTCCAGCGTCTGGTCCTTCTTCATACGCGTGAGGGCCTACAAGCTCCGTCTTGCCAAACGCTTCTGCCCTTCTCTTGGCTTCATTGACAAACTGAAATTCTAATCAGAACCGTCAACCACTGATCTTATGATACATGACTTACGTGGCGAGGATCGACTATACCACGAGGGCGCACTGCCTCTAACTCCGCACCAAGCTTTCTAAGTAAAACTGTTTTCTCTTTTGCAACGTCATCAGGGATGATCTAAGGCATAAATGTTTCAGTTACGTTCCAAAAATACTTTAAGGTGAGACTCACTATCGAGCATCTATATCCTCTTGCTCTAGCAAGTGTTGCTAATGAGATCCCAGTAGACCTATCAATAGTGTAAGTAATCCAAAAATAAGCCGACATCGTCTTACCCCACAGTGCCTTCAAATATACAGCTTCCCGTATAGGGATGCAGGAGCCCCTCGTCTTCAGCATCGTCTAGAATTTGCTTTGCAACACGATCCTTCGGGCTTCCGCCAGGGTTAAGCCATTCAGCCTTCCCCAGTATCTCACAGCCGGTCAGCTCAGACAAGCTATTGATCCGCATTAACGGGGTATTTCCTATCAGCCCATCTACTCCATTCACGATCTGTCCTGCCTTGACGTCAATAAGCTCAGAACGATGGTGTTTCGCCGCAGACTCTCTTGCATTTCGGGCTTTCGCGAAGCGTTTACGCTTCCGGCGTTGTGCACGAATGTCTGCAAGCACCAGAGCCGTAGCCAGACTTCCTAAAGAGAGTGAAATCCCTGATATAAAGCCCACGACAAAGAGCGTTTTTCTACCTCTGCCAACGAATGGCGAGGTGAGCCGCGACCATTGGAACTCCATTAAGTCAGGGTCTAAGTTAGAAGTGTCGGACAATCGCGCTAGCGAACCTCTTTTGCTTCATTACAAATAAACACACACCCCACGCCTGTATTTTTTAAATGTTGAACGAAAAACATGTACACAAGCGTCAGATAGCAATATGAGAGCGATGGAATAAATCGCCATGATGAGGAATCATAAGCTATCAACTTCAAAGAAAGGATCAAGTGAGCTCAGTGACGCAAGAGAAATTAGGTTAGATGTATGAGATGGATTCGGCCAGCGAATGAATAATCTTGATCTAAAGCTATCCAACAAATTGGTTGTGCAAGCTTCAATCAAGGAATGCCTTTTACAGCACAGGGATTGAATTGAGGCTTCACAGCTTAAAGTATTTTCAAACATTTTACTGGTCACGAGAATCCGGGAATCCGGTGATGTATTTACAGCATATATTTTGATACCTCATTGAGAAAGTTGACCCATTAACGAATGAACGGCTTGGACAAGGTCCTGGTCAAGGGGATTAGATTTTACTCTCGAGCTAAGACTCTGATATCGTCGACAAAGGGCTTTGTATTCGTTTACTCTTTCGATTAGATCACGGAGTTGCGAGGCACTTCCAGAAGGATTGTCCAATATGTCCAGAAGATCCGTTATCGCTTGCCCGGTAAATGAGCCGCTTTGGAAGAGTTCAAAATTCGCTCGAATGGAGTTCTGCATTGCATGAGCTGAATTTGAATCCAAGCGCCTCCTCTGAACCTCATCCAAAAATGCATTCAACGTTGTAGTGGCATCCAACATTTGGTCTACAAGTGCATCATATTGCTGAACTTGCGACAGCCAGCGGTCTATGTGACTCCTCCTAAGAAGCGTCTCAGGTTGTTGAAAGCGATGCACCGTAGCAAAAACATTTCTTTCTAGTGTTTGATTCAACAATCTTGTCGGAGGGAGGCTGTGTGTTTGTGCAGAGAAACATGCAAGTCCCAAGACCAGAAAAGTCAATAAGAGAGTTGGAGTGGTTTGGTGCATGTCTCGCCTTGGAGGTGATTATTCAACCTGTTCGTCCCATGAAGAAGCAGCAGCAAGATTTATACTCTCCCTATCGGAAGATTTGTAGCATGGTTGCGGAACTCCAACTCTTTACATTTCACGAAAGCAGTGTAGAAAAGGACTCGCCCCGTGACTTTCTAACTGGATGTTACTAAGTAATTTAGGCAATGACCTTTTCATCAAATTGTGCGAGCAAATTGGCTTAGCGAAGCGATGACAGGCTATATTTACTGATAAGAAAAGTTACCGATCATATATTGGACGATAATGGTCTCTTGCATACATTGATGGTGTCGTTGTAATTTATAGGTTGAAGCCCCCCAGTGTTCGCGGAAAGTTTCGTAGAACGTATCAACGCGTTTCTGGCTCTGTTTCTTGAACGCGCTACACTGCGGTTTCGCCCTATGTGGGTCCACAGGCGATCGATTTGTGGGGCAACGCAGAGGCCTAGCCGTAGGCGTAGAAGGTAGCGGATGGCTCTCCTTACCCATCACTACTCCTACTCCCTTTTGAATCATATATTGGGACATCATCATATTGTAGAAGAATTTTATTAAACTCTCCTCCTATCTCTTCATTTCAGCATCATGTTTCACCGGTCCTTCGTCTTAACTACGTTGGCTATGGCGCTGACAATGTTCCTCTCTTGTTTCGCTGCGCCACAAGCCACACAACGGCCTGAGGCGGTGTCGCCAAAGATTCTACCAGCTCCACAAACCAGTGTGGCCTCTACAGATTTCAACCCTGGTCTTACAAATGCCGGAGGCACAACCAACAGTGCTGGTACATTCAACGTCCAGTCTCTTGCACGATCAAGCTCATACGCCTGGGATTCAAACCTTCCGAAAACTACGTCTTTTGTGGCGTCCGGTGCCTCCTTCGCCCCTGAGGAATCCAAGTCCACTCCTGCTTACTATTCAGACGCTGGAAAAACATCCTCAACTAGCACTGTGACTCAACAGCAAAGTTCTGCGACACAATCAAGCATCAGCCTTGCTCCGGATTCCGCCTCGGTCATTGCAGCTTCATCCGTCGAAAATGGCGCATCAGACATCCGTTTCGGGTGGCATGGAACAACTGGTGCTCTGGGAACAACACTACTGATGGGATGTGGCGCACTTATTGGGGCTCTCATTCTTATTTAATTTCTTTACTCATTATTTGGAAACACTCGATACCATTCTGTAGATTGACAAGTCTTCTATCTACCACGTATCCTCAATCCACGAACGATTATTACCATCTCCTATGTAATGTTCTACTGATTTAATTTTGCTAATTTCAATTTTTAAGATGCATTCCACAAGCGATTCACTGTGGTAAATTGTGCCCTAATATGGAATTTCTTCTAGGCGATGATCCCACACTTTACCAGATTTCTCCTGCGTAAGATGAGCAATTACTCCAGCTAATCTGCTTGCAGCTTCATCTGCTTCGAATTCACCGCGAGCTCTCCTCTCTTCTTCAGATTCTGAATTTTGACCGGGTTTGCGTTCCTTTCCTCCTGGACCACCAGTGAAGGGTGCACTGAGTGATGTTCGAACTGTGCCAGGATGAAGCCCTACACATATTGATGGCATCTTTCGCATTGTGAGCTCTAAGGCCATACATTTGGTAAACTGATTTTGCGCAGCCTTTGATCCTCGATAGCTGTACCATCTGATCCGGTCGTTAGAGAAAGAGTACGACATTGCAACATCTACTTACCCTCCTTTCTGATTATCTTGAATACTCCCAACCCGAGCACTCATATTTGCAATAACGCCGAGCCCTTGAGGAATGAGACCGTTTGTTTCGTCTTCATAGTTAATATTCTGAGATTTCTTGGCCATCAATGGAACAAAGTGCTTCATGCTCAGCAACGGTGCAAAAGTATTAATTTGGAATTGTTCCAGCATTTCCTTATAATCGACTTGGGCAACATTCTTCTCAACGTTCAAAATGCCTGCAACATTAAAAAGAAGACGCAGGCTTTCATCCCCGAACATCTCTTTCACTTGTTTGCTAGCTGATTGAATGGAACTCTCGTCCTTGATGTCTACTCCCAATGTAGTCAGTCGAGAACCATCGAAGCTTGACAAATCTTTTGCATCTAAGGTTGCCCCTGCGGCTTGGCTTCCTCCAGTAGACCCATTGATATGTGCTAGTAGCGGTGGACGATGTGTAGAATCTAAGATAGCTTTACGAGCTCCTTCGGCATCTCGCGAAAGAGCTACCAAATGCATGTTACTTTGTGACAGATATAGCCTACACAGTTCTAGTCCTATCCCCCGCGAAGCACCGACGATCACGGCGACGGGTTTTTGAGACATGCTGGTTGTGTTAATAGATCATTGTCTGTTTCTTTGACTTTGTTCAATATATAGCATGTAAGCCTATTCTGCAATCTGCACAAATTCTCAAGTGAATCAAGCTTTGTCAGAACCATCTTGTAAGTGGAGCTTCCATCTCAAAAAAGTATGCTTCTTAGCTAACGAACGCACGCGTGGGTGAGGACCCTGATCTAAGAACTAGACGTGCAATCAAGTTTTTATTAGAACAATTTTGATATGAAGGTAGTCAACAAGCAGGGATCTACCTATCTAATTGGACTCCATTCGAGAATTGTGTGCAGGGCAATGGTGTAATGAAATCTTTTATACAGTCATTCCAAACTTCTGAGAAAATCAAATGCCAGAACACTGCTAATACAAATATGGATCAAGAGATTTCCTATACATTTCATTTGATCGTCGCCCGGGTCTCTTGATTAAATCGCGATTATAATGTAGAGAATCAGAGTTTCAACTCGTTTCCTTAAGTCCTTTCAAGCATTTGGCGTTTCTTCTCCTCGCGAAGTATCCGGGAAGCAGCCAGAGGATGTGCCATTTGACGCATGCGATTTTCCTCCTCTGAATTGATGGACTCTGTTCGAATGACAGTACCAATGGACCTTTCATTGGTGTTAGTTATGAGCCAGTAAGCTTACAGATCCTCAAGTATAACCTACATAAAGAATCTGCATTGAAGAAAAAGGAGTGTCAAAGTCAATATGAAGCATATCTACAATAGGACAACCTACCCAAATGTAGCTGCTGATGTACCCATGAACTGTGCAAGAGTTCCCATGGCACCTTTAGGGCCAGGTCCCGCTCTAATGAATACATTAATGCTGTTCAATTGTCTTACCAAGTCACCTACCTTAGTATCTGAAGCGAGCCGCCAATGAAGCCAATGCAGAGCCCCACGCCTGTTCCCATCATAGCACCCATACCCACTGCAGGATTAAAACGTCAATAAATTGGTCTCATAATGCAAAATGCTTACGCTTCTGCAGAACGCTTGGCTGCTGAGGGAGCTGTACAGTAGATACTGTCGCCATATCACAATTCTTTAGCCTTGAGTGAGTGAGTAGATGAAGCTGTCTGTCTCAAAACCTTGATTTCTTCTCGCGCGCCGCTCGCGCTCGTTTCCTCCATGATCCGTGCACCATGACGTAAGGGAGCGTGAGCCATTCTTCTTGCCATGCCTATTGCGGCTTACGTTCCTACACCCATCCGTTTTCTTTGCTATGCCACAAATACACCCAGCATTGTCTGCCTCACGTCACTTCCTCCCTTCCTTGTCTTCTTTCATCCCTGCGTTCCGAGCGCACTTCTCCAAGTTCGGCGGAGAGGGTGGGACCATGGCTGGGACGCTATCGTTTCAAGCCTTGAAGCTTTACTACGCTCGTGCTGATCCACTTCACCCCGCCATATGCATTTGCGCATTCTTCTCTACTTTCGTATACGTTACACAACAGGTGACGGGTAACGCCAGTCAAGTAGATCGTCTGTGGACTTTTCTTCCTGGTGATTATTTTCCCATGAGCTTTGACTATTCTGACCTCATTCCAGTCATTTATACAATTCACTTTACTTTCCAAGAGTACACTTCCGCGTTGATCGATCCTCCTTCCGTACCACGTTTCTTTTCTACCTTTTCTCCTTCCTCTGCCAAGCAATTGGTGCTTCCTCGCCTTGCGCTGATATTAATCCTTCAAATCATCTGGAGTTCTCGCCTTACTTTTCATGCTATTCGTCGTGGTTTTTTTAAAAAGTTGGTATGAACTGACGTTAAGGCGTAGCAGTGCTGACGCTTCATAATTTACAGGGGTGAGGAAGATTATCGATGGCCTATACTCCGTGAAAAGCTCCCACGGTGGGCTTGGGAACTGCTTGCATTGTTTTTTATAGCTATTGCGCAGAACATCCTTTTAGCGCTTACTTCGGTGAGTACCACTCCACCTCAACTAATCTTTGCTGATGAGCACAGCTTCCCCAATACCTAATTCTCACTTCGGCAAAGCATCATTTTAATAGTCCCGCCAATCCAGCATCGTCTCTAACGAGAAGTGACTATATCCTCGCTGGTCTGTGTATTGTCAACCTTTCAATTGAAATGGTGGCCGACCAGCAACAATGGGCCTTTCAAAACCTCAAACGTGGTCTAGATTCTCATTTAAAACCCATAGATGAAACGCATCGAAAAGAATTAGCAGGCGATCCTGACGTCCGTCGTGGTTTTGTAACCAGAGGCCTATGGGGTCTTAGTAGGCATCCTAATTTCTTTTGTGAACAGATTAATTGGTTAGTATTATGCGGTTTCTGCTATTTTTTCTAACAGAATTCCATTCTCAGGTGGATCTTCTGGGCTTATACGCTTATCACCTTTTCACATTCTTTTAGAGGAGACCTCTCCAGCCACCTCTTCAACTATGCTATCATAAGTCCAATTTTAATGAGCGCTCTATTTGTGGCATCAACAAGTAAGTAGAGAACACTGATGAGAACGAGTAGCTCACGAAGCCATTCAGGATATACTGAAAATGTTTCCTCAAGCAAGTACCCATCATATCGCGCTTATCAGCACCGTGTGGGAATGTTCTTACCTTTTCCGGATACCTTTTTACGTGCCATATATTACCGTTTTATAGCCAATAAAGAGACCCGCAATGCTATTGAGAGTCAAGTTTGGGGGGATTCGATAAAAGAAAAAGGCCAATAATGATCTTACAAGTTTTCTATCTTTCAAGCGACTCAGTTGTATCTATGAATTTCACATTGCATCTGTATGAGATGAACAATTTGACAGTATCACAGTTTCAGAAAATTCATTTATCACTAAAATTGCTTTTTTGAGCTCTTCAGCACCGATTCAGTCATAGGGGAATAAATGAGAAGTAATTTTCGGTCGTAAAATAAGCTTAGAACCGATCCCCTCCCCACTTCTTGCCTAAAACTTTCATAGCACCCACCATGCTCGACTCGGCAGACTCTTGCTTTCCATCATGGGGCCTTTTTAAGACACTTTTTAATCCCTGTTCATGGCTTTTTGTCGTACTCTTTTGTTCTTGTAAGAGTCTCAGGTCCGTCTAGAGTCACAGAAAGACAACATGTAAGCACGAATTTCTATGGAAAGGCTTGCTGTGACATACCTCTCGCCCATTATCGGTTCCGTCTGATGGCTTCATTGTCAAAGCTGTAGAGGCAAACAAAAGTAGCAACAAAGTTTTCGCGATCATTCTTGCGTGGACTGTACTTTACTTCGATAATCAAACCTTCTTAAATAGAGCACAAGTATCAAGAAAAGCATCGCATTTCGACTGTTGCTACATTCATGCCTGTAGAGAACCATTCGTTGAAATCTGTGAATCATCTCATCTCATAAACTCTCATTCATTTCTGCCGTGAAAACTATCCTTTGGGCTGTGTCGAAGTTACCTGTGCCTATCACATAGAAACATTATTCGAGTGTTTCTTTATGCAGTTTTACATATTTGGTAAGGTAAGGAACTAAACATTGATTATCCAGAACTCTTTTTCCCTTTCCATGACGATGAGGAGGAGGAATCATATGCCGGTGCGGACTTAGTGCTAACCTCGTCTTGCTTCTTCTTGGTGTGAAGAGAAAATACTGTTGTGTGACCTTTCGCAACATCGCGGTCCCTGGTTGTCTTCATATCTTCTGACAAAGACCATTCATGCATCCCAATTAGATTATGAGGATCATTTGGTTTCTCATATTTTTCCTTGTTTTTCTTCGATGAGCCTTGGAGAGACGATAGCCAACTTTTCTTCGTATCCTTCTCTGATCGCTTTGAAAATTCATTCCTAAGTAGCGTTTTGCCTTTCGTGAAAGTACTGCATTCAGCAGTAAGAATAATAGACATTAGGACTAGCAAAATCGATTTTAATGAAAAGTACATGACGAAAATTGGTGTGGAATATTACTTACACTACTCATCTTTTTCACCCCATTTATGTAAAGAACATTTCTGTCGGGGCTTACAATATCACTTGATGAGGCAGTACTCGAGAACATCGTCCTTACATTTGGATTAATGAATTCAGGTGACCCCTTGTGATACGCTCAATTCTTCTGGACAAACATACTAAACCTCACATGCCGAGTCCAGTTCCCGTATTCATATCGTCGTAAATTACATATAAGCACAGTCTCCATACTTGAAAAAAAAATCATTTTCATATAGTAGTAACAATCTCTTTACCTTTTAAGACTAATCAAATTCTTCTTCATTTAAGAAATTCGAACGTGAAAGTTAGTCGCCACAACATCTTGTCTAAAGTGCAGTCATTTCATGACATATTATAGACAAGCTATTTGTTTCAACGGCGAGTTATAAGGATTGAGCTAAGACGCAAAGATTGAGCTGAGACACAAGGATTGGGGTGAGACGCGGTTTTGAGAAAGGATAGTTGTCACTCCTGAAAATTGGATTACTCTATTCCTCAGCAACATCAATCGATACCACATCGCGAGCTAGGCGAGGCGTATTGAAGTAACATGAATCACCACCTCGGAGATAGAAGAAAAAGTTTTCTCCATCTTTGAAGGAAAACCGTATAGTCTTCAAGTTCCTCGGGTCGTTCCCGTTACCGATCACGAAGTTCAACAAAGGATTGCGCCAGACATAAGCATTCAGAGCGCTCCAAGTGTTTTCAGACTCAATTCTTGAAAGTGAAGTCCTATAAGGTAGATCACCTCCATTGGCATTTGTAAGACAAGGTCCACTATAGCCCACTGCAATAGAAATAAAGAGCAGGAATATTGCTACTTTTGTGAAAAGTGTCTGGAACATTGTGTTAGAATCGCTGTCAGCTCTAGATTATAAAGGGGACACAGAATTATGTGTAACAAAGTTCGTCATAATATATCGTATATCAACGAAGGCACATGCTGAGGAACTAATAGCATAATTTTGCGGAGCTACACTGACTCAGCAGTTGTGGAGTGTCAGTAAGTGCTTTAATAAAATGCTCAGGAAGGCTGAAATCCTGAAATCACTTCTCTATACTACTGGAAGTGTCTTGATTTGAATAGGCTAGTTGTTGGATTCCGACAATAACATCCGATCCACGGGAACATTCAGTACATGATCATCTTAATCTCATATCACATCGGAGTCTCTATAGCATTTTAACGCCACAAGGCGGTGATACAAACTTCGTCACATTTGATAGTAGGACAAACCTATGATGTACCGCCCCAAGTCAGAAATTTGAATCTTCAACATCGTTGTTGCTTGAGTCGACACTTTGATACTCTATTAACATCGCACGTGAAAATGCTTATCACTACACAAGTATCAAATTCTTTCTCCCCCGACGTAATCTCTAAGAAAGGCTGCGCCTCTCGGAGAGCACACGAGACTAAGAGTTTGGGCTATTGTTGGGAGGTCGTCAATATTATAGGTCCATGCATGTAAAGCGCCGACAAGTTCTTTAACAAACTGGCCATGGACAGCACGAAGTGATTTTGGAAATCCCCAGAAATTTTCCTCAGTTTCTCTGTTTATAAGTTCTCGCATTTCCATAACTTGAGACATAGTCAAAGACCCACAGTCTCTGTGTTGAGATGCTTGCGCCCAATCATCTAACAATCTTTGTCCCCTTGTCGTATGGAGAATATTGGTGATTTGTCGCAGGGTATTGCTATCATGAGGGTTAGAAGCAAGTGTCACTATGTAAGGCGACAGTTGCTGTAAGACATCCATATTGTTATTCATGAAGTGTAATTGTGCGCCGACATTCCCTGTCAGGCTTGGGTGTAGCAGGTTTTGAAATCTTGTGATAAGATTGTCGACATTTTCGTCTGGACTATTTGGCGGGGTAGAGCGTTTTTGCGAATTGTATACGTTGTCAGCAAGACACCCACCAATAACAAGGCAGATAAAAGCAAGTTGAAAGATAAATTTAGGTGTCATTTGACCATGCTTATTAGGAAGTAAGACAAGGCCGTTATATAAATCCTAATGTCTTGGACATCATAAACAAGGTATTGGAGCATCGCCTGATAAACTTGAACAGCTTTGGACAGCCTACAGTTCTTTCACGTCTAGCACAGCGACTCATTGTTGATAGCAGTGCTGTTTAACGAAAGGTTTGTAAGTATAAAAGGAGTTGAAAAAAAGTTCATAACATTAGTAAGATTAGTGTTCCTGCATGGGAGATGATTAAGTTAGAAAAGCGAGCTTTTGTGTCGTAAAATACACTTCGTACGGGCCGCTGATAACTCGGTGTGAGCACAGACTTCCGAGAATTATTGCGAAACGTACAAAGGGACATATATCTTTGCGTCACACTTCATCACTCTCTTAATTCCTTTTAGCTATGATGCGGCTCTTGAGCGTAGCTATACTTGTATCTGGAGTCTTGTCATCTGCGCAGACACACGGAAACAAGATCCCAAGTCTCTCCGTTCTGCGCGCTACATTGGCAAAGTACGAAAGCGCTATCATTCACAGTGCGCTGGCTTTGGTATCATCTAACTCAACGTTGCCTACAGAAGATCAAAAGCAGATTAGATTTACTTTGCATGCAGCGTATTACGACAAAATCTCCGTTCCGTCGCAATTGTTCATAGATGAGGATCATCAGGCTCCTTTTCCATACATATCCTATGAGCGCTCAAGTAAGGTTGCCCAGCACTGGGGAGACACCCAAGGAGGAAGTTCGGAGAATCTTCAATCTCTATCACGCACACTATTTATGGCATCGCAAGAGGTCGCAATAGCAACTCCAATAGCTATCTCTACGGCGACATCACTTTGGACTTTAATGGCATATAGAATCAGTCTGGGAGGTGACGTTGCTCTTGCAAAACTATTCAACAATGTTGCTGATCAAGGCGTTAAAATTGATAAAAAGCCTTTGAAAGCCAATGAAACGATTTGCCAACATCTTGCTACAAGTGATATCATTGCTCTACGTGCTGACTTGACCGTGCCTGCACAAGAACAGGCTGTTTATAAAAGTGTGACGGAGAAGACTATGAAGTGGGCAAATGCTAAATTACAGAGTGAAATAGTCACAAATATGACCAAATTGTTCACGAAGTAAGTTTGAATATAAGAACGTTTGATACCTCTTACAATGTCTAAGTATCATAAAAATCACAACCGATGTAGAAGTTGCAGCTCTCGAAGAATGGTTTGAGTCACACCAACAAGCTTGCCACGAAGCGAACGATTAGAGGATCTGCGTTTGTTTGTATCCATTCCGAAATGTCTTCGCTTTTTCATAGCCTGCCTCCTTAAGATGCAATATGTCGATTCCTAATGAATAACGTTCGAGCCAATCTATGAATATGTCACACACACGCGAAACCACGTGGCCTTAAACAATGGAGCTCTCGGCATCATAAACCGTAAACAATGTGACTACCTTAAACAATGTGGTTCCCCAAATCACAGGCACTAAGTTAGGCCATTGCGCTCCAAGCGAGTTGATTCCCCCTAAAGTAGTATGGTTTACTCAGTCCCCTGCATTTGACAGATATGTATATAAAGACAAAGGTGTTCAACCACCACGAAGAGATATAATGGAAAAAGAATGATTTTACCCTGTTACTGATTATTGACATAAGCCGACTTATCAACCTAAGAATTCGGTCCAGCTCACGCGCGTACGTACCGTACCAACACAATAGAAGATAATACTAGACTAATTGATAGAAATAGCTGTATGTTCATATAATAAATATTATTCAACATTTGGAAATTTGATGAGATAGTGGTGCGGCTGTGTGGCAGTGGCTAGCCGATCGGCTTTCGACTCGAATGCTCAAAATTACCGAAGGTCGCGGGTTCGAATCCCGTCAGTCGCTATGAGAAGCCGTCTCGATTCCTTTTTTTTTCTTAAATCCCGACACACCTTGATGAGGTTTATGTTCTTTTGTACATCTTGGCATGTGAGGTCATACTCATATGGAGTACTGTTATTAACTCACGATGAGTTGGGAATATAAATGAAACCGCCTTAAGGATATATTACCTAGCTAATCACTTACTGACTTCCCCACGCTTAAAGTCGGAAATCTAAGTTGACTTGCTCGACGTGGGGGAGTTGCATCAAATATAAAGTGGGTTGTTAGATGGACACTGGTAGGTTTGCCTAGCATTCTTCTCCATAAATATGGGTGTACCCGAGGACTTATACATTATCGACTATTCCATACATGATGTCCGCTTCCCTACTGGAAAATTTGGGGATGGGACTGACGCTATGAACAAAGAGTGTGATTAGTGAGTAATGTTTAATCTCGAGAATGACATTTTATACTTACAATTGATAGCTCGGCCGCCTATTTGGTCCTATATACAGGCCCGCAAGGTACCCCTACACAAGGAGATGTTTTGCCTCTAGCATTAAGATTAAAGGAAAATTCTCTACGAGGCTACGGTATGACATTTACCATAGGAAGAGGTAACGAGGTATGTTTGTGACCTTCTGCTCAATGCACTTTCTGACCTGTACCATAGATTTGCTGTACAGCCATCAAGAGCCTCGTAGAACAAGTCTTGCTGGGAAGACCGGTAGCATCATTCTTCAACGATATGGGTGCTGCATGGAACGCTCTCGTGACAGATTGTCAGCTTCGTTGGCTGGGACCTGAGAAAGTACGTTGATTTCTCTTGCAAATTGACCAGAGTCTGATTCATTTATGACATCAGGGAGTAATCCATTTAGCCTCTGCTGCATGTGTGAATGCGTTATGGGACATGTATGCACGTTCAGAAGGCAAGCCTCTTTGGCTTCTCATCTCATCTATGACTCCAGAGCAACTGGTATCTATTATTCCCTTTCGTTACATTTCTGACTTGCTCAACCCTGACGAAGCGCTTGCAATCCTAAAAGATGCAGAAAGTTCAAAATCTGAACGTATTGCTGAGCTACAAAAGAATGGATATCCAGCATACACGACCAGTGCTGGTTGGTCAGGCTACAATGACGAAAAAGTAGCCAGGCTGACGAGAGAAGCTCTACAACAGGGATTCAATCATTTTAAACTCAAAGTTGGGATAAATTTGGAAGATGATCTGAGGAGAATGAAGCTCGTTCGATCTATTGTCGATAATCCCAAAGAAATGCCAAAGGGGAGACAGTCGCCAGCACCTGAAAGCCTAGTGGGAAAGAACGCCGGTCCTACTGGATCCGTGGTCATGATTGATGCTAACCAAGGTGAATAATGTCTCATGCATGCTTTTGTACGTCTAACGATTGGATAGTGTTTGATGTTCCTGAGGCAATCAAGTACATCTCTTCGCTAGCAGAGCACAAGCCATGGTTCATTGAAGAGCCAACATCTCCTGATGATGTTCTGGGTCATGCCGCTATTCGCAAGGCACTTTTGCCTTGCAGTGTTGGTGTCGCGACAGGCGAACATGCAATGTCTCGGATACTTTTCAAGCAACTCTTACAAGCGGATGCCATAGATGTTGTCCAAATCGACTCGTGCCGTTTGGCTGGACCAAATGAGGTCCTTGCTGTCATGCTTATGGCGAAGAAGTGTGGAAAAATCGTTTGTCCTCACGCAGGTGGTGTAGGCCTATGTGAATATGTCCAACATCTTTCCATGATTGATTGTGAGTCTGAAAATTATCTATTTCTCGATTTTAAGTGACTTTCCTGTTTGAAGACGTCTGTGTTAGCCAGGATATGGAGAGAAACGTGCTAGAATGGGTTTCGCATTTCCACGAAGGAGTCTTTGCTGATTACGCTCGTTTGAACGAACACGGTCGCTATGCAGCCCCACAGATACCTGGTTACAGTATGGAAATGCTGGTAAGTAAAAAACCATGTCAAAAGAACTTTGATAAATTAATTTCTATGAACACAGAGCAACACTATTGAAGATTTCACATTCCCTTCAGGTTCCTATTGGGAGTCTGGCAAGGTTAGGGAACCCCCAGTTGGCCTTTTCAATTGAGTACTATGTACTATCACAATGCAGTGAAAAGATCCGATTCTATATTGATGTCATGTAGTGAATCTTACAATATTTGAAGGTCATTTAAGTGGAAAAGATAATCATTTTGCGTGATACAGCGGTCTGCACCTACATTGCGTTGTGAATCACTTCATAAAATAGAGCAATTGCACAGATTACAGCCACAAACACCCTCGCAGGTTACCAAACACTCATCGCAACCTTCAAAACCTGTCGTACATCTTTGTAAAACTTGCAAAAGGTATAGTTTTCTTACTCACTGATGTATTGAGAATACCACGTATTAGCAAACTATGAACGAGCAGAATGCATTTGACTCACCAAAAGTCTCCAAAGCCACGCCGTTGAAGCGATGAGCTACCTGCGGAGCTGAAAAGTCGAGGGGTGTGACTTGAGACGACGGCAATACGCTCTTTAGAACCATAAACCTACTATTCCGATACATCCTTGGCGGAACGTCTTTGAGGATTTGTGGGGATTGCCTCGCTGTGATTGTCCGTAGCTCGAGCCATGCAATCTGTCACGCAGCGACGTACACAGTCCTCTTTTGCTTTGCTTCCATATCTTCTGCTTTTACCGGCCTCAATGACTTGAGTCGACAATGCAAGTACGACACATAACGTCAAAAATATTCTGAAGAGAATGACCGCCATTAGAATTTCTGAAAAAAGTAGGAAAGAAGTCTATTGTGAAACGATGATCCAGGCCAATATTTGATCTCTTATATCGAAGTGTCAGACTTCGCGGTAAGTTCCAAACTCATAGCAGCTTCTCCAGCACAGCTTTGATCTTGTCGAGTTCCTGGCAAGCGGTGTTGGGGCATATTCGAGCTGACATCGCCTGAAATGGCTCATGGTTTGATTCTACGCCGAAACACTTTCGGTAGCCAAATAGTATGAGAGTGACGCCATTCCAATCACACGAGTGATCAGTAGAGCGGCAAATGACTATGTTATGACGCTCGCTCTTTCGAGAGTTCTCTCGATCTGTTTCCCTGAGACTAACATATTTTCCCCTCGCAAAGCTTATTTTCCCCTCGCAAAGCTTATTTTCTCACAATGCACGTTGGCTCAGCTGTCTTGCGAGACACGTTCGCAAAATGTCAGACGCGAGACCAACACGAGGCACACGGACTGTATGAGACGTACCTTTTCCATTCCAACAGCTACAGCTCCTAATTACCGCCATGCCCCTCCGCCTCTGAGATACACAAGCTTAAAGCCTGCCCTCGTGATACCAAAACATCCCACCCGACCTGTCACGTAGATGAGTATTTGCCCCCCATCGTATCCACACCACCCGTATTCATCCAGGCATCACCTGCTTTGACGAGAGCATGGCTCATCTTTGTCAAATAGCCATCGAGGCTGTCACAACGGTGCTTGACAAGATCGCCCCAGAACCTTCGCCACTACGTAACCACCATCTTTTCCTCCACTTTGGTGTATCTGTGCTCATCTTACACTCCGTGTATCATGTGCTGGCCAATACTATTTTTCGAGGAAGCGATCCCAAGAAATTGAAGCAAAGATGCTGGGTCTTGACGACGTTCAACGGATTTGTCATGACGTCAGCGAGCTTACCGTATCTGTATGACCTCATGTCTTCCGGATTTGATCTTCATGCCGTGAAACCTCGGAATCAATGGCTCGCAGAACCGCTTTCGTGCTTCTTCATCACATATCTGCTGAGGTGAGGACAATGTAGAGAAAAGTGATACGTTGTTTAATTCCATTGAACGGTAGCGACCTTGGACTGGGCTCCATCTATTATCGACACATGATAAATCTTTCGAGTGGATGGGTTCACCACTCTGTGTATACGCTTTTGTTCCTCTACTGGATTCATAGGGGATGGGCATACATTGCGGTCATGGCCTGTGTATTTGAGGTTCGTACTATGGACTCAACAGATTATCGCTCATTTCTTTCAGCTTCCCACATTTGTCATGGGGATTGCATCTTTACATCCTCCTTGGCGCTCAAATAATCTCTTTACATCGACTTTCTTTCTCACCAGAGTCTTTTTTCATTTCGGATTGCTTCTAGCCACAGTCACGGAGCACGGCCGCTCCACACCCGCAATTGGGGGCTCATGGGGCCCCGCAGTGAGCGTGATTTGTACGTACCCTATGCATCTGTGGTGGGGATATAAGTGCGTCAAATCGATTCGCAGAAGGATGCACAAGAGAAAGCTGGAAGCACGAAAACTCCAAGAGACTACCTACTTCGACTCTGCTGGACAGATCATGACTGGACTTCCGGATCCTAGCACGAGCAGTGCAGTCAACACACCCGCTACCACGCCAGGATCTAGTCCAGTACTAAGTTCTGCTGACAAGAAGCCTAGCTCAGCATTTCAGAGAGCAGCAGCTGTTGCGGGCAGTCCAATCAGCCTTATGATGGGTACAAAGAGGAGAGACAGCGATATCAACGAGAAACCTCTGTTTCTGGGAGAATCTGTGATGGCACCACCCAATGTCTCTGGGTCTGCCCCTTCTTTTACTCGCCCTGTCCCTCCAGAGGGCGCACACCCCGAGGACCGCAAACCCTTCTTGGCCATTCGATCCGAAGCAGAAACCCGAGACCGAGCGCGTCGTCTTATTGCGGATGCGATTCGCAAAGCGTGGCAGAGTGCTCCAGACAGCTGGCGGCAGGAGCTGGAGACGGAGATGATTGCACTGGCAGAAAATGCCGACTGTGCTGGTAGTGCACCCATGTCCAGAGTACCCTCAGACGAAGCGAATGAAGAACTTCTCTCGAGGACGCAGCGGGGTAAAGCAGCAGCTCGGCGTGCCGTGGTGAGAGCTATTCGACGCGCGATTAATGGTAAGGAAGGCAATGTGGTAGTAGACCACCAAAGTGGGGATGATGAGCAAGAACGCAGGCAAGTCGCCGCCGCCGCCGTTGCAGCAGCAGTGAACGCGCCAAACACGACAGGCCAGAATGGTCGTGATGAAGGTATTCTATCAGTTCCAGGCGCAATGCCTGCTCTTGATCAAGTACATAACGAGAAGCAGGCGGAGGAGGTCATCCTCGAAGCTCGTAGGCAGCACCGTCTACTGCAAATGCTCCTACGGCTGGGTGGAATGACGCTTCCTCCCGACATGCTTGGACAGGAGTACAATGTCCGAGAATTCCCCGTGGAGCGTAACGATCAAGTCGGACGACACCGCCGTTTTGTCGATCAGCTTCGTAGACGCATGGAAGTTGCCAACCGTGATGTTGTTGTATTTGATTAGATTTGCCTGGTAATATACCCTACTCGTCTGCTTTGGCTACATGGCATTTGCTTTTAATGTGCATGACTATCTACACAAGGCTCTGGAATCGGCTCACGCTTATCGATGTGTGGGAGATCCAATCGACCGACATGTTTATACTTTGGATGATTGTCAAAGAAGAACTGCGAGAAGTGGTCAGAGGATGTACGAAAGATGACCCCTCTACTCACTTTCCATTGTTCGATTGTCTAGAAGATGTGTGTAAGCAAGTGTCAGGCTAAGAGCGACTTCATACCTGTAATTCCGATAAGCTCAACCCCCGCAAATCATGTGTCAAGTGCGTTTCAAAACATCCCGTGACGTATGCCCGACTTGCATCTCTTCCCGCAAAGAATTCGTACCCACCACCTGGGCCATAGATGGTTCTTCCAGGAGTGACATCATACACATTTCCCAGAATGGAAAGCTACAGAATCGTGAGAATGTGTGTTTCAAGCACTTCACTACGAACATAGATTGGTTTGGACGGGTCTTTCCCATTGAATTGTTGGAGGTCGCTGACTGTAAAGATCTTCTTGGGCTAAGGGAGGGAGGTCAGACGTGTGTTATTTTCTGGTACGCTCTACTGACTGGTATATATGTCTGTGCCTTGATATAGCGTCCTCTGTATCCCCAGAGTACATCTCCAGCGATAAATTGCCCCGCTCCTAGAATCAGAGCGACAGCCACGAGAAGATATCTGCACAGTGCCAGAGACCAAGAGCGCCCATCACTTGTCCCTACAACCTCTTGCTCTGTAGCATGCAATGGACTTGTTTTGTTTGTCCTTCTTCGTGCTTTGTTGGAACGTACGTTGGAAGATTGTGCGGAACCTGCCTGAGCCTGTCCCGAATCCTTATGGTACGTGGACATACTTCTGGTTCCGTCTCGTTGCGACTGTGTTGTTCGTGGGCGACGCTGAAAAGCCGCTAGACCGAATCTTATCGCAAGCGTCGAATGGCCCGTTCGCAGCGGAGCCAACCAGCCAATGTTTGTTGATCACATCGTCCTTGACGCACATAATGTCGTCACAAGGCGATGATGAGCAGAGCCCTTTACTTTCACCAACGTCCACATCTATCCAGCCATCGACCTATTTAGAAAGCTTTCGGCAATCATGGCCGGTGTACCGTGTCCTTCTCGTTGCTTTACTTATATACATGGGTAACATTGGAAGCGTGCCTGCAGCCATCGCCTTCAGTCGCAATCTAGCGTGTGCTCAATACTATCACAAGCAAACGGAAGTGTATCGACCCCCTACAGAGCACCTTTGTCGACTGGATGAAATCGAAAAAAACAGTGCAAACATCTTATTGACGATAAATGTGATCAACAGCATGACTTCATGCCTCTCTATGCTCTACATTGGTCCTCGCATCAGCGCTTGGGGGCGTAAACCTGTCCTATTGCTCTCTACGTTTGTTGTCATGTTCACGTATGTATCTGCTCTGTTTCTTCCTCTAGGGTATCCCTTCAAGCAACGTTCGCAAATCTTGAACATTTCTCCCGATTGGGCCTCGCGGATCTTTATCGGTTTTGCGCTGTTAGGAGGATGCTTGGGTGGAGATTCAGTCCCAACTTGTTGCCTCCGCCTCATGATAGCTGATCGATCCACCGTTTCCACCAAGACTTCTAACTATCTCTTTCTTACTCTGACAAATTTGCTAGGAGTTTCTCTCGGACCTGCCCTTGCATCTCTCGTTGCCGATCGATTCCCCCTCACACAGCTCCCGATCGTTGGCTGGTGGAGCTTCCAACAACTCCCACCACCCCACAAAGACCCTGTTCCTCCATTGAATCCTGATGTTGCTTACACAAACATCACATCCTTTCTCGTAGGCATCACTTTGCTAGGCCTGGCAGCTCTTTGCAATATTATCCTTTTGCCGGCTGATCATGCAATCGAGGAGGAAGACACTACTTTCAAAGAATCATCTAAAAACTATTTCACCATTTTTACTCACCTGTGGCCTCAGCATGATATCAATGGCCAGCTCGATTGGCGTTTGATCAAAGTGATCATCATTTCCTCTGTTCACATTGCGGCGGCGTATAGCATCAACGTATATCTGCAATTTTTCGGGAATTTCTTGGAGTGGGGACCTGAAGCAGTAGGGTACCTCCTTTCCTGGCTCGGTATCACACGAATATTCACTGTTGTGTTAATTGTTCCGCTCTGGGTCGTGGTATTTGAAAGAACTACGCGTAGATCCGCCATTCTCCAGAGGATGTCTCTGTCTGAAATCAAGATGCGCGCAAAGGGGGTGCCGGTGGACGAAGCACCCGAAAACGATACCTCTGCCATAAACTTACCTCAAGATGCACCTCAACAGGGAGCCTCTCATACAGTGGAAGGTGCTATTGCCATGTGGCGTGCTCGAGTGGACCGTAGAATTCTGCAAACATCGTGGATATTTGATATCTTTGGATGGCTGACTGCATTCACGTCTACATTACTGAGTAGCACATCTGGACTCTTGCTTGGAGGAGTCGTCACAGCCATAGGTGGTGCTAGTATGCCAGCACGGATAAGCGTAGATCTGGTCATTGTGGGCGATGTGTTTGCTCGGAGACGAAATGAACTCCAAACCCAGACTCATGTTGATCAAACGCACCAACACCTTCATAGTACCTCTCTCGACATAGCGAGCGATGTCTACTTTTCTCTCGTGACAATAGCAGAAAACATTGCTACCACCGTATCCCCGATTGTGGCAACGTATGTTTACGATAACACGCTAGACTCGTTTCCTGCTGCCAATTGGCTAGTCCCTGTGGCTTACTACACGATTGCTTACTCTATTCATTTCTCTATGCCGGTCCACAAGTGATCCTTTGGATGAAAAGTTTATACGAACGAGAAAGGAAAAGGCGATGAATACTTGCTCCGCTCCTTTTTCTCTATGCAGCATTCTGAAGCAATCTCAACAGGGATGCCCTCAGATCGGCTTGCAAATCAACTAGGTCCTCTAAGCCTACACTAATGCGCACAAGGCCTGGGTCTTCACTCTTGTCTGCAGACAGTCTATGCTCCAAAAGCGACTCAACTCCACCAAGCGACGTTGCAGGCTAATAAATGCAGCGATTAGATAGGTCGTAATTTGGACAGAACACTCACAGCAAAATATGTTGTCTCTTGTGGAAGCAACTCGGCATACTTGCGACTAGAGAGCTGTAATTCTCATCAGCCTTGCATGTGATGTACGTTCATAGTACGTACCCGGAAAGCAAAAGTAGCAGGCCATCCAGCCTTCATCTGATGGCGAGGGTCGAAACCCTTGCCCTCAATCAAACGCGGTGTTTTGCTTGGATCTGTATCTTGTCTTGGTTGGAAGCTCGCATGCCACACGCGTTCAATGATGCTTGACTGTCGAATGTGTTGGTCATCGTCACTAAGTTCCTCCTTGGTGCCGGGAACTAGGCTTTGGAGCCACCTAGCAAGCTCTGTAGCGGTCTGAGACTGCTGTGACCAACGAACTTTCAAAGTACGAAGCGACCGGAGCAAAAGCCAAGACTCCATATTTCCGGGCATGCTTCCAATATGACTGCGATCATCGAATAGCTGCGCCCATTGAGCTTGGTCTTTTGTGGCAAGTATTCCCATCAGAAGGTCCGAGTGTCCTCCGAAATATTTGGTTGCGCTATGCATGACCATATCCACACCGGCACCGAACACATCTTGTAGAGGTGCAAAAGTGGAATCCACCACGATTACACCATTAGCAGCATGGGCACGCTTGGCATACTGCTCAATATCTCGCACTTCACCGGTAGGGTTCAGTGGAGATTCCACCCAAACCAGCAAGCCGCCTTGCGGAGTTCCTTGGCTGGTTTGCGCGTTGTGACTTCTCTTTGTTATCTCTAACTCAGGATATTCATCATCTAGATCGATGATTTTCACAGGATGGCTTCGTTGATAGATGTTTATACCAGCATGTACTCCAAAGTATCCCTTTCGAATCGCAATGACACTCGGAGCATAATGAAGCACGGCTGCATAGGAGGCTGTCAAACCGCTTGCGTACGTAAGAGCATGTGCATCAAGCATGCCCGTCAAGACCTTCTCAGCACGACTGCGTGTCTCGCTAGTATATCGGGAATAGACGTGCACAGCTTTCTCGGGTGAATTAGCAAAATCATGATGACCGCTGAGCAAATCCTGCAGTTGCTTTGCCTCCACCGAGTCAGGATGCGGACGCCGGTAAGTCGTGCTCAATTGCAAATCCGGAGCCAAAGGATAGTTCTGCTCGGAGTTGCGATCAGGCTATCCAAGCCAATAGAGAGTGAGCGAAATGTAGGGGAATGTTGGTCTATACATACATGGTCCGCGTGAAGACCTCTCGTGGCCAGTCCAGGAAGCGGTAACGACATGGTAAGTGATCGTTCTGATGCAACGTCCGTCGCGCTAGTACAGGACAGAATAAATAGTGTTGTTGTCTGCAGCACCTATGACTCGTCAACCGGAATAATTCAGGAAATCTCTCTGGGGAGAACAATATCTTTTCCAAAAATACATGCTAACTACAGTTTGGAAAATGTAGGCTTCTCCTTAGCCATTACCGCCATCATCTGATAGCTCATTAGTATCACTGCCCGAGTAATACTGTCATTTTAGTACTCACTGCTGTAGGAATGTCGTCGCTCTGAAGTGCAGCACTCGTCAAGGCGGCCGTGTACTCAAGACCTTCCTGTACAGAGTGATCGCGAGCATGTAGGAGCAAATGTTTGCAGTTCCTCAACGCAACGGGGCTTTTCTCAGCCATAGTCTTGGCAAGCGAAATAGCCTCCACAAACGTACTCTCCTTGTCCTTTGCTACTCTGGAGATAAATCCTTGGGCTAAAGCCTCTTTGGCGTCGAATTCACGCGCTGTAAAGCAGACGTCCCTCACCCACGAGTCGCTTCCCACGATTTTGGGCAGACGTTGTAGTGTACCAATGTCAGGTGCGAGCCCGGCATCTACCTCGCGGACGCTGAATCGAGTGTCCGAGGAAGCAACCCGGACGTCAGTAGCACACAGTATGTCGATGGCAAGCCCGTAAGCGACATTGTGAACAGCTGCAATAACCGGTTTGTGGCACTGCTCCATGCTCGTCATTGCGTCCTGGAAATCTCGAATGTATGAGTGCATCAATATGGCTTTGCGAGCAGGGTCAGATCCAGCCATCATTGGTTCGGCAAGTGTACCACTTGATACTACATACACCGTGCGTCAGCGAGTACAAAAAGGACTTCAATCACTTACGATCGAGACCAGCAGTAAAGCATCTGTTTTCACCGCTCAAGACAATGGCAGACACTTCAGGATCGTGTTTAATGAAACGGAAGATCGCATCCAACTCCCGCCACATGTCATTCACCCAAGCATTGACTTTGCCTCGATTAAAGCTTACGCGAAGCACTCCAGGTGCCTCAAGGACGAGCTTGTGGAATTTTGGTTCTCCAAAGTTCTTATATGGAGTTGGGAATGTCATTCTGATTTAGAGGATGGTGATGTGGAAGGAAGGGATGTCATTCCACTACCCCCCACATACAGTTTCCTTTCCGGCACCAACGAAGCCGGCGCGGTGGCCCTGTTGAAAGACTCGGAAGCGCGTTCGACCTTTTTATCATGTAGATCTGCGCTAGCCTGGTTGTTGACCAAATCGACGTACTGATCTTTCTCAGCTTTATTGATGCTCAGAGTACGATGGTGCAACGCACTTGCCTTGGGCCCTTTGAGTTATGCGCAAGTGGGGAGAGCACAGCAGAGGATGCTATCGGACACGAAAGTCGTAGATCATGTTGGACAACGGCCCAAAATCTTCTTCAGCCAATATCGTGCGAAGGGCACTGATCAGAGCAATCCTTATGATGCTCAGTACGTCGCGCAACGAGAACGTGCAAAATGGGTCCATAATCTAAATGAGCTTGCAAAGTCATACAAGAATGGAGAAAAGCTCTTCCATGATGATTGCTACACTGTATCATTCAACAGAAGTAGTGGACCAGGAGGCCAAAATGTAAACAAAGGTATGATCGTTTGATGATGCAGTTGACCATGACAAGAACTAACCTCAGTTTTAAAGTCAATTCAAAAGCTGAGGTTCGTCTGAGTCTTTCCAGTGCTGCAGAAAGAATCGTATTCTCATCAGACAAGCTTCCATCGATGCCGAAAAGCGTTGTAAGACATATTGTACAATATTCAGTATGTTAACCAAATCCCTACCTGATTCAACGTTGACAGATAGTAGCCCTACTATACAGCAGCATCCCACTCGCTTCGTATAAGCGTTGATGCTAATCGTACACAATCTGCAAATCTTAAAGCAGCTTTCCAAAAGGTTTGTCACGACTACTACCCTTTAAAGCGTATAACTCATTCTTATACCTCTTATACCTCTCTCAGCTTCATAGTCATATTGGCGAAATCCTGTCGAAAGGACTAATTGGTGAAACAAGTGAAACTAAGCGTAACCATATTCGATCCCTCAAAAAGAAAGAAAAAGAAAGGACAAAGCAAGTCAAACAATATCGTAGCAGCGTCAAAGCAGGACGTAAGGTCAATGGGTCCGCTTTCGAATGACAGAAACCCCTATGCAAAATTTAATTCATGATTGTTCCTAGACTTTTATAAACATCAAAGCCGATTTCTCCTGAGGTATCTCTTCGACAAATTAGGATATCGACCAAAACCTGCTGCATGGTGCCATTCTGCCTTGGAGGTCCATCCTGTCACCCAAGTACCCCCAGCACATTCTCCTATGCAGCCCCATCGATCCCTTAATGAATTTGAGGAAACCATGTACGTATGCACAGCCATGACATAGGCTCGCTTACCATCAAGTGCAGCAGGAGAGAAGTCGATATCGGGAAGGCGAAATGCACGCCAATCGGTCAATCCAACCCAGCTGTGATTCGGAGGGCAAAAGAAAGGCATATTTTGTGGTTTGGGTAATTTTTTTCCTAGCTTTCTCGCGTACGTTCCATGGAAGATATTGAATGCGAAGAGATCTCTCAAGTTCTGTGGCGTTGTTTGTTCCTCAATATTTGTGCGGATTCGGAGAGACAGCTGACCTACGGTCGTACGCTGGTACTCTGCTACAGTTGCACTAGTTAGTGGTATAGGTACTGCCGCTCCAGCGAACGTTTTGTTTGGAAACGAATTTATTCCGGCAATTTGACGCCCTCGTCCACTGGCTATGGTAACTGGTGTACACGTTTCTGTTGTTCTCCGTCCACTTAGTATTTGTTTTAAAAGCCATGCGAAGATGACATTAGATCGACTGATTGGTGATTTCTTTCCATTTGCTTGGTATAAATTCTCATTAGCTTCGTGATGTAATACCTTGATCTCTTCATCGGGAATGAAAACATATTTCTGTTCGATTGTTCTTTCAGGTCTCATAAATGAATCATACAGGATGTTCCCCACCAAACGTATTTTGTCGAGAGAGCTGAGCAATTGGAAGCGAGCTGGAGGTGGAGAATGAGTCCAATTAAGCTTCTCGAACGGATCGACCTTCATGTCTTCGAATGCCGCAGGTTCTTTTCCGGCCAGTAGGTCTGCCCATGCTTGATATATGTTCTTAATGCCGAATCCATCCCCTAGTATGTGGTTTACGCTCATGCAAACAAGTGTGGCGTCGGAGAAAGACGTGATTTGTACGGTCACCAAAGTTCGATCTAACTCAACGAGCTCTTTAAATGATGAAAATGCGTTGGCGGATACGATACGTTCTTGCTCAGCCTTGTCAGGTGCATCGTAGATGCTGATGCCGTTTGCTGGATCAGCATGTATACCTGACCAATAGGAAGAAACGGAGCGATGCGACTCATCCAAATGAAGAAATTGCCTTTTTGTGATGGGAAGTATTTCCTCCTTCTCAAAGTCTGAAGCCAGTTGACTTGTTGTAGGTACTAAATACTGAAGGCCGCTAGGAGACGCCTTATTTTCCCTTACTCTCGCAGATAGAGCTGGCCACACGACATTTAGCCTACGCCAGGAATCTTTCAGTAGCTTTACGGATAACCTTGAATTGATAAAGAATGCAAATCTTGTCTGGAGATTGATTCAATCAATAAATCAACTTCGAGTACTCTAGCTCGCTCAATGAACTTTCTCTCACCACAATATCTGTGCTGTAAGGTGTCACTTATCAGTATTCTTCCACCGGGCAAATTGTGGACACATTGTGCTCACTTTCCAACGGTTGCATCTTGCAAACCTATGTTGAAGACGTCAAACGCCTCAGCAGACATGATAGAGTGGTGGTGGTGTAAATTGTACGATGTCATGACTGCCCACGTCTGATCCTTCTCATCTCTTCACAACGATCTCCGACTCTTTCCGCTCAGAATCACTTTTTTTCGGCCAATATTGACGCCATCGTTGCCCTACTCTATTTACACCGATCTCGCAATGTAAGACACTTTTAGCGCGAAATTTCAGATAAGGGACGAAGCATTAAATTGACCCGTGAAAGCGCACCTATCTAGTTACAAATGAGACTGAACAAGAGACGGCGGATCTGCCATGCTCTTAAAGAGTTGAGAAACTTTCCTATGCAGTTTGGCCACCGCGTTAGGATCAAAGAAACGATCTTCATACATGACCGAGATCCTTAGCTCCCCTCGAAATGTGTGCATGCTAAAACAACTGAAGGAATCGATCAGGACTATTACAAACTATCCCACATCAGCTTACATAGTCGGGTCCGAGTTTCGGCCAGCAAGGATCAGATTCAGGCTTCTTACGATCGAGTGACTGCCATGATGCTCCTCGCGCAATTGCAGAACTCCTTGAGAAGTGAGAATAGGAGGACTTTTGACGGGTCTGTGAAACACTTTTAGGCGTAATTAAGCAATCGACGATACAAGTCTCACCTTGCATCGGGAAAAAGAGGTGCCTTCTCTCTTCTCATTCCAGAGGCTACAACTTCTGCCAAACCCATGATATGTGGGCTTGCGAGGAGGGCTGCTTGCGCTTCAGCGATGCGGTGGGACAGCGCTTCGAGAGTTTCCGTACTAGAATCTCCACCTAAATCGTGCAGAGAGACGTATGTTCCACTTGGCACAATAGCCATTGAAATGGGATGTTGCTCATTATCAGTCTTCAGCCATCGCGATGCATGTGTGCTGAACTGTAACGGGGCATATTTGTCCTCTTTTTGGCGCATAGCCGAAACAATGCAAGCGAACAAAGCTGTAGTGGGTGATACCCTGCGTGCTCTCAAACCCTTCATAAGTTTTTTTGAATTCGAAATTCGGATAGTGTCATTATGAAAGCGAAAACTATCAAGCACTTGATTTCTGAGCTTGAACCCTACGCTTTCCTAGGCAAATAATAATCAATTAATCATCCTATCGTTCAGCACAAAAGCTTACTTCCACTGGTGGCTGGAATTTAGAGGCAGCCTCAATCACTTTTTGCTGTACGATGGTATTACTCGGCTGATATTGTTGGCGATACGTGAATTCTACACTTTGAGGTAGCTTGCTGGCACTGCTATCAGCGTCTTCCGCAATAAAATGTTGATAAATGCTTCCATTTTTGTCATCTTGAGCCAAATTTTCCAGTACTTCATCTAGCACTTTTAGAGAATAGTGTCCTGTTAATGCATGTGATGTGTGAAGAATGACACCGGTTTCCTGTGCTCCACAAAGAAGGTAAAGTTTTGTAATTCTTCCCGGAGTATCAAGCGGATTATTCAAACAGAAATCGACAACGTCTTGAATCGTCACACTTTTGTCTTCAATGATGGATAGGGAACTATTTATCCAGCTTTCTGCATCCTTAGAGGTCCTTAGACATCTAAAAATGGCTTGATCCAGTTCACCATGAGGACCAGTAAGCTCGACGCCAACGAGTGGAAATTGCTTTCTGGTATCAATCCATGATCGTTTTATGTTGGCCTTGAGCCACTCTGCATCACGATTCGTACAGATGGGCACACCAAACGTTAATTGATACTAGAGTGGGAACAATTAGCTGTAAGACTTTTCTTGATAGACTTTCTTACGTTTCCACGGTTGTGTACCTCTGATTGATTGACGAGATACTCAGAGCCTCTGAGAGGTCTGTTGAGGGTAAAATTATGCTTTTGCCACTCAGAATTCATTTTGAGACAAGGAAACAACGACTTAGTATCCGTTGCCATTTTATTTGGCATTCTGAATTTATTTTGGCAATCTGAATACGCACGTCATTTTTACATGTTTATGCGGAACTTGCAGACGCGCTTACGTTGTTGATTCATGCACACTTTCGCCACTTGATAAGATTACAGGAACGACAAACCCTCACTCCGAGTTGCGCATAAATATGCATCGGCCAGACAGGAAAGTAAACGGAAGCTCACATCGGCTTGCGTCGGTAGGCGACAACAATCGGATCTAATCAACGCATACTGAAACATTGGCGAGCAGAGATTAGGCGAGCAAAGATTACCATTGTCTATAGTGTGACGTTCTTAATGCACAGAACCCTACCATATCTCTAATCGGCAAACATGTCTTGGCAAATCGAATACGCCCTTCGACGCAAGCAATGTGTGAAAACGCCCTTTATCAGAGACCAATAAACAATCCTCGAACGACTTTGCGACATCCCCCGAATTCCGGTTGAAAGATCAGAAGGAAAAAACGCGTACCAACTTGGTGGGGAATTGCAAAAATTGCAAAAAAAACTAGCATGGGTTGGTTTCGATCCAACGACCTTTGGGTATCTAAATATGAGCCCAACATTCTACCCCTGAACTACCATGCTGCACAAGTAGGGCAAATTTCCTCTGCACTACAGGATGTTGCTATCTATGGAGAGGAGATAATAATAGTTATGTTCGTGCTTGTAATCTGTGACATCCAGTACGTAAAATAGAAGGGTGGAGTTGTCCCCTTAGACTCTCAAAACAGATCCAAAGCAGTGACGCTATTGCTCCAAAATAGTATAGTGTTCTATAATACATACATGATGATACAAAACAGAGGTTCAAAATCGTGATCGCTTTACGTGCGCTGAGGGCTGTGGACCCATGAACTTTCTTTTCTCTTTCTTCTCTTTTTCTTCGGCCATAATTCGTTCTGCTGCTGTCATAGAGGATGTGCGACTGCTGGATGCTGAGACCGGAGCAGCAGTAGGTTTTGGTCGCGACTTGAGAGGGTTTTCAGAAGATTTAGGCGGAGTCTTTTTGTCGCTCTCCGCCGGCTTTTGTTTAAGGGGATTTATGCCAAACTTGAAAGGGGCAGGCGCATTGGTCTGTGGTGGTTTGGAACCAATATCTGAAGGAGGGGATGCCTTTGTGGTTGTTGTCGGTGGTGATGCCGAAGCCGATGCTCCATTTTCATCTGTTTCTTTCGATGATAAACCAATTTTCAGAGGTACTCCATCATCTTGACGCTTAAGGCCTTCGTTTACTCTCTCTTCGTCAAGAGGGCAATCACTTTCTTTTGCTCTTTCGATTTGTTCCTTCAGGTATTTGCGCATCCGTCCTTCTTCATCCATTTTGGCTCTCTGCATCTTCTGCAGGGCATCCTGTCGAGCCAATGCTTTAGGAGAGTTGTCAATCCAGGATATATACCATCCGTGCTGCCCTTCGTCGGTGATTTCCTCGACGTGGGCGATCCCTTGACGTCCAAGATGTTTGACAAACTCTGATAAAGAGACCCATCGGGTGGCATTCATGTGGAGATGGTGGCGATCTTGGATGTATTCTTGGTACACTCTGTTTGCGTTAATTTTAGCTGTTCCGAATCTGATAGCAGTGTCAGCAGATGGTCATTGTTTCAACGTTTGAGTGTCTCACCTTCGACTCAAAAGTGATACGAATCCATTTTGAAATTCTCTCGAGAAATTATCAATCACTTTTCCAGCACTGCCTATTGCGGCAATCTGCCGCATGTGCGACTCTGATTCAATGTGGTTCTTGTAGCCATTCTCGTCTCGACATGCTTTCTGGCAAATCTGACAGTAGAATCGAAGTTTTGTCAGACCTCTAGCCTTTATTGCGTTGCCGATCGCTTTGCTTAGTAAGAAATCAGTTACTTGCTCGTCTTTCCACAATGCACTTACACTGAACCAGCCTCCGCTCGTGGCATGATAAGCGGGTCTTAGCATTCAAGAAAGAAGAGTCACAATTGCCACCACACCTTTGAGTTATTTATCTAGGGTGGATTAGCTCAAAATTGCATGGGACACGTGTACGTCCCTGCGCAAAATGCCTCGTGCCGTACTGTTTGAAATCGCAAATCTTTCCCCATCATCTCGGCAACGTTCTTGATGTACAGTCGGCTGTTCTTTTCTTCTCTCCGATCAGCGCGTATTATTGTACCGAACTTCGCACCGTCTTTTGGCACGAAATCATCGCACATAGCCCGCACATTCACGTCTACATCCAAGATGTCCTCTGTTCCTTTGCCCACGGATTATGTAAGTTTGGTCATGTCGTCGAAAAGAAGTCTGCTCACCATTCCTGCAGAACAAAGTGCTTTACCAGCCTTTGTCCGAAGCTGACCCCGAAGTCCAACGCATCATTGATGATGAGACATGGCGTCAGTTTTCTGGTCTCGAGCTGATTGCCTCGGAGAACTTGACTTCTCTGGCCACCATGGAAGCAAACGGATCCATCTTGACAAACAAGTATTCCGAAGGCCTTCCAGGAGCTCGTTACTATGGGGGTAATGAGTACATCGATCAACTAGAGCGGCTTTGTCAGGAGCGTGCTCTGAAAGCATTCGACCTGGACCCCAAGATCTGGGGTGTGAATGTGCAACCCTATTCTGGCTCCACCGCCAACTTCGCAACATTTACTGCCATCCTCCAACCCCAAGACCGTATCATGGGTCTCGGTCTTCCTTCCGGTGGTCACTTGACCCATGGATTCTACACTGCCAAAAAGAAGATCAGTGCCTCCTCCATCTACTTCCAATCTTTCCCTTATCAAGTAGACACCAAAACAGGTATCATCGATTACGAGGGATTGCATAAAAATGCAGATTTGTTCAAGCCACGCCTCCTGATCACAGGTGGCTCCGCGTACCCGCGAGACTGGGACTACGGCCGTCTTGCGGAGACAGCCAAAAGCCAAGGTGCTTATTTGATGAGCGACATCGCGCACATTTCCGGTCTTGTTGCTGCCAAAGTGCAAAACAACCCCTTCGAGTTCTGTGACATCGTGACCACAACAACTCACAAGACTCTCCGTGGACCGCGTGCCGGTTTGATCTTCTTCCGTAAGGATAAAGACACTGAGATGGAAGGCAAGATCAACGCCGCTGTTTTCCCCGCTTGCCAAGGTGGTCCACACAACAACACGATCGCTGGTATTGCCGTAGCTCTCAAACAAGCAGCCGATCCTGCCTTCAAGGAATACGCTAAGCAAATTATTAAGAACAGTCAAACCATCGCTGGTAAGCTTCACGAGCACGGTTACAAACTGCAGACAGACGGATCGGAGAACCACTTGATCCTCTGGGATCTTCGCCCGCTCAGCCTGACTGGGAGCAAGATCGAGAAGATCTGCGATCTCGCACATATCACCCTGAACAAGAACTCCGTTCCGGGTGATGTTTCCGCCATGACACCTGGAGGTGTTCGTCTCGGAATGGGTGCTTTGACATCTCGTGGTATGAAAGAAGCAGACATGGAAAAGGTTGCTGAATTCTTGATTCGCACCATCGATATTGCTCTTGATATTCAAAGCAAGGTGGGCAAGAAGCTTGTCGACTTCATCAAGGCAGCTGAGGGCCATGACGGTATCAAGCAGCTGCACGCTGATGTTGAGAAGTTCGCCACCAGCTTCCCTCTTCCTGGTGTTCCTGACTCATCTAAAATCAAGAAACCTTCTGCCTAATTCGCTCGCACATCCCTAAAAGTTTGAATGGGAATTCAACTTCCATTCTCTCTGCCCCTTTAATGTGTTAACTCTCCCTTGTCGTGCATTTGACACACCCCATTATTGTACATTTGATCTTCATTGCAAAAATACAAGACTCAACTCTGAATCTGCGTCTGTGGATGCTTACAATCGTTAGAGAACATTTCTTCCCATTTCCGCTTATATGATCCAGTATCCTCTTGAGGCAGACTCAATAAGGCAGTCCCATTGTTTCGCGTACTTTGAATATACCGGAAGAAGGGTTGAGGTTTATCTTTAAGTTCTTGTCGAGTAGGCTGATGCTGGCTTTTCAATGTATTTCGTCCCCCATCCGTCGCATCATCCTCATTTTCGGATTCGGACTCGTCACGCTTTCGACCACTAGTCCGAGACACTTGCTTTTTGAGAAGCCGATTGATCGTCTAGTAATTAAGATAAGCATATGCGCTGATGACAAAGACCAACATACCTCAATCTTGTCGTCTTCTAATTTCTTTTCAGTTTGATTGCGTCTTCTACGGGCCGTTTCAGAGCGTTTGAGGGCTATTTCGTTCTCTGTCATCTTGACCTTTTTTGATACGTCCGCAGGCAATTCTACCAATTCACTGGGCGGTGTTTCCACACCTTGACCAGCTTTCTCCTTGGCAAGCTGTCTTGCGGTCTTTGGAAGCGACGCAAAGATATTGGAATTCTCAAACTCATCTTGTGAGTCATCATCCAGCAGTGTTTCCACAATATCTTCGTCTAAGGACATCAGTACAACCTAATGAACGCTCTTTTGTCTCACCGTCATCTTCATTCTGGCCCCTTCTCTGTCTTTTGCCTCCACTCTTTCTACTACTTTCTTTCTTATTTTGATTGATGCGCAACTTGATGCGTCTGCCCGTTCTGGAAGTTACCACTTGATCGTCTTCAGCCTCATTTGATTCCTCCTCAGTGTCCACATATGTTTTCGCAGCTCCTGATCTTCTTGGACGACCAGGTCTGCGTCGCGCAACCTTGTGATTTGTTACAACCGGTTGCTCCTCATCTAGCTCATCGAAGTCTGATTCGATTTGAGCATTTTCATCGTCCTGCAGCTGATCAATGTCTTCGTCATCCTCCTCTTCCTCCTCCTCCTCCTCCTCCTCTTCCATCTCCCCCTCTTCGTCTTCTTCTAAGGCAGAGCTCAGAGATTTCTCATCTTCATCTTCATCCTCATTAATCACTCTTCGTCCCCGATTCCGAACGAGCGTGATAGTATCCTCTTCAGGAGTAGGTCCAACACTGGACGATCGCAGAGACTCATCGCTACAGAAATTTGGCATGAGAATAGTCCTATACAACCCCAACTGTCATGGACGCACTCATCTGCTTTATTACGTGGGACCATGGTGATGGTGAACAAATTAGGACGAGGTTGCCTTTAACACGTGTGACTCGCGTTAAGACCACCAAGTCGACATCCACGCTAAGGGAGAAAGATAATGTGAGGAGCTCATATTATTTACGCAAATAGTTCATTTACATCGATGTGTGTGGGGATGAAATCTCTCTGAAGCTACTTCCATTTTACTCAGACAGCTCCTGAGATCAGTATGCTTCTCAGATTCATACTTCTTATTTGTGTTTTCCTGTCACTCATTTCGTCTTATCGTACAGAAGGAGTCGTAACCGAAAGACCTTTCGTCGTCAAAGATCATCTACGAAGTCTCTCATCTCTTACAGACCCGCTACTTCGAGTGCCCTCAGCCGGTGCCCATCAGTTTGCCCACCTATCTTCAGCCATGGCGACCAACATATCAGCTACGAAGAATGATACGGTGCCTACAAAAGCCTTTGAGATCAATCGTCCTTCTAGGATCCTTCCTGAGAAACAGGGGCTTCGCTGGTCCACAATAGAAATATGCAGACACTCTTTTACAAACAGGTATGACTGTCACCTTAATTTCGTTTGCAATGACTGAATCGGTCCTCATAGCTACGGCTCTCCATTTGTTTCTTCTTATTCTCCAAAGTTGTTCGACGCAGATTTCCAAGATCCCGCCAAATGGGTATTTGTGGAGATGACTGTCAATGGATCTGGTCTAGGTCGCCAGTTTGATCGACTAGGCTCGGTCCAGCTTGATGGTGTAGAAGTTCTACGAACTGACAATCAAGAGCCTAGTGCGAGCGGTACAACGTGGTCTTTTACAAAGGTAGGAAGTACAAAAAGTCAACCTTGATACCTGATGAAAATGAACGAGTAGGAGATGAACAAGTACTACGATGTTTTTCGCACTCAAAGAACAATCGTATTTGATTTGCCGAATATTGTCAACGAAGTATATGTTTCTCCCCGTGAGTATTTTTCCAAAGAAAGTGTTTTCTACTGAAAACTCGTGCTTGTAGTCAATTACACCCTTACTCTCACAGTGTATATTCCAGAGAGCACAAACTCTTCAAAGATGTTGCCGTTATCCGCAGAATATGCAACCATTCTGCCGCTTTCTAAGCGGAGTATGACGGAGAACTCCTTCTTTAATATTGGCGAAGAGAGTAACGACACAGGCATAACGAAAATAAAACTGCCGAAAAATACAAAAGCAGCCATCATCGAGATTTATGCCAGCGGTACAGCCAAGGATGAGTTCTGGTACACGAACTTTCCAGACGCAGCTTTTCAGCAAGACGATGGTCAAGCATCTGATCTGGCTTATCCGCGGGGCCCCCTTCGCGAAATTCAGATCACCATCGATGGAAAGCTCTCAGGGATCATCCAGCCATTCCCCGTTATATTCACAGGTGGAATTAGCGTAAGTACGAAGTCTATGAGTCTTGAATGTGCTCTTGACTCGTCTCTCCTTCAGCCATTTCTTTGGCGTCCTCAGGTCGCCTACGGCGCTTTTGATCAACCTACGTATTATATTGACGTCAGTCCATTCCTGGGTTCACTAACAGATGATCAGGAACACGAATTCCGCCTGAACGTTGTGAGCGCAGAAAGGAATCAAAGCGTTCTATCGTGGTTTATTTCCGGTCAGTGTTTTTTCATTGAACGAGAGTTTTTGGACTGATTCCGGCACTTTGTAGGTAACCTTCAGCTCTGGATCGACACCTCGTCGGAGAGAACTATTGGTAGTATCAACATTTATGAAGCTCCATCAGCAGGAGACTACCTGTACGACGCAGAAGTGCAAGGCAATGTTTCTGCCAATGGGCACATGTCTGCTGAAACGAAAACAATAAAACCCCGTATTATTCATATTCAAGGCACACTCCAACCAGGGAGCCATGCAAAAGCTTTTACTGTAAATTGGCGGCAGGAAGTCACCTTTTCGAACTATAACAGAGTACAAGGGGCCGATGCTACCACGGAACAAAAGACTAAGGGTACAAGCTCCTCCATCCACGACGAGCAGAATTTCTTCACGAATGACTTTGAATTCTACCTGTCACTCTCTGGAAAAGGGCAAAACTATACATTGGAGAACTCATACCGGCAGAGGCTTTCATTTGGATCGACTGTATCCCCCATCGTCAAGGAACCGCAAACCCAAGCGGTTTACATGAACCAACACGGCACCGCTGAGAGCATCGTGAAAGACAACACGCTTGCTGGCGGTTGGGGAAGCACCCGTACTTCCTACTCATATCAAGACTCTGATGGGTTCACATTCAAGAGAGATAACAGCGTCCGGAACCAGTCTGTTATCGTCGATGAAATTAGTGGGACTCTTGCCCAGAAAGCGTATTCTGTAAAGTAGCAGCTACTAGAAGTGCTTATTACGTAATACATCACGTGTTTAATGCGCCGGTCGCTTCCGCTTTGAATTCGCGCTCGAATCGTTGGCTGATTGAACGCGCGCAAAGACAGCATTGGCAGCGAGAATCTTCTTCCCCATCATCTTGTGTAGTCAACATGTCCTTCGCTCGGTCCGCCATTGTGCGTCAAGGAGCACATATCAGGCACATGCCTGTACGTATGGCAAGCAGAGGCTTTGCCACGGCTAAAGCAGACGGAATCCCGATTGCTGCCTCCGGAGTGAGTAGAAAGGATGAAATGATGATGTTGCTCATCAAGCGATCACGAATGTTAGGATGATGGAAGTCACACGACTGTCGTTTCTGTAGCTGTTAAGGCAGGCCCACGTTTTGAGACGCAACCAGGATTGGCTCGTGAGTACTTCCCGTAGATCTTTTGGCAAAGTCGCTCATAAGGCTCTTTTCCACCACGACCAGACGTCCTCAAAAAGTAAGAACATTAGCGCGCGGGTAGAGTAGTACTGATCAGCGTCCACTCAAAATAGCTACACTTTCAAATCGAATGCCCGTCGTTCAGCTTTGGCTTTGGTTCGCGAGGCTGAATTGTACGGTGGAGTTCTGAGCAGCTCCTTGACAAAAGAGCACCTCGTTCTGACTGCGGAGTTTTTGCGAGGTGACGAGTGAGTAGATTGAGAACAGTCGAAGCATATCATGCTGATACATGCATTTGATAGGGACTACTTTGTCCAAGTTCTTGGTGATGTCTTGTCCTCCTCCAAGTTTGCTCCCCATGAGTACACCGAGGAGGTCCTCCCTCAAGTTCAAGGCGAGTATGATCAAGTTTTGCAACAACCCCAAACTCTGGGCTTTGACGTTTTGACGCAAACTGCATACCGTCAAAAAGGCCTTGGTGCATCTCTCTTCTCTACGCCATCCTCGCCTGTCTCGCACTCACAGATTGTGTCCTTTGCACAATCTGCTTTTGCCAAAGATAACATCGCCATTGTTGGTTCAGGTATCGACACTTCCAAGCTCTCCGATCTCACATCCAAATACTTCAAGAACGTGAGAGCTTCCAAGGGAGCCCTCGCTGCCGGCCCCAACAAATACTTTGGAGGCGATGCTCGTGTATCGTTCGCGCCAGACCACTCCGCTGAGGGACCCCGTGCACACTACGGACACTACCTCATTGCATTCCAAGGAGCTGGACTGGATGCTTCTCCCGAGCTTGCTGTATTGCGATCACACATGGGCGGTGAAAGCAATGTCAAATGGTCTACAGGATTGTCTCCTTTGGCGCAAATCTCGGACAAAGTGGCCGGTGCCAATGTCAATGCTTTCAACGTGAACTTCACAGATGCTGGTTTGATCGGTGCCTACATTACAGCACCTCATAGCAAAATCCTTGAGGCTGCAAAGCTGTCGGTTGCCGCCCTGAAGGATGCCTCTCAAAGTATCTCGAAGGAAGACCTCGAGAAGGCCAAAGCCAAAGCTCGCTTTGAGGCAGCCTCTTCTCTCGAGAGTCGGGCTGCTATTCACTCGGCTGTGGGTGGAGTGGTATGTAGTATATTTTTCTTCATCATCAGTACACTGACATGCCCCTCTAGCTCCTCAACACTGGAAAGATCCAGGCTTTGGAAGAGACTTTCGCCAAGATTGAGGGTGTCAGTGCTTCTGCTGTGTCCTCGGCAGCAAGCAAAGCGCTGTCCAGCAAGGCAACCACTGTTGCTATTGGGGATGTCTTCAATCTACCATACGCAGATGAATGCCTTTAATTCCAATTCCCTTTCGTGTAGCGCACATCATAAGAGGAATGTCATAATGTAGACACACAATTGAAAATACGCGTCACGTTACGCGCTTCCCTTGACCATCTAGTGTTATTCTTGAGCAGTCATCATCTAGCCTATGGCGGCGGCACCCGAGCAATGAGCGCTCAATCGAAGAACTGGGCCGTCGGTGGACCGGGAGGAGATGGTATGCCTCCGACTGTCTTCTCCTCAGGGGAGCCGATTCCTATCGGAGAGCAACTGATGCATGTAGATCAGGCAATCACACATACTCTGCAGCAGATCGATGCCAATTTCGCACAAACTCATCAGACAATCACATCCCGCATCCTCCCTGCCATCAAACAGTATGGCGTGGAAAGTCACAATACGTGGCAGGGAGCGAAATTCTGGCATCGGTTCTTTGAGACTGCAAGTGATATACACCTTGCCCCAGCACGAGCCGAAGACTCTATAGGTGAGGATATCTCGATACAATCAGATGTACAGCAGGCCCAGACCTTGGATGCTTTGCGAGATGAGGACCTGGAAGTCAAATCACGCGATAAACGACTCCAAGATGAATCGGGAGAATTGTCCGAGACAGACTTTGAACCGCCTCGCCTGTCGAATGCAAGTATAGCCGCCGCAACACGCCTTGGTCGGGTCGATCCTGACGAAGCGTTAAACGCAGTGGACACTCCTCAAGACGATGCGGCTGACAAGCTCGCATCGCCTTCTCAACGCACTGTCAAAACAGCTTTCCAGTCAAAACGGGTCACAACGCCTCGTGCACAAGCTGTCGAACGGAAAGACAGAAATGCTGCGTCACAACGCATTGGGATTACTGACTTGCGAAAAACTCCTCTGAGTACCTTCAAGGCAAGATCATTCCCCAAGTCAGCAGATAAGAAAGCGGAAGAAAATGATGACGATACATTAGAGTGGCCACCTGGAATGTCACCTCCCGTCACTATGCAGTTCTCTGTGCCTCGTAGTCGCTACATGAAAACGCCTGCAAAAGAAGCAGCTCACCTCGTGGTAGAGGATTTGCTCCGCACAGTCGAAGGAACAAGTCCTGCCACTCGGCGAACTTTGATGCAACAAAGATCAGGCAAAGAGCAAGGCATACATGACCATGCATCCTCATCAAAGGGTCTTATTGGTACGCCTTTGCGTAAACCTGTCTCTAGAAAAGGCCGAACATCGATGCCTACACCGCCAACCATTACCAAGCGAGTAGGGTCTCAGGTACCAACTTCTGGCCCGAGTGAAAGCACGCCAGCTACATCGTCACGCCTGTTTGATGAAGATGAAGAGGGAGGAGATCTGTCATTTCGGGAGTCAGGTGTGCGCGGAGAAGACGACATTCCCGCTGATTTAGGTACAGGGTTGAGCAAAGTGGCTTTAGGGACTTCTGCCTCCAGCATTGACAAGCTTCTTGATTCCTCTCAGCTGGATGATGATGACTCGGACAACGACGTGGATGATTCTGATGAGGAGGATGACGACGTTGGCTTTTCTGCCGGGTCTGTCGCCAAAGCCCCCTACCAACCTACTCAGCATCACATCCACGATGGCTTCACTTCGCTCACAGCGGCAAGTTCCTCTCTAAGTCACAGCATAGACGAGGATACTCTCTTTGGCATTCAAGAACCATCGCGTACACGTCATTCACATGTCAAAACTCAACTGCATGATCATAAAAGAAACGACGCTACTCCGCTAGAACAGAATGTACCTCAGCTACAAAGGGCCTCCGACCATTTTCGTACCAAACAGGCAGCATCTGCAACTCCTTCTGCGCGCGATTACCAGCCTATGGGCCAAGTGCAACAACTTGGAACGGTATTTAGAGGTCGTCCTTTGGTGAACGAAGAGAGGGATTACACATACAGTGCTCCAAGCCCTACACCTGCAGGTGCACAGAGGACACATCCTTCTCGATAATGTGCATAGCATTGCAAGGAATCAATCAACCTACAGAAAGAATATGAATATGAAGAATGACATGGGTAAAAAGGCTCCCCAGATCATGCCTCCGCAGTTTTTGCCTTTTTGGCGCTAGAAATCGTGGGAATGCCAGAGTCTTCCTTCCCGCTGGGTGCAGCGTCTCGCTTGCGTTTCCCTCCATCGCCTCCATGATGACGACCGCCGCGTCCGCCACGACCACCACGACCACCACCGCGGCCACCGCGGCCACCGCGGCCGCCACGACCTCCAAAGCCACCCGATGAGCGCTGAGAGCCTTGACCACCCTCAGCTTGCTCTTGCTCGCGCTTGTTGAGGAAATAGTTTGCACGGTAGTTTGCCCGGTCCAAGTAGAACTGCTTGGCTCGGGTCTCGTCTACACGTTCCCATGACACAGGCTGGCCACCCACAGTGATGCCTTTGGAGACAATTTCATTAAACTTGTCCTCGTCTACGCTGGATCGGAAAGCAACAGCTCCCTCCACGGCTCCTTGCGGGAACTCTACAAAAGAGGTAGGGTGCATCGTCGCCAAAGTATCCTTGAGATCTTTCCAGTCACCGCCCGCACCTGCGCCTTTGAAGGCGAGAACACTGTTTGCCGGAAACTCCAGTTGCTCCGGATCAATTGTCTCATCTTCTCTTGTAGACAGCTTCTTGCCCATGAATTCGAATTCCAAAGGTTGCACGCGATTCTCGTGTGCTTTTCGTTTCCGTTCCTCAGCCTCTTCGCGTTTGTGTCGGCGTTCCTTTTGAGCGTCTCCTTCGCTCAAAGCCGAAGGAAGCCCTTTTGCTTCGCGCTCTAGTTCTTTGAAAGCGTTGAATTTCTTGTTTCCTTTCACACCACCGACGCCACCACTTGTTCCACGTTGGACTGTGCTTGGGTCGATGCCTTTATCTGCCATCTTCATTTGACAGTACGCATCCTTGCTCATGATCTTAAGGGTCACGTCTCCAAACTTGAGCTTTTCTGCCTCGGTCAAGTCCTCTTTTCCTTTTTGAAGAAAAGCGTCCATCTCTTCAGAGTTAGAGAATTCAACGAACACCGAGCCTTTGAATGCATTTCGCTTCGGTTTCGAGTGAGCATCTCTACGCATGCGAACTGAATTGATCTTTCCAAATTGATCGAAAAACTTTTCAAGATCTTTTTGCAGTGTAGGCGTCTCTTCTGGAAACCCTTTGACGTAGACACTTCTGTCATACGCATCCTTTTGCGGAACCAACTCAGAAACACGTTTAATCTTGTCGCCTTGTTCGTTCACCAAAACTTGGTCGCTGGCACGCATAATTTGCGCAATCTTCTCCAGTCCAAGTGCTTCACGCAGGGGCCGCATGCGCTTAAAATCAGCCAGTGTAGCAATCGGAACCCATCCTTCAGGATCTTTCCGAGTAAGGGTGAACAAGAAACGATCGTAGGGCAGGTTGGAATCTCCAAAGTAGAATTCCACTGTGAAGAGGGTTATTCTCGTGCTTTCTGAGTCGCCATGAATATTACATACCTTGTCGCAAGCAAGCCTGCTCTACTTCCTCAGGGCTCATTGATTGAATGTCACCGATTTCCTCAGCCTTGGGAGCATCGGATGTGCTCTTGACTGCTGCTTCCTCTGTCATTTTAGATGAATGTTGCAGGAGCTTTCTTCACTGGCGCAGGGACATGCAGCTTCACTCTGGGAAAATTTCATGTGCACGTGCGCGAACACTTGAAGAACAAGGTACGAACGTTAACCACAAAATGATGCACATGGCTCTTCAATACATAGAGTTATTCAGTACAGAGTACATATTGTGATTGCCAATTATTCTCATATCATCCCCCCCATAAGCTCCGCAAATCAGCAAGGCGCTCCCTTCCTATCGGCTTCGTAGTGCCGCGACCTCCCATTGGGAGAGCATCCTCTGCCAAATTTTGCCCAGCGGACATGCGGGCCTCTGCTGCAATAAGGTCCGATGTGATCTTTCGACTTGCCTTGAGCTTTCCACCCTCGAGGCTAGTTTCTAGCTGCTTCTCTCGTTCAGCCTCTACGGTTTCAGCAATTGCTTGGACAGCGGGCGGAAGACCATTGGCTGCTGAATTGTTCACTACTTGGTCTTTTGCTGAGAATACAGGCCTCGGCATTGTGGTATTGATGAAATGAGCAGCCCGCGTGCCCTTTACATCCGCTTTGTTGGCTTGCTTTGCAATAAATAAAGGAACTGCCGTGCCTCGAGCTTTTTTGGCTTTGATACCAACCATTTCAGCCTGATTAGGGGGAGCGTCAACGCCTTGAGAATTATCTTGATCTGTGATGAAGCTGAGTTGGGCCCCAACACCAGTCCTCAAGGCTTTTGGCTTCAATGTGACCGTGGAAGAGGGTACTAATTGGCTGTTACCATCTGTACCATCTGCTATGGACGCCCACATGGAAGCCACATTGGCCACGCGCCCTCCTTTCCCTCCTCGAGCGCTCCGAACATCATAGGGGCGATTCTCTGAACCTTCTAGATGCGGTAGTTCTTTTGGTATCGGCTCACCTACTTCTGAAACGGTACTCGCGGCTGCATTCTGACGAGGAACTGCATTACTTGACGTGCTGTGCTCTGGTAAGACCAGTCGAGTCCTTCTTTTTTGTTCTGATGATGGACTCTTCTGTGCAAGACGTTCGTTTTCCAGAACATCGTTCGCTGCCATACCTTCGGAATGCTCTTCAGAGGTCAAAGTAGCTTTATTTCGCTGTAACGAATTCCTGTGGTTTTGCGCACCTTGTCCATCTTGTAAGAGAGTCGAAGGGCTGGGAGTCTTTGGAAGCGTGGTAATGTCCATTTTGACATGAGCACTGGAGCTTTTAAGATCCCTTGTGGGATTCTGAGACAACCATCCAGCTACACGGCTGACAGCTTCTTTGTTGAGTTGACGTTGTTCTTCGACATTCACGCTTTTACGTTCTGCTCGAAGCCTACCTGGGCTCGACTCGAGAGAGATTGCCGTCCGGTTGTCAATTCTTTGAGTTTCAGTCGTGGGGCTAAAGGGTTGAGATGAAACTTTCTTCCCGTCGGTGCAAGAAGGCTTATTAGTATTATGTTCCCCAACGCTTTTTCTTTCCTCAGAATATTTTGATATGCTCAGTCGCGTTTGCCTTCTCTCCTCTGCTCTTTTTCTCTCTTTCTCGTCAAGTAATCGTGCTGCCTCATCCTCTCTTGCTCGTCGCTCACGCTCTGCAGCCGCTATAGCAGCCGCTTTGAGGGCACTTTGCCCAACATCGATGGTGCTGCGCCATCCACTCTTGGCCATTTCGATTATGGGAGGTGTTTTTCTGTTTGGAGTAATGGCATCTCTACTCTTTGCATCTTCAGGCTCCGCTCTCAAACGGCTTTCTAATGCCGCAAGTCCTTCTCCTTGTGCCGAAGGGGCTCTCTTGGGCTCTTTCCTGATCTTGATGTCCGCTTGCTGCTCCGTCTCATCTTCTTCGTTACTCCCTCTTTGCCTGGAAACATTCCTGAGTGTTACTGGTTGATCGAAAAGATCACTTGCTTTCGGTCTAGCGTTCCTTATTACTTCCGCCGTGGACCGACTCGTCGGAGCTTCCGGAAGGCTTTTATCCGTATGGAATGGCATCTTGTCAGGCATTATTGCCAGAGATTCGTTGTCTGGTACCATGCCCATCCCTCGCATAGCATTCTGCATAACTCTTTCGTCATCTGCTTGTTGAGCAAACTTTTCGAATTGATCAATGTCGTTTCGAGTAACGCTTGCAGTGAAAGTCTTGGAAGATTTGAGTGTGTTTGCGGCTGATTCGGAATCTTCCTGTATGGTATCGAGCCCTACAAGCGGTTGTCCATACATTCCTAGAAGTTGGGAAGGAGATGGAACTCCTTGTTCCCGCGAAGAATGGGCCACGGAAGGAGACTGAGAGCCTTCATTCTGAGATTGTGTGTGCACATAAAGCGCATTGTCCAGGTAAGTCGCTTTTTGAGGGGCCAAGCCAGTCTCTCCAGCAACTGGAGCGCTGGCCCTTCGTACTTGTTCTTGGTTTCGTAAACGTGAAGGTCTAGACGTGTCGTCCAGATTAAAGCTCAGAGAGGAAGTCGAACTTTTCCTTGACGTTTCTTGGGCTGAGGTAGGGCGAGTGAAAGCTTGCTGCGGTTGTAAGAAAGAACTGGCGGTCCATCCTGGAACGTTGGGATCCCATATCAACTGGCCCTCAGGACCAGTCTTAACAGGAGGTGGAGGTACAGAGAAAGCTTCATAATTCAAAACAGCTGCAGCAGACGAAGGCCGTGATGGTGTTACAGTGAGGGCTAGGGGTGACATAGGTCCTGAATGAGGGTCTGTCATGTCGTTCTGGGTGATCACTGGTGACGCAGATGAAAGTTGATCAAGGCCATTTTGATATGGCGTCACCGCGCCATGGTGGTGGTGATACTGACCATGTTGACCCATTGCAGAACGACTCCTCTGAGGAATATTGTGCAGTTGGTCTAAATTAGAAGAAGCCGGTCGCTGTAAGCTGCCGGGATGAGCAACAAACAGAGGGATTTCTACGCTTAAATCCTTAGCAAAAGTGCCCATTTCCGCACTGATAATGGCGAATGTGTGAACCTCGAAGAGACGAGTCTTGCGGATGTACCTCAAATCACGAGGCAAATTGACGGCAAGGTTGACCACCACTTCCTCGTGGGGCGGAAACTCGTATGATGGGCCTTTGAAGTGCTGAGTATGTACAATCTCGGTGAATTGGGGCTCTAGGTTGACTTTCTGAGCTGGATGGTTGGACATGACGTTGACAGGAAACACCAAGCGGCGAGCAATGGCAACCTTCATCCCAGATAAGTGCCGTTTAGTGTTGTTTTTCACACCAGTCCGGATTAGCACCATGCTTCCTGCTACAAAAAGACGTTCGGAGATTCCCGCTTCAAGCCACACTGCTCCGCTGCCGCCCATGAAGACATGTGTATCGGTGACTGCCTCGACTGGCGACATGTACAATGGGCTAAGCTCATCATGCCAACGCTCTACGACGAAGGCATCTGAACGAACTGTGACAACAGTTTTTGTTTCGTTCCACCAAGCTTGAACGGAGCCCTTCAGTATATAACGTAGCTTTGCCTGACCGGCGAATTGGACGCTTGAAGGGGCAGAGTGTGGGATATGAAAAGAAAATGGAAACGTTGTGCGTCCTTTGCGAGCAGTCCAATAACCTTGCAGAGGAGCAGCAGGAAGTACAGCATTGGAAGGTGGCAGATGCTCCCCTTGAAACAAGGTCCGGTTGAACAAGAAGATCTGTGTAGCAGCATGGTCCCGAGAAGAAAGCTCTTTAGATATGATAGTATGCTCAGCTGCGCAATCTTGAGGCATGGAGGGACTTACCTTCAAAAGCTTCTAACTCAATGGCAATTTCTCCTAGGCGCAGTCGCTGCCTTGTGCTCGAAGACAGCTCCAGTATGCCAGATACATTGCCGCCAGCTTCAAATACAGAGCTAGCGAGAATGATCTTCATCTTGATTCGTGGATGTTTTGTTACCGCATGGATGTTGTTGGCGTCGTTTTTGTCGAAGTCTTGCTCTTGTTCGGTGGGACAGGCATACATGGCATGATGTAGATGTGGGTGTTGGTCTATTTCAGAGGGTGGAGGAGGGAGCCCATACTCTGGATGCCACGTCAGAGAGTTACTTCTTCGAGGTGCTTTGTGCTGGCTTGCTATGGAATGTGATGGTTGTGCATTTTGAGAATCTGACCCAGGGCTCAAGCTGGGAGGTGCAAACATATGGTGCTGAAAAAAGGTCGTTAATACTGTAAGTATATGGACGTAAGATGCTCGTTAAGGTCGTGAAGTTCGTGATAGCAAGCCTTTCAAATCTCTACAAGATCATGAAGAATCTGACAGTCGTGCGTTATACTACCCTTTGACCCCTGTCTCGGTGACCAATCTGGCTACTCCATTAGGGGTTTCGTTAGCTTCGATCGAGTGGACAAGCTCGGCGCACAGACGCTTTGTATTTGGCGCGTGATTGAGATCAACACGACGCGTGCTGCTTTGGCAGGACGCCATCACAAAAATTAAGTGGATATGGCTTCCAGCCAAGCTAGCTCTCACGGTAGAGCAGAGTCCTCCTCTTCAAGGTATAGCGGATACGAACAAGCATCCTACACAACTCCAAAGGCGTCGTCCAATCGCCCAAGGAGGAATGATAAACAACTATCTGCGAAACAATTAGATAAAGTGAGAACGATCGGCGGAAAATTGCTTGCAAATTGACTTCTCTTCATAGATCGTCAAGAATCTCAGCGCAGTACAAAAGCGTGTTGGTCATTTCCGCTCCGACTCATTGGGTTCATTACCAAATATTCATGAAAAGTCGGCAGACATTTCACCTGATGACATCATGTTAGGAGAAGATGGTCATCGAGAAGTGGCTTCTTATGTTGCTGGCTCGACAGACTCTGATCTCGTTAGCATTCAAGCACTATCAAATTTGGACTTGAATCAATCAATTGATCAAGAAACACAAATATGGCTGCAAAGACGAGGGGTCGATCAATCTTTGGTGAAAGGCTTTGGACGGGGACCTGACGGGTTAGCTTTGGCCAAGGTTGCTGCAAAAGCGTACAAAGGAAAAGCTAATGGTGAGTCATGCTTTTCAAGGTTATCAATTTAGTGTGAATAACATGGGTCCGTCAGCGCCACAAGATGCATTCTTACACGAAGCAAGTTTTGTGTTCAATCCTTTGATGCAGCGAGTTCCACCTCCTTCACCCCGCAAACAGAACACAGCAAAAGTGCCTCAAAATCACTATACTACTCATAGAAACGACCATCCACGCCTCTTTCAACGCAAAGAAGCCCTCGACAAGGATATCGTTGGAGGTCAAACGGAATCGAAACCGTCTACATCCAATGTTCCAATGCAGGACCTTGATGATCCTGACGATTTTGCCCACGCACCTAAGGAAGTGCAAGAAGCATTGATTTTAGAAGATCTCTTGTTTGTCCTACTGGATATCGAGGGGAGATACATCCATTATGCTGCAAATTACTCGCCCGACAGTCTAGGGAGCCGGCTGAAAGGGGCCAACTTCGTTGTCGATCAAGCGCTGGATCCGTCGCTGCGAGATTTAACGCAGAGGATCATCCCTCTAGGTACATATTATTCATCCATTTTCTCCTTTGTGGAAGCTGAGTCGAGTCTGGAGTACGGAACGGTCATTCATGCCCTATGCGCGTCTCTGCGAAAGCTCCTTAAGGAATACCAAGTACTTATTGTTCAACTCGAACATCAACTAAAAGTATCCCCAGAGTTCACTCTTCAACGTCTTTGGTTTTATATCTATCCAACTCTACGTACATTCGCACTCGCTCGTGACTTTCTCACGGAGATCATGGAGATCTCACACGCCAACGTCATTGAATCAGATGATGAGAATGAAGACGCCAGCAGTGCTGAAGATGAGGATGAAGTAGGAAGTGAGACCGATAGTTTAGACCGTCGGAGACGCGATCTGCTCCGGTACGAAGAAAGTGAAGATGCTGGAATCGTCGGCGGAGTAGTACGTGGCGGAGAAGTGCTCTCCATGCTTTGGGATAGAGTCGTCAAAATGGGTGGTGATGAGACTGCGCATAAGCTTTTCTCTACACTGCTGCATGACGCCTCTCAGCCATACTCGCGAATTCTTCTACGATGGATCAGTACAGGTCATCTGTCTGATACGTATGATGAATTCTTGGTGATGGAGAATCCTCGCGTCAGTCGTGCAAGCTTAGAATCGGATCCAACCGATGAATACTGGGAAAGGAGATACATGTTACGCGATGAGGCCGCTCTAGCCCAAAAGGAACACGAAAGGCAACAGGGACTCGATCTGGATTCAATTGTTGAGGAAAATGGATCGCGCGGGATTTTGACAGGTGGTGCGAAAATCCCTGCGTTTCTCGAACCGTGGAAGCGCAAGATTCTCTTGGCTGGCAAGTATCTCAATGTTATCCGAGAGTGCGGTAGAGAAGTCCCGCACGACGAAGCTGTCCAGCTTCATGAGATGCAAGATATCAACATTATCGAGGAAGCGTTTTATCAGCAAGTCGAGTCAGCATACCAGTACGCAAATAGAGCATTGCTCAGCCTGCTACTTCATGAACAGAATATCATTCCTCGTCTGCGGTCAATGAAACATTATTTTTTTCTGTCACAATCCGACTTCTTCTCGTCTTTCCTGGAAGCAGCTGGACGCGAGCTGCGAAAAGAAGTTGTGGCAGACAAGGTGCGAGACGTAACCATCATGCGGCTTCAAAGCCATTTAGGTATGGTCCTTGGCAGCTCCAACTGCATAGGTTTCGAAGATCCTTTCCGAGAAGATATTCGAGTGCAGCTGGCCACGGAGAATGCCTATGATCAGCTGAAACGAATTGCTGAGATTCGTGGAGGCATAGAAGCGGCGCGTGCTCAGGCAAAACTTGCGCGACAGAAGGACAAGGATCGAATTTCTTTACTGGAACTTCTACAGTTCGATCTTACTGTGAAGTTTCCGGTGTCTCTAGTCATCTCGAAGAAAAATATTCTTCGATGGCAGTTCCTGCAACGACCTATCCTACATCTCAAATCTACAGAGAAAGTACTGTGCGATCTTTGGATGGAACATCAAGACACAGCATGGCGGTCTGTGGAGCGCCACCATCCTCAATTGCAGCAGTGGAAAATGCGAATATTCCGGCTACGCCATCGAATCCTCTTTTTCGTTCAACAGGTGCTTGCTTTTGTCACAGCAGAAGTTATTGAGCCCAATTGGCATGAGTTAGAAATCAAAATGGAGCAAGCGACGACGGTTGATGAATTTTTGAAGGACCACTTTGACTTCCTCAACATCTGCCGGAAGGAATGCATGTTGACAGACCTCCGCTACGTCGAGGTAAGGCACGAGAAGGTAGAAAATATGATGCTTACCCAGGTATTCCTAGATGATGTCCAAGCTCATGTCAGTTGCAGTGATTTTCTGTGAGAATCGGGTACGATTTCGGGATCAGCTTTTCATGGAGCGAGAGTCAGCACAAGATGGTCAAAACGCTCCAAAACTGCATGAAGAAGTCTCAAGTTTTCTAAGCCGGATCGAGGCGCATTGGGAGAAGCGTTTACGGGTGAGTTCTATTGGGCCTTGCGCGAATAATGACTGACGGCTTTGCACCTCAGACATTTAAAGATATCGTCGCCCTTCTCTCCACAACCGACAACCCTGCCGCCCTACCACTATCTTATCGGCTGCAGTCAGCCTAACATACGCACGTGATATGTGCTTTAAGTGCCGCTGCCTCTGCCATGTAGTTGCTTACCAGGACGAAAATGTACTTTTGCGAGCAAGGGCTCTGTGCCTGTCTATTTCTTATTAGACCTGAAGCGAGAACCCCACGCACTGACTAGAGTAGTGGTACGCGCTGACGGATATAGTGCCTCGACGTCGTAATCCGTCGCGCGCGCAGTGGTCCAGGCCATTTGCCTACGTCTTAATCGTCACAGTTGTCGTCTGATCCGTTCTTGGTTCAGTCTTGTTGGCTTGCTTCCCTCTTGTCTCTCTCTCTCTTTGACTTGGCTGGCTGCGTGTGGTGTTTCAGTAACAGTGCTCGATCAGTCTTAGGCAGTGTTCGATCCGTATTTGTTTCTTCTTGGCTTCACCTTTGTACCATTCCGACGGCTACGCTTTGATCCGGTTAAGGTGAGAAACAACCTTGCTCTCGTTTGGATGCGTGTACTGACGTTGTAATGCCCCCTCACGCACAGTTTCATTTGTGTACTTGTGTCTCGCTCTGCACTACATACATTTCAACATGGCCGCTAAAGTCTATGTCGGTAATCTGTCTTGGAACACAAATGACGATGGTCTCGCACAAGCTTTCTCAGCTTACGGGCAATTGACGGACTATGTGAGTTGGTCGTCTGTTCCTGGTGGATTCATCTCATGCCCTAGAAGATTGTCATGAAAGATCGCGAGACTGGTCGCTCGCGCGGTTTTGGTTTTGTAACCTATGGCACACAACAAGAAGCCGATGCTGCCATTGCCGGTCTCAACGAACAAGAGTTAGATGGTCGTCGTATTCGTGTAAACATGGCTAATTCTCGGCCTATTGGGTATGTGTGGCATACTAGGGCTGCTTTCTTTTCTCATCCTTCTTGTAGCATGGGCGCTGGCATGGGTGCTGGTGGTTATGGGGGCGGCTATGGCCCAGCTGCCATGGCACCACAAGGATATCCTGGCGGGTATGGTAAGTTTCAGAATACTACCAAGAAGACCCTTGCTGAATCTTCTTCTGAAGGGTATGGTGCCCCCCAGAGTGCTTATGCTGGCGGGTATGGTGCTCAACAGGGTGCATACGGTGCTCAGCAGGGTGCTTTTGCTCAGCAAGGATTCAATGCTCAACATCCATTCGGTGGCCCACAAGGTTATGGTGGCCCACAAGGCGGATATGGAGGGTGAGTATAAACTTATCAACCCATAGGCTCCCCTCTCAACAATCACACCAGGGCTTTCCCGCCGCCTCCACCAGCCAATGGATTTGGCGGTCAAGGAACTGGCTTCCCCGGTGGCCAAGCTGGAGGGTATCCCGGCTCAGGCCAAGGTTCCGGTTATTAAATGTGCTGTACATTTGTTACACTTTGTCCCAAACGCCACTTTGCCATCGTTCTGAAAACCTCTCGGGTTAATTCTTTACGATCCTTTTTGTCTATCTTATCTCCATGATCGTATTTCCATTTCCACTTGCCTAACGAGCGTGTGCGTGTTTGTGCGTGTCTGCTTACTCCACATGACAGAGTTTGATGGTAACCCACGAACTATATTCGTAAAAGACCAATGTCGACACAAAAGAAGGCAATCATGTAGGTTTTAGAGACTTTCCAGAGCACAGCTGAATCATTGGATAGCTATGGCGCGACCGGAGCGGTGGGAAAGCCGCTGCTTGCGGAACTGCTGAAATCGCCCGAGTACTTTCAGGTCCATGCCTTTGTCCGCAAGCATTTCAAGGAAAGCTCACCCCATAAGGATGATACTAAATTGGTAGAACATGTGATTGACTTTGACAAACTCGTCGACTCTAAAGAGCATTCAGAAGAGATCAGAAATGTGGATGCGAACACCATATATATCACATGTGCGTATCCTGAGCAGCATTACGTGTCGTTGGTTGATGGTTGTCATGATTCCGACAGTGGGCACAACAAGAGCTACAGCGGGATCAGCCGGCGCTTTTGAGAGGATTGATCGCGAGTATGTAGTTGCAGGGGCCCAAGCAGCTTTGCAAAATGCTGCAGATGCCCGAGCCAAACAAAGCCTGGTGTACTTGTCTTCTACCGGAGCTACCAGCGGTTCACCGTTTTTATACCCCAAGAGTAAAGGCCTTACCGAAGAAGCTCTTTGTACGTCTTCCTAGCAACAAGTGCTTATTTCTGACACAACTTTTAGCTGCGTTAGGATATCCAGATTGTATTCTATTCCGACCCGGATTCCTGGCAGAAGCTCAGAGGGAGAAGAGCCGCGCTCTCGAAAGCATTTTTGGTGTACGTAGAATCGCTGTGGAGAAGTATTAAGCGCTCCCGCTAACGACATTCTTTGGTACAGTCGCTCATGACAAACGTTGCTGCTCGTTTTACGGACAGCGCTGAAATCAAAGTTTCTCTACTAGCGAAGGCAATGGCTTTCGCTGGACTCCAAGGTTCTGCCGGCTTGACGAGTGCCGGAGTGGGATCGCCGCCCAGCGACAAGTTCAAGAGAGATGGGCAATCAAACACAAAAATTACTGTGGTCAACAATGCAGAAGCAAAGCGACTCGCTACGATCGCGCAAGAATGAAGCAGAATTATCCATTGTAGTTTGGTATACGTTCGTAAGGCACCGAAAATGTGATGACAAAACTATCTGCACTTATACTGGAACAGAAGCAGTCTCCTTTCTCATCCATATGTCACTCTGCCTGAGCGACCGAACGCCAAGCGCCATCTCTTCATGCCCCAGCGACGAACATACAGCACACGAGGAATGACTGTGTACCTGAGAGGAGTGAAGCAGAATATGAGCGAAAGATTCTGTATGATCATTCAAACTTACTGATGCATTTTGTGATGTACATGAAAAGAAGGCATTGTGACTTGCTCCTAAAAGTGTGTGGAGCGCAAGGAACCCCAACACATGCCAGAATAGAACAAGATCTGGTTGCACCGCCCCTAGCGTAGGGACTACTTGATGTTTGGGCTAGACCCACGCGTAAATAATTCATCGGCGATTGATGTTTTGGGAGAGATGGATCTTCAGGTAATCTTGTTTTGCGCCTCACCTTGTCGCTCTCGATCACAGCGATTATGCGAAGAACAACGAGTTGGATACATTAATCAATTCACTGCTACAGGCAGGGCCAATCTTAAGGTCATAGGTGCGTGTCTCTTCAGATACGTTGCTAGAAAACAATGCAATCTCGAGATCCGATCATGGCATCGTCTCCGATTGGCTCCTCTGCTTCCAGCAGTCGTCCATCACAGATGGTTGCAAGCCCAATGTCCACAGAAGATCATACCAAGCCGTCCACATCTCGTCGCATCACTACGCCTCTTCAAAGAGCTCTAGGAGAATACCAAGATGATGCAGATTCACTAGGATATCAACCATCCGCGTCAGAAGATGACGAGCTTCGCCATTCAGATTCAGGCGCATCCTCCTCCTTTCCCAGCCAGAAGAAGAAGCAATCCTCTTCTAGTACGCCTCAAATCCAGCAAGGATCTGCCACTGGGAAGCGCTCTGGACTCTCCACGCCTCATGGTCCAGGGTCTAGTGCATCTCCCTCCCTCCAATCAATTCGGGCCCAGCTCTCTAGTGGGAATGCCAGTGCAAATAGCAGTCGTTCCAACCTCCCTCTACAAAACAAAACTTCTCTGTACAGGCGTCAGGCAAGCGCTGCTAGTAGTGCAGGCGATGCAAGTGAGGATGGGATCACTCCTCTGAAAGGCGCTCAAGATCTTAGTAGAGCAAAAAGTGTCAGTAGCGTCAGCAGCGTCAATTCGACGAGTAGCATGGAAGCTGTTCCTTTTCGCGCTGCTCCATTAGGGAACGTCCGTCTAGGCTTCGGCGGCTATGCTCGCGGCTTGGGCAGAGGACGTGACCGAGCGCAGATGTCCGATAGATACCATGCACAACCAACCACGAAACCAAATCAAGAAGAGGAGGACGCCAACTTGCTCGTGGACGGGCAAATGGCAAACGAAAAAAGGGAAACACCGACTGTCGAGGCCCTCGATGTAGCGTATAGTAAAGATGCTCGGTCCCGAATATTGCCAAAAGGCCCATCGGATGATTGGTTATACCGAAATGCCCCAGGAATGGGCTCTCGTCCTCGCATGCAGCACCACACAGTCGCTGTCCCTGGTCGTTCACCCAGGCCATCCATTCCCACCTCGTTCGACCCAGATGCGCCGGACGAGGATGTCGAGTCTGGCACTTCTCTCTGGCGCACGAATAAACCCAGTATCCGCAATAAGTTGGCAAAGCGCGCCGGGAAACTCGGACTGAAGCCTTTGACAAGTGTGTCTTCCCCCGAAAGGATGATTGGCTTGTATACAAACAATCTCAATGTCCAGTCAGAGTCCCATGGTGATGGGCAATCAAGTATTCCAGGACAGCTTACCCCGTCGGTCCGTTTGTCACCTGAGGGCAATATTCGCACGAGGCCGCATCTGACCTCAAGCGTCAGTCCCACCACCTTTGCGGATATTGATTTCACAAAAAATACAAGTAGTATGACCAATGCCCCCCTCGTTGTGCCTAAGCATCCACCAGGTCCACCAGGGTCAGGTCCCCCACCATCACCGGGGCTCGTTGGTCTGGCAACGTATCCATTCCAGCATGCACTTTCCACGGAGGGAACACAAGACAACCATTCTTCCAGTATTATTCCTTCCAACGAAAGCGAAGGTCCTCATGAGACTTTTGCAGGAGATCCACCTCATCATCCCATTGCGTCGCCAGAGCCGCGTCACACTGGACCCTCGAGTCTTGCTTATAGTGCTTTACTTGGTACGTCCACTCGATCACCAGTTGGAGTTCGTACGTCATCCCCGTCTAAGCAAACAATCTCGCCGTCTACACCGCCGTTGACACCTGCGCAGAAAATTCAGTTGGATGCACAAGCTGGAAAAGCAGTTCTTCCTTCGGAGCCGAGCGGATCGAGTCCAGGCCCAAATCCTCAGGACATAAAACAACAAAGTCCTATGGAGACCGGTATTGGTCAGACACAGGCGCCAAAGTCGTCCAGGACATCAGCACAGCGCTTTTCGGGAGGTAACCAGACCTTACGGAACAATGAGATGAAACAAAAGAGACCCAGCCTTTTACGTGCATTGACAAGCGAGAGTGGTCTGAATTTAAAGGGCAACATGTCTTCGAAAGACTCAAGGAGGATGCGGAGGGAGAGCGGATCAGCACGAAGCTCATCCTCATCTAATTTAGAAGGTCTCACTAGCTCCATGTACAAGTTGGAGACCTCAGGATCACCTTCTAGTCCACCCTCTCGACCCTCTCGATCCCTCATGAAGCACCCCTCAGTCCAAGTACTCCGAGATGAGCCTGGACCACAGGGAAGTAGAAACGATGGCTTGCGTGCACCTGCATTTAGCCGGGATCTCAGCACTCTTCATTCCACCCCGCGTAGGGGAAGTCAAGAGATCCAAGGATCATCTTTTCAATCTCGCATAAATATCACTAGTAGCACAACGCCATCAGACCTTCCATCACAGGCAGCCACAATATCTTCCAGTGCTTCAGCTTCCCCTAGAGGCTCACCTGTTGCCAACGATTTGCCCCTCCACGCTCTAAGTCATCTCCCTTCCAACAAACTTTCCGTACAACCACTTGGTTTCAGCGGAGATCAAGATGATTTGAGCGAAGCAAAACAAACTTCCGACGCACCCTCGATGCCATGTTCATCTCCAGAACGACAATCTAATTCATCTCCACAACAGAGTTCAGAGCAAACGCGATCGCCCGAGACTGTGAAAACAATTGTGAAACAACCTGACGGCAGTAGCGCTAGTCGAACGGCAAGGCTACGTGATGATTTTCATTTCGGTGAGCTCTTGGGCGAAGGGTCTTACTCGACAGTCATTGAAGCATGGGACCTTTTGTCCCTGCGTGAACGAGGGTTGAAGATCCCAGAAGAATTGACTGGCAACAAAAACAATGCGTTAGCTGCATTTGCTGGAAAAACAGGTGAAAGGAGGGAGCAATTAGAGCTTTTGAAAGATGCAAAGCTTTACGCTATCAAGATCTTGGACAAAGTGCATATTTTAAAGCAGAAGAAGCAAAAATATGTCGGTGTGGAAAAAGAAGCGTTGAGTCGCTTGACACGGCATCCAGGGGTAATCACTTTGTACTGGACATTCCAGGATCAAGAAAGCTTATGTGAGTGGAAAAGCATGCCGCCTCGCTGCACGCTGACACGACGACGAAAGATTTTGTTCTGGAGCTAGCACCTAATGGCGAGCTTCTGAGCTTCATAAAAAAACTGGGCAGCTTCAGTACGGAATGTGCACAGTATTATGGTGCGCAGCTCCTTGATACAATTGAAGGAATGCACAAAGCTGGTGTACTGCATCGAGATGTGAAGCCAGAAAACATCCTTTTAGATGCAAATATGCGCATTCGGATTGCCGACTTTGGTTCTGCAAGAACCTTCGACATTCGGTCCAAGGAACCTCAAGAAGTATTGACTGGTAATACACAGAGACCAAGCAGCTTCGTGGGCACAGCAGAATATGTGAGCCCTGAGCTTTTAACTGACAAACGGGTCTCTGAAGCAAGTGATTACTGGGCAATGGGCTGTATACTATTTCAGATGTTGTGTGGACGCCCTCCTTTCAAGGGAGCGAGCGAGTATCAGACATTCCAAAAAATCATGCGAAGAGAGTTAGATTTCCAAGAGCATTTCCCCGAAGTGGCCAAAGATCTAATCAACAAGCTTCTTTCGCTTGATCCTACCACACGACCTAAACCTTCGGAAGCCAAGGAGCATGCCTTTTTTAAGGGAGTCGATTGGAACACCATATGGACACGCCCTGCACCAGAGTTGAAGGCTGGACTCTACCAAAGACAGGCTGAACAAAGACATTTGCAAGCGTCTGAGGAGGAAGGTCTAAGTGGCGAAAATGAGGAACATGAAGAGGAGGATGGCGACGCGGACGACACCGTATCTTTGGAAGGCCCTTTAGCCAATGAACAGAGGATCATGCCGCATATTCAGCAGAAGTCCTGGGAAACCCATGTTGATGATGCAGACGATGACGAAAGCTCGATGTCAGATTCCAATGCGCCTGTCTTTCGCAAACGAGGCTTCTCTGCAGGAGCCTCAGCTGCAGAAAGAATGCTATCCCAAGTAAGCAGCACTACGCGGAAAGGAAGTAGCAATATTTTAAATAAGATGGCTGCAGGGTTTGCTGGAGATAAAAATACGGGCCGTCCATCGCCATTGGGACCCATGTCAACAAATCCAGAATACCATTCTCCAAGGTCGTCGCAGCAACCTTCCTACCAGGCATCCGACACACGTCTTTATGCCTCTTTAGCTACAAGTTGGGCGGCACTGTTACTTCCACAAGAATCTCTTCTATATGCGTGTCCTGTGCTCCATAAGACTACCAGTGCACTTCTGCGGAATAATACCAAAAAGCGACAACTTTTACTCACAGACTTTCCGCGGCTTCTGTGCGTGAAAGAAACAAACGACCAGCTCAAGGTTAAGAGTGAGATCATCCTTGGTGTACCCAGAGGGAATGTGCAACACGAGATTCCTGATCGGTCGATCACCCCAACGAGTACCTCCACGGATGACAAGAGTATACACCAAGAAGTTCAGAGAGAAGCCAGTAGGCAGCCGGCAGAAGGAGACCGGTCTTCTCAGATAAATAGAGCGTCGGCCCCGTGGCTTACACACATGCGGCGACAGTCTAGTGCTGGGCCTCTGCTTCCGTCGTCTCCACCGCTGGATCGCGAGCAGCAAGTTCCACAGAGAGGCAATGGGGAAATCCATGATGCCATTGCGGCAGGCAAGAGAAATAGCGGCGCGGTGCGCACGCAACCGACTGCGTCGACACCCTCCACCCAACTTTCACCAAATGTGATGACTTCGATTGAGGCCAAGTCAATTCGTAGCTTCGTGGTTCACACCCCCGCTCGATCATACCTTTATGAAGACCCCACGGGCGACGCGAGCCATTGGATTAAGAGTATAACCATAGCCGCGCAGAGACATGGACTTCCCTTTGCATCGTCCTGAGCTCTCCCACATAATTGTACACCATACCAGTTTTGCACAAAGACCAATCATGAATCACAATGAGTCGTATATGAACAGTGAGATTGTGTGTGAGACATTTGTACAGATGATGATGGTCTTCTACGCGGCACTTTTGCTGCCAGCAATACCCTCTGCTGCGACCACTCCTAATACTTGATCATCGTCATCCTAAAGGAGTCAATCACATCAACAGATAGCTATGTAACTTCCACGTACCTGTTCACGCACATCTGAAGGATCGATATACGACTCAGGGGGACCCACAGGAGGCTTGCTGTTGTGGTATGGTGCGCCGTTGCCGTTGCTGCCCTGATAAGGCATGTGTGTATAATACGAATGGCCGCCTCGACCTCCCCGCGGATTTCTCCTCATAGGCCTGGCTGTATATTGCATATTTGGTACAGCTTGCCGGTACTGGTTGTACATTGGGTCAGAGGGGTAGTACGGTGGCATGTCGTAAGTCATTCTTTTGTCGTTTCCGTTGGCTAGTTGAGGCGTTCCATAGAAGTGCGGTTGGTACGACAGAGGGAATGGTCCATTTGGTGGTCCAGCATTTGCAAAGAGCGGCAATGTATCTTGTTGCGGTTGTTCTCCTTCGCCTAGGACATACGTCTGCCAGCCATGAGTTTTGCGAACCATGGTACGATTATCGTTGAGTTGCAAGACGCTGCTGTACAATAGCGTGTCGCGGATCACTTCAACATTGTCCGCACCAGCAAGATTTTTCACGCGGTTGAAGCTGGCAACGAAGCTCAGCAGCACAAAACCTTCTTCGTTCATGTTCTTCCGTAGAAAGAAGTCGCCCTGCAAATTCGTGTGTGAAAAATAGAATTCTATCTGTGTCAACAGCTTGTATGTTGGCTCTGTGGTGGTTGACGAGCCTTTTGGGCCAAGCTCTATCGGTGTACTTTCCGGTGCTGGAGGAATGCTCTGGCCATACATCATAGGTGCAAGATAAGGAGGGTAGTTACTCCATCCAGGATGAAAATATGGAACGTGTTGCCCGCCGTACGGAATTGAGTAGTGATTGTAAGCTGCGGGATCATAATGCTCTGAGGGTCGCACATTGTTCCTGTGGCGTGGACCTTTAGGTACATCAGGCATAATGACATTTGATCCATTTTCAGGTGCAGCCCCTTTGTCTGGAGTCTTGCTACCCTTGGGCAGATCGTTTCCCAATCTTCCCTCCTCATCACTTCGTGGACTTTTTTGTCCTCCTCGTCCGCGTGATCCCCTCGGGGAGCGATTCTCCCTACTGAATTTGGATGTACTAGGCGTAGACGGAAGGCTGGCATTGAGGTTTTGCATAGCAGGCGCAGCAGAAGCCTCTTCAGGCAGTCGGAGATTTTCCAAAGCTGTGCTGATCTCTTGAGAGGACACATGATTTTGGGCGTGGTGACTTATCTCTTCTCCTGCAGGAACGCCTCCTTGTGAGAAGCGAACAGGGATCCACTGTTTTCCTTTAACGGCTTTTTCCTCTGCACTCTCCACGCTTTGACCAGATAGGTGTAGAGATACAGGTTTCGATTGACCTAATGTACTGTTGGATGCTCCTTTAGCTCTGCGGTCAGTCGTAGCAAGATTCGGTATCGGCCAACTGCTTGCATCGAACACATGTGGCGATGTAACACCGTTCGATTGTGACCCTTTTGTGCCATTTGGTGTGTCGCTGGAAGGCTCCATACTTGCTTCTTGAAGCGCAACACGTGATGAAGTTGAAGACACACTCGCTGCCGTATCCTCCCAAGCATTCTTCTTGGGCAGAACAGATGTAGAGGTGACTGGCTGTGTCGTTTCTGATGAACGCACATCTGGTCTGCTGTCCTGAATAGCAGCATGATTATCGTCCTGCACCCTTTCCTTTTCTGCCTGCTGCTTTTTCCGTACCTCCCAAATGTTTAGAAGGCTTTTATTGCTGGTGAGGTCTGGTGAGTGAGAGGTTGATGGATTCGGAGAGGACTCGGCCGTCTCACGAGAGGATGCAGCAGGTGACACAGTACCAGACATGGCGTTGGTTGACGTGCTCAGCGAAGAGCCAAGCGTGATACCAGCTTGTGTGGAAGACTCTAGATGTGAATTGGAGCCCCTTCCCAACAAGACAGGAGAAGCTTGTTGTTCCTTGTCTGTATTCCCTTCTTTGGCTTTGCGAAGACGCTCCGCGTAGGAAAGGTGAGGCTTTCCCGTACTAGCCAATGACCAAGACATTTTCTTTGTACAGCTGTTCTTATAGGGACTGTGGAGATTTTCCGCCAACTTCAAATCGATGGCTTCGTAGGCGCACTCGTGGCACGTCTCGAGTCTTACTGTATACTTGTCCGAAAGCTTTTGTGCCACCGAGAATACGGGGTTGAATCGGACTCGATGTAAAGTTGTGTTATATTGTCGATGCTTCTCAGAGCTTGCAGAGAAGTGTTTGGATACTGAAGGATGAGGAGATACACGAGTAGTGACGTTGTCTCTTGAGTAATAGATGGGCATGAGTAAACTCTTTTCAAATATGTGTAGGGGCACAAATGGGGACAAAGTAGAAGTCTACATGATCCAGCACACAGATTTGTACGTGCGCTGGCTGCTTTAGCTTCCACTTTTGATAGCTCCGAAGAGTTCTCTGTGCCTTTGTATAGTCTCTGTGCAGGCGGCTGTGGCGCACAGTCTCATAGTGGCTGCGCAGAATATGCCACCAGCAATGCTCCCTTTGTGCTCGTAGCATGATAGCGCAGGCTCGTCCATCTTACTCACCTTTGATGCGACTTTCGAACACCCCTTCTCCGAAAAAGATTTCACGTCGCTTCCTTGATAAGTATATCCGTCACTCGAGAGGAGGTCTACTGGTAGTCAGCTTTGAATATGTAGTGCGCAAGGAAGGTAATGTACCTAATAATCTTTCCAGATCATACGCGCACGGCGCTTTAGTTTCTAAATCCTGTGCGCATGAACCGGGGGGTTTTACGTTTGGAATGAAGCAAATATTACGATCGGTCGAGTTAATGCCAGACAATTTGGCTTCCGAGAGTATGTGATGAGACTTCAAATGAAGTGCACATGTCAGACAGTAAGCGTATGCGACGAAACGAATAATAGCATGTCATTGTCCATGAAAAGGAGGAGAAAAGTAGACGAGATATCTAAAGAGGCGGTGCTCCACTTGCTGCGAGGCACATCAAGCTGCACCTTTGAACAAGTGTGGAATGAATAAAAACACAGGGTTCTCCATAGTATGGAAAGGGTGAGCGCCATGATACATGGCAGATATCTTGCTAGGATGCTGGAGGGCGAGTAATGCTGCAGATATTGCTATCAAAAGAGAGTTGAGAGAGAACGCGTGTGTGGTGTCCCCAATACAGAGTAACCGACCACTAAAATGGAGCAGGGAGTCTAGTCACTTCATCCTTTCAGAAAACCCCAGGACGCCCTTGGCTTGGTCGTGGTGAGGCATATGCTTCGTGCGATCCATGGTGCTGAGAAGGGTGATCATAGTAGCGAGAAGGATCAGAATAGGCCGAGTCATTGTAGTACTGCTCGCCAACATCGCCTTGGGCTTGGTGTTCACCCCATCCTTGGCTGTTGAGGGAATGAGTCTGGGACATGTCTACACCAGCAAGTGGCGAACGTGCTTGAGATCGAGGCGTCCCCAACTGAGGAGGGTTATCGTAGTAGGGTGTATTCTGGCCGCTGACCTCATGCATTTTATATGTGTCAAAGGTATTTGTGCTGCCACGGCCATCATCGTTGTACATTTGAAAATTTCCAGCCGGGTTCGGAGTGTGGACACGTTTGTACTCTGGCCCACCAGACGTGTACCCTCCCATTCCATAGATGGCACCACCGCTGGAGGAAGCCGCTGCCTTCTTCGTTGCTCCCTTGCGTGCACGACGGCGCCAACAAAACAGTCCAAGAGCGATCAAAGCTACAACGGCTGCCGCTGCGACAACGATACCGACTAACTTGCCCACGCCAAAGTTCTCAATACCGCTCTCCGATGGCGTTGCATCGTACTTGGGATTGTTCACGGCAGCCGGGAGGGCCTTGGGAGCAGCTCCTACTTCGATGTTGTTGGGAATAGTTGCGCCGTTCTTCTCGTTACCAACCATGATGAGCTTCCCTATGCTAGGGATACCGTCGATTGTGATAAACAACAATGCAGGCCCTTGCACAAACAGGTTTTGGTTGACGGGCATAGGGTTCACGATGTATTCGACAGATCCATCATTATTGACCGTGTAGGAGTGTTCAAGCTGCAGACTGCGTTGACCCATGTTCATGGCGTGCGTCGAAAATCCAGGACGGATGACCATGACTTTGGTTGCATTGGCCTTGAAGTTTGCAGAGTCTCCCATGAAATTGGCGTCCATTGTAAAGTTCCAAGTATTTCCACCGTACAAGATGTATTCGGGCAAATTCTGGGGCTCTGGTCGATCTTCACAGTAATAGGGTGGGTACCATTTCTCCACTTCATACGTCGTGTTGAAAGCTTGAGGATTATCACGGACAGGCATGTCGAGCGATACATCTTGGTGTGGGTTAGAGCCAGATATCACCACCGATCCATCGGGTACCAAGATAGCACTGGAATGATAAAGGCGAGCAATGTTGGAAGAACCAAGACCTTCGGTCGAGAGGCGCTGTCCAATTGGCTTTTCGGGGTTGTAAAGAACTGGCTGATATGTAGGGTCCTGCGCAAGTCCCTCCAGTCTTACACCATCGACTTGATTCCATGTAGTGTTGCCATAGCCAGCAGTACCACGTTCAGCCCCATTCACGATAACCATCTGACCATCGGGCAAATGAATAAATTGACCCATCGAACGACCTGCAGGGAGATTCTCTTCATGCGTGTAGGACTTCGAGACGAGGTTGCCGTCTGCATCTTCAGGTGTAATGGAAGAGCAATCCTTTTGAGCAGTGATTTGGTAAAGATTGACATTGGGGGCAGTGTAGTTCCCCCATTGGTCATCCGTCAAAATTGAGCCTCCACAGAAGAGAATCGTGGGAGTGTAATTATTAGCAGGTGTCAATGGCAGCATCGCAGTGGCAGCAGATGCCGGATACACGCGTACGATTTCTAGGGAAAAGTTAGTTCACGAAGGTAAGGCAAACAGTCGTGATAACTCACGTTGTGGCATGTCATCCAATTGATCATAAGCGGTGTCCTCATCGTTCTTATACATTTGCCAAAGAACTGTGCTGTAATTTGCTTGCATGAAGAGCTTGCCGCTTGGCATCAGATAGGTGTGAGGGTACATATTCAAACCACTCGTTGTCACCATGAAATTGTTGATAGCAGGCTGATTGCCTTTGGAAGGGAAGAATTCCCATGTAGGGTTTGCACCACCCGCGGCAAGATTTTGCAGGCTGCCCTGACCACCAGCTTCAAAGGCAGGATCAGTATTGGGTGTGTTACGATTGATATAGCCACCGCCTGTTGCACCGCCAATCAAGAGAACGCTGCCATCAGTCATCACTTCAATGCCCGGATACCAACGCATGGAATCCATGAACGTAGTGTTGTCGTTCCAGTTGAGATCTGCGGCATTGTTCTGTGGGTCCATCAGTCTGATAGCCTTGTTGCCAGAGTAGTCTTGGTAAGGAGCTTGGCCCGGAGAGATGTTTTCAATGGCGGCACCACCATATGAAACAGCTTGGTTCCCTCCAGCAACCATCCAGGTACCGTTACCCAACACTGCACCCGATGCACAGAAGGGGTTTGTGATCATATCCAAGGCTCTGATGCTGAAGTCATTGAGACTCATAACGACACCCCATACCGGTTTGTCCCCGCCATTGATCCGAGCACGATTGTTCTCTGACTTGTCGATAATCATGACATTTTCCTCATCAATAAGAGCCATCATCATGCCTGATGCCTGAGAGTCCGGTTGAACAACTTGGAATCCACCGACGGGGGCATTACACTGTGTGCCCGCCAGAACCGTTGTGCCCAAAAAGGCCATGACGATAGTTGTAAACACCGTCAAAGTTTTAGATGACATCCTTGCAACCAGCATTGCGGCTGAAAGGCGAAAGTAGGGAAGACAGAATACGCTGGGGAACTAACGCTCTATGAAACGTGGGAAGTGCGTAGAGGAGTGACAGTAGGAAGAAAAAAGGAGACGTGAAAGGTCACCGACCAGAGAGGCGTAGATATTTAACTCAATCACGAAGGAAGGATCCGATCAAGGGTGTTTTGACGGCCGAGAGTCCGCTGCGAATCTATTTGATCGTGACCGAGGATAGAGAAGGATGATGGCGAAAGCGAGATCGTGTAGGTATCAGTCGGTTTGAATTTGCCTGAGCAGAGGCATCTCCTGCAGGAGCCTGCTGGCTGCGCCGTTGAGGGACCACTGGTCACAGATTTCTTACAGGGGCAACCTTCCCTGGCAGCACAGAGCCTGTGTAGTTGACGCGTCGTCGGGCCTGCGCGAAGGAATGTTGGAAGGAAGGTGCGTGCCAGTGCCAGACGGCACATTTGCGGCTTAGTGTATATACACTTAAACGGTATGGGAGGAAATCATCAGGCACCACGTCGGAGGCCGTCTTTCGGCACGCGTGCAAAATTTGTTACAAAGCATGAATGAATTCTTAAAGTTTTGTAGTTGATCGGCTAAGCTAGCAGGAGTAGCTTATTTGGCTGAGATAAACGTAACCAGCAGCTGTACGGAGAAGAGTCAAGTGCTCAGATACCACTGACAGCCACGCACACCTACACTTACATTTCCCGCCGGCATGGCTAGTTTCTCTTCGATTGCAAATCCATATTCGGCCGCCAGGGGCACAAGGTCACGCTGCAGGTCGCGTAGGCCATAGCGGGAATCTTTGGCCCTAAGATGACGATCGAACTGCTGGCTGGATCAATTTTACATGAACGGCACACTGACATGACTGACCTCTTTATTTCCGGGGCTAGTGCAACATCCGTCTTCATGAAACGCTCCATAGAATACAAGCCGTACATTCCTGTCGGATTGAAAGGTGTACCTATGCCCGTCCAAGGTCGAGAAGAGTGCTTTGACCGACTGCCACGGAACAATGTGGATCACGTTGAAAGCTAATATCACATCTATTGCCCTTGTGTTTGGTAGCTCCTGCACGTCACAGGCCGAGTTAAAAACATCGCCCATCCCTTCGTCGAGATGCAGCTGTTGACACGGAAAGACATTGGATAGACCGTGGCAAGTCTCGTTTACTTCCTTGCAACCTTTCAGATCAGTCTCTGATGGCTGAAAAACAACGTTGCGTAGAGATTTATTTGTAAGCGCACATGAGGCTATGGTAGCCAGTTGGATTCCCTCGCCAGATCCTACTTCCAATACATGCAAATGCCTATCATGAGTGTCGTCACATGCTTTTTCCAGTATAGGAATGACCGCTTCCTGAATTGGTTCTGCGTTTCGTGAGGCGGATCCAGGCTGCGATTTACGGTCAGGATGCAAATAATGGTCCATCGCACACAAGGATCTTTTTCGTTGGAAACGCGTAGATAATTCCTTTTATAAGTAGTGTGCGTGTACTAATACAAATTGGATATCGTGTCTATCTTCGAAAAACGCTCTGTTCTACTAAGCGAAGCGGGACATAGAGTATGCAGCATGTAAGGAAACCAAGCTCAAAACCTAGATCACCAGTTCGCTCGGCAATAGGTCCCACAAACCATTCCTGATACATGGAAGGAATGACAAGACCAAGGGACAATATTGCACTCGCTAAGGCGGCACAGCCCGGAGGCAGTCGCTGCCAGTCATTCCACGCAGATGCGTCGTATCTGCTGAATTGTCTTCGTCGGATGATCACATGCTCCATCAGAACGATTGCGACAAATAGACTTGCCCAATACCCTAGCACTGCAGTAAAGTTTGTCAACGTGGTGTAAAATGCATGCGCTCCAACAATGGAGAGCGGGAGTGTGATGGCAGTGGCCAGGATGGGCCAGATGAATCGTGGAACATAGGCCAGGAAGGGAAGAAGCGTTTGCAGAGTCAGTCCAAATGAATAGAGCGTCGCAGCAATGTTGCCCATAGCGGAAAGTGCAAGTAGAACGGTAAGAAACTTGCCAAAGTTACCCACGCCTCCGGGACCGGAGAGAATCAAATTGTAGAGAGCACCATTACTCACACCCAAGGCGTCCAACCACGCTTGATTATCCAAAGCAGACACGGCAAATGCAGCTCCAAGCATCATGAAAGGTGCTGTGCTGAGAAAGAATCCTAAAAAGACGGCAATGAATATCTTGTGTTGCGCAATGTCAGGTCGGATGTACAGGGTGACATCAGATGCAAGAGGCGCCCATGCAACCAGATACCCTGCTATGACAGCACCCATGCCCAATACGCCTGCAGCACTCAGCGGAGGATCGTTCGAGGGCACATGAAGACCATCTGGGCCGCTTCCGGCAACGCCAATTAAAATGACAAAGCAGATAAGGACAGGCGCCCAGAACCATCGTTCAAATAGGTGTCTGTATAGAAATACGGTAAGTGGTTGTCATACTTGACAAAAGCAACTCACAGGACCTTGATCCCAGAGAACGATACGCCCAGTGAGATAACAGCTATGATGACAATGCCCACACTTGGACTCAAGGAACCGCCAGATGAGACAGCGCTGAGTGTTTGACCTCCGAGAATATTATTTAAGATCATGAATCCGATCATTCCGACGGCATTGAGCAGACATGCGATGCATGCAGGGAAGTACCCCCATGAGTAGCGAGATTGTACCATCTGTCGCATACCCAATTGTGGACCAAAGGTAGAAAAGTAAGCAGCCGGTAAAGAAAGAAGTGCACTAAAAAGGAAAATGGTTACTTGAGAAGCGGCCATGCCGAGTCCCAGCGCTGGCGCCAGAGTTCCCCCCGAGAATGTGAGAACTTCAAGAAATTGAGTACACAAATAACTGACAAATGCGGCTTCCTTACCATTAACATTGGCGCTGAACCACAGAAGACCAGGGCTCCACCACTGGTTGGAATTTCTTTGAGAGACTTGGATCGGAGCAATTCCAATCCCCTCTATGTTGTATCGAGCCAAATACTCTGCGATCTTTTGCAGGTAACGCAGCATAGGGTTTCTCTCTATTGTCTGCTTCTGGGATGGGTCTGTCAGCGCAGCAAGATTGTCTTTGTGTTGAGAAAGGTCGCCTGAAGTGCGGTCATCCTTCTCTTGTTCGCCTTCATGCCTTTCCACAGATCCTCTGCTACTCGTCATCTTGAAAGGGGTCGCTCAGGAGGAGTGAGTCAGCAGCATGCATGCTACTTCCCCAACTTTTCCTGCACGTCCATGCACTTCTTCCAACATTACCACGTGCAAGAACTAATGGCCACGTCGTGCGCGTCTCGCAGGTCGAACGGACACGTTGGTCTCACGACTGGCTACGTCACTGCAACCGAAAGACAAGTATATTGGCTTGCTCACGATGAGCAGTCCACAACCCCCACCGCGCCCTGGCAACCAGGGTTTTCCTGCGCCGGGATCACAGCCAAGACCACCACCGGGGCCTGGCCCATTACCTAACGGACCGGGCTTGCAACGTAAGTATTCTGGCGTGCAAAGGTAAACTCATCTCATGCATTCCCTCCTTTCAGCAAGACCTCCCGTTCCCGACCCTAACCTTCACCGGCTGTCTCCGCAACCAAGTATGCCTCGTCCTGGAATGCCTCTGGCAGGCTCCTCGCAGCAGCAGGGTGTTCCTCCACAACCTTTTCAGCAGCAGCGTCCTCAACCTCCAATGGCTAGACCCATGCAGAATGGTGGGCTTTCTCCTGGGCCACAGCAAAATCAGCACCCTGATAATCGGACCAGTCCACGTCCCCCATCTTCCAACACCTCCCCACAACCTTTCCAACAATCGCGCCCCGCCGATCCGAATCTCTCTGCCCAGATGGGCGGAATGAATCTGAATTCCAACCACCAAGATGCTGCCCCTGTCGCAGAAAGGGGGTCGACACCTGCAGCAGCGCGTTCATCTAAAAGGAGTGCTCGTGCTTATCACCATGATGAACCACCACTTCCTCAGGCTCCCGTAAGTGGGGGATGGAACGATGTTCCCCAACAACCAGGATACAACCAGCAACCGCAACGGCAACCAAAAGGACAGCCGCCTGCATGGCAGCAGGCGGCAGCCGCACGGGTCGCCCAATATGAACAGCTTGAAGGAGATCCAAATGCAGCCCTTGACCAAGTTCCTGGACAGCGTAACATCATCAGCCCAGCACAAGCAGCACACAACCAAGCACAGATGCAACAAATGCATCCCGAACAAAATCAAAACGTATCGATGCAACCTGGTGCAACAGCTCCTCAACAATTCGGCCCTGGCGGCATTCAGCAACCTCCCCATGCAGCTGGACAGCGCTTTGCAGGCCCTCGCACCAAAATTGATCCTGATCAGATCCCGAGCCCAGTGGAAGCGATGGACAACGACCAAGCATTTTTCGACAAGGAATGGTTCGAGACATGTGGACGAGGGGGGTTACCACTTAGTACAACAGAGTTTATGGCTGTTGACCAAGGCAATTGCTCACCAAAGCATATGCGTCTGACCACATACAGCATGCCTTCCACTGACGAGCTTGCCGCAACATCGCAGCTTCCATTGGCAGTGGTCGTACAACCTTTTGCACAGCAACGTGTGGAGGAAGCTCAAATTCCCGTGGTGGATTGCGGATCTGCTGGACCTCCACGATGCAAGAGGTGCAGAGGATATATAAATCCCTGGGCTGTTTTTGTTGAGGGCGGTCAGAAATGGGTCTGCAATCTTTGCGGTACACCAACACCTGTCTCACCTGAGTATTTCTGCAACCTTGACATGTCAGGACGCCGTGTAGATTTCGAACAGAGGCTAGAATTGAGCCGAGGGACGATTGAATTTCGTGTACCAAAAGAATACTGGGCTGTGCAAAGCCCTCCACCAGCATCATTAGGTCTACCAGCGTTACCATCGTATGCTTTGGCCGAAACTGCGCGTTTAAGCCCTCAACCAGATGCAAAGGAGGAGCAATTCGAAGGATCCACCATGGGACTCAGTGGACAAGGTGGAGCTGCGGCCAAAGTGGCAACGAAAGCAGCAAGCGATGCTTTTGGTAATTTGGCCATAGGTCAAGGTCGTACTACGGTCCGATCACCCCGTCCACTAACGTACTTATTCGCAATTGACGTGAGCTTCTCTGCTGTTCGCTGTGGAAGCTTGCGGGCCTGTGTGGAAAGTATTCGAGAAACCCTGTATGGGCCACGGGGGACAACTTCTGATCAAGAGGCAGATGCAAGCACAGGACCAGGATACGGTCTGCCTCACGGAAGCAAAGTTGCAATTATAACGTTTGACAAGTCTTTGCATTTCTACAACTTACTCCCCGAACTAGAACATGCTCAGATGCTTGTAGTTGCGGATATCGATGAACCGTTCGTCCCCCTAAGCGAAGGTCTGCTGGCAGATCCTTGGGAATCACGCGATGTCATTGAGACTCTTCTCGATGGTTTGCCCGATATTTTTGCCGAGAGCATGGTTGCTGAAGCTGCTTTAGGCGCTGTTGTTCGTGGAGCGCAAGCAGCTTTAAGTACAATTGGGGGTCAATGCAACATCTTCCTCTCCACTATCCCGACTGTGGGACCAGGTAGTCTCAAGCATCGTGAAGATACGAAGCTTTACGGTACAGAAAAGGAAAAGCAGCTCTTTGTGCCCCAAGATGGATTCTACCGCGGAGTTGCTGAGGAATGCGTGGATGCAGGCATCGGTATCAATATGTTCTTCTTCCCTTCTCAGTATATTGATGTGGCTACTATCGGAACATTGAGTGGTATTACGGGTGGGGATCTCTTCTTCCATCCTCGCTTCGACATTGTCCGAGACCGCACACGCCTTGATGCACAAATCAAGCGGACGGTGTTGAGAGAATGCGGTTATAACGCAACAATGCGTATCCGCTGCTCCAACGGTCTCAACGTCACAGATCATTTTGGTAATTTCTTCATGAGAAATAGCACAGACATCGAGTTTGCCAATATCGATGCAGACAAAGCTATTGTAGCTTCATTCAAGCATACGGGGAAGCTGGATGAGAAGGTCGAAGCTCACTTCCAAGCTGCCACTCTATATACTACTGCTGATGGGGACCGAAGGGTTCGCTGCCAGAATATTGCTATTCCTGTCACTTCCCTGTTGGGAAATGTTTTCCGATACGCAGATTTGGATTCCACTGTCACCTATCTTACAAAAAGCGCCATTGCGCTTGCACAGCAAAAGACTCTTCGGGAGGTACGACATATGCTCACAGAGAAGTGTGTCAAGATCTTACTTGCATATCGCCGCAATTGCGCATCCAGCACGAGTCCAGGTCAATTAATACTTCCAGAGAGCTTTAAATTATTACCTTTATATGTCCTCGGGATTAACAAGAGTAAGGCATTGAAAGGTGGAAATGTCACCAGTGATGTACGAACGTACTTCATGCGTTTCCTACGAGGACTCAGTTGTGGTGCGACAATGTCAACGTTCTATCCGCGCATGATCTCTCTACACAATATGCGATCTGACGATGGAGAGCCTATCCAGGCGTCAGTAGGCAGCGATGGGCAGCAAGGCTCACCCCCTGTCCTTGCTGGTCGTATCAAGTGTCCCCCTCTTTTGCGGACTAGCTACCTCCGCATGGAAGGCCATGGTGCCTACCTTCTCGATAATGGGGAAATGTGTCTAATATGGTTAGGTAGCAACGTGAGCCCGAAACTCTTGGAAGATCTCTACGGAGTCACAAGCTTGGAAGAGCTCGATCCTCGCATGGTAAGTGAAGTGATCATTTGTTTCTTTGTTGTACTGATAGATTTCAGACAACTCTTCCGAAACTACCAACGAAGCTTTCATCACAAGCACGCAACCTTGTTGCGGACTTTTCTCGTCAACGTAACAAACCAAATCTTGCAGTTCTCATGGCACGACAGAATCGCGATGGCAGTGAGTATGGCCATCTCGTGTTTGCTTTTGTCTGACAATACATTCAGCTGAGGTAGAATTAGCAAATAACCTTGTGGAAGATCAGAACAATGACGCTATGTCTTACGTGGACTATGTGAGTGTATTTACTTTACTTGTGTCTTTCTGACAAAGCCCGACAGCTTTGTCATGTACATCGCATCATTACGACGGAAATGACCAACTCCTCAGGAAAGTCCGGTGGCGATTCCGATCACAGTGGCCTATGGAGAGGTTGGTAATTCAGGTCAGACTCTGTAATCAGCCAGTAAAGGATGCATATTCTTCACAAATCATGTTTTTCTTCAAATTAGCATGCATTGCATCATGGTTATGAATGAGCTTATTTTATCTGCCCTTTAAATTTGAAAGATACTAGTCTTGTTTATTTTATTGAAAGGAAACTCAATTGCGTGTGTGTTGAGCGTCATATAAGGATGAAAGTACAGTGGAAGCCCAAGATGCTACATAAACCCATAGAGGATAATTCGTGTATAAAAACGAGTAAATGCGTAAAAAAAAGCCCGGGGCCCCTTTGCGAAAGCACATATACAAACCAGAAAGAAATTATTCGTCTTCACCAAGACGGTGTGCTGTTAATTGCCATGCATGTCGTGCGCGTTGATGTTGCGTACAGTTGTCTCTGCGAGTAAATGTTGCTGAACAGCCTTCATGAGGGCATTCAAAAGGGCGAAGGTCATAGTGTATTCGGCTGTGACGGCGTGCATGACCGCTAGTACTGAAATGTTTGTCACACCCAGGGTACGGACATACATGCCGTGTCAATAGAGAATCAGAACCATTTTCAGATGGATCGACCGAGTAATTTTGTGATTTGGGAACAGTGACCTTTCCAATAGCACCTTTCCCATTCGAAATAGGGAATGATGAAGCGGCTGACTTTGGTGAGCGCGCGCATGAATCCCCAGAGAAATCGCGAGTATGAGCAGACGATTGAGAGAAACCTCTATTTCTGCGCGCTTTGGCTCCTGTGGAAATCGATTCGGATGCTCTAATATATTCATTCGCACGATGCTGCTGTTCCTGCTGTTGCTGTAGAGACGTTTGTGGATACGATGACGACAGTGAAAAATCGCTTGGTCGACCATTGGACACATTGGATGATTGTGCCGGTGTAAACATTGAAGGCATATTGTTTTCGCTTTCATCGTAGAACTGATTCATATAACCGTTCTGCATATTCTTTCGAAGTTCTTCGGCATAATTTGAGTTGAGGTGAGCAAACTGAAGCTGCTGTTGCTGGAGATCGAATTCCTTAGGCACGTAGCAAGGATTAATATTGTCGCCTGGATCTGAATTTAAATTGAAAAAAGCATCATCAGCTCTCCCTGCCGTTAAAGGAGCGTCGTCTTCAGTCGTTGACAGTCTTTTAGTATCTTCATTTTCTTCACCCCAGTTCTGGTCGATTAATTCAGGCGCTGACCCCCGAAGGCGAAGCTGTAGAAGATTACGATTCAATCGGCGTTGCCAGATAGGATCTGTGTTTGAACGAAGGGGAACATTTCTGGGTGCATATTGCTGCTCAATATGTGACATATATTTTCCTTCCATTGCAGATGACGACGATAGAGGACTGATAGATAACCTCTCATTAGACTGTGGCGACATCTGATTCAGACTTTGGTCTGAAGGAATGTTCAATTGCGATTTAGCATCAGACAATTGACTTCCTTTGTGAAGAGGCTCGTCTAAATATAAGTTTGCGTTTGAATTTTCCTCAATGTTCGTCATCGGCCAAGACTGGTTAAGCACAGCAGCTGCCCACGCATTACCAGGGTTTGTTGTGTCCACATTCGATCCATCGGTAGTCAATGTTCGGAGGTTGTCGAGAAACATTTTTGAGTGTTTGGAATTAATATCGTCGACTTGAACTGATGGATCTTGTGCGACTCTCATAGCCGTGGCAACAGAGGCCTCCATTCTCAACACACAAAGACCGCAATGAGGTCCTACGGTAATGTGAATGTAGGAAAATCCAGAGACAACAGGTTCGGCACTGTTGTTTGCTTAATTATTCCTGATCTCAGAAACGTGAAGTCAAGTGATGGCGTGAATTTTCTTCAACAAGCCTGCGTACTAAAGAGTACGATTCAATTGTCGGATTGGACTAATTGGCTTGTTAGAATGTAGCACAGAGTGGTGTGATAGTGATGAGGTGTTTGTTGAGAGATGAAAGATGTTTTGAACAGGTGACGAATCTACTTTTGACTCCCCTTTCAGCATGCAGTTAACAAGAATAGACAAGTGCGGGCTGTGGCCTCATCGTGCACTTACTGCTCATGCCAAATCGACAAGGCTACTAGTACGTTACCAGAACCCAAAGGCACGCCAACACTGTCTCCACCTTTGCCACCTACGCAGCTTCATCGCCTAAATGTGCGCCGCTGCACGCGTGCTATTAGACCCAAGGGCCTTTGCTGCACGAACCCGAAGAAAATTTGTGGTACAGAGAACGCTTTCGGCCATCACGGAAGCGCATTAGCGTTCGCTTGAAGATTAACGAAGTGGTGACATAGACGAAAATAGGCCCAATCCTTTACATACTGAGCAAATATTTGCAAGTGTTATTGCACAACTTTGATTTATGATACAAATGTCTTTGCCTAATGCTCATGCCCAAAAGACGTAAGGTCTCAGAATTCTCGACCCATCTCTAGGATAGGTTTTTGGCAGACAGGACAGCGGCCACTCACAGCTGTCAACCACTCGTCGACACACGTCTGATGCATTGCATGCCCACAGTCAAAAAGACGCAAAGGATGCGGTTGCGAGCCCTGCTGGGTAGATAACGGCTTTGACATCTCCTCGTAGTCACACAAACAGATTGGGCACGTTGCCCTGTGTGCGGGAATCTAAATGAAGACGTCACGTAAGTACAACGCAGTTTGCCTGTCATTGGTACCTACCGGATACAATGGGTACATAGCCTCGTCTGTGTGTACTGGAGTGACGTCTGAATTTCTCACACCATCCAGTCCGCTTGACGACGCCTGTCGGAAATTTTTAAAAATTCGACCAAAACGCCAAAATTTACTTGTTGGCATGTGTGCCCCAGCGTGTGAGGAAGTGTCCGCATTGCCACTTTGCCGTGTGGTCGTGCGAGATGGAGGCAAAGGAACTTTGGTGCCGATAGGTGGTTCATGAGGGGCATTTTCGTCAATGCGAAGCCCATCGTCAAAGCGCCGAAGATCATCTAGACTGGAATGAATAATTTGCTGCTCGGCTGGCGCCGTAGAGTTTGGCACAGGAGATTCCATAGGAGTATAGTAGACCAATTTTGAATGCTTCTCGATCTCGTCTTGAGTAATTTTGCCCGTTTCTGGATGAATTTGCCGCTGAGGTAGATGATGAGAGAGGCCCATTCCGTGAAGAATAGCAATGAGCAATGGTAGAAAGAATATGACAAGCTAGAAGTGCTAGGTGTAAGTGAGCAAAAATGACTCTGAAATACTCACGAAAACCATAAGTGCTACCTCAAAAATGATGATGTAGGTAATGCAAAGCATGGCAAGGCTGGTGAAGAACAAGGGTATACTATCGGCCGGTTTATGGCTACACTCGAGGCTTGTCCAGACGACGTAATTGCCAACAATGAAGAGGACAACGTGACAGAAGCCCAGTAAATCACCAAGGCGACCCAGTTTTCGATCCAACTGAAGGGACCCAAGCCTTCTGGATCGCTCTCTCTCTGCAAGGCCTTGTGCTCCAGGCCGACGCGCCCGAGTGGAACGATGCGGCGAAAGGCCAAGATAGAAATCTATGGGGATGGAGCAGACAACTCTTGTGATATGAAGAACAAGAAAGACAAACATGCCTTCCGGGTCGCATTCTTCTGGAGTTGATCGAGAATTGCCTAACGATGTTGGAAGGGAAAGTACAGCTATTCCAGCAGCGACCTGTGCCAATGCGATCAGCATCCTCAACATCAGAATCCATTTGCGACAACTTGTTAATGACGTGAACCCGTCCCAAGAGCTACGGAGCATGTTTTGCCGAACCAATAGTGCCTCATTCGTGGTGCCATGCAGCTGCTGTGATCCTGCTTCTCTCCTCGCTCTGGCATTGCCACTCTGTTCGAGGAATGCAGCAAGACCTTCGCTGGAATCCTGGAGCGTTGCTTGGTCAGGTAATGCTGCAGAAGCCTGTCGTGTTTCGTTGATCACTCCATCAGTATGATCAATCTGAAATATATTCGGTCTCGGTGTGTTATCTGAATCTTCAAGACCTTCATCGCCAATACGTTTGGGTAGTGGGCTCTCTGACGAAGACGATACGACTTTCTTATTTGCTGACGGGCTCACAGACAGAGGGTGATTGGCGCCTTGCACGTTCTCTTTGGTCGATTCAAAGTGCCTCTCTGCTGATGTTGCTGCGTGGACATCACTATTGTCAGATTCGTTCGATGAGCGCGACATGGCATTCACATCCATCGATGCCGATGACTTGTGAAAATCTACACGATGTAGTCGTGTGCCCGACACAGCATTGAAGCCATCATGTCTTGGCACGCACAGACCTATTTTCAAGATCCGCCGCGTGCGGGTCATTTGGCATGAAAATGCTCTCAACGCACTTAACAAAGCAATATGGAAGGAGACACAGGACCATCTGAAGTCTCTCACCCTGCTGTGGTCCCTCTTTATGCACCTCCTCATGGATTTTCAAGGCCAGACGTGTCAACCTCTTCTCATCCTCAACCTTTTGACGAAAATGACCCTCGTGTCTACTTTGATCGAAGCTCCAACACCTGGAAATGTGAAGATAATTCTGAAGAGGAAGCCTCAGAAATGGAATGGGATGCGAATGCAAAGGCATGGATTGCAATACTTGATGACGACCTGATCAAGGCTCAGCAGCAAGCATACAGTGTTGAGGGTGTAGACGAGGAGGTAAGTCTTGTTCTAATTTCTGATTCTATTGACATCTCCCGAGCAGGCCTTAGCGGTTCCCATGAGGAAGAAAGGCAAGAAGAGGCGGAAAGAGGAAGCAGAAGATCAAGTATCCTCGAAAGGGAACAAGCATCCTCGCAAGCGTATCAACACCTCGGTCTATGTGACGGGCTTACCCTTAGACTGCACCAAAGAAGAGATTGTCTCAGTGTTCTCCAGATATGGAGTACTGTACGAAGATGACAGCGGCAGTCCCCGTGTTAAAATGTATATGGATCAAAAGACAGGCATGTTCAAGGGCGAAGCACTGGTAACGTACTTTAAGGAGGAGAGTGTCGATTTAGTCATTCAAGTTTTGGATGAAAGCGCACTCCGAGCAGCGGAAGGCAAGACGCATCCAATCATGTCTCTTTCAAAAGCAGAGTTTGGCAGCCAGCAACCAACACAAGCGCAAAATGAAAGCAAGAACCATGATCAAGTTGCCGAAAATGGCCATGATACAGCGAACAAGGACTCTGCTCGCTCGCAACCCACAGCCGCAGAGCGAAAAAATGCAAAGAAGCGTTTTGCCAGAATGCACGACAAAATATCGGATTGGAACTCGGATTCGGACGAAGGAGACGGCCTTCAAGCACTCAGTAGGCAAGGAGCTCATGGAAACTCTGCCCTTCCACCTAACAATGTGCGTCAAGTTTGCTTGCGCCGCATGTTTACGGTAGCAGAGCTCGATGAAGATCCCACGCTATTACTCGACTTAAAGGAAGACGTGCGAGAAGAATGCGAAACTCTAGGAGTCGTAACAAATGTCGTTCTATGGGATGTGAGTTGAGAAGGGAACCACAAGGACAAGGACTAAATTGTTGATCACAGAAAGAGCCAGACGGAATTATGACAGTCAAATTCAAGTCCTATGACTCAGCATTAGCATGTGTACAGGTGAGAAGAAATGACAAGCAATGACCCAGTTTTCTGACACGCTAACTCTCTTGCAGAAAATGGACGGGCGTTTCTTCGGAGGACGCCAAATCATTGCTCACCTTCTCGAAGGAAAACCACGCTTCAACAGATCAGCGAAAGGCGACGAGATCGAGGAAGACGAAGAGGAAGCTGGAGAGAACTCGGAGGGTCCACAGCACTCACGTCATGATGCTTTTGGTGATTGGCTTGAAGCTGGTGGCAACGAGTAGAGATACCTTGTACCATACTGGCCTCCTGTACATTAAACTACTTCATGCAAAATTCCAAGTAGACGTAGTAGCCTTTGAAATTATCACGTGGTGAGCTTACTACTTACGTGTATTTACGCGACGCGAGGTTGACGCGGTCCGACGCGTCCAGCGTGTAAATTGAATTGAATGGGACTCCATTACCCCAAGCTTAGCTTGATTCTCGACTTCTTTGGTATAATCATCACCATGTCGATGTCAGCGTTCGATAAAGGCCGGGTTTTCTCCGCTCAGGTGTTGGCTGGAAGCGAAGAGTCTAGAGCACCAGATGCTCCTGCCCAAACGGAACAGAGTTTGTATGACTTCCTTCAACGATTCCGATTGGGAAACGATTATATCTATCGTGATCGCATTCGTGCTAATCTACTCGCCAAACAATATGTGATCGACATACAGCTGGAGCATCTACAGCTGTGGAGCAATGCTCTAGCGCAAGCATTCCGCGAGAGTCCTGCCGACATGCTACCCCTAGTACGTAGAGAAGGATCATTTGACGACATATCGTTGACCATGACCTCTTTAGTTTGAATCAGCGGCAAAGCGTATTGCCAGTGGAATTCTCTATCCGGTTTCCAAGAGAGATGAAGGTCCAGGCTATGTGCCGGAAATTCAGGTAACATTGCGCTCTGCTGCAAACCTTATTGGTATGCGCGATTTACATGCGGATGCCATCGCCCATCTTGTCCGAATTCCCGGTATTGTTGTCAGCGCCTCTACACTTTCTTCTCGTACGACAAACCTGAGCATTATGTGCCGCGATTGCAAAGCGACCAAAAATGTTCCCATTACCAGTGGCTTTGGTGGTTTCACTCTTCCTCGCCGTTGCGACAGCCAGAAACCCGCCAGTGACCCTCCGTGCAGCATGGACCCTTATGTGATTGTTCATGATCGATGTGAATTTGTCGATGCACAAACAATTAAGCTGCAAGAAGCCCCTGACATGGTTCCAGTTAGCGAACTTCCGCGTCACATGCTGCTCTCGGTAGACAGAGCGTTGTGCGGGAGGGTAGTACCCGGAGCACGTATCATTGCAACTGGTGTCTATTCTACATTCAACTCCAACAAGGGCTTAAGGACTGGTGGAGCTGGTGGTGTCTCGCTGCGTACACCATACCTTCGTGTATTGGGCTTGGAAATAGACGCAGAGGGTGCTGCAGGCCGAGGCACTACGCGTATGTTCACGGCGGCCGAAGAAGATGAATTCAGTCGCATGAGCCGTACTCCGGATTTATACGAGAAGATCGTCAAGAGTATCGCCCCAAGCATCTTTGGTAATGAAGGTGAGTTCGTTTATTATTTTCATCAGCACCTCACACTAACCCATATTGGTCTCAGATATAAAGAAAGCTGTCGCTTGCCTCCTTTTTGGCGGAAGCAAGAAGGTACTGCCCGACGGTATGCGACTTCGAGGCGATATCAATGTCCTTCTACTCGGTGACCCAGGAACAGCAAAGTCACAATTGTTGAAGTTTGTTGAGAAAGCCGCCCCTATTGCTGTATATACCTCCGGTAAGGGGAGTAGTGCTGCTGGTCTTACCGCCTCCGTGCAACGTGATCCCAATTCAGTGAGTGTCAGTCAGTCATCTAAGTGTTGGTCATGGCTCACTCTTCTGTAGCGCGACTTCTACCTGGAAGGAGGTGCAATGGTTCTAGCAGACGGAGGGGTAGTTTGTATCGACGAATTCGACAAGATGCGTGACGAAGACCGGGTAGCTATTCATGAGGCGATGGAGCAGCAGACGATTTCTATCGCAAAAGCTGGTATCACGACTATTCTCAACTCACGTACTTCGGTCTTGGCAGCCGCCAACCCAGTTTTTGGGCGATACGACGATATGAAATCACCTGGAGAAAATATCGACTTTCAGACAACCATCTTGTCTCGATTCGATATGATTTTCATAGTCAAAGACGAACATGATGAAAGCCGAGATCGTACGATAGCAAGACACGTCATGAATATTCACATGAACCAAGCAGTTGCTGCCGATGGAGCCGCTTCCACTGTTGGGGAGATCGATGTGGAGGAACTCAAACGATATCTGTCTTACGCAAAGGCCCGTTGTGCCCCAAGACTAAGTATGGAAGCCTCTGAGAAACTATCCAGCCATTTTGTGGCACTGCGTAAGCAGGTTGCTCAGGTAGAACGAGACAACGACGAGCGGAGTAGCATTCCGATCACTGTTAGACAATTAGAAGCCATCATTCGTATCAGCGAGTCACTCGCCAAAATGACCCTCAGTCCCGTTGTACGTGAGGATCATGTAGATGAGGCTATACGTCTCTTCAAGCTTAGTACCATGGATGCTGTTCAAGCCGGTAGCGTTGATGGCATTAGCCGTGGGGAATTGCAAGAAGAAATCACCCGTCTTGAAAAAGATATCCGTCGGCGTCTACCCATCGGTTGGAGTACAAGCTCGGGAAAGCTGCGCAATGAGTTTGTGGAAATGCAAGGATACACACAACATGCTCTCGATCGTACGCTCTGGGTACTAGAGAAACGCGACGTTGTTCGCTTCTCCAATCAACGCAAGACTGTCACTCGAACTGGCGTGTAATTTGGTCTCTCGCGTGTATGTAGTTTTAGTCTCAATCGAACGTACGATATTGTTTCCGCGAGCGCGTGTACCTGTTGGTACACTTTCCAAACCAGACTAAACGAGTACGCTACTCCACATCCTATGCAACATATCAGTTGGCGGTATGTGAAGGCGAGGGAAGAAATTGAGATTCTACTATGAGACGGATGTATCGAGACTGCAAATTCGATGAGCCCTTTCCTCTCTTCAACGACGGTGACACCTTGGGCTCGACGCTCCAAGCCACCTTCCTCATAAGCAGAGCCGGTCTCTCAACATAACCAACTTTGAAACGCCTTGACGGCTTCTCTATCCACATTCTTTTTCATATCTGGTATTTGTCTCAGAGAGAGAACGAGTACTTTGGTCATCGCAGAACTGGGCTTCAGTGTGTATCCTACGCTTTTGTAGGTATACCTACAAAAGCACAAGTATCATACGGAGGATGGCTGCCGTATCACTCATGTTAGCGCTGGGTCTCATGCCTCGGTCCACCTTGGGGAGACCATCGCTGACAGAAAATCGGATGACCTTCATGGAACGAGCAGGAAACAGCACGAGTGCAGAGCCCTCAAGTGCCAGTGAGTCATCCAACCCGAAAACATCACCCGTCAATGTGCACAAGAACCTTCCCATCCAACTTCTAATAGTCATTGCATGTGTCGTGCTGACGGCAACCTTTGCCGCTTCTCTTGCATGGCTCTTTCGATCAAAGGGAAAAGGCCCATGGCAGCGAAGGAAGAAACCAGGAATGCAAAGGCGTAATGCATGGAGTCCAGGAAATATGGGCTCCATCTACACCTTTGGAAGTGACAGCGACTCGATTAAAGATAAAAGCGATTTGGCAAACTCGAGTGGAGTCGACGGGACTAATAGCAGTCATGGAAGAAATGGCAAATCAAGCTTGTTAAGCCCCATCAGTCCAATTCCGCCACTTAAGAAAGAGCGATCAACACATTTTGATGGCACACTCCCGCCGCAGGCCTACGCCAACCCGCAGACCGCTTCTAAACCAGTGCGACGAGGAAACGGATGGCAACTCTTTGACGGCCCCGCAACCCATGATGTCGAAGCCGCATGTGCACCACCAGCTAGAAGGCCAAGTTTCATCGACAAATTACTTGCGCACCGTGCTGTCTCTTCCGTTGAGTGTCCTTCTCCAGCTAAAAACGCAGCAAGCGAACTTCCTCTCAATACACCTCAGCTTCAACACGGCCATGGCGCTCATATTTCGCAGAAAGTGCCCGGCACACCTCTTGCATTGACACCTGGCGCACCTCAGCCACCAGCCACGCCAGGTGGTACATTCTTGTCTGCCCTCAATGCTCCGATCATAGCACTCCGAAGAGTATCACAGCAGAGGAACCATTTTACGAGGGAGCAAGCACCCTCACCTCGATTCCTTCCGATAGAATCGGACTTCGAAGGGACAATCGGGGAAAAAGATGCTGAGCTGCCAATGGCATGTCGAACCAGAACACGCCAGCCTATGTACGAAGACAGCACAGTTTCTCCACCGGTGAATCAGGTGTACACACCATTCCATGCTGTGGGTACACCATACACTCCTGGTGTTGCTGGGATAGGAACAACTTGGGGGCGGGCTTCGGATGCTTACAGCATCCCTTCACAGATGGATGAACCTCAAAATCAGCTTACAGTGTTCGACGATTTGAGACGGCGCCATAAATGGGAGGAAGAGAACTCAACCTCCAAAGACCGTAGATCGCGACGTGCAACCAAGATCAACGAATGGGTTGTGGCGAACCAGCTGTGGGACGTGGGTCCCCCACCGGACTCTATGAGTCGCCGAGGAAGTGAAGCCAGCTTGGCACTGACGACCAACGACTTTGTATCTGTCTCTCGGCAGGCAAGTCTGATGAATAATCAGACACGTCAAACCCAGACTCCAAGTCACGCTTTCCCTCAGGCACTCTTAACGAGCTTGCTCAAACAACATAGTCCACCTCCGATTCGTAGAAGCAATAGCATCCTGATTGAGGGGAGAACACCAATAACGGAGGTCGCCAGCTGGCTTCAATCTGACAGGACTATTAAGCCTTCTTCATCAGTAGTCGAGCCCCCCGTGTCTACCGAGGATGAAAAGCACAGTATCTTAGACAAATATCTCTCTCTGGATGTCACACCTGTCCCGAACCTCAAGCGGACTGCTACCATAGCTAGCACCAACTACGATTCAGGAAGGGGAACAATGCTTTGGGACGAAAAGCCCCCATCGTACCGGACAGAACCGTCAAGTAATGAGTCAGAAAAGCAAGACGTTCAAGCTGATGCGATGAATTTTCCAAAACGTGCTGAGTCTGCAGGTCAGGAAGAATTTCTCCAGGAGAAGCTTCAGCGAAAGCAGCTGCGCGCAGAGAAGAGAGCTCGAAAAGAGGATCGGCGTCGAAGAAAAGAAGCAAAACAATCTCTTTTGCGTGAGGCACAACAGACAAATATTAAGTCGACTAGAAAGAGGGAACTGGTAACTCTTGCTGAAGAGACAAGTGGGGAGTCGACAAAAGCAGAAGAACAAAACAGAAGACATCGGGCTTTGGACAAAAGTGATTCAGTCAAAGAAAACGGCAAAGTGGCAAGGTCCACCAATGAACCTGACTTTGCAAGCACTTTTGTACACCGACCGAGTTTAGCTGAATCTCAACTGCAGTTTCGATCACCTTTCCTCTTCACAGCTCAACAAGCAAAACGAAGTCAAAGCTCCTCTGTACTGCCCACAGAAGAGCCGAAGGCGTCGAGAGCAGTACAGCCAACTAAGATTCCCTCGCAGGTCAGATGCTTCTCGTCAAGTGCAACACAGCCGCGTCCACGACCAAGGCCACTCAGTCCACCAGAGTCCCCACTCACGTCAGCATCTGAGGCAGTTCTTTCACCACAATATGCCTCATCTCGGACGGGCCCACTACGACAGACGAGCAACCAAAACGGAAAACAAGCTGGATCGAGACCCTTTCTCGTTGAAGCACGTCGACATTCCATTCAGCAGAAGCCGTGAAGCAAGTCGGCATACTTTTGTGAGGTAAAGTTGGTGCCGATGAAGTGCTAATGAGGCTTTATTTCATGCACCAGTGTACCAAAGGAAGTAATGTACAAAGTACTCAATACTATTCTCTATACCATCTGCTAAGCCCCTAAGTCTTGCAATTCCCCGTTGGCAGCCTGTCTGAGTCGCGCCCAAGTAGGAGTGTCTGTCGCAATTTCCGTGTCAATGAAACGTAAGTCGTGTACTTCCTGTTCAAGAAACGAGACGTCGGCTCTCATCTGCGAATGCATTCGAGCTGCTTCTTCTGTAGCATTGGTAATCTGAGCGTTGTCACCAGTCGCGTTGACACGTTTAAGGCGTTGCAGTGAATCGAAATTCTTGCTCATAGTGAGCAATGATGCAGTGTATCTTGACGCAAAATCATCAATTATGTCAGAAACCCATTGTTCACGGATTGCTTTGGGAAGCTGTGCACTAAATGTTGACGAGGACCTTTTTTCCGTTGGCAAAGCCTCCTGTCTTCCTAGGAAAGTACGCACAGGCCGAAGGAACTGATTGACAAAATATGAGGGCTCTGGTGAAGACTTTGAAATGTCGGATGATGTCGAGCTTGAAGGAGCATTGGATCGGTACTGAGTACTTACGGAGCGTACTAAGCGTAATGGCTCAGCACATCGATTCTTGAGAATAGAAATGACTTTGCTTGTGAGGAATGGCACTAATTGCGTTTGCAAGCTCAGCGATTCTTGGAGTACGCTTTTTAACATGACAACAACGTCGTCTGCTTTACTATGCACATGAAACTTGGCGGGTTGTGAAATAAGGGGGGCCACTTTTTGATCGAAAGCTGACAAAATGTGGCTCTCAAACCAGTAGATTTCGGCCGCAAGTGCTGTGCACAAGTTGATCGTGTTGTTCTCTTCGTCTATGTCTCGTCCTACTGGTGTACCAACTCTGGAGGGTGATGCTGTTGTTGACGTACTTCTCGAAGACTCAGGTGCCTTTTTCTCTGTTGGCTCATTCCTGCTTGCCTCTGTGACACGCAAATGCACAGGAATAAGTTCTTGTGGCAGTTCTTCACGCATCCATTTCCGAAAACGACTTAGAACTTGAAGGCTAAGACGCCATTGCCTGTGGCACAATTCGCGTATGTGGACCCCATCATCCCAAGGCAAGCAAAACATTTCGAGTGTCGATTGTGTGGCTTTAAGAAATGGGAGCTCGTGTGATTGCCTCGCGGGCAATTGAAGTACACTCATACGATCTGAAGACAACGCTTGCTCGAATGGAGTGACAGTATCCCGATACCTCATCTGAAAGTATACGGGCAATTGCCAACGTTTGCGGAAAGCGAGGTAGACAGGATCCTCAGACAGCGCTGAAAGGGCAAGAGGTGATGGAGCTAGTCCCTCAAATGCTTCCAAAAAAGCCATAGAGACTGTATAATTCTGCCCACAATATGTCAGATCAAAAACGGGAAATTTGATGTTTTGAGCTCACCTTGTGGAACACCTCTGATCTTCCAACAAAGAAAAGTTGGCCTCCAACTTGCTCCATCAATCGATGCGCAATCTCATTCCATAGGGCACCCACGTATATGTCACATTTTGACTGTCTTTTCCTAAAGTGCTTCTCGTGATCTATATCTGTTTTGTTCGAGTCTCGATTGTCGAGCTTAATGATAGATTGCTCTGCAAGCTTGCAAAGACGTTCCGCATAGAGAACGCAGAACTTCAAAATGCTGTTGTAAAGATCAACAATGTTCGAGATATCTCCTTTTGTCTTTGATTGCAAGGCTTGTTTGTCTAGCAGAATGGACTCCCAGCCTTCATTTTTTGTGTCGCTTGAGTAAATTGGAATGCTCTGCTCGACTCGCTTGTCGACTGGGTCTTTCTTGACGGAAAGGGCATCTGGAACGATAAGCTGGCTTATATTAGTGGCAAGTTATTTGGTAAGACCTGATTTTACGTACTTTCTGCATGTACGGCCGCACGAGAGCCTCTCTTACAATTGTTTCTGCCTCCGTTTCTCCTGACATTTCGTCAATCAAGTCCACTTCCGGTAGCTTGCTCCAAGCTGATAGAGCCATCTCAAACCACGAGACTTGCTCTGCATATCTTTCTATGTACACATTGTCTGTTGAACTCCAAGTTTGCAAGGGGTCTTCGCGGCTGCTCGGACTGTCCACGGAAGATTCTTTGCCACCCACAAGGAGGGAGGCAGAATCAAAGGCAGTAAGAGCTCTAAGCAATGTTGACAGGTCAGTCTTCAAAGCTTCTTGTACGCGTAACAGTCGACTCTGATGTGCTTCAACAAAATCCTGAAAGCCAAGAGCAAGAGATTGGTTTTTTAGAAACATTAACGCATCATACTCCGATGACGCTTTGGCGATCGTCTCTGGCAATGTGAGGTTCGAGACACCATTCGTTGATCCTCCAACAGTATGTCGATCCTGATGATAATTCCGGATACGACTACTTGAGTCTCGTCTGTTAGATGCACGGTGAGCATGCTCATGCTTCACATCCGATTCATCATCTGACAATGATGAGATAGAGCCACTATCAGAAGTTTGCAGCTCTTTCATAGCATCAAATGATTTCCAAAATTGCAGATTCGACTGAATGATTTCGTCTGTCTCTGATGTACTGTTTAAGAAGTCATTGGGAAGGACAAGATGCTCTAATCGGCTTAGAGAATCGTGGAGATTAAGAAGGACTTTCAAGTCTGCCTAAATAAAATGAATATTTGAGTGACGATGCTTTAACAATGTCAATTTACGCACTTGCTTTCTTTGTATGGCTTCTTTTTCCGCCATAGTGTCCTGCATTGCCCTTTCAACACCCCTGAGCTCATCTCGAATTCTGCTAAACTCGAGGCGAACTCGACCTAATCCAAGGTTACCACTTGTGCCTTTGGGTGTCTCAAGTCGTGTTTCCCAGTGAATTTCATTATTTTTGACCTGGATGTCTTCTCTTGAAGAGAAAGTATCTTTTTCGTCTGCCGTGTTTGTTAGCTGTGAACGCCAGTCTAAACGTGCGATTCGCGGAGCTTCTGCTTTGAAGCTGGCGCCAAGGTTGACAAATTCCAAAAAGTCCTGATCAACAACATCTTCCAATTCTTTCTTGATGAGTTCACTGTAAGAAAGGATCTCGGCGTTAATGTTGGACAAGGTGGAGCCTGGAGCCCTAGAAACAAGAAAGGCATCTACATCGAAGTCGGGCGTGATCTCCGGAGAAAGGAAAGGATTTTGATGGTTTAATGGTGGATTTTGAGGAAGGTCCGGGGCTTTAGCGATGATCTCTTCATCGTCCATATATAGCTGCTGAGGGGCATTGCTAAGGGCATCCGACATAATCTCATCGACGGAATGGGTACGTTGCGAAGAGAACTGAGTGGGAAATTCCGTTCGCGTTGGTCCGAGCGCTGTCAACCAGTACCAATCATTCGTAGCTTCTCTTAAAGTTTCCACACCATGACAGACAGATATCCGCACACCCAGCAGCCGGGTTCTTCATCGTCAGACCTCAGGCAATCGCTACTCAAAGAGAGGGTGGCAAAATTACCGCATTTACCTGCGATAGCACCGCCTCGCGATCAGACATCTGCCACGTACACGGCAAGCGCTGCAAGAATGAATGACGATGACGAAAATGATACTCTGGGCCCTTTGGCAGCTCCCTCTTCGTCACTTCACAAAGCTCACATCTCCCAAAGCGAATATTCCCCTGTTTCTGCGGAAGACTGTTTTGACATTGCTCTGGAAGTGGACAATCTCGGAAATGGGACATTTGACACCATGTCCTACGCCTCTCCAACCGTGGAGAACCGTAGTAACGAAAAACCTCGGACGCAAGGACGATTCCGAGTGTATTATGCACCACCTAAGGAGAATTTGGAACCAGTGAAGGGTAAACGTGTGCGACCTGCTCCATTCGGGACCGTTGGCGATGGCAATGGCAACCCTGATCTTATGTCCCTCCAACCACCAATTGTACCTGGAGACGATGAGGAGATAGACGAAAACCAAGAAAGCAAGCAGCGCAACTCTGCTGGAACCGTGTTCTTGCTACTTCATGGAGCCGGCTATAGTGCTCTATCATTTGCACTTGTAGCCAAATGGATAACGAAGTTGACGGAGGGCAATGCTGGTGTACTGGCTTATGATTGCCGCGGACACGGAAAAACACAGCACAATTCAGCAGAAGAGTCGCATGCGCTTTCGCTGAATAACCTGACTGAAGATGCTTTGCTAGTGCTCAGGAAAATGTTTCCCATTTCTGCGCCTCAGCCAACGCTTGTTCTCGTCGGTCATAGTATGGGGGGAGCTGTCGCAGTGTCGCTTGCACATGCTTTGATGGACGAGCAGACACCTGCTCTTGCCAGGCCTAGAGTCGCAGGTGTGGCTGTTCTCGATGTAGTGGAGGGAACAGCACTAGCGGCACTTCCCAGTATGAAAAAGATCGTCTCATCCTTGCCACAAGGATTTAGCAGCATTGCCGAAGCAATCAAGTGGCACGTTGAGAGTGGCACGATCGTCAATCCTGACAGTGCTCGCCGAAGCGTACCCAGTCTCCTCCGGCGCAATCACCAGAAGGAAGAGCCACATGAAAGTCCACCCGAGATCAATGAACCAAAAGAGGAATTGCTGTCTTCCAGTCCTTCAGAACCACTTTCTTCCGAACCATGGCCATTCGTATGGAGACACGACCTTCTAGCCACCGAACCATATTGGCAGGAATGGTTCCAAGGCTTAAGTCAGAGCTTTCTAACAGTCAAATGTGCTCGACTGCTACTTCTGGCTGGCACCGACCGACTGGACAAAGAGTTGATGATAGGTCAGATGCAAGGAAAGTATCAACTAGTTGTATTTCCTGACGTGGGTCACTCTGTACAAGAAGTAAGTACACACATTCTGCTCCAATACACTCTAACAACATCTTCCCTGTTTGGTTCAGGATGCGCCGGAACGCACGGCCCGCACACTCGTTGATTTCTGGAAGCGTAATGAGGTGCTGGATATCAGCGCAATTAGGGGTCTTCGCAAAGTTGGACAATCGTGATCATGAAGATGGACGAATGGTCGAGCTGCTAGCATTACGTGGATGAGAGTGACGTACATTACAGGTGCATTAAAATTCTTCAAAGAATCTCAGTTCATTCAGACGCAGTCGTCTCTATCTATCTAGAACGCCGGTGGAACAAAGCCACTGTCTTCGTCCACTGCTTCAGACTTCTCCATCGCCTTACGTGTCCGCCCTGTGGGCTCCATATCATCCTTGTTTACAATATGGGATCGATTTTGTAGCCCAGCGGCGTATGCAGCGGCCATTGCTATTGAAGAGCTGCTTCGCTTCGGTGGGACAGGTGTCTGGTCAAGCGTCAAAACGTGGTTGTCTAGGTTGGCAAAAGGTGGTGAAGACACTCGGGCGCCCGTTGTCACACTTATGGTTGGTGATTCTACGCCACCGACATTGCTGGTGCTTCCTGCACCGCTACCTTGACTTTCTGCATCGCTTGTTGTGCTAACAGATCGCTTGCCGAACCACGAAAAGCCTTTGAATCCTGAAGAAGGAGACGTAGAGACACCACTCACTGTGCTTCCATGGTCGCCTCCGATCGAGCCAGCGTCCGTCTCGTTCGAGGCACCAGGTATAGCATTCTGAGAGCTCATCACGCTTTCTCGAGGGCCAGTGGCTCGCGACCAGAGATTGCCAAACGATGAAGACACATTGGCAGCTTGGCTTGCGTTTGTACTTGGGACTCCATCGAATTTCTCCTCTTCGGGCACCTTCCGCGAAGAAAAGTTGGCGATTGTGCTTCCGAAAGATTTCCAAGTGCTGGGAGCGGTGGATAAGGGACGCATGCTATTGTCTTGTTCCTGCTCAACTTGGTCACCATCTTTATCGGTAGGCAAAGGAGGCAGCTTGACACCGCGAAGCACTTCGGCATTCAGACCGTCATGCGCGTCCTTGTCTTCACCTTCTGACTGCACAAAGTCGCGCAAAGCCTTGAGACAGGCTTCACTTGCTTGTCGACCCTCTCTGGCCTCATCAAGCTCCGCCCGCAAGGCGGACATCTCTTTTCGCAATTGATGTACTTGTTCATCCCTATCCTTAAGTTTGTTGCGAGAGTCGGTTAGATTACGTTGAAGCTGTGTAACGGATACGCTTTGCTGCTGTGCTCCAAAAATACTTGTGCCGTTGGGTGCAAGCAACGATGAGGGTGGACGAGCAGTGAGAGAGGTTTCTTCATTCTGTTCGCCAGCTCTGAAAGGTGCATCTGCTGATGATACACTCGCTTGAGAGGGCGAAGCACTGATACCACTCATCCGGCTCACGCTTCTGGGAAGCGTTAGAGTGTTCTCCGCTTCTTCGCGAGCGGCTGCTTTTCCGGAAATACTACTGCTGTTACTTGCCCTCCTCATGGAGTGGACTGGCATCAAGAGAGATCCAACCGTTTGCGATAGATTCCCAGCTCCTGGATTGGGAGACTTTTCTGAATAGTCCTCTGGAGGTAAATCGACACTGTCGGAAGCAGGAGAGCGGAAAAAGCTACCCCCAATCATGCTGGCTCTCTTACTCGATGTCCCATTACCCGTTGGATTAGAAGGATTTGCACCCAGGCGCAGTTCTCGAAGACCGCCAGTATTTGATTCAACACCTACCACACCGGTACTTGATTGATCCTGCATATCATAGCCAGGTGGTTTGCTTCCGCTCGCATTCCTTCGATGCCCTGTACGGCGACCAATAGTACCCGTATTAGCGTAAGGGCCGAACGCAAGACTGGCTCGCTTCGCCTTTTTGACGTCTGCCACGTCCTCTTGCGTCTGATGCTGAGAAGAGGTCGCCTCACTAATTACCGAGGGCGATGCGGCACCAGAAATACCAAGGCCTGATGACTGCTCCTTTGGGTTCCATGATGCAAGGGCCCCCGGACCAATGCTACGACGCATATCTATCTTGCTGCTAGTGGAACTCGAAGAGGCCTCCAAACCTAGACCAGTGACGTTGCCTGACGCCCCGTTACTCAAGGAAGGACTGACCAAGGACGTGCCTGGCTCACCTCGACCCTGCAAGCGCATGATTGCACGTCGTCCCTCTTCGACACGAACTCGAAGATCTCGCACCGTCTGTTGTAGTTCATCTCGCTCGCTCGTCACGCTCGTCAAGTTTTCTTCAAGCCGAGTGACCTTAAGGCGTAATGCATCTATCTCTGTGAAGTCTACTGTACCACCTTCTTCCTGAATACGTTCCAGGAGTGATTTGTGAGCCGCCTGAAGACTATCAAAGTCTTGACGGAGCTGATGAAGCTCTGGTTCGTCCGCTTTTGTACCTTGCGACGGGGCATCAACTGGATCAGTGACGTCATTGGAGTTCTCCGTATGCCTCATTCTCCGTGACAGTGACGAATATGGCTCTTTGCTTGTTAAATTTTCAGTTGTTTCAGGGCCAGCCCTTACGGAAGGGAGGTGTTCCTCGTTGCTGCAAGGTGTATAGATGTCTGCGATGAGAGAGAGAGCACGCCGAAATTTAGGGAGTGCATTGAATTATTAGAACTGGCGCATGCCTGCCTTATTGACGCGCTCTCGCGTGTTGATGCAGTGCTGCAGAATCCCTCTCCAGAAGTCGTGCTTTTTCATGACGCGCTTTCACTGATTGAGTGTCGTGAAATTAAGCTTCAAGGCCAAGGCTTCGCAAAAAGCATCACCGCACCAGCACGAAAATCGTCCATCCAAAAACTCTTTCCAATTTCCTTCCTTCCCTTGCTCGTGGGGCTTACACAATGTCCATTGATTCGCGAGCACAACGCAAACGTGATGCTCGCACATCACAGGCCAAAAGAAACCCATTGAGCGATTTCATATGGAGGAAATATATGTGGCTTGACGGGACTTTACCGCTTTCGATGATAGAGGCGTGGGAAAAGGCTCTACTTTGTGCGTCATTGATTATCTTGACTAATTCATGACTAACGCCGAGAAAGTCTTCGTCTTTCTAGGATTGTCTTCTCTTGTTTGGTGGTCACTCTTTTTCCATTTTCCCAATCACGTACAAGAAGTCCTTGCCAAATCGACGTATTACATATTCGGAACACTATCAAATGAGACATCTAATGGAGCCATTTCTGTGATGGGTAACAGCATCAAAGGAGCAGCAGATGTTCTGGAGCACCAACGGAAACGATTCTCGGGTGAATTCTGAGGCGATTTACAAGGCACTCCTTTTGTACTCCCTTATTCATCCTCAATTTCTATGTGGATGCTCTGCGGCCTATTCTTGCTGAGGCATAATTTGCCTTCGACATCTGTACTTAATAAAGCTTGCTTGACGTCCAAATGTACTGGAAAACAGACCTTGTTTGCAGCGGCACTGGAAGAACTTCTTAGATTCTGGTCGTACACCTCGGGGAAAGGTCCACGATAAGTGACATGTGTTTCCATCCCATCTGTTGTTGGAGAAGCGCTCGATGGATTCTTATACCGGCGCCTTTGTATTGAGACTCGTTTCTTGATTACCCTGGAGGCGACATTGCAGGCTGCAAGCAGGTGTCGTAGAGCTTTCTGGCAGGAAATATGTACGTTTCACTTGTATCTAATCTTCCAATTGCGTCCACTTACAATGCCGTGTCGCAATGTCATCAATATGAACCGGAAACCGAAGATCGTAAAGTACCAGCTACCAGACATAAAGCTTTCGAGTAGACTCAGCAGCATGTGGAAGACATTGAGCCCTATTGTATTTCTCAGCAATTGTGTCATGCACTGTCTCTCCTTACCTTCCAAACCCATGTAATCATATGATTGGCGAAGGTCGAGTATGCGTCCAAAGAAATTTGGACCACGAGGCTGCTCCCCCTTGTGTCTCTGTAGAGCTATGGTAGTATTCACAAGCTTCATAGTTTCCCATAACACATCATATAGAGAAGACTTTTGCTCGTTCGCTTGCAACATGAGTTCACTCTGTGACTTTGCGACTTCATTCAATTCTGCCTTTGTCGACTCCAGTGTTGTAGCGATGGCGTAAAGAGAATCTTTCATTTCGTCGTTCTCTTTCAAATGGCTCTGTATCACATCCGCCATTGGCAAGAAAGTATCCGTGAGGGCCCTAATTGACTTATTCAATGCGCTTTCACTATGCAATAAAGACGTCTTGAAATCTTTTTCCCGCGACAAGGAGGATTGAAGGTGATTTTTTAAAATCAAACTTAGCTGGTCAGCAATATCCTCTTCCAATCTCACGATAGCAGAACCAAATTGATCCTCGATCGTCGGTAAGATCCTCCCAACAACATGTCCGAGGGCATTTTGCAATAAATTTTCTTGATCTCTACCGAAGGCTTCAAATCGACTTAATACCTTCTCAAGATCAGAATTCAGTTGACTGTGGGAATCCACATTCTTCTGGGCCAATTCTGTTTCGTACATTCTTCTCTTCAGGATGTACCGTAGATCTCGTTGGAAGTTCTCATGTCGAGCAGCTTCAGCTTCAAAATACTCGGAAAGGATTCGGAGCAACGCTCGTTTTTCTTGCGCAATCACATTGTATATTCTCCGCGATTCGTCCTCATCGTGCAACCTTTTGTACGCGAAACATTGCGCGATGATGTTTTGCCGATGAGACGTATAGGATGTCCACATTTGACTCGACCTTTCAATAGCCTGCAGACAATGTTGAATATTCGAAGTATCTTCTGCGATACTTTCACACTCATCAGGTGGCTCAAGGCCTGCATCGTGAATGTCGCATATAGCAAACTGGATAGAAGCTGGTAAATGATTTAGCTGTCTCATAGTTGGACGAATAGCAGTGATACGTGCCCTGAATCATCAAGATAGAGTCTTTCTCCAATTCAGAGCAGCGCTTCTCGAATATGGACAATCCTCTTTTAAGACAACTCGTTGACAACTCATTGTGGGAAAAGTCTATAGGAGTATGTAAAACATTTTTGGTTTACAAAACATGTGGATGGTGATGTCGCATATCTCCTTACCTTTAATGGTGTATAACTCTTGCTTGTGTATGTTCACTATTGTTTCGAAGCCTCCATCTGGTAAGCTCTTTGGGCGGCTAGACTCAAGCCCTGTAACCCCAGTATCGTCACTGACTCGACTGAGGACCTCCCAATTCAATACAAGCAAAAGCACCAGGACATTGCACAGTCTCGCGAATCTATCCATACAGGAAAAAGGGTTTAAAGATAAAGTGGCATTTGTACACTCCGTCATGAACGTATAAGATGCTACGATTGCGACATTCACAGCTTTAATCTACGGAGATGGTATGAATACATGCGCTGACGAGCTACTCGAGTGGTCACGTGCACACAGGCTGCCAGATGCGCGCGCGCGTCCTCCATGCGTATGTGATGTTTGTTTGAATTAGAGATGGCGATGAGACTATTATCACAGTAGGAAGCGTTCTAAGGCACTCAACAACACGTTAATCGAGCAAGAACGGAGTACAAGTAGAGAAGCATAGTAGCCGATCAACGTACGAATTGATTGGTGCTAAAGAATTTTTTTCGCCTGACAGCTCTTCGAGCCGGTTCACAACCAACACCGACCTATGTACCCGAATACGAGGCATTGCACAGTGACTTAAGATAGTAGTCACCAACTCCATCAAGAGAGCTGTTGCTAGGCAACTGGCTCATCATCATGCCTCCAGCAAGTCATCGAAAGTCTCCCACACCGCAAACTTCATCAAATGAAAGTAGCTCGAGCATCTTTTTACTAGCATCGCAATCCGACATTCCAACGTCGAGTGAGCTGAATTCACTGCTATTAGGCCTTCAAGAACAGAGAAAGGTGTACGCAAGACGGAAGAAGAACATATACCATGACCAAGAAAACGTATTACAGGGTAGTGTAGGCCCTTCTGATATTTCGAAATCTCCACTTCGAAAGCTTCTGGATCTCCATTATCCACCTGATGCATCATCGGATATCCAAAGTCAAAGTAACATATCGTCGGGAAAGTCAAAGCAATCGACAGCATCAAGCGCCAAGCAATACGGAAAGGGAAAATCTTCAACGCAGCCATCCTCTTCTCCACCGTTCGCATCTCCTCAACCTCGGGATATTTCTCCAATAGAGAGTCTGACACCAGGAGGCACGAACAAGATCCGTGTCAAACGAGAAACTGAACGCGATCGCGAACCGAGCATTACTTCGGTGGTAGGATCAGCAGGTCAGAAGGCTAGTAGTGTGCGGGAGGAGAGCGAAAAAGAAAGCACGCTCTTCGAAGGGGATTGGGATGATGAAGGTCCTGCTCGTCCCGGACGAGCGTATCTGAACAAGCGCAAACGGAATAGAGCAACAAGTGATGCGGACCAAGACTCTGCTGAGGAGGCGTCCCAATCAGACTTGGGAAGCCCCGCTACCTCGCGAGCAGTGATGCAAGATTCTACTCGAAAACGGGAAAAGAGCTCAAACTTACCCGGACAAAGTGCAACACAGTCCGGCATTAAGCTGCGACTGAATCCGACTGTGCATACACGTCGCGACTCTTTTGCTATAGCAGGGATGCGAAAGTCTGGTCTACGCGGCGAAGATGTTCCTATGTCGCCATATCAATTGCAGCAAGCAGCTTTATGGGAACTGCCGAAAAGGACACCTGAGACTTTCATACCTTCGAAGCCTCCATCTCGTCAATTGAGAGATTATCCTATCAAGCCCGAGGAGGTAGATGTGGACTTTTCTGCAATGGATTGGCGAGAGAGAGATCGCGAGAGAGACCGTATTGACGCTGCTAGCGGTAGCAGCGCAGGTCCTGGTCCGGGGCAGGCAGTCATTAAGGATTCCACGGCCATGAGTCGAGCGAGAGATAGGAAGCAAGACCAAGTTCCGCACCATATCTTTCAACAGTGGTGCGATGGTTGGTTCAGAACGTTGACGGAAGAGGACTTGGCATGGCTTTCAAGCAAGTCAGGAGATCTTGAACCCTTCCAAACGCCCTCTCTTGGCCGTCACTACACGGAGGTGTGGGAGGAGGAAGAAGAAACTGGGTCTCAAACTCACACTGTCTATATGCCCGGAGTTAATTCCGCCTTGCCTGCTTTCAGCACACGCACACATGGACCTTTGAATGGAACAAACAAGGCTAATTTGGTGCCAAATGAATTGCAAGCAGCCAAATTCGATCCACGCCAGCTACGAGATGAAAATCTGCTATCGAATGCAGATGAAGCGCACGGAGGTCCTCTCACAGAACGACTACTCGCTTCTATTCTGCCAACACCTCCTGCGTCTGATGCTGATGGGCCAAACAGCGCTACTCCACAGCCAAACGGCCACAGCAGCGGAGGATATGCTATGAATGGTCATTCACCTAAGCATACAAGCTCATCACAGGACCTGAGCTCATTTGAGGACCGCTTGGCTAAAGAACTCCGAGCTATCAATGTCCTTGGCAAGAGCGAGCTGGTAGACTGGTCGGAGCGAACTGACGACGAAATATCGTCCACACTTCGCAGTGTGCAAAAGCTGCTGCGTCAACAAATGCGGATAAACGATCAACGCAAAGCCATCCTCTTTAAAATTGCGATGGAGCGCATGGCGTATCAAGAGTACATTGGATGTCTGGCGTCAGTCGATCGCGAGATCGAATCAGGTTGGCTCAAACGGCAAACTCAAATCAAGAAGAGTATGCAAGCACAGAAAAAGAAGAAAGGAAGCAGTACCAATCCAGGCAATGGGGCTGCTCAAAATTCTGCAGTGGCAGCAGTAGCAGCAAGTGCTACAGGTGCCGTGCCTGGAAGTCCTGCCGGGGGTACACCAGGAAGCACTTCCATGATGGCCCAAAGCTCTGGGCAAGGTGTTGCATCTAGCAATAGTGCGCCTGGTCCCATTAAGCCTCAGTTCTCCGACTCTTTGCTCGCTGCAATGGAGCGCCGAAGGCAGCTGAGATATGCTCTTGAGCCGCTCTTTGCAGCCAAGCCGCTGGCCAAATGGACGCCAAATGAATCCATCTTCGCCAATCTGGACTGCAATGATGACAATGAAAGCTAATCTCATATTTGTCAGGCGTCGTCGCATAACAAGTGTGCTTCATGATGTATTTAATGTTATCGGAACACGTAATCTGTAATGCACAGGACATGAATCTACTGAAGTGGAAGCTGCGGAACTTGTGCGCCGTTTACCTCCGCGAATGTCTTTGCAGCGAGTATGTCATAATACATCTTGCGAAGAGTTGCTGTACCTGTCATGGAATAAGTACTATTCTTCAGAACAGCAGTCGTGCCTCTTAATGCCTCTGATTTGACTCGGGAGTGCAAAACGAGTCTGGCAGAGATCTCGCCGCATGCCACAATGCATGCTACCACGATCAGAATGATAATAATCCAAGTGATCTGATTCATCGACTGCGAGCCCAGATGATCATGGATGACTTCCAACAGATCGTTCCCCACGGCCAAACGCTCATTGAGATTCTCGACTCGCTGATCGATCTCAAGATACTCTCGAATGGCATCGTAAAGCGCCTTGAGACTTGCTTCTGACCAAAATAGCTCCGGCGTATCCAACACATTGCTCGTAAGATTAACATCCACGCGAAGATGGAACAGGCGTCCTGTCAATCTGAGAGCCTCTCGCCGCTTGAGATGTAGTTCACCACTACTGGCGAGCTCTTTGGGAATATGGCTTGTAAGCTCCAGAGTACGCTGCATGCTTTCCTCAAAGACACTGAGCTTGGTAGACTGAGCAATGGCGTGCGCCAACGACAATTTGAGAAGGTGATTGGGTCCTCGGAAAGTAAAGAAATCATTGAATATCCGTGGAGCTGGGACGGAAGGATCATAGCAAAAGTGGAAAGCTTCCGTTTCTTCGTCATCCGGTGCATTTGCTGGACCTCCCCTCACGCAGCCTGAGCTTAAGACATCCGAAATGATATCCCTTTCTTCTGCTGCCGTGAAATTGTACATAACTAGGACACCGTAGGGCAATATGACGAGCTCTGCTATTTGCAATGCTTCGAGAATTGAGCGAGGGGCAAGTATATTAACTGCTCCATCGTGGTGATGTGAAGCCATATTTGGTCCAGCATTACGCAGCTGCTTTTGTTTCTTTCTCGCGCGTCTCCGCTCATCGCGGTCTCGCTTATCTCTGCGTCCATTCGAACTATTCGTCTGCTCCATATTTGCAGACCGTTGGCGATTTGAGAGGCTTGAGTTCTCGTGATCCGAATCGGCCGATTCGGATCGCATGGCTGGGAGACCTTGTGGGTCCGACGTACCTTGTTCAATCATAAACTGTTGCTGACGCAAATCCTGTGCACCAGCAATATCTGCATTAGAAAGTTCGTCAAGCGAAGCAGCTTCCATGCTCTTATCGAGCTCTGTGCTCTCATCTATCAAAATGTCATTGTCTTTCTCTTGTGTCGGCTTCAGCGCTCGCGGTGTCCTAATACCCTCTTCTTCGGAAAGAGTGTCATTTAGCGCAGAACTTGCTGATTGTGGAGAAGTTTTGTGTAACTCGTGCGGAGAAAGATCGTCACGGAGTCCCATTTCGGTTTCAGTCTCTGTTTGACTTTCGTCTGCTCTATCAAGGTCTGCTCTATCTTGCAGAGATCGGTGACCATCACCATCGCGCTCATTTTCGCCGTCTGTCTCTGTGACTTCACCCAGTTGCAGGCTCGTCTCATGTCGACGTCGACGTTCTCGCTCCTCCGTTTCTTGTTCCGCCTCCTCTTTGCTTTGCCCTTCTCCTCCATGTATGTACCCTTGTTCATCAATATCTTCCTCATCCTTATTATTGTTGGCCACGAAGTACGATCCCACGTAGCCACTCTCTTCGCGCTCCACGATCTCTCGCTCGCGGCGCGATTCGGCGCCCGGACTACCAGTATGTGGCTCTGGTGAAGTGCGAACAAGCGCACGACCGAAACCAGGAAGCAAAGGTTTGAAGTACACAACATAGGCGCATTCATCGTATAATCTGGGCTTGACACCGTGCTCTCGACGAAGGAACCCATTCAGCGTGGGAATATGGAAAGCCGGTGCGAGTGCATATGATGTCAGCCTAGGAAGTGGTGTGTGAACACGGGCGGCTGGTGCAAGACGCTCAAACGTATGATACACAGGGCCGCTGGACTTAGGTACCCGTGGTGGTGCTCGTGCATGAGCTGGTCCCCTTGCGGGCAGAGTGGAGTCAATATGACCGAGGTCGCCCTCAGTTTTGCGAGCGTGCCGTTTGGCAGCCCTTTCTTTCCGTGCTTCATCAATACGTCTTTGGGCTTCCTCTTTACGACGCTTGAGTGCCTTTTGTGCCTCTTCGCGGGCTTCTTCGTCTAGATGCTCGGGCACTTGCTCATCATCAGCTTTGGATGCAACCTCATCGTCTGATTCATCATCACTAGATTCTTCCTCATCTTCCTCGTCCTCTTCATCTTCCTCCTCATCCGGAAGAGGGGCCAGTTGACTTTCACTAGGGAGAACAACATGCTTTCCCGTCGTTTTACTCGTTCTCACAGGTTTATCAGCTCGAACTGGAAGGGAATACCGGGTTGTACGAGCTGGCGTCCCTTGTCCAATCTTTGTACCGCTGCTGGATGACTTCTTTCCTGCACTAGAGGTAGCAGATGCGAGTGGAACGCTTGATGTGGAAGGTAATCTCTTCTTCAACATGGAAGCTTTAAGCGTAGCTTGCGTACGACTTCGAGGGTGGGTGGCACTCGCTGTTATATTTGCCAAACTAGATGGAGAATCGGAAGCTGGGCCTTTTGCCAATGCAGTGCTTTGTTTCGCACCATTTGTCGATGAGGTATTCCCATACTGGTTCTTTTGTGCTGATGATGCCGAAGCAACAGCAGCTTTTCCACTTGCGAGCTGTTCTTCTGTATTGGCACGATTTCCACCAAGACCGGGCATGATGATTCCTTTCCGCAACTCTTCTAGCTGCTGTGCATCAACACTTCCATGCGTATTTGCGTCATCATCATCATCGTCATCGTCATTGCTATCATCTTCAGCAGCCAAGGGTACTGATGGGCCCCTGGAGAGAGAAGAGCCGTACGGAAGGTACGAAGACCGGCGATTCCGGATCTGGGAGGCAACCGAACTCAAGCCGGGCATTGAACTCGATGTTCTTCTCTGGGGAGGTGGCTGCACAGGCTGTAGAGATCCTTGTGCAAGGGAGGGCTTATTGCCCCCCGTCTCTTTACCATTCCTTTGTTGCGCCATGATCACTCAGCAGGAAGAGAAGAGTCAAACATTCGTTCCTCCTTAGACGCGTGCGAAACAGCGACAGTCTAAGGGTGGAGAGGCTAGCCAAACACACGTTTCGCAATGGGGCAATGTATCAATAAAATTAGGCGACAACATCAAGTCAGTCAATGGTAGGCACAGCCAATTGCAAAGAGGTGCTAGGGAAAGAGTCTGTTCAACAGAGGTCGAAATGCTGCGGCCGACCGGGAGTCTGGCCTCCGGAGTGCTTTTGAGAAACGATTCGAGTAAGAAAGGTCAGCCTTTCATGACATTCACACCGGTCAATTCGCCAACAGAGAGACTTGCAAGCTTGGCGAAAGCGGCTGGTGAGAGATCCAGGGCGGTAGGAGAGCCTATTTCAATGTATCAGAGAGGTCACTTTTCTCAGGATAAACACTCACAGCTCTCGCAGTAATCTACTACGCGGACGTGGACAGACTTCTCTCCGTGCTTTAGGTGGACATGCTCTCCACAAGAGAAAGCACCGCCTTGTTTAACAGCAGCAATCATGTCATCTTTGCTTGGGCGCGGTCCACCACAGGCTGGGTTGTTCAGCTGTCCTCCAGAGTAGAAGGTGATACGAGCAGCTTTCATATTCCGCGATTGTAGATCGAGGCTTTGCTCAGTCGGCACAGGTGCTGCTTGAACCAAAAGGGCTCCAGCCAGAAGAGTGGAGAAAACAGAAGCGAAGCGCATATTAACAGGAAATTAAAATGGAGAGATTGTGGATTGTAATGAATGTCAGCGTTGACGATAAGTGCAACGTTTATGTTTGAAATGTCGAGGGAGAGGCGTAAGGCGTACAGGTGGCGTTGAGGATCGTCCGAGACGTTGCTTGAGGAGGCTTGCGGATAAGAGGTTTAGGGATGATGGTAGGAAATGACCTTGCTGTTCTGCAGTTTGTTGATTTAAGCCAGGTACTAATTTCTTCAATTTGTGACCGAGACAATGGTCCAACAAGGGACTATTTGCCTACTTCTCGTGTTGTCACCCGTCAATTTCATGCATAGAGGGACTACATTCTTGATATTGTCGATCACCGCTATTCTATTACCGAGATCGAGCGAAACACCCTTAATCTTCATTACTCCGAAGCTTCCATATTCTCTAATTTTACTGTAGAAGCCGATAGTACAAGATTATTCATCAATTATAGATGCTTAACTACAGATTCTCACAGTGCTGCGTCTCGCAACGATTCTCGCAGAGTGCAGCGGATGAGCGGTTCTCTCGAAGTTGAATGAATTGACACGAGTTCGCACAACACGTCCGTAGGGATATTATCAATTGTGACATGCGTCATTTGTCGATCAAGATCGCCCGCGCTAATAGTACGCGCCGCATCAGCCGATCGCGTTAGCGAAGGATGACGACAAAAGAACAACCTTTTTTCTACAGCATGCTTATTCGTCCATGCTACTTTCCCAACATGGCGCGGAACGCATCTTGATTTTTTGGCTCGGCAGAATCGATATCCATGGAAGTGCTTGTTTGCTTTCTCGCACTGCCTATGCCTCCGCGACGACGAGCCTTTCCAAGACCACCAGCCTGTCGAGGGGCGAAGGACATCTCCGAAGAGTTGTGGTTGGAAATGGGCATTCGTGCTGCAGCACCTTTTGACTCTAAAGATCTCACTTCCAGGGGATGCCCATCATAAGACAACGGTGCATTTAAGGCAAACTTGCCTGCAATCTGCAGAAAGTACTATCAGTGATGTAAACCGGATTTTTTCCGCACTTACAGTCGCATCATGAAATTCGACTATAGCGATACCATGGCCCGCTTCGCCAGGTGTCCATTCCACTCGTTTTACCGTTTGTGGACCATATTCTAGCTCCACAATTTGTTGAATTATAGCTTCTTGAGCGTCCAACGGTAGTCTTCTTATTTGTACACATCGACTTCGTCTTTCCAAGTCTAAGCGACTATCTAAGCCGGGATCTCTTAAAGGCACCTCACTAGTCGTATGAGAATTTTGCTGCTTCTCCACGAAGGAAACTGAGAGTAATTTTCCCTTTATTCTGTATCCGCCTCCGTCTTGCTCAGTGGCTTGTGCCACAACACGTTGCGCATCCAAAGCTGTTCTCATGTCGACGAAAGCTAAACCTTTTGGTCGACCATCTGGATGGCGAAGCAAGCGGACGTTTTGAACGCCTTCACCAAACAATTGACGAATATCTTCCTCAGAAGCTCCTCGTTGTAGCCCACGTACATACAACTCCTTCTCGTCATTGAATGCATCGCTTCGCGTTTTCCTCCGGTTGGGATCCGATATTAGAACTTGGAGTTCAACACTTCCTGTTGGTCCTTGATCTGTCGCCAATGTCAAGCCATGCAGCTGAAGTGCAGCTTTGCTTTCCTCTGCATTGCAGAAGACTACATAGCAAAAACGTCGGCTTGATGCGAACTTCTTGCTTGGCCACCGGACATCGAAGATCCGCCCAAAAGGGTTAAACTTTTCGCGAATTGCTTCGTCATTTTCCAGCGATGCAGGGAAGTTGGTTACGTACAATGTACATTCCCAACCTAGAGAAATATCGACTCGATAACCGTCAATATTTTTTCCTTGTCGGCTCCGTGATGTTGGGACTGAGTCTCTAGAGACAAACTCTATCAGAGCTGTGGCCTTCTGTCCATCATTGTTCTTTGAGTCCAAAACCTTGGGTCCAATAATCTCAAAGATACTACCGCAGTCTTTGAAAAGTGCTAGAACATCTTCCTGAGTTGAACTTGGATGCAGATTATCCACAATGATGGAACTATTCTCTCTGTCTCTTTGAACTTTTACGTCTCCTTGTCTTCCGCGCTTATCGGCGATAGGGTTCTGAGCTACTGATGATTTCTCGATGGTAGCGGCTTTGCGTTTCTCGCTCCCATCAGGTGTGTCTGTCATTTCCAAGTCATGATTTGAAGAAGCCGCTTCAGGTTGTTGGGCTGAGTATCTTGCGTAATACTCCGTCCAACTTCTTTCACGTTCGCTGTCCACTTTAGTGATAGCCCATTCGATGTCAGGGACGCTTCCAATGGTATGCTCTAATCGTCGCAATTCTTCAGCCGCCTCAATTTTCCTATCAGAAGGTACAGAACGTTGCAATATGACTTGTTTAAGAAGATGACGGGCCTTGCGATAGTTGCCTTGGCGTGCATGATATCGGCTAGCAGATAAAGATGCCAGAGAGTTATGAGGTTGGCGTCGCAAGACAGTATCCCATCGAGACTCGGCCAGTTGTAGGGTACCTTCTGGTCCCTGTATGCACCATCCCGTTAGAAGAAGCTCAAGGCGGAGCGATTCATCATCCAAGTTGTTACCATCGAGAACCTCTAGAGCAAACATTATGACTCCGTAGACATTCATAAATGTCTCCGGAGATTTGACAACGAGTGCTAGTGCATCTATTAGGTCATTTGTCTGTCCAGCATTAACTAAACTCTCAGCTGCGGACATTCTTTCAATGTCCACCCGAGCAAGAAGTAGCTCGACGAGTGAATCAACATCAGAAACTAAATCCTTGCTCTCCAGGGCTTGGCTGAAGATTTCATCCAACTGTGTTTGGCGCTTATGAAGCCTACAATATGTTCGGAGAATGAGGCCTTGAAGTGTTCCACTTGCTGGCACAGACCGCACCGCACGCGAGCAAACATCAAAAACAATTGTTGGCGAAACCTTGGCAGTGTTCTGTAAAACAAGAAGCATCAGTGGTGATAAAAAACACAGATTATACTTACTAGGAATCCAATGTAATTTCGCCACAATGCCGAAGATGCAAGCAAATCGGCTTGCAGAACTTGCTTACTTTGCTCTTTCCTTTGCCTCCTTTGTTCACTTTTTTCTTTGCCCCTCGCTTGAATGATCTGATCCTGTGGGATCGGAGCATGTCCGAAAGACAGTAGCTCCTCTTCACAACTTGGCGGAAAACCGCAAGATTCGATCGCTCTTTCATAAATTGAACAAACACTTTCGACGTCCACAGATGGCGGAGAAGATTTTTTTCGATTCATCGACTTGACGTAGGAATCACTTGCCCATCTTGTGTACTCCCTCCAGGCGACCCATCGAACGCTTGGAGAGTCACTCGACGACGAGGCCGCAAAGAATGATTGTAAATTTGCCTCGCATGGTTCACATGCCTGAATGATACTGCGAGCAGCTCCTATTAAATTGTAGGCTGCGGAAAGCGTCTTCTCGTATTCAGAGGAAGGTAAGTAGGTAGACACAAAAGTGCTGTAAGATTGTGCTGTGACATCAATCTGGACATGAGGTGTCCGTAGGCGGGCCGTGTACATGTTCTGAATCAGGAAGATATCGTCTGCTGATGGCTCTTGAGGAAGATTTGACATTTCAAATTGGTGATACAACGCCCATACCTGTTGACTATGGGTGATGTGGCCGGAGACTCTGCTATTCACATCTCGAAGTGTTTCACGAACAGCTGAAGTCGACAAAAGATTATCCCATTCCAACTGCCCACCTCCCAATACAGCTTCGTCTTTTGTTGGAATATGAATAGGTCCAATGTCTGCATATCTTCCATCCGCAAATAGTCTTGGTCCTCCTTTGATGTTAGTCCAAACCTCTAGAATATCTTCCATTTTCTCCGAGGAAGCCGTGTTGATAGTCAACTCATTTTGGACTGGGGCGATACGATTATATGAGTAGTAACAATGAAGCAAAAGACTGGAGAATGCTTGAAAAGCATGAACATTTAAGGCTGTGGCTCCTGCATCAAAAGTTTGGTCCTTGTGAACTTGAAGCGCCTGTGCCAATAGTTGTGGGCTTGTGGAAGATGATTCAGAGACAGATTCCTGAGTAAGCAAATAGAGGGCCAAAATTCCTCGAAGGTGAGCTTCTTCTGTTGTAAGTATTCGAGCTTTACGTTTCTCATCCAAAGCTGAGACCAATTCTGGTAAACGAGTGGATGCACCCGACAGGATGCCGGTGCGAATGGATTGTATCCATTTGAAGAACGAAATGGGCGAAGTATCTTTGGCATCACTACCTGTGTCCTCCTGCATGGGGTGCACGTCTCCCTCTTGTGTCTCCATCTCCCGAAAATTGAGTGTGGAAGGCCGTCATACAATAATATACTTGTTGGTATTGTCTCCACTTTGGATCGCTTCACACGTGCTGCACCAAGCACACGTTCAGAGAGACACGAACATTTGCACGGAATCGGCCTACCACTTCTCTAAATGTACTACTGTCTGTCATACCATTACTCGAATACGCAGTCCGTATAAGGCGTGCCCCAACGTATGGTAAAAATCGGCTGCACATACGTATGGCGGTAATCTGCCGTCGTTGCTTTTCCCCTTGGACGTGTGTGTCTTCGAATCCTATTAGAACTTTCGTCCACGCTTTGACGATGGACAAGTACCGCAGGTAGAAATGGACATGCAAGATCAAGGAACCTTGACGAATCTACATTCACCCATTTCAACATCATTGTCTTCTTCTCCTAGGAAGAAGGCGTCTCCTTCGGACGTGATATTCGGCCAGCCACCGGGCACAGATGAGGTTAGCAGGGTCTATGGAACACTCTCTTCTGATGGCACAATAGGTAGCGGTAACAATATGGACGCCCCTTACGAATCCTTTGAGGGCAGTCTAGGAAATCAAGTCAGTGCACCCGGAAGTGGTAGTGGTGGCAGCGAGCCCACAATGGAAATCGACCGCCCTGAATCATCTTCGTTCCATGCTACACCTTCTACTCCGGCCACAACGGTACACACAGTGCCTGATACATCTGACGGAGATCAGATCAAAACGCTCCCTGCCTCATTCGAAGATTCTGACCCGGAAGATGTGGTTGTGCTGGTTGGTAAGTGACAACGTTCAGAAGTGTTTCGTTCATTCAAATTCGCTCTTGCAGCTGACATGTTAATGAGGCTTACGGTACACAACGACATGCTTCCGCTCCATCCATCTTCGCTCACAAGGTTTCATTCTCGGGCAGCGCCGTCCATCTCCGTCCTGTCGTATTTGAAGCGCATCGCAAAATATACTTCACTCGAGAAATCGTGCACGTTAATTCTTTTGGTGTACATTGATCGCGTCTGTCAGCGCATTGCTGGCTTTACTATTTGCAGCTTGACAGTGCACCGCTTTGTGTGTGCTGCTGTTGTGTGTGCTAGTAAGGCACTTTGCGATTCTTTCAGTACAAATGGCCACTATGCTCGAGTGGGCGGGATCTCCTTGGTTGAGCTCAACATGCTTGAGAAGGAATTTCTCGACGTCATCGATTGGAAACTCTCATGCAGTGGTGCATTACTGCAACATTACTATACCAGTCTCGTTCGTTCACACAGCCATTACCGCCTAGAGTCCAACTAATTGGACGTCGCGGATCGACTTCGTTGACTTTATCAGCCATCCATACAGGTAGACACGTGGACACCTTCTGTATAGACCTATGTATAGACTTACGAGACTAGTTATGTATTTGTACGCAGATATGAAATGACAAGGACTAGACAAGACGTGCAGTGCATGGTAAAAAGTCAATGAAGGGAATTATGGTGTCTGCTGGGCAGAAAAGGAGAGGGCGGGGAACGAGAATGATAGACTGGGTCATCAGCGATTCTCGATCCATTGGAATGGGAGAACAGCGTGGCGAGAGGCGCTGAGCACTGCAGAGATTGCTGTTCTGGGCTGGGGCACGTGGGGGATTCTGGATCTTATGAATGGACCGGCCACCGTGGATCGACTTGCTGCTCTTGATCTTCATCGTAGTCAGGACTGTCAAGGTCTGCAGTCATCTCCGCCATTCCGTGATACACTTCTACTGCAAAGGCGTTCATGAGTCCAGGCGTAACTCTTTCCGCCTGAATGATGCTCTTGCGCAAATCATTCAAAGTCCTTTGTGCATCTGGTCTTTGTGCGACTGCCAAAGAGAGTTGGTCCAATATGGGGAGGAAAACGGCGTCGAGAGCTGCGAGAGGTGGTTGCTGCGTTTGGGAGACGTGCGTAGGATTTGCGGATTTTGCTGTTTCTTCACTGCCAAGATTCATCTCATTAAACAATGCTTGTTGCCGTTCCATAATGGCGTACTCTTCTTCCTTGTAGGAATCTGCATTCAAAGCTGCCTCGTACGATGCAAGTGCACCATTGTCATTTTCGTGCTCAGGATACACAGCACCTATGTCCGTCCCTGCTCGACCATGTCCGTGTCGAGTGGCATTTCTTGCTTGCGACACATGAGACTCTCGCATGATATCGTCACTAGCAAAGCGACTGTGAGCAGATGGAAGTGCCTGTTGTTTCGCCAATCCCATGCGTACTGTACCACCTGCTGAGCCTCCAGATGAAGAACTGCGCATCGAATTAAATCTTCCAGAGCCATGTGTTTCATGTGGCTGACTAGTCTGAGAAAAGACGGCCGAAGGGGCTTGTTTGCTGGTATCTAAGTCCCAAGCCGTCTGACCGTTGCTGCCGGCGGGATGATGACTGATGGGTTGAGCTACGGGAACTGGCGGTGCCTGCCTTATACCACCTGTCCGCAATGTAGGATTACGGATCGTGCCAAAGTCCCAATTATCTTCCTCCTCCTCCTCGTGCAGGTCATCTGTGCTGTGACTGTCGTCAATATCGTGCTGTTCGCCCCCTTCTGCTCTCCATCTCTCCAACCGTTCGATCAGTTCGGTCAAATAGGTTGTCTTTTTTGCGTTTCGCACGAAACGGTGCTTTAAAAGTTCCCGTGCTGTCGGCCGTGCAGCGGGATCTCTTTGTAGGCAACAGGATACGAAGTCACGGAACGTCTTGGAGAATGAAGAGTCAAGCTGAGGGGGGGCATTTTTGGGGATGAGGAAAAGCACCTGGGGATGAAGGTTCGTCAATATACATTGAGACGCACTGTATCTTCCCTACCTTCATAGGGTGCAAATCTGCATAAGGAGGTTCTCCCATAGCCATTTCTATTGCTGTGATCCCAAGACTCCAGATGTCTGCCTTGAAATCATAGCCACTCTGCTTGATCACCTCGGGACTCATCCAGTATGGAGTACCGACAAAGGTGTTCTTCTTTGTCATTGTTGCCGTCAGCTGTCCACTGACACCAAAGTCAGCCAACTTGACTTCACCCGAGGAGGAGAGAAGGACATTCGCCGCTACGGAAGAAATGAGGAACAAAGAGAGGGCAAACGGCGATTATTACCTACCTTTAATATCTCTATGCAACTTCCCTTCTCCGTGGAGATAGTCAAGCCCCTTGAGCAGCTCCCTGACAACAATTGCAATGTAGTCTTCTCGAAATTTACCGGGTTTCATCTTGGAGAGTATTAGTTGGGTACCATGAAGACAGATGGTGCTTACCAGATCGGAACAGCTTCCTCCCGAACAATACTCCATCACAATCCAAAGGTTTGTTCCTTTTAACCAGCTACCATGGTACCTGAAAGAAAATCAGAAGCCATCAAGACACACTGATGATGAAACGCACTTTGTGACGAAGTCGCTATCGAGCTGACTAAGAATAGCAATTTCTTGCTGTATGTCATCGATCTCATCTTCGGCATTCTCGAGATCAATGGTCTTAATGGCGACAGGCTGCCTTGTGATTTTCGAAAAGCCCTTGTACACCTCACTAAGAGCAAATGAGTCATGTCACGACAGTGTGGGGTTCTGGATCTACGCACCCGAAAGAGCCCTTGCCTATCCTATTTTGTCGGACATAGAAATCTTCGGGATCTGACCCTTGCGGGGGTACTTGAGCAGCCTGATGCAAAACTCTGGTTATCACTTTTTGCGAACTCAGCAACACATATACTTGCCATTTCAGATAGATCACAAAGGTGCTGAAGGGAGAATACGAGACGATCCGAGAATGTGATTTGCTAACGTTGAAATTGAGAAGCTTTGGATCCTTCCAAGAGAAAATTCGAGCCAGTCGTTGATAGATCGTTTAGGGACTGCAATGATTGCGATGCGGATTAGTTACGCTGATGCTGAGGCACGAACAAGAACGAAGTGAAAAGTCGTTTCTTGGAGGAGATCATCGGCTTTCCTCTATTCACGTAGACGTTCGGGTATCTGCTTTCGAGTGGTAACCAATACTCACCTCTGTGGAATGGAACAAACCAATCGGGCGAAGAAGGTGCTCGGGTCTTCGGAAGCAAGCCGCCAGATGGCTAATTGCAATCACTCGAGAAACAAAACAGGTGACCTCAGCAAAGGGTATCGACCCGTCGGGACTGCGCGTCAATCAATAGGTGCCCCTAGCAAAAGTGTTGGAGTCAGATGCGCGTGAAGATAGAAAGCGCGTCTAGCGTGTGGCTGTCCATTCTGGCGAATAATTGCGTCGTCAAGCATGGCACTTGTACTGCAAATGGCAACATCGGGGAGAAATTAATTTGTTGCTCCACAGATAAGGTTGTTGTGCCGAGGACTTTACGAAAACCCTGAATTGGTGCGACCCCACAAAAAGACTGAGACGAAGATTGAGAGGCAAATGTCCAAATTTACGGCGGTGTCTATCCGATTCGCTTGTTACTAATCAGCATGTGTTTTGCTATATGTGGGCGTCCCACACGCAGACAACAAGATGCTGTGCTTGGCCCCCGAACATGCAGCTGAGTCCCAACAATTTCCACGCCAATGAAGTATACATCCGGTACCGTTCTTCATCATGTCAAACAAAATGAAAATCTCACTGTACATGCATCACGGCGTTGACCTGCATTAGTCTTATGCAAAATCTAACAACAAAATAAATGAAGGACAGCTACGGCTCCATTTCAAACACCGAATCTCCTTTATACATTTGCAACGAGCAACATTACAGCATTTTATGACATGTACGTCGACGAGTCGATGGATTCAGGGAGTTCAGGGATAGCCACTTCGAATCGACTTTGAATTTGTTTGAGAACTTCCTCGTCCTGTTCGGAGGAAACAAAAACGATGGCAAGACCCTTGGTGCCAACTAGATAAGTCAAGCATATCAGTGCCGCACAATAAGAGAATCGTCTCCAGAAACTTACATCGACCTGCACGTGCTGAACGGTGCAGGTAGGAGTCAGCATCGGCAGGAGCATCGTAACCTAGGGGATCAAGTCAGACGGAGCACACTTGTCTATGCAACACACGTACTAATGCTGACATTGACACGTTCGATATCAATACCGCGACCGAAAATGTCTGTAGCGACCAAGATACGTTTCTCGAAGCTCTTGAACTGTTGATAGCGCTCAATACGCTCTGCCTGGGGGATACCCGCGTGAATACAGATGCTGGGGAAATTGCACTCCACCAGAAGCTTGTTGAGCTCGTTTGCACGTGAGATGGAACGAACAAATATGACGACTTGGTTGAACTCAAGGGAGTCCAACAGGTCGTTAAGCTTACGGTTCTTCTGGCTTTCCTCCAGGCGGACGAAATGTTGCTGTAATCCGTGCAGAGTCAACTTGGTCTCGTCATCGACATAAATCTCCAACGGCTACATTCAAAGAGTCAGGTACAGCAAAGTGAGCATCGCGACAAGACTTACGTTTTGCATGAACTTCTTGCATGTTGGGCGCACTTCTTTCGAGAGAGTGGCACTGAACATCATGACCTGCTTGTGGTGCGGCGTAGCACGGAAAATATCTTGGACGTCACGGCGCATGTCTAACAGCGTCCACAGATTAAGTGACGTTCCTCCAAAGAGGTAGCGGTTTACTCACCTATCTGTTCAAGCATCTTGTCGCACTCGTCGAGAATGAAGTGCTTTACAGAGCTTGCTTTGAGACTCTTGTCGCGTACCAAAGCGTTCATACGGCCAGGTGTGCCGACGATAATGTGTGGACATTTTGTTTTGTCTTTCAAGATGGCTTGATCAGAAGCTACAGGAGTGCCTCCATAAAACACAGAGGTCCGTACATTTGGCATGTACTTGGAGAAACGTCCATACTCGTTGCGAATCTGGTAGGCCAATTCGCGGGTATGGCACAAAACAATGACACTGACATCGCCGTCCACGGGTTCGATCTGCTGCAGAGTTGCGAGAACAAAGACGGCGGTCTTTCCCATACCAGACTTAGCTTGACAAACGACATCCATGCCCAAGATCGATTGTGGAATGCACTCTTGTTGGACTGAAGAAATGTAAGATTGCGCGGAAAAAATGTGGTCGAAGTCACACCATACCTTCGGAAGGATGCTCAAAACCAAGGTCGGAAATGGCACGAAGCAGTTCGGGCTTCAATAGGAAATCCCGGAAACCAGTGGAATGGATGCCAACGTATGATCCCTACAAAAGAAAAGAACCCAAAGGGTAGAGAAAGGCGCGATTGAAATTGTAATCGGTCGCCGAAGAGAAGGAGAGAGACAAGCATTGGTAAGCTTCTGTTGCATCGAGGCGGATCTATGTCGGAATCGTAACAATTTAGAAATACCATAGAAGTTCCTCGGCGAGGTGCGTGATGACCCTATTCTCTCTGAGCGTACTGTGTTGCACGAGCAGAAAGAAACCAAACTCGTCCACATGAAGGCCAGGAACGGATTCCAAAAACAAGGTCAATGTGCGCATGGCGGATGCGAGGAAGCCCATCAGAATGGCGAGACAAAATGTGCACAACCATCGACTGAAAGGCATCCTCTTACAAGTTCACTTCAAACCCAATCGAAACTAATGCTGACCTTTTTGCTGTCTTTTGCTTCCGCATCGCCTGCGGCTGCGCCACCATCGGCGGTGGCGGCGGCGCCATTCGTAGTGGAAGGGACATTAACGTCTTCTTCGTAGTCAATCAGACTGGATGGCGTCATATACGATCAGTACAAGGTAAAAGGTTCTTTTGATCCTTGACGCACTCTTCATTGTCCATGGCTGTAGATATAACTTAAAGAGGCTGAAAGTGAGAATGTGCTTGAAGTGGAAGACAGGAAGGTGAAGTCAGGCTTCTGAAGTGAGTGTCCGGAAGAAGAGAAGCCACTGCCATCCACGCGTCATTTGGGTTGCGCGCGACGAGTAGTGAGACAGAGGTCCGTTCAGCCATCCGCACGTGGCACACCTCATCCGCGTTACGTGGGTTCCCAAAGTTGGGTAGGGCTTGAGGCGTAAGATGGCTTCGTGCTCGCCACAACCTATTGGCTAGCATGGAGAACGGTGCGGCAAAAGCCGCCACGAAAAGGAGGATCTCCGGACCGAAGTCTGAGGGGTCCAGGAGAGGAGAGTCCTCCGCCTCAAATGAAGCAGCTGCCTTGCCGCGACCTCACACGAAACGAAGTAGTAATAGTCGCTCTCCTGCTAGTCAGAGTAGCATAGATAAGCGAAAGCGTCATAGACGAAAGCCTCGGAGCGAAAGTCAGAGTCAGCAATGCAATTCAATTGAGCTTCACAAGCCCATTCGGGGCTCCTCTCCTGATGTGACAAATGAAACTAAGCACCTATCGCTTACGCCTAAGGACGAATCTCCACAAGCAAACCATGTGGCGAGTTCCTCGAAGGTAACATCACCCGAACAACTGACAGAAGACCAGGAAGGAAACAAAGTGTCGCTACAGAGGGAGTTAGATGCTTCGAGAAAGGAAGTTGCTTTGCTTCAGCAGCAGCTTACCTCTTCTCAAGGTATGATCTCGTCTCAGAGAGACACGCTTTCGTACATATATGGTCAGTGTCATTGTACCATATGCATGGAGCTGGCTTGGAGGCCTCAGGCCCTTTCGCCCTGTGGTCATGTGTTCTGTGCTCGCTGCCTCGTTGCCTGGTTTGAAAAGTAAGTACGTTTGTATTTGTGTGGCACTGTCAACTTACCTCGAACCTAGGCCAGGCCAGTATGAAACTCCGTTGCCGGCATATCTCACGCAAGAGCAACGCTCCAATGAAGAACGCAAGCGGAATCATGCTCGAAAGAAATTGTGTCCTCAGTGTCGCGAAGCGGTCTCGGGACCACCTGCTGAGGTATGGATGATAAAGGGTCTCTTGGAACGAATTCATACAAGTATTTTATCCGGACAAGGCCACGAAGAGAATACAGAAGATGCAAGTTCCACAGATTTGAGTGGCTTCCCAGTAGGTAAAGATCTATGGAGTAATATCTTCAAGCCATTCTCTGCGCAGGACGCAAGGCTCAAACCCATCTATGACAGCACCGACGGTATATTTCGCTGTTTATTTTGCACTAGCGAGGTCCTTCATGGGCGTTGCACCAACTTGAGATGTGGTGTGACTTTTGGGCAAGATACATTATTACATGAGGGAGTCGAGGAACTAGACACCGACTTGGATATGTACGACTCGGAGAATGAGTTTAATGGAACTGAAGACTACGAAGATTGGGACGAGGAAGACGAGGATTTCATTGACGACGGACCTATTGCCATTGAAATAGAAGACGACGTGGAGTCCAGCGATTCTGGCATCGAAGAGGTTAGTCCTTCTGGTGCGCCTATCCGTGAGAGGAGAAGTAGAGTCATTTCGTCAGACTCTGACTCTGATGAGGACGAAGATGAAGAAGAAGAGGTGCAACGAATTGTCCCCTCTCCGGCGCATTTGCCTCTATCTGATGACGATTACAATCCGCCTGTCACGCACGAGCCGGAAGACTACGACTCTGAAGAATCAGGGGTGTACCCCTATGATGATTTCGACTCTGACTTCAGCGAGTATGGGTATGATGACGATGGCTACCACGACTTTTACTAAGTGATCAGAGCGATTCGTGCTCTTTGTAAAGTGTCTTATTCTCAATGTATATTAATCAATTCCTTGGCTCAAATGTCAGTGGTTGGCAAACGATCTCCGATTTCAGCTACAGCATAAAAGTACATGCTCAGAGTGACAAATCCTATTCAGGTGTGATCAAAAATTGCGAAATGTGGGACGTCTATGCGTTGAATCACCCGTTGTGGAAAGTAGTGACGATTCAGTACGCCCGAAGGAGTAAGAGGAAGTATTTGCACTACGCAGGGGCTTAGGGCTACGCCATCTTCGGCTTGCACGGCTATCACGAAATTGCGCAACTTTACTCCTTGCTTGTTGATGCGTGTTGGGACTGAGCATAGAAAGTGCAGTAGGGTGAATGTAAGAAGTACTACCTGTTACTATCCGTTTGACAGGCGAATGAGAGACTGTAGATCTCTCTGGAAGACTGGACATAGATGCTAGACCGGTGTTGGTGGCTCCACAAAGGCCAAAGGCGTTCAAATGGCTTGTTTGTGCGTTGCTTTCTGCTAGACGACCCTCGAATGATCGGCGTACGGGACTATAGGATGGAATGGAGAGGCCAAAGTTGGCGGAACGACTCCCTGCCACTTCGGCCATCTCATCTCGTGAACGCACACGAGATTCATTGGAGTTCCTGCTTGTTACGTGGTGTGGATCCTTTTTTTGATGCATTTCAGGTAGGCTTTGATTCCAGAGTGAGCTCAGGTAGCCGAGCCCCTTTAAAGCAAGATTGGTTGCACTGAACGATGCTGAAGTCTCGGCTCCAGATTGGTCAAGCTGCGTAGCCTTCTTCTTGTCATGTCTTGCCCTCGTCCCGGGTGGCAATGGAGGGTACAAAGACTGTGCGGTGAAACAAGATGAAGTATCTTGAGTCGGAGCAGGGTTGGGGCGATGTCCCTTGATACCACCTACTGGAACTGGTGTACTTTCCACCACCATTTGAAATGGCACATGCTCTTTGGTGTGAATAACACCACTATCGTCTTCCAGAACTCGTCTGGGCGTTGTGGGTCTACTGGAGTCTATGACACTTTCGAGATCTTGTGAATCAATCGCAAGTGAAGGATGTCTTTGCTGGAGTCTTCGCAGAAAGCGTCGCGTAAGCACAGTGGTCCGTCGGAACATATGGTCACTTGACCATTGTGTCTTGTCAAGCATCACACTGGAGACGTTGACTCTGCGTAACTCTAGGAAGGCGCCCACAATAGCCTCTTTATTCAAGACTAATGCTGCCCTGAGAAGGGCGTCAGCCTTGTCTGTGACATCATTGCTGTGAATGTCCTTTGCGTGACTAATAATCTCAGCTTGTATCAGGTTGTCAAGAGACGCCCAGTCATGGTTTGAGAAGCACGTTAAATCCACTGCCAAGCCTGCCGAGTGCGTAAGTTTTTCTTCTGCTTTCTGACGAGGTAGATGTAAACCTCGAAGCTTTCCGTGAGACTTTGGTGGAAATGCTCCGGGAACGCTGGGTGTAGCGAAAACTGGTGTTGTCTGGAGAGCAAGGGTGTGAGAGTCCGAATTGAGTTCCTCTTCCTTCTCCAACATGATGTCTTCGAGAGTCTTCTCGTGTGCAACATGTGACCGAGATGGTGTGATCTGATTCGTATGGTCTACTAAGAAAGTGTCTCGCCAAGTGTCGTCCTCGAGATCCGTTTCAAACGTTCCATATTGAATGTATTTGTGATGTTTCTTGAGAATAGCAGCCGCGCGTGCGGCTGCTTCTCGATTCAAGCTACATACTTCGACCATACTGGGACGAGTACTCAGCATGGCAGTGCGGTGTCGAAAGAGATCCGCCACGAGCATTGATGTGTTAGCGGTGGTATTGCTTTCTGCGGCTCCTTCGGACACAATTGCTTCACTGTGGATCGTGATGGATGGGCCTATTTCTGCATGAGGCTCCTTCTGCACTGGCGAGGAGGTCTGAACGGCGACGGTAGACACATCTCGGTGAGGGCGTCCCTGAACTTGCGGGGTGGTGGATCGGAAGTAAAGGCTATCGTGAGAAGCTACAGGCGGCGATGGAGTTTGTTGCATCGAGTGTTGTGGTTTCATCCTCTCCTCCTCGTTCCAGGGATTGTAATCTTCGTCCACATCTTCAGGTGAGGAATGTAAGACATTTTCCAAAGGGTTCATCTCGGTGTTGGGAATGGGAGAAGATACCTTCTCATTCTCTATCACTGTGCCAACATATCTTTTGATGCTTTCCGGACTCTGATTATGATTCGGAGCATCATGAAAGGCATTTGCTCTTCGTAGCGAGGAACGCTCTCTATATTCATGCGACTGCTGGAAGGAGATGTGCGATGTCGTACGTTTAGGAGTGCTCATGCTTGGAGCTTCATAAGTCGCATTGCTGATAGAGCCTGTCTGAGAAGTTGATGTTGTGCTCGGACGGAAATCGTGTTTCTTAGGTGAGAGCGATGCGATTCTTTGTAGGAATGAAGGCATAGTAGTATTTCCATGGGGACTTGCAGAGCGCTCTGCTGAAGTACCGGATGTAGTGGCTCTCTTTGATAAGAGTTCTGACCGTAACGACCGAGGGCTTGCTACAACGTCGCTAATGCGCGACCTGCGTGATACTGAAGACATTCGAGACGAAATACTCGCCTTAGATTGCTCAGATTGGTGTACATAAGTATCTATCTGCTTCTTTGAAGGAGACGTAGTGCTGTCCTCAATGCGGCGCTCACTGCGATCCAGATTTATGTCAGTATCCTTGCGCACACTGTCATGATGATCAACGCTGCTTCTCTCATATGCACTCAGATGGGGTGCTGAATTTGATGAGTCTCTACGTATCTCCTCGGTGGTACTTAAACTGGAAGGGAAAGGTGTGTGGGAAATTCCGGTAATGGAAGACCCAAATTGTGAGCGTGGCTCGATGTGACCTTTTGCCTCTAACGCGTGTATGACACTTCGTTCGTTAGGAAGTTCTCGGTCTTCATCCTGGAAATCGTTTTGATTACTGTGTTCATGTACGCCAGAAGATATAAGACTCTTGTGGAAATATTCATCGTAGTCATTATGCATTTCGCGAGTGTGGTCACTGTAATCATCCAGAAGACCGGAATCTCCATGAAGTTGCTCGAGACTCTCCTCGCCTGCTTCTATGTGGTCTTCATATTGCTCTTCCTCAGACCCGCTTTGCAGAACATTGCCATCGTCTTCGGACAGCTCGTCATCCTCAAATCCATCCTCAGCACTCAAGCCTTTATCTTGATAATCATCCGCGTCAGATCCCTCCGATCCTATCTTTTCACTTTCTTCAGATTCTGTGGCAACTTCGCTACTCCTCTGGCCAAGATGTTTCGTTGCTTCAGAGCTTTTCTGACGTGATGCTTTTTGAGTTGCAATATTGTCTGATTTGGTCTCCCATCGCCCTGGACTTTCTACGGAGTCTTCCTCATCCGATACTCGATGGTGCGCATTTTCCATCTGTGTGTAGACACGCGGAGAACTTTGATGTAATGCAAGGTCTTCATATTCATCTTCTTCGTCCATTTGCGCGCTGTTTCCTTCCGATCCAATAGCTCCACTTACTTCTCGATCATCACCACTATCCGGGAGTGAACGCTGAGTACTGATTTGACCGGTGGATTCCTCGTCTTGATGATCGCCCGTTGACTCTTCAAGTAGACTTTGTTCATTACTTGATACGCTTTCCTCATCTTGACCAGTTTGGATACGATCAGGATAAAGCACTGAGATAGACTTTTCAGAAGGCGCAGATCGAAGATCTCGTTCAAGAAACTTGCTGGAAGAGTCGTGAAGCACGTCTCCTGAATTAGAAAGACGATCACTTTCTTGCACTTCTCCTTCATCTCTGTCGGAAGGCAAGTCGTACGCAAATTCTGTCTCAGCAGTGTATTCAGCTCGAGGTAATTTGTGAGAATGACCCACAAATGAATGAATAGGAGAATCGTGTGCTCTGCTTCTGTTATCAACACCATGATCTAAAATTTTGGAGAATCTTTGACGGGAAGAACGATCTGAAGGGCGCGAGTCAAGTGAATCCCCAGCCGCCGGCTCTGTCCATGGAGAAGAATCGTCTTCCGGCCCACCTTCTTGCATTTCTTGCTCATCGTACCATTTGCCCGTCTCGTTAACATCAACAGTAACATGTTCAGACAAGATGTCGCTTTCAGATCGTTCGCCATTATGGTGATCATGTCCGCTACTCGAGTGCTGTGTGAGAGTGTCATCATGCTCCACATCATCTGCCAATGGTGTTTGCACAAACGATCGTCCATCTTCGAAGGAGATATGTTGTCGAAAATCATCCTCATCCGAGAGATCACTGAAAGGCGCCCTAGGCATCTCTTGTTCATCTAGCCAATTCAAGTCTACAGAGCTGCCTGAAGGTACTTGTCGAGCAAGAGGAGATGATGCATACTCTTTCAATGGAGACTGCATCGATGAGAACAAGCTTTTCTTCGCGGAGCGGCTAGATCCAGAGTCGTACCCCATTTCCCGCGCCTCGGGCGATTGATTTCGATTCTTTGTCTGAGGAGCAAGCGGTGTACGGTGAAGCTGAGTAAACGGGGAAGATTCTTTTGTGTGAGATTTATGCTCTGAGAGAAGAGAATTAGACCCGTTCAAGCTCGTATCGCGGAGCCGAGACAAATCACGGGCCCGACGAGTGGGAAGCAAAGCTATTCGATCCTTAGTGTGAATATCATCATCTTGGTTGTCAACTGAACCATCACCGTTTGGGATGGACTGTGCATCAAAATGAGTGGCGAAAGCCATATGTTCTGATGAAAGTTTATTGGAGGATACGGAAGGAAACTCTTGTTCGCCGACATCTGCTAAGCCCATACGATGAAGTACTTTAGCAGCACGAGCAGTGTATCCCGATTTTGAGGGGCTTTTAGACTGTCTCTTTCGGTTCGATGAGCTTATGAGGGGTGTCGATAGTCCATTTGACCTCCGTGTTTGTGCCCAAGATGGAGAGAAAATAGGATCAATGTTCTGCTCGTCACTATCCTCTTCCAAACTTCGAGACGCTGGCGGGGTCATGATACTCTGAGACCTTGTGCTTAGCGAAGTCAATCCCTTTGGTTTGTGTAAGTTCTTTCGCGATGCGAGCGGAGATGATTCCATGAGATTTCGCTTTATAGAAGAATGTAGAGTGCTTTGTCTGGAAAGTCGGTTGATGGGTGCTTCTTGCAAGACATCGGCAGCATAAGAATCATTGTGAGTACGTGAGGTGCGTGGATCCTGTGTGTCTGAATCCTGAATGTGTGAGATTTGAGAAATCTGGGAATGTCTTCTTGGAACCGAATGAGGCATAATTCCGACGGACCAGGACATCCACCACCAGTGTTGGTCGTCTCGACAACGGGCGAATGGTACGCGTGCTCGAAGACGCGACCGAGTCCAACACTTGAAGGCGCGTTGATATCCACGTGCGCACCCCATTCTCGGCCATCATAGCAAATTCTTTGTGCGAGGTAGGATTGTACGCTACCTACCTACTCATCATGCCGACAGGAAACCAAGGCGGGAAAGGTGAGCTTCTACAGAGTGTTTTGACGTCTATTCCATTGACAATAACGTACACGCAGCTAAACCGCTTAAGCAACCAAAAAAGGGGAAACACGAGGACGACGAAGATGACATTGCATTCAAAAAGAAGCAACGTGAAGACGAGGCTGCTCGAAAGGCTGCCGCGGCCAAGCTGAATGGTGGCAAGAAGAAGTAGGATTTGGATGTGCAAATTCTCTTGTATTTCTCTATGACATTGGTATGACATTAGACATCATGTCTACAGTCTATGTCTGTGCGACAGGCACGCTCTTTAGTCCATCGATATGAACTTGGAATGCCAGCCAACTTTTCCCATGAGTTGTTGTCCCAACCTTGTGTTGAGCCATGAAGCCATTCCTGCTTCATCAGTCTGGCTAGACCTCGTGAGCACGTTGCCGCTCGTGCCATGCCGTGCCCATGGTGCCCCACATTCAAATAGAGCCCTTGGTGCGATTGCTCATAGTGAGGGCCTACGAGCGGTAGACTATCCCGTGTGTACCCTTGTATGCCTGTCCAAACATACTCAAGACTGGCTTTTCCATCCTGATCCCAGTGCTTGAATGTCTTGGACGGGTACATTTGAAGGTGTTTGGTGATGCGCTCATCGAGGAAAGAGTCGTCCAAAGTGTCGTCCTGCTCTGCACTGGGTACGACAGAGTGACCGCCTCCTAAGATCCAGATGCCATCAGCGAGATGATCTAACCTGTTGGGAGCATTTCTTCCTCCTTTGCACGGTCTTTGAGTAAGGTATTCATAATTTCCTGGTCTTCGAATGATGGATGCAGTGGTAGCGAGCGACTTGGCACCCATGTAATTTTGCACCGGTCGAATAGCGGAACACTGTGCACGATGAGGCAGTATAAATTCCTGTAATGATGGGATCAGCTTGGCCGAATACCCATTTGTCGCCAAAATGATATTCTTTGCTCTCAGAGATCCTTTGGAAGTGTGTACATGCCAATGGCCATCATCTACTTTCGCTATACACTCCACGGGCGTATGTGTGTACAGACGGAAGTTCTCATGTCGCAAACAATCTTCCAGAAGTCCATGAACGAATCGTAGAGGATGCAATGACCCGGCTGGCCATATGGCGGCACCAACTGCGTCTGGGACCCTGGAAATCTGTTGCGCTTCTTGAGCGTCATCGATGAATCGAACACCGTCAACCAGCTTTCCCGCATACTCTCTGTATCTGTCGAAGGTTGCCTTTGAGCTCTGCTTGACGTCTGGAGATAGGTATACACCCAGCGTGTACCCATCCCAGAAGTCCGCCGCCTGTAAGGAAGGAAGCGATTGACAAAGATGCTTGATGTATTGGAAGGTATCCCATTCGTTCTGAAGGATTTTGCGTGCCTGTTCCTTGCCCACAATCTTGGTGTACGAGTCAAAACCTGCAAAGCAGTCTGGTCTGCAATGCCCTCCGTTTCTTCCCGTAGCTCCTGAGCATGCTTGACGGGCTTCGAGCATGATGATACTTGGAGCCGAGCAGATGCTGTCTGAGGCGCCTTCATCGAGGTTATCGCGACGCAGAAGTGAATGCGCAGTCACGGCTCCACTTATTCCTGAGCCTATTACGACAACATCGACCGCCTCCGCGAGAGCGTTTGGAAGAGGATCGGAACATCCATGATGATGAATAGAGGAGTCGCTTGCCTCGGCCTGCCAATAGGACGTTGTTGGCCTGTCTACTGGTGCGCCAGACATGACCTTAGGAAGAAGCGAGGATGAATCTGGGAGGCACTCCCTCTCGCACGGTCGCGTCGGCTCGATCCACAACGTTCGGACTCCATTCACATGTGGAAAGGTATTCTCATTAAAGCAGGCAACAACTGTCATGCCCGACGCAATCAAAGAGGGTTCAAAAGTACATGAAAGAAGACAAAGGAGTGAGTAATTAGAGGAAAAACGCAAGACACATTTTGAGTGCGATGCCGAGACAGCCGGTGCGTTTTGTAAAGTGTTACTGTTCTTGGGGAATGAAAATTAACGAAAGGCTTGCGGGAGAGGGAGTTTGTGCCTAGAGAAGGAATCCTGGTATACGGGTGCTCTATACGTGAGAATCGCCTTGCTGTTCTTCGCGTAGATGCCACCCTTCATTTTCGTCCTCATCATGGTCTACGCCGCTGTACGCATCGTGACCATCCACGGAGTCTTCCTCATCAACATATCCGCGTCTACCACGGCCACGGGCACCCAAACTGGCAGGTCCAGAATGTTCTGATTCACCCATTTCGGCGGATCCTCGCTCCTCATCGTGGTAGCCGGCGCCGCGTCGTCCAACATTGGGAGAATCGGATGAGTTGGAAGAGCTGTCATCGGCGTTGATAGCACGAGCTCGGTATGCGTTCCCACGGCCAGCACTACCACTTTGATTAGCTCCCACGCGATAATCGTACGCTCGGCGGCCCCAAGAGAAGTGTGGTTCACTGAGAGATTCTTGATCCAGGTAAAGGAAGGTATATAAGCCGAAAAGCAGCTCGAGAGCGAAAAGAAGTGCTTGCACACCAAAGGTGGCATAAGCCAAGGGAACAACCCAGTTTGTCAAATCGCAGACGTGCTGAAAGTCGTCCGGTTTTTGGTAGTGCAGATATCCATCGAAAGTACAATTCTCATATCCTCTGAGATCGGATGCATAGGCAAGTGCACCAGAAACCCAGAGAACGCCCATGGCAAATTGCAATAAGAGCTCGATTTTGACCATCATGATACCGTAGAGGAAGTCACCATAATTGATGAATGGTGCAATTGGGAGCAAAATGTTGTAGCCAAAGTAGATGCACGGTGTCGCAAGACCCAAAATGATAATAAAGATGAGCGAACCCCACGAGGGTCGAATGATGGGGTCGTGTGTGTTATAATACCGAACCACAAGGATGGCCATAATTGCTGTTGCCAACGCTAGAAGACAGACTAAACCTGTCAAAAGAAATCGAAGGGCAAGCACTAGGTTCGGGTTGATCGCGGGAGGCCCGCCCTGGCGTGGTGGTGCAGGGACCGTTCGAGAATGGCGTGGCGGAAGTCCCATTGTGATTATCTACTGAGAGGAACTTGCCAGTAGAGCTCCAATGTGAGGCGTCAGACAGGTTTAGGAGTGCGCGCGCGCGATGTTTATCCTTGCTTCTTGAGTCTTGAAGATGAAGCGCACTCACGCCGTTTCTTGCGAATGAGGGAGAGAGTGGGGAGGCGGAGAAGGAAAGGAAGGAGGAAGAGGGATACGGATGGATGGATGCCAGTGGTAGGTATCAAGAAGGCGGGGTAGCAAATACTCACACCACCATCCAGCCAGTAGAAGTGCGATCGAACGCGAAAAAAACCCCACTTGGTGGGGTAGGCGTCGATATGCACGAACTAGAACATTATTATTGTTGAATTACAAATGTCCCACACCTGGATACAACTCTAGTCACCCGGCTCTTGGCGCCTACACGGTTTTCCTGCAGATCATGGCGACCGAGCTGCGCGGAACCTTGCTCACTGTAAGACAATACGTATAGGGCTCCCACGCGTGCATTTTTTCTACCGCACTTCATCTGTGTCATTCAGTGGAACTAGCCTTTTATTCATTCACCATCAATTTTTTTACCTGGCATTGTATCAGTCTCTGGAACGTAATTCACATGCACCAGAATTCATTCGCAGGTTCTGCATGGATTTTGAACTAAAGCCTGGACTGCCTCCGGATAGATGTCTACGTCATGCAAACAGCCCGGATGCAGTTCGTCATCAGTGATGCGACTTGGGTTGGCTGCAGCCTCGCCAACCTCCCTACGTGGCGTGTACATACGGCAAAGTAAGGGGCGAGCGACAACATTCACAACTGATGTATATATACTACGATTAATATTGCACGATAATAATTGAAACATGGAATCTACAGTGATGGAAAGGATATCATTAACCCCTAAGAAATGCTAATTCGATTCTATGCGAAAATCTAGAAAATCTTGCCTACTTTACCACCAGAAGCGACGGTATTTGTGCGTAGTTCGCCTCGTTTGTATATGGTGTATACTTGCCCGGGAGGAACATATGCCTTTGCCCTACTATCGACTTGCTGCTGCTCATTCTCCACGGGTTGTGGTGTAGAGTATTCCGGCGTAGGCGGACGGTGCGTCTTTGCTTTTGTCGTGTCGCTATTGTCCATCGAAGCTGCAGCACGAGCTCGCTCGGTGCGTTTAATGTCATCCACAGCTAATTGATAACCACCATCAATGACGCCCACTCTCATCATGCTCAAAAGATTATGAGCCGCATTGGAGTGATTGTAAAGACCACCATTAAATGCTACGGTAGCGTCTTTACCGACTTTACCAGACAAAAGGTGTCGGCCACCGGGGTGTTCGTCCATGAAACTGGATACGTCGTGAATGAAGCCGTGGATAACAATAAGCGGACGAGTTTTGGCCTCTTCCTGGAAATCGTCCCATGAAATGACGGGCAAATCGTTGTAATTCTTCGGCCAGTTGAGAGATGCCTGCTTTTCGTTCAATTTCTGCAAAGACATGGCAACACGTCCCTTTTGCACTTCATTGTCTGGGAACATTTTGAGATGTGTGGCTAGTCCAAGGAATTTCATTGTGGCGATGAACCATTTTGTAGGGTCGTACTGGAACCAGTAAACTGCGTTGCGGTAATCCATAGGGAATTGGTGATGGAAGTTGTGGTAACCTTCACCGACTGTGACGAGTGCTGTGATGTAATGATCACGAGGTGTCATCTTGTTGTCAAATGATGCCTCACCAAGCCAATGTGCGAGTGAGTTGACGCAGAACGTGGAGTGGTGAACAAATACAAGTCGGCAAATAGCGGCGTAGTAAAAACCTCCTCGCCAATCGTTCCAGCCAAGACCGGCAACCAAAGTGGGAAGTAGGAATCCCATGAATAGAATAAGCGGCAGGTAAAACTTGTGCTGGAATTTGATGACGGGGTTCTTGCGCAGATCGGTGATGTCGGCCACACCAGGTTTGCGACGTGGCTTGACGATCATCCATCCAACATGAGACCAAAGCAATCCATGATGAGCACCGTAAGGATCCAAGTCGGTGTCGGTATAGCGATGGTGAGCACGGTGGCCACGGGCCCACCAATGAATCGAGCCTTCAACGGCGCTTGTTCCCATGAAGGCCAACAAGTATTCCAAAGGGCGCGAAGCAACATAAGAACGGTGGGCCCAAAGACGATGGTATCCTGCGGTAATACCTAGACCCGAGAAGAAATAGTATGCGATGGACCATGCAAAGGTCTTTGCACTTAATGGCGTGGTGAACATGCCGTAAATAGCAAGAATAGGTGTCAGAGTAAGGATAAAGAAACTGATCCACTGAATCTCTGTCAAGATGTTCTTCCATTGAACAGGTGGGAGTGCAGGTTCTCTTTCCAAAGTTCGAGCAACATAGTCATCGGGAATGTCGCCATCCGCAAAAGCTGACTTTTTCTTAGGCAGTGGGGCTGCGCCCAAGGATTCATCCTCAGATGGAGGGGGAGAGATCTGGTCTGCGGGAGGCGTTTTCATCCCTGAACCTAGCTGCTTGCGCTGAGTAAGCTCTTGATCGGTAACCTCGATAACCATGTTCAAATATGATTGCGTTTGTCACGCAACTAGTGGAGTACGGCTCAGATACGATCGGGGAAGTAAGTGGGGTGTCAATTTGCACCTCGCAACCTATATATTCTCATGGGGTTTGCAGTTCCAACACCCGGCTAAGGTAATGCTTTCAGTGTCCGAAACCCCAAGTTTCGATCCAAGACTATGAGTGGCAATTATGTTTTCAATTGTCAAAATCATTCTACCCAAAGAGCAATTATTCTGAGATTTATGCCACCGTCACAGCAATTGTGCCTGCCTGACCCTACGACATTGCAATCTGGAGGGGGTATACACTAGCGATTACCCCAACAATTTCTCAGTCCAATGGCGGCCAAGTAGCCTACGCGGACAAGTCGGACTAACGCCACACGGCCACGTGGCGCAAACCCCGAGACGCCAATCACCGAGTTTTCGTTACTTCGACTTTCGGAAATCGGAAGTATCAAGGACTAACCAGGCGTATGAGAAGGGTGGAGCCCAATAATTCTGAACGTACCAAGTGTGACAGGGCCTTTCAAAGAAATCTTAGCAAAGAAATCAGGTACTGTAGAAGGACTTACCATCGTTTGTCAGGGAACATTGCATCATCTCTCCAAAGGCGCCATCTACGCAGGGAGGGGTTAGTCGCCTCTAATACCATTTTTGTTTACACTACTTTCCTTTGATCCTCTCCGGAACGTACGCCTTTTGCAGTCGCTGCAGAAGCTCTCTATAGAGTAGATTCGCCTGCTCACCACCCATGCTTTTGTGAAAGTCCGGTTTGGTCCCTTTGTTGAGACGCGCATGGAGAGTGAATTGTGAGACTTCGATGAAAAATTAGCAGTCGCGATATGCTGAAACTCAGTACACACTACACAGAATTTCTCCTTCCAATTCCACCACGTTTGTTTTCCACGGTTTCCCTCCCCACACGCTTTCCGCCCTACTTGTCGGCGTCTCTGTAAGAGTGGCTTGATGTTCTTGCTGTTCCCCAGCTACCGCGTATTGAGATGGAACGGGGATCATCCTTGCTTTCAGGCCCTCATTCCATAATTTCGTGCTGAGAATTTTCTGCAATAGAGGTTGTATCTCTTCTTCTGTATCCTCTAAACACTCTTGTCACAAAAACGCCCTTCTGATTCTCCTATCATCTTACCTACACCAATCCCGACAAGAGCAACAATGCCCGGACCGATCTTTGATACCAAATTTCCATCGACTAAAGGTATTGTTCTGGTCTGAGTGTGTCTTTCCTTGTGGAGTAGTACTTTATAAGCTCACCATGCACACTTGCCCCTGTCACACGTTGGAGAACGGCACGCATATTGTCCTTGGAGGAAGGAAGTAGGCCTCATCCGCACAAAAGGAACTGAGAATTGGTCTGTGCGTTGCTACGCAGCATCTTTACATCTGGACGTGGTTCGGCTGAATAAAAGTCAAGCAAGCAGCGTGCACGGCGCCTTTGCTAGGCGTGTGGCAGTTCAGTGACGCACATGTTCGCTTGGTGGTAGAGTACTGGTCAAGTATGGCTATTATCGGCGGGTACAGTAGATAGCAAAGAAGACCACGACGAGGGCATCATGAGAGATACTGTACAGCTCGAAGAGTTTCATGTCATGTGGGTACTCACCTTTTGATCTAATTTGATACCTTGTATTGTTCAGTAAGCCCCATAAGTGTGATACGAGCAATCTCCTGAGCAGGCTGTAGGGCTTAGAGATCCCGTATCCTCGACGGCGGCGGCTGTGAACAGGCGCCATGTAAAGATGCATCCTGTGCACTGCAACTTGTAAAAGTCTTACCCTACTATAAATCTATTCGTCATCACATCTATCTTTACCAACAAAACACACTCTACGCAGGCGAATCTCATTTCCATTCGGGCTGCGCTCACTCTACTGCCACAATCAACTTGATTCAAAGATAAGCCCAATATTTCTGTTTACTGTCACCGTCTCAGCGGAAGGACTTCTACTTCGAAGCTAGAATAAGTACATCTTGCATTTGCATCCTCCCCTGTTTCCACCCTACCATTAAAATCTCTACAAGTAAACTGGGTTGGTTCAGCTTTATTTACTTCCATCATTTCTTTAGTAAGCAAAGAAGCGATAAAAGTGCACGAATGTCTTTTTTCCTGGAAAATCCAAACATAGGTCAGGCGAAAACTATCACTTCGGCGTCCCTTGTGGCTAAAACGTCCCTCACTAAGAGCGTCGGTGCTGTGAATCAGCACTCACACACTCGAAAAGTACGGTAAGTTTACTTGGCAAGCTAAGGAATGTAGATGTCCGTAGAAACAGATGGTTCATGGATGAGTCTATCCATACCAGCTTCTCGTCGAGTTGGTCTGTCTGCGTTGATCGTTTTGATCAATTTTGCAGAAAACGGTGAAAACCGTATGCTCGCTCCGGCTAGCGGTTTTTTTGCCGAAAACAATGATCACGCGTATGGAGACTTAATTGCAACAAAGGGCTCGTTTTGTGGCGTAGACGAAAACTACCCTCGGCCTCATAAATCTGGCTATGAATGTTCGGTAGTTGTGATTTGTACGCCAGGTCGCAGTTTACGCCCTCCACACTCCCTTTGTTGAGGGATGTCTCACTTGATTCAATTCTTTATAAATGAGAACCATTGCTGACTAAATGTATATCCCTCGTTCTTCCTATACACTATTGAATGACTACCCAAACTCCTTCCGCTTCAATCGACCGTGAACATCAACATGATTAAAACTTATACACGAAATACGGTCTCGCCAATTTTATTCACAATGGCCGTTACGGATTTTGATGCATCTCTATGCGCAATTTTAACATCTTCTCATTCGCCCTCCTCGACTGCATCATCTGCTCGTGATCTTGATTCGGCTATCATCATCAATCTTGCTCCTCCCCATTTGGACTCACTTGGCATAAAAAACCATGTATTGAATTGCAACCGAACCCATTCTGACGCGGGACCCGTCCTCACCGTCCATCCAAACAACCAACCTGCTCTCATCAAACAACCACATACGGCATGCGGCGGTTCTACTGGGCTTTCCCGTTCTTCATACGACCACAAACACTCTTTCGATTCGCATACGGTCGTATTCTCATCTGTAATGCCTGCTTCCACTAATTCTTCCCCTATTTCTCACCAATTCACTCTTTCGACCGATGGCTTCTTACCTCTTGATGGCTGCGGGGCCCCCAAAATGGTTCATTCTGGCTCTTCTCTATGGCAAAATATCGGTAAACACAGATTTAATGTTGGCACTAAATATCGGGTATGTGATGTGATCGGCGAAGGAGCATACGGGGTTGTGTGCAGCGCAATTCACCGCACTACAGGCCAGAAAGTTGCCATCAAAAAAATACAGCCATTCGAGCACCAAATGTTTGCTTTAAGAACGCTTCGAGAGCTGAAACTCCTTCGCTACTTCCAGGAGATGGACGTATGTGAAAACATCATCAGCATACTCGACGTGATCAAGCCACCATCTTTAGAGGCATTTCACGAAGTGTATCTGATTCAAGAGCTCATGGAGACAGATCTACATCGGGTAGTGAGAAGCCAAAAGCTTTCCGATGATCACGGTGAGAACAAGAAAAAAGAAAAGCTTGCTTTTGCTGACTTACAGCAAAAGCGCAATACTTTGTCTATCAAATTCTACGTGCACTCAAAGTCATGCATTCTGCCGATGTCATTCATCGGGACCTGAAGCCTAGCAACCTACTACTGAATGCGAACTGTGATCTCAAAGTTTGCGACTTTGGGTTGGCGCGAAGCGTGTTGACTGCTGAACCTGGATGTGTCACTGGCTTCATGACAGAATAGTAAGAGACTCATGAGCGGCTATACTTGATTTAACTTGAGATACGTTTTTCAGCGTGGCAACAAGATGGTATCGGGCGCCGGAAATCATGCTTACATTTAAGCAGTACACCAAAGCCATCGACATATGGAGTGTGGGCTGCATCCTAGCAGAGATGATCACAGGTAGACCTCTCTTCCCTGGTCGTGACTATCATCATCAGATTTCCCTCATACTGGACGTTCTGGGTACACCGACGATCGATGACTTCCAGGCAATTGGTTCGCGGCGATCAAGAGACTATCTGCGCCAGATGAGTCTGCGGAAGCGCAAAGATTTTACGAAGCTTTTTGCTGGTGCTTCAGCAGAAGCAATCGACTTTCTACACAAGGCTCTAGCTTTCAATCCTAAAAAAAGACCTACGGTCGAAGAATGCTTGTCGCATCCCTACTTGGCTGCCTATCATGACCCAGACGACGAGCCGAGCGTGCCCAGCTTGCCACCCTCGTGCTTTGCTCACGATCTCCACCCTCGTCCAAGTGCTTCACAGCTAAAAGAACTCATGTGGAGAGAAATTGAGTCGCTTAATCGTTCCCTTTAGGCATCACCTTGTCATAGAATTCATTGCTGCCATCACATATATGTATATGGCATATGCAACTCATAAACATCATTCAAAAACTTTGTATGTCTTTATCGTACATGACTACTATACATGACTAGCTGTCATAAAACACTCGTGAAAGTGGTCTATAAGAACGCTCTTCAGGCCGACGCAGGCTCTTGCGACCAGTGAGACTGCCACTGTTGCCTTTCCGGAGTTCATGAATAGCATCGTCTAGATGCCCGCGTTGCCCAATTTTCATGCTTCCCTCCCTCAAGTTCGAGCGTACCTTCTCGTTGGCACATGTTCGACCAAAAGTCTTGCTTTTCGTGAATGATTCGTGTGCTCGTCGTCTCATAGAGGACGACTTGTTCATGCTTATAGGTGTTGTGAGGTCCGCAAGCTCTTGATTCTGAGCAAAGACAGTTCTTCGTGGTAACGTGTCGGTGATGCCATCATTGGCCTTGATGGTGGCACAACTACTATTCCGCGTGTGCAGATTCATATCGGATGCATCCGAGAAGGAATCCGTGTTATTTGGACCTAACAGAGGGCTATGCTTGGCATCTGTCAGAGAAGAAAGCATCGTCGTGGTGACCACCGATGGGGCAGGAGCATCTGCAGGGATGATCAATTGGGTTGACGGCTGTGTCTGCCTTGCCAAGCGTGTTTCTTTCTCTTTCATTTCTAGCTCAGCTCGCATAAGCGCTTGACCGAAATTGCCAATAAGACTGAAAAAGTCTTCCCCTCGCATTTCTTTGGGATCTTCTCCAAAGTACTGTATGACCGACGACATTTCTCGAACGACCCTATCATAGGTATTCTGAAGAGACTCGATTCGCGGCAAAGCCATGCGGACGAAAGCCTCACCTAATCCTACAAATCGATCGCCCTGGGGAGTAATACGCATCTTTTGCAGCGTTTCCACCTCGATTTGTACTTGTTGCACACCTTTGACAAGTGAGGTGATAGCCAGGGATGTACTCTGCGTATTGATTTGAGCTGCAGATTCAATATGGCAGCAATCGTCCAAGAAACCGACAAAAGATTCGTCCTCCCTATTCAATGCTTGGACGAGGAAGTGAAGTAGAGTGGGAGGACGAAGAGAATCCTTTTGTGCAGAAGATGTTACAGCTCGTGTGTCCTTCAGCTTCAACAAGTCACCAAGTCGGAAGCCGTGTGCATCGCCGCGGAACGTCTTGTTATTTAGTACATTGCCTAGGAACAGGACGTGTTGGAGTATCTTTTTGAACTTATTGCTGTCACGGATCTCTTTGACAGCTTCCTGAAGGATGGTAAGGTCAGGTCTGATTTCCTCGAGATCCACCTCAAATCGACGCATAAAGATCATGCTTTCGACTCTCTGCTTCAATTTAGGAATACCCATCATGTCTTTGAAAAACTGATCCGCTTTACTTAGAGTTGAAAAGTCGCCTTCATATTCACGCACGAGATCCATCTCTTCTGATGTAGGCATACAAGTACGAATTGCTTTCAAATTGTCCAATGTCAGACTCTCAGCGTCTACATCCAGAAGTGCCATACGTACTTGCGAGAACGGAAGCTTGATTCTCGATAGTAGAATAGCGATGTTTTGCGCGCGCTGCAAATCAAGGAGGGTAGTAAGCCTCTTTTCTGGCTTGACAGATGCAGCAGCTTTTTCGGATAAGGATGGGCTGACATTCGTAATTGCGAAAAGTTTGTCAACTTCGTCCAAACCGTAATTTGTGAAATTTTCGGGGAGGTCGTTCCACACGGTTTTTACAAGTTGATGCGGAGGGACTTTTGTCCAAAACAACGGTTTACGACGCTTTTCTGGGATTTTGGGCACTTCCGGCACCACATCTTTTATTTTCGTCCTCAGCACACCATTAGTAAAGGGAGGCAAAGGAGGTGGCGGCGGTGGTGGTGGAGGTGCTCCTGTCACCGCTGAAGGAGGGCTAGGAGGCGCTGGGGGCGCTGTGGGAGGAATATCGATATTCTGCTTTACGAGCGAAGGTGGTAGTGTCGCCGATGTTGTAGACACTGACTGAGGAACTTGGAGTGGAGGAGGCGGAGGAGGAGGCGGAGGAGGAGGTGGGGCTAATACAGACACAGGAGCTGGTGGCATGGGTGGCTCCATGAGAGGTGTGGCAGATGTCACAGCCTCAGATGCATTATTCTTTTTCTCCGTGTCTCCATTCAAAGGGGTTTGAATCAGAGAGTTTTCTTGCTGAGTTACCCTTTGGATCATGACCTGTTGCTGCTGCTTAGCAATTTGCATCTCGCGAGAGTGAGTATCAGATGCCTTGATCATCTGATCTTGAAGCTTTGCAATGTCGCTTCGAAGATTGGCGATTTCATGGTCGCGTTTCCCGAGCTCTTCAATTGTTTTCTCGGCCATGGTATCGGCATCGACGACATCATCCTCATTATTCTTGGGGGAAGAGCCAGATTCAATTCGCTGTTCAGCAGACTTGATGCCCGATTGAAAGCGGGAGTATACTGCCTCAAGAGCCCGTTTCAAATATTGGATCTCTCTCTTGCTAGAAGAAATTTCAGCTTCTCTGTCTGCTATAGCTTCTTTGAGGGTGGAGATCTCGTCCATGAGATTGGACCACTGACGATTCCGTTCATGTCTTTCTTTTTTGGCTCTCTCGTCGATTTCTGTGTCGCTAGCATTAACCTGTCCCATCCGTTCCATTGCGACACGAAGCTCCATATTTTCCTTCTCCTTCTCGACGAGACGCTGGACGATCCCTGCATGGCCCTCAATGCTGGCGGGGTTGTCTTGTTTTGGCATTTGATCAAGAGCATTGCGCTTAAAGATACCACCACAGCCTGGTAGTGATCGTAAAGTGTTGACCTGTGCGAGCTGTTCGGCAAGTTCTGCTTTAAGTGAGCTTCGCTCTTCGGTGAGCTTCTCAACTTGGAGGCGTAAGCGGTCTAATTCATCTACAAAGCTGCTGGGGACAGAACTTGTGTCACTTAATTTGTTGGACTGGATGAGAACAAATTTACCGACGACCTTCTCACTTTCCGCAAGAAACAGGCGCGTGGCGGTATTCCATGCTTCATCTAAATCTGTCATATTCGAAACGTGCTTGGAGAAACTTTCAAGCAAGGAGAAGATCGATTGCCTTATTTCCTTACTGCCTGATGAGTCAGCCACAGAGGCACAATAGTTGAGAATCGCAGACATCGTAGCAAAGTTGGACGGAGAGGCACGCTGTAATATATTACCGGCTTCGCCAAGCGAGTGATATGATGCGTCTCTTCCAAGTTTGGTGCGTTCGTGCAGTTCATCTAGATCTTCTTGTTTCTCTTCATTATAGAGAAGTATCTGCGCTAAAATATTGTCGGGCGGCTCAACATACCGAAGACTGACGATAATTTCATGCAACCCTCGACGTGCAAACTCGTCGCGCAAAGCAAGTCGCTCTTCGAGATCCTCAGGCGTGTTCGTAATAGCATTTACCAATGCGAGGGCCGAAGAGCGATATTCCCAAAGAGCTGCTTCGTCTGTCTCATCAATGATGCTGGAATCGTGTTCGAGGGAAAGACTGTCGACAAGGGGAGCAAAGCGAAAGCGTTGCTCTGCAGCGACAGCAAGCTCCGAAAGGGCAGAGCATACGAGAGAATGACCGTCCGCTAGACTCAGCACGCAAAGCGCGGCCAGAAGATCTGCTGCCTGACCACACAGCTTAAAATACGGAGAGCGGAGTGTGTAAGCAACGTATGTTATCATGTTGGGCCGTCCGAGGACCTCCTCGAATCCAAGCTCCGTATTCATGATAGTACGTAAACATTTGACTGTCTCGCACAGAACAACATCGCACATTTCTTTTTGCTCCACAGCTTTTCCTTTTCCTGCTTGCAAAGCGAAGAATAAAGTTTCCGAGTGCAGCAAGTCTTCTATCAGATCGAGTCCTCCATCCATGAGGAAGTCGGAGACCACACTAAGCTTCGCAGAACTGAGCGAGACGCGCAATCCTATCAATGACTTGACCAAGTCTCTCCGGGAGAGTTTGCTAGAAGTTATAGTTTTGAAGTAGTGCTTGGGAGTGTCTTTGTCGTACTCTACCATTTCTTGGGAAGATCCCCACCAGCTTGACCATATACTACCACCTGTCTGCTGCAATTTCATTGCGCCCTCTCCGTCATAATCTGTACCCAGAGTAGATTGCCGGCTGCTTGTGTTGCTACCACAAGCACTGAAGCTTGTCCTTGGGCTACTGCCATCTATTTCGTTCCCTACTCCCGAAGACCATCCTGCTAGACTCGTGATACTGAACCGATCTCCCCACCCAAAGGTTGAACTTATGCGTGGACCAGTACATGGTACTGTTTGTGAAGCAGGTGCATGGTCCACTCGTGGACTGTAGTGAGGCTTTTGAAGATCATGCGTTGTTTGCTCTTGCTTCGCAGCTGTACTCTGTGCAACGAGAAACCTTTTTCGATCGGGCGAGAGGGCTAACATGGACGTCCGTTTGTTCTCCTTTATGCCTAGATCACTCATCAACCTCTCAAAACATTCGTCCAGAGTACTATCATCCATATCCTGCAGGTGCGTAGCAGAAATGGTGGATGTTGCTTCCATTTGCAATTCAATAGGTGCACTCACGGAAAGAGGCCGACTGATGCTTTTCAATGGTGTAAAAGGGGCACTTTCTAACCCCGATCCCAACCAACCTTCGAACAACTTGCTGAAACGAGAGGTAGCCGTCTCAGGCTCCTGCTTCGCATGCGAAGGCCTGTTCCCATCCCAATGGCCCGACACAGCATCTTGGGAGCGCCCCTTCAGCGTCTTATCCTGTTCTTTATCTTCCGGTATCGGGCTCTTGGTTGCAATGACCTCGATAGGATGCTCTCGAAAGTCTTCTGCCGTGGGTCGGTCTTCCGCTCTCGATAATTCTGACATTCTCCACAGTGAAAAAATTCCAGCAGTTCTTTGCGATCTATCTGGACCATGTACTGCGTTATCCGAGATCGATCCGCTATTTTCGTTCTTGCATGGCTGTGAAGGTGTTACGCGCTCAACTGTTGCCTTTTTGCGCGCATATTTGGAGAAACCGAGAGCCACTGTCCCCAACCTGTTAAGCCATGTAGCCGAGATGGTGACATACATCCTTGGATATGTCTCCGGGGGTCCAGGGAGCGACTGGATATGCAGTGGTAGGATAGTGGTTGAAGGAAGAGGTGGCGGAGGTGGCATTGTGATTTGTTCAGATGATACATCTGCCAACGCATATTCTACACGAGCACTCTTGCTTCCCTGCAAAATGACTCTCCGAATGCCCAACTCTTCACATACAGCTTCTACAAGGTGAGAAGGGTGGGTTCCATCGGTAGAAGTCGTAGCGCTATTTTCTATGGGAGCAGGAAGGAACCAAACCCTGCCTTCCCAGCCATCACAGATCTCCGGAACGTGAGCGAATCGTAGGCGAACAGCCAATCCAGGAGCACCACAGACAAGACGAATACGGGGTGCATGTAGGTGCAATGATAAAGCAAAATCCTGTCCGTGATCTTTTGAGGCAAGATTCCGAAGAAAGGGCAATACTTGCGTGTGCAGCGGTAAGAGCCCATCGCCCAAGGCCTGGAGCTCTTCGTCAGACCACTCCCGATTCGGAGGAGAATTTTCGCGTACTTGCAGAGCCCAAGGCATTCCTGTGGAGTCCAAAAGCCAAACATCCATATCGGACGGTAAAGATAGAAGCTCTCTACTGCGAGCGGCGTCGTAATTAGGGCCAAACACGGTGGTCAATGGAAGTGCATTGTTCGCATCAGAGAGGAGCAAGAGAATAAGTTCATGGGTAAGTAAGTCCGGTCTATCCCTTGGAATAAGAGCAGAGATTGGCGCGGAGGAGGGCCCGGGTAGCAAAGCCTGCACGAGAAAGTCTGCTTCGAGATTCTCCATTGTGAAGGAGGACACTACGCTAGAAAATGGAATGGTGAATCAGTGAAGAAGAGGTTGCTGTAGAAGTACAAGTGGTGAGATCATCAAGGTCGTGACTGTCGTGCTATCATTAAAAGGAAATCGTCGTCCTAGGAGGATCACGAGGGCCGAAAGATCAAAAGGTCATATTTGTGTGCATTTCGAGCTGCCCCTGAATGTCCAACACTGCATTAGCTCCTATCGCGGATACCGAACGCGACAATTTCGGCCGATCGGGTAGTGGGCGGCTTTACCTTTGAGCTGTTTAAGTCTAGCTAGCTATGGGGCGCCGTTGTGATGGCAATCAAGAGAAAGGGTGGTGCCTTGAATGAAGCAAAGAATGCTTCTGACGCTGGGGTTGCTTTTTTGATACCGGGGTTGCTCTTGTTATGCTCCCATGTTCGTCCGTTCCAGAGCTGTGTGTGGCTCGGCTTGCTGGACAAGCACGGTGATCCGTGCATTTACGACAAATTTTGTTAGTCACTTACTGTACGTACGGACGTATCGTATCCTTCTTCGCACTCGAATTTGCATCGACAATATGGAGGACGAACTTCTCCAGCTCGGCATCGGTTCACGACCACACCCACTAGCGAAGTCTTCTTCCTACGTACAGCGTGGGCGGCCGTCGCTTACTACTCGCATCGGGAACAGTGGACAAACACCTTATGTGACCAGCTTGCTCTTCCTAGGTGCCGACCAGCTTGTCTCACATGCTGACGATGGCATGTATCGTTTTCTGGACAAAAACTCACTTCACGTTGTCCGAGAGAAAGCATGGGGTGATCCTGGACAGTCTACCTGTGTCAAGGCTACGGGAGACGATGTACGTTTCAGCTTCGTTTCGGCAAGCCGAAATGGCCAAATCGGCTGCTGGGATGCTCGACAAGCCGGCCTTTCCATGACCATCGAAGGCCCCTCGCGTGCACCATACCTTTCTGCTGCGGTTTCGGGCAATATAATTGCTGCGGGGACGGAGCTGCACGGCGTCGACGCTACGATCGATTTATGGTATGTACCTTGACAAGAGCATTATATACCATCTCAATCTCCTGTGCACAGGGACGCCCGGAATGTGTCTGCTCCTATGTTTACATATGAGGAAGCGCACTCAGATGATGTGACTGGTCTCTCGTTTCATCCGGAAACTCCTTTTGCGCTTTTAAGTGCGTCGAGTGATTCTCTGATCGCAATTAGCGATGTACGCCAAGCCAATGAAGACGATTCTGTGCTCGGCGTCATCAACACAGGGGCCAGCGTTGCCAGAGCAGGCTGGGGAGGATCTGCGCGCAAATTTCCCAAAGTGGACCCTGTCGACGATGCTGCACAAAGCCTGGACATACCTCCGTTAGGTGCATTTTGGAGCGTTAGCGATATGCAGACTGTGGGTGTATGGGAGGCGGACTCATTCAATGAGCTTCTAAGCCCTTGCGATGTGCGAAGGACGAAGCCCAAAGGTGCGCTGGCAATGGATTCCGAACCAGTCTGGGAGACAGAGTACGTCATTGATGCCAGCTCGGATGCGAGCCTTTTGGAAAATTCCGAAGGCGTCGGCATTTTCTGCGGTGAACAAGGCGGAGGGATGGCGCTTGTCGAGATTCCCAACGCACAATCATCTCGAAAGGATTGGGCATTGCACTGTCGCACTGCTGGAGGGCATTCGGAAATCGTACGCAGTGTCGCTTGGGATGCGTCGACTTACACCCTTTTCTCGGGCGGAGAAGATGGACGCATCTGCGCATGGGGACTCAGCGGAGACCGCTCAGACGGCGTACCTCTAAACTCCATGTACACGACGCAGAACACACACTCTGACAAACAAACTTTTGGACAGGGCGCCAATGCACTCCCGCTTGCCGATCGATACGTCGACAGAGCACCTCCGATCGCAAGTGGATCGGGACGCAAAAGTGCTAAGGAAAGGTCGTACAAGCCGTATTGATGCATGGCAATAAACAAAGGCCATACAAGCAGTGTTGTTACGAGCTGTCCGACATTATGTAATACTACACATCCTCATGATACCCACCTAATGCGATATAGTCCGCTGTTTGTTGCACATAACACATGCCGGATGGAGCACGGCGTGCAAGTGGTAGCAGAAAGCCTAGGTAGCTGTACAATACTCCAAAAGCCAGGTACCGACACATCACCCCATAATAATGCAATAGATGAAATGTCAACGAGCACTCATACAAGATTGTGAGAGTAGTAGATTACTCTTCGGGCACCTCGATGTCACCGTCGTTGATGGCTTCGATGACGTCGTGGGGAGGCTTGCCGTCGACTGTGCAGCCAACGGATTGAGCGGTACCGAGAATCTCCTTCACAGTGCCGCTCAGTTCCTTGGCGAGCGACTTGTATCGCATGGTGCGTGCAATTTTGACGATCTCGTCGAAGGGAATGTTTCCCGTGTGGGCACGGTTCTTCTCCTTCTTGCGATCACGGGGAGGCTCTGCAAGACGGTCAGAATGGTCTTCCAAGCAGAACACTTGCAAAACTTACCCTTAAGAGCCTTGATAACCAGCGAGCTGGCAGCAGGGACGATGGACACTTGTGCTTGACGGTTCTGCACTGTCAGTTGCACGGTGACACGGAGACCTTTCCAGTCACCACTGGCCTTGGCGATGTCTTCACCAACCTTTTTGGGGGACTATGATAAAGAAGTCAGTTTACACCACGAAGTCATGCGATCCATCAATCACTTACCAGACCAAGAGGACCAATCTTAGGGGCAAGAGCAGCAGAAGATCCCACTTCACCACCAGTAGCCCGGAGAGTGATGATCTTCACCTCGTTAGGGTCGATCTAGGAAAGAGGACGTTTGCATCAGCATACGAAGTGTGAGAGTGTACTGTGTAGCCTACCTTTGGTGCCATCTTGAATGTGTAAGAAGATGATGGAGTACAGACAGATACTCTCTTTCCTGCTTGCCGTATGGCACGCGGTCGTCACTTTTTCCTACACGCGCAGTTGGCCACACAAGCAACCGCAGGCCAGATCACGTGACACGCACCTCCTCTCCGACTTCTCCTGACCCATTGTTTCCAAATGGAAAGTGTGGATGCGAGAAAGAATCATATCAGGCGGTATCATGGATCTCTTCTGTAGGACATCTTTACATTCATGCGACGTATACCATACGGCACTATTCCACTTTCCACCTCCCAAACTCCCATCCAGTCACAACACGTTCTCTCATCTCAGGCGAGAATAAATTGGTCATGCCAGTCATATTGCGCTTATGAAATGAAAAGTGTACAGAAGCTGTGGCATACATTTTGTGATGGACAATGTCTGTGCTGATACATAGCAGTGATGTTCTGTTGCATTGACTGGTATGTTTACACACGCACAGTTGGGGCAGGCGCACCACCGGCTTGGGGACCGATACCAGCATTCTGTACTTGAGAGACGGCTACAAAACAGAATATGAGGACAAATGATGTTTCGCTTCATGATCCACTTACCAGGGTTGATCTTCTTGCCGTCGCGGTTGTAGCGAACACGGACGGGAGGGGCACGGTTACGACGTCCCTCACGAGAACGAACACGAACGACGTGAGCGTGGATCGCACATGAGACGCAGTAGACAAGCTTGATGTAAAGCTTGGGGAGTGCGTATTCTATTGCATGTGTTAGACATGAATCAAAGCCAAAGCAAGCCTCACAACTCACCGTTGTATACACTGGCATCCGAGATGTCACGAATAGCAGCAGACTCTACCATGTTGCGGACAGTGAAGCGCTTGATGGCCTTGTCCTTGGGGACGGCGCGAGCACAGTTGGAGCAGCGAACAAAGCGGACGTGGCCCCGTCCGTTCTTGTTACGGCCATTATTCTATCGAGTTGATCGTCAGTACCATGAACCATGTATGCTGATATGGAGGGTACGATCCCTCCGCAACACTATGTAGCGCATAGAAAACTTCTTCGTCTATGTAGCACAAGTACTTACCCTTCTTTTCTTGGTCATCTTGGCGACAGTCGTTGGATCGTCAAAGATGAGAAACAAGTTTCGTGCACACGCTTCGACTACGTTTGTGGCTGCCTCGAGCACGCGCGCTTCTTCCGTACACGCGAGGCGCTTTCGCAGTCCTGCGGCGCATCGGCCGAGACAGTGTCAAGGACCTTACAAGCACGTGATACATTCCCACGCTCCGCTCCTTCCCTCACCCTGGCAAATGGCTTTGGTAGCAAAGCTGGATGCAACGCACATGCGAGTGATTCACTCGTGTGATTCAAAGTGGGATCGGGGCTACTCCACGAGATCCCGTGTAGGTTAGATTGAGAGAAAGAGAATCACATCTATTATTCGAGGCATAGGACAAAGTCTACTAAGGTGGGACGGGTGCGTTATGAGAAGGTTGTGGTTTAATGACGTCGAGCGTCTGTGCAAGTAACTTCAGGCTATCCATCTCGAGATTCAGCTCGTCACGGAGGAGGTCATGTTCACTGAATGTGGCGCTTCCCTGCACAGGGGTACCTGGCGTTCCGCTCGAAAAGCTTTCTTTGGGTTGTTTCTCTTTGCGACCCGGCAGATAGAATCCACGCGGCGTTTCGCTACCACCAGTCGCATGAGAAGACGTGGTTCGCCAGAAACGAGAACGTGGCGTAGTCTTTGCCGCCTCGCTTGTCACACCTGCCTGCATACTTGGTGAATTGGGTGTACGAGGAGGGGAAGTGTCGGGAGAAGCGTTGGTACTGTGTGCAGGTGATTGAGACGCTTTTCGTAGCATATTCCATGCCGATCGCTCCTTAATGTGATCGTTTGCTTTCTTGTTTTGTGAGACCAACTCTTTACTTGCGATTTCCTTCTCGCGATCTAATGTGGGCGCCGACTGGGTCATTTCTGGAGGCAGAGAATCGGAACTCCGCCCAGCACTGGTGGCAGTGCTCACGGTTCGCCGGAGTAAGTGACTCTCTGGCGTTGGTGTTGCATCGGCTGGGTCGAGAGGGTCGCTCTTTTCTACTACCGAAGGGCTCGAAGTGAGCTGTGCTGCGTCTATACAGGGCGTCATATGTCCAGGATTGGTGTCATCTGTGTTTTGTCGTGCACGGATACTTGTCCACGCTTCTTCGATATCTTGTCTCCATTCGTTGACCAAGGCAGACGCCCAGCTTTGGCCGCCCGCGAAACCGGTAATAGCTTGTTCATACTCTACCCATGACAGACCGAAAATTGTTGGCGGTGGCGCGACGATCGGGTGTGATGAGTGATCGGCCTGACTTGCGAAGACTCCCAGACTCATTGGCATCCGTGCGTACACGAGATGCAAGAGAAGCAGCGGTGGAATGGCTCGAGCCGCTCTTGCTACGTCTGGGGGCAACGCATGCCCGTTCGCATTTCGAGACCGCCCTCGTGATGGAGCAATGGCTTGCAAGATACCTTCAGGGTTCATCTCTAAATACTGTACGACGGTCATCGTGCTCCGTATAGCCTGAAGAGCCTCGGCTAGAGCCGCGCGTGCTAATTCATCTTCTTCGTCTTCGCTTTCCGACGAGCTATCTTCCTCCTCTCGGCTGCGCACTCCTTGCGTATTGGCACGAGAAAAGAAACCACTAGCAAACTTGCGAGCCATGGCATCCAATGCCTGTAAGTCGGCAATTTGCGTATTGGTTGCTCTCATGGATGCATTCGACAATAATGCTGTTGCCCCAGCAGGTGTATAGGAGCTTGTAGGCGTAGCTGCACCAGTTGGTGAAGATCGGGTGGGATCCGTCGACTTTCGAGCGCGAGTCACACTACTAACTGATTTCAATGCTGAACTCAGTTGGGCAGGGCTTGGACTGCGTTTACTGATCTCACTTGCGTAAAGATGTGGTGCGGTAGCCACAAGACCGGATGGCCACTTTGCCGCCAATGATGCAGAAAGCGGCATACTACGGCTGGTCAAAATGAGGAGCCCTTTCCAAATGAAATGGATAGCGATCGAAATGAACCATCCTTCGCCATCCTGGCCACACCTTTCTACGATGCGAGGAATGAGGAGTTTGCGTGCACCTTCCAGCTTCGCTTCTACTTCTTTCGACCAGGAAGACGATGGAATGCCGCCCGGCGGCGATACAGCGCCTGGCGACGTGACGGGAAGTGATGATCCTGCAGAAGGCACTGGTGTTATGGTCGTACTGATGGGCGAGAGCGTATGATTGATCCCTGCGAAAGGTGCAGGGACACTTTTTGATAGTGCGCTTGTCAAGGACGATTTGATAGAAGAGAAGAGCGGTTGCACAACATGGAGGATGGTTGCCTCCATTTTCTTCCGCACCGGTGTCAGGATCTCGGAAACAAAGCTTGGCATGCCCTGTTCCGTGGTACCCGGAGGCCCTTCAATACAACGTTCTAGCGCATCTTCTACGATCCACTCCAGGGAGATAAGAGCCAAATTGAACTCCACCGAGACAGGAGGATGTAGTCCTTCTTTGAGAGATGCAGGAACAGTGGACGCAGATGCATCTTTCGACGGGGTGACAACCAGCGAGTCGATGCGATCGGCAAATAACGTCAAAGCTTTGAGTGCTTGACGGGAAACGGCACGAAGCAGGTACGCGTCTACGCTTGCGGCATAGTCAAGCTCAGCCACAACGGTGGTAGCAATCTCTACAACAGTTCCTTTGTTCGGAAGTCGTTTGCCATCGTAGACAATGGAACTGTACGCAGGAACGCCTTGACTGGTTGTTGCGGAGGCAATACCTGCTGCACTCTTGGCTGCTCCTGCCAGCGCACCACCAGAAGCTGGCGTGCTGCCATTGGACGCCCCCGCACCGGGCACAAAGGCCTTATTGACCAGCTCACTTAGACGCAAGGAGAAATGTGCCAAATGAGAGGAGTCAGGAAGTGGCGGGGGCGCCATGGCCGAGGGCGTGTGCGGTGTCGTGTGCATGGGGGGCGTGCTGATTCCATCACTGGTTGATTTTCGAGACAAGCTTTCGCCCACTTTCGCCATGCCTTGTGTCAATGACTGCAAACCACCCAGACTCCTGCCAAAGCTCGAAGAGCGTTTGGGCAAGCGTCCCGCTAGATCCACGTCATCCTTGATGTCAGTGGGCTCTTGTTTTGGGACCGATCGACCACGCGGTACACCTCGGGTGTCGACAGCAGGGTGTGTATCAGCATGATCGGGTGACGAACGCCTAGCTGAGCGAAATTGGTCTTTGAAGCCCATCGTGACCTGGAACTAACCAGTGGTACGGTTGTGAGCAAGGAGTCGTAATAACAGGGCAATGTCGTAGAAAAGAGTGGTAGGCATACAGAGGCATCAATGCCTCGTTTGCCAGCAAATTTCACAGCAATAGCCACGGTGGGCAGGTGATCGAGTTGCAGAAGAGGATCCAGGAGGCGAGGGCGGACGAGAGATCCAGTGTAGTATGTTTTGGCAAAAGAGTCGTTATGGCGGACGGTCGTCCGAGTCTACGTAGAGAAGCAGCTGTCCGGCGTTCAGCCGGCGACGGGCCGAGCCAGAGTTTACACTGAGAGAGCATGTGTCAATTCCACTTTTGCGGCCATCACGTCACAACTCACGTTGAGGGGACAACACGTTGGGCGAAAATACGACCGGAATCCACCATAAGTTGGCTACACTACTCGCTCTCGTACCAGAGGCGGTCGTATCACTGTCAAGACTCGCAAAGAGTTTGTTGTAGATGCTCTTGGCGTGATCTGGAAAAGAGGACAAGAATCCCAGAGTGGTTCCTGACTCCTTTATGAGACGGAAAGGAGTTTCGATCACAATTTTTGCGCCCACAAACCTCGAGACGCGTTGTGCTGCAAGCGCTTGGCGCCGCAAACGATTGGCCGGCCGAATTAACCAGTGCCTGTCGTAGTGGGCACGAACGGCGTTGAGGCGCGAATAGGAAACAACCGATGGAGGCGTGGACCAATGAAGGCGTCAGTGAGAATCAACTATCATGATGAACTGCTGGCATGGAATTGACAAAATGTCGTATAGTAATAATACATAGCTGACACCCATTTCTCCTAAACTCTCAAGCTTCGGACACAGTTGTTTCTCCTTCATCTACCGTGTTCGTAGCCACTAGGCTCAGTCGTCCACCTGTGCCCTTCTTGCGTCCTTGCAGAACAAGAGGATTTGGTCTCACATTCTCTTTGTCTTCCTCAATGCCGTACGTCGTTTCATTGCTCAATTGCTTCTCTTCTTCGGGACAAGCATCTGTCAATACCGTCCAAGAGACTTCGTGCGAGGGATGAGAATGTGAGATAAGGTCAAGACCCACGTGTGCAGGAGCTTGTGAGAGTGTGGAGAGCAAGGGAGGACAAGTGGATCCATGGAGAGCCTCTTTGCGTTGTGTCCGTAACTTCGCAGGACTCGGAGATCCAGATCGTACCGTCGGGCCAAGGTCGTCGTCTTCTCCCTGGTCTAGCAGGACTCTTGCCACTTCATCCGCTCGGACCCTTTCCTTCTTTCGCCCTAGGCTCTGCGGACATTCAGATTGAGCAGCTATGTGAACGTCAGGAGCATCCATTGGTGAAGATATGGATGGCAAATGCGGTGAGAGGCTTGGACGGAGGGGTTTTGTCATATGTACACTATTGTCATTCTTGTTCCTCTCTAGGGACACCTCCACCTCAGCACTGGGTCGAGGTGATGGTGGAAAGACGTCTGCTCTTCCATTCTTTCTCCTGCTCGGTGAGCAAGACATTGGGTCGCTAGTGTTTCTCATCGGGGAGGAATGAAGGCTTCCGAGTCCACTTTTCGTCGGAGACGTGTGTGCCTTGCTTGGAGAGGGGGGACGTGGCAGATAGTTAGTGACTGGAAGCTCTCCCAGTGGTGTCCGGTGGAGAGGCTTGCTGGAATTCTCTAACTTGTTCCTCATACTCGAATACTCGAAGGATATTCAAAGCCAGATCATTACAGGACACAACAAGCATCTCGATCCCCAAGCCGGAAATACACATCACTTTCCCGCCTCTCCACATTCCTGCACTCTGACGCGCCTACGCGTCGAGCTAGCCAGAAGTAAACAATGTCTCAATTCGTACGTCAAATCGATGAGCTCCATGGCGAGATGGTAAGGACAGCATTGTTCATTGCAAAGTCTATACACTCATTTTCATGTCAATCTTGGGATGTGGCTTGTATCCTTGAATGTCAAAATCTTCGCTGTGGAAGTCATCTATATCTTGGACGTCCCTCTTCCATACCAGTTTTGGAAAACTTCTCGGCTCGCGCTTGAGTTGTTCTGGTGATGACATGAGTGAAATTGAAAAGAACGCTTTTTTATAAACATACCGCGCAGAGGATCGACATGATCACGATATACGTGTGCATCGCCCATAGCAAGGACAAGCTCCCCAGCTTCGCATCCAGTTACCTTGGCAATCATATGAGTTAACAGCGCATAGCTAGCGATATTGAACGGAACACCTAAGCCCAGGTCACAAGAGCGCTGATACATGTGACAGGATAATTCCTTTTTGCCTGACGATGTGCTGTTAGGCAGAGACACAAAGAACTGGCAAAACATGTGGCAGGGCGGGAGTGCCATCAAGGAGAGGTCTGCGCAAAGTGTGATGAGTCTTTTTATGTGTCCTGATCTGCTCCCTCACCTTTTGGATTCCAGGCAGATAAGATAATCCGTCGATCTGTAGGATTGTGTTTTATCTTGTCGATCACTTCGCGCAGTTGATCAACGCCTTGTTCTCGATAGTCGTCGTCGCATGTCTTATACTCGGCACCAAAATGCCGCCATTGGAATCCGTACACGGGGCCTAAATCGCCGGCATGCCTGTGGCCTAGTCCACGAGATTCAAGGAACTGCTTGCTTCCATTTCCATCCCAGATGTGTACATCTTTGTCAGTCAGAAGCTACAAGCTACGTCAGAAGGATGTCTGCATAACATACGGCAAAGCTTACATGAGAGTCTGTCTTCCCAGCAACAAACCAGAGCAACTCTTCCAGCACACCTCGGAGGAATACCCTCTTTGTTGTCAGTAAAGGGAGTGTACTGTTTCGAAGTGAGAAACTCAGACTTGGTCGCGGGGCAAAAAGTGCCAGAGTGCCCGTACCCGTTCGATCCATGCGAGTCTCGCCTTGTTCGATGACACGAGCGACTAGACTAAGATACTGAAGCTCTTCGTGCGGTTCTTTTCCTGCTTGAGGCGCCCCCAGGACGGAAGGTGACGCCCGCGGGCCGGTCTTGCTCGAAAATATCCCCGCTATCGTGGGCTCTTCGAAATTGTGGTGAGCATAGGACAGAATCGCCACGCCTCCCGCATCTACTTCAAATAATCTTCCGTTCGTCAGAGGTAACTTGAGCCACCTTGCAATAAAGCATCTGTTGAAGTGCCCATGGGCCACGACCATCACATCTCCTCCACGCTTCACTACAGCGCAGTCATGTGTGTCTTGGGGATGTCCCTCGATGACCGCTTTCTGCAGGTTCTTGATCTTCTCAATCACACCATCGACCCGAGCAGTCATGTGTTCAGGGGTTTCTCCAGGCAGCTCTTGTGGCTTTTCAGGATGGTCCGGCGTTCCTTCCGTCCATATATCCCATCCGGGATGTACTTGACGAATGTCTTCCGTCTATGTAAAGTATCTTGGTCAACCTTCTATATCTCATGATTGTGCAGACATACCTTCTTGCCCTCGTAAGCGCCGTAGTCCCATTCACGCAGATCTTGCAATGTCTCTGTGGATACGATTTGCGAGCGTTCCTCGTCTGTCAAATGAGCAAACATCAACTTCAGAGTATCTTGACTACGTGTTCTCGGACTGCACAGAATGTGACTAATGCGTCTAGGATCGATCATCTTACTCCCGTCACATGAAACAAAAGTAGGTGCAAGCTGTAGCATGACGTCCCTCCCATGTGGAGTAAGAGGAATATCACTTCTACCGGTGTGCTGGCCTGAAAGGGCCCATTCTGTCTCACCATGACGAGCGAGAATTACTCGCGGCATAGGTGCTCTCATGATGTCTGAGCGTATAAATGGGTAGGTAGTCTACTGGAGATCCAAGACGCGACTTCGTTCCTCGGCGTGTCGAGGCTGCTAGCTCCGAGGCACACTAGCGCGGCAGCACGACCTTTCACCCACACACCGCGTTCTCGCACGACCTGAAAGCTTCGCAACCACCATCTCTACTCTTTCCTGGTACAATGGCGGCTATCGCGAATACTCTGCTCTGGAAAGGCCTTCGCATGTGAGTCCAAAGCAAACCCCCCAAATTGCACTTTCTGACAGCAAATAATTGCAGGTACACAAGTCCAGGTAGGACCTTTTCTGGTGGCTTGCCCTCGGCCTGATCCTATTGCTTTTCTAGACGTCTTTGCATTCCAACCTCATGAACAGGATGGGAAAAACGAAGTCTTGATTATAGATCGCGCAGATGGTGACCTTCGTCTGGAAGCATCTATTCCGCCTTCTGCTGAGAAGGGGAAGAGTCTCGATGTGTGGGGTAAGTAGACATATCTAGATATGGGAAGAAACTCACGCAAAAGCAGGAATTATTGGAATTATCCAGCTACATCTTAACAAGTTCCTGATCGTCATTACAGCTCGCAAGGAGATAAAGGTAGAAGGCTTGGCAGCACCCGTCTATCTTGCGACAGACTTCCGCATCTTTCCCGTTCCGAAGGATGCCAAGCCCAGTTTATTGAGTCACCCCATCGAGAAGACCCTGCTGAGCCTCGTGAAAGGTCACCTTTATAGTGCACCGCTATATTTTAGCTACGGATGGGATTTGTGCAGTAGCTTCCAAAGACAAAGTCGCCCAGAGTACGAAGCTCAAGCCCCACTGTGGAAAAAGGTGAGTATGACATTCTATCTCTCCACACTCCTCACCTTCTTTTCAAGACCGATGAACGCTTCTTCTGGAATCGACACGTACAAGATGCATTCATTCAAGCTACACAAATGCCTGGCGGCCCCGATCTATCTCGCTTCATACTCCCCATCGTTTTTGGATTCTTCGAAACCAAATTAGTGACCATCGGAGAACGAAAGTTTCTGTACGGACTCATCTCTCGCCGCAGCCGACACCGTGCAGGCACTCGATATTTCTCTCGAGGTCTCGATGATGACGGACACGTATCCAATTTCAATGAGTCTGAACAATTTATTTTGGCAGACAAGCCAGGCACAAGCGAAAAGGCTCTATCTGGGCAAGTGCGAATGAGCTATATTCAAACAAGAGGGAGCGTTCCAGTATACTGGGCTGAAGTCAACAATCTCCGTTATAAGCCTGATCTGCTCATCATGGATCGAGAAGAAACGGTACGTCGTCATGTTGCTATTGGATAAACAACTTCTCACCACGTCCTCACAGTCTGATGCCACTGAGATGCACTTCAAAGAGCAGACAGCCCTTTATGGAGATAACCACCTCGTTAACCTTGTGAATCAGAAGGGATATGAGAAGCCCGTCAAGGATGCCTACGAGCGTGCCGTAGAGCAACTGCATAATCCAAAGGTGCACTACACATACTATGACTTCCATCATGAGTGTAAAGGAATGAAATTCGAAAATGTCAACCATCTTGTAGACACTTTAGACAAGAAAGGACACTCGACGGATGACTGGTTTTTCTACGACGTCCCTAGCAACAAGATTATCAAAGCTCAAGGCTCGGTTGTTCGCACAAACTGCATGGATTGCTTAGGTACGTACATCGTCGCGAATATATGGTTGTACTCATTGATTACGTGCAGACCGAACAAATGTCGTCCAAAGCACCTTTGCGAAACGTGTTGTAGAACTCCAACTCCAGCAATTGGGTATTTTCGGTAAGGATGAAACTTTGCAGAACTACCCTGACTTCTGGTATATATTCCGAAATGGTGAGTCTATCTCGATCCTTACGCAACCAAACTCATGTTTGTCAGTATGGGCTGATCATGCGGATGTGATCAGCAAAGCATACTCTGGCACAGGTGCCTTGAAGACAGACTTTACAAGGTACTAGTCAAACACTTACTTTTGCACAATGACTGACATCACTTCAGAACTGGGAAAAGGTCAACAGAGGGTCTTCTGCAAGATGGTGTCAATAGCCTTACCAGATATGTGCGAAATAACTTCTTTGATGGGAGTCGCCAAGATGCCTATGATCTTTTCACGGGCGCCTGGACACCGAAGAAGGGCGTCAAAGGCGATAAGCGTGCACTCTTTGTTCGAGTCCTACCTTACATCTGGTTCTTGAGCATTTTCTTTTTCCTTGCTCTCTTTTTCGTCCCTCTGGTCTCTGGTGCGTATTCCACAATTATACAAGTTTCCCCTTTCTTATTGTACTTTGAAGATCGTTTCGCACCATACGGAAGTGCTTTTGCTGCCTTGGCACTTACGGTGGCTAGTCTATCTTTCTACGCCATAACGGAGAGAGGCATTCAGTACGTCGCCTGGCCAACTCTCAATTATCCGGAAAACATTTTGACGTACAGTGGACCGGGGTACTCGTCTGGAAGGCATGGTCGCATTGGCTCAGGAAAGTATGCAACCAACCATGCAGGCCCGCAAACCATCTCTAGAGAAAAGGTCCCTCAAAGTACTCTTCGCGGTCGACGTGGAGCGACCTATTCTGATGATGAATAGAGCTTCTTGTCTTCGTGTCCGTAATTTCTGTCCTTTCTCTTCTCCGTTGTGTTTGCGCGCTAAATGTTGTATGCAATTTCATCTGCTCTTCCCCACACTTCCCCCGCGCCGAAACGTCGTCCTTTGCTTCCGTTCGAAGCAGCTATGACTGAAGACCTTTTTCAGGTCATCCTGATTGGGGCTGGAGAGATAAATTTCGGATCTCCTGAAGGGCCTTGGAATCATACAGCTAGACTGGAGGCTGAGCTTAAGGCGTCACTCAAGATACTGGCTATTATAGATCCTGATGTCAAGCGCAGCCAATCTAGAGTAGCAGAGAAACTTCGAAATACGGACGCAAATGTACGCGCAGCGTATGAGCAAACGTCATGTTACAAAAGTATCCAAGATGCTTCTGTATTCCTAGGGAATGCGAAAGTCGATCTTACCATTCTAGGTTGTCCCCCACACTTCCGCGGAACTTGTATTGAAGGGAAGAATATGGATATACAACTTTTGACTGCCTTTCCGCAGACAAGGGGAATTCTTGTGGAGAAGCCCGTATCTGCTAACGACCCGCTCCAGACGGACTGCAGGTGTGTAGCAGATGCGTACGAAAGATGGGGCGGTATTGTTTGTGTGGGGTACATGCTTCGGTACTTAAATGGTGAGCCATAGCCTCAAGGTCTACGATGAATCTCATATCATTTCAGTTGTTGCGAAAGTCAAATCCATTCTTCAGGAGAATTGTCTGATTCCGACGTGCATTAATGCTCGGTATATTATGGCATACGGTGAGAAAGATCGTATCAAACTTTCAGAGATCTCATTATTTCTGTCTCGCATGTGCAGAATATGCCCAAAAATTGTCATGGTGGAATAAAGAAGAATCATGTGGACCGATTGTGGAACAAGCGACTCATTTTGTAGATCTTATCCGGTATATAGCGGACACACCCGTAGAGTCCAACACTATAAATACCACAACAGTCGAACACCATGAGCCTTCGGGCAACTTGTCAAAATTGAGGTTTTCCGAAGACGCCATCCCAGCCGAGAATAGGATTCCACGTCTCACGGTTTCTACCTGGAAACACCAAAAAGGTACGATAGGCTCTTTGCTTCACGGCGTATCGCTGCATGGTACCACTTATTCAACAGAAATTGATATCATTGCGGATGGTTGGTTGCTTCGGCTCTCGGCGGTATACACGAACAAACCTACTCTGCATATCATTGGTCCTGGAAGTACGAACACGGAAGTCATATCACTTCTTGACGACCCATTTCTGACACAATTTCAAAGTCTGATTTGTAGAATACAAACAGGTCCTAATGGAGTCTGCAAGTCGGAGAGCGAACCGCTTTCATCGTATAAAGATGCACTAGAGACTTATGATCTTACGTGGCGTATTAGAAAGGCAGGAGAGACTCTACCTAGATCCATTCACCTTTGTCCAAGTCAAGATGTACGCTCGTAAATTCTAATCAGTTTTCATGGATAATATCATGATTCAAAGGTGCAATCTATGATGAAAGCTACAAATTTATTAACAGAAAGACTTTCAACACAAAATTTAGCTGTCTACCGTTTCGGCACTATCGACTTCGGCGTCGATTTGTTTGTCCTGATAAAGCAATAAGCATTTGATCATAACCTGTATCTTTGTACTTACTGCTGCAAGAGGATCTCCACGGTTTCCACGAAGACTCCGCCCACCTGGTCCTTGGTCATCGTCGATGATATTTTCGGTATCGAGATTATTAGCATCTTGGTCAAGGGATGGCTCGTCAGCACCTGTAGTACCCTCATCTTGGGGCTGCGTCGTCTCAGGAGCGTTGGATGGTTGGAACTCTTCCTGATCCACTTGTTCTTGCTGACGATCTGACATGATGAAGGCGATAATGTCTAGGCGGTAAGGGAGAAGCACGATAATCCTCTTTATATACCTAAGAGAATTGATGTATGAGCTAGATTCGTCATCTTTGACATTGACCCTGGATTCTGCTGACTAGATAATCTCTTAATAGATCTGAACATAGCTTTTCAGACAACCTTAGCGCAAATTTGTCATCATCTATTATTGTTCATGCTTGAAATGATCACAGGTCATAGTTTGCTTACGTATGTAACATCTCAAAGTAAAGCTTAGGTCAGCACAGCGCGTCTTCCAGATTCATTTTGCAGAAGAATTCTGTCATGTAAGCTCATGCGTAACAACATAAGCGATGCAGGGTCTCTCCATCCATCTAGTGCAGTCACTGATCAGTTTGACGTGAGGCCAATTCTTGAGCAATTGCCGGGCCTACGTCTCCTATAGAATCTACAACCCGAATCCCGGCTTTCTGCCATGCTGCTCTTTTCTGGTCTGCCGAATTCAACCCATCACGCCAAATGGCACCCGAATGTCCGAACACTTGTCCAGGAGGAACATTGCGTCCTGAAATGAATCCAACGATTGGCTTTATGGGCTTCCCATCCATGTTTATATACTCTTCGCGCACCAATGAGGCTGCTTCTTCTTCCATGACACCGCCGACTTCACCGACAAGAATGATACCGTGAGTTGAAGTATCTTGCATAAAGAATCGCAGCGCGTCTTCGTGTCTAGTGCCCGGATAGAAGTCTCCTCCTAGTCCAAAAATATACGATTGCCCTTGTTCCAGAGTGGACCAAGCGGCCTCATAAGACAAAGTCCCTGATCTTGAAGCTATCCCTAAATGTATCTGTCAGAGCTGTTCTCGGAAATTTTATTTGCTAACCTATTGGACCAGGTTTTATCACACTCGTTGGCGATATCCCTAGCCGACAACCAGCTCTGTAAGGAACGCGTGAGAAAGTCTTCTTCACCCCTCCTACGTACGCACGGATTGACAATTCCAGGGCTGTTTGCTCCAATTAGCCTTGATTTGGACTGACAGTGTAAAGCAGACATAACCTTTATCTGTATCAGTGGTTTCCGTGGTTTTATATCATTCGCCTCACTTTCATTTGGTCGTGCAGAGGGATACCTTCTGCCACGCTAACAATCAGGGGTATTTCGTTTTCGATGGCGTCAATTATAGCAGTTGCAGCCTTTTGTGGTGGGACGAAGATAGCTGTAGCTTCTGGTCTGAGATGTCTTGTTGCCTAACAAGGTTTATTAGACAATTTATTTCGGATAACATCCAACTTTACCTCTGCTACTGTGTTGAACACAGGTTTGCCTAGATGGTACTGTCCACCTTTCCCGGGCGTCACTCCACCAACAATGTTGGTTCCCATGCCCATCGACAGTTTCGAGTGAAAAGTGCTCTGAAACATAAATTTGTCTCAATGACTTGTACCGCTCCTTGTGAGGCTACCTACACTCTTACCAGTGAATCCCTGTACGATGCATCTTGTCTGTTTGCCGACGGACAGGTTTCTAATTGTATTGCTAGTCATCAGAAGCCGGAGTGTTGAGACTCGATACTCATATGACTAAATATCTTCAATGATAGTAGAACAAGTGTTTAAGATAAGTGGGGCATCTTTGCTAGTTGTACACGAACAGGGAAACACCTTATTACCGCATGCCTCCGTAGTTATGCGGCATTAGAAATAATATACCTTAAACGGCATTAAAAGGCGGGAGCGATGTGAGCATAAATTCAAAGTGATGTTTTTACCTCTGTAACTTTCATTAGTATACATCTCCCTGATTCAGCCATCGCTGAGAACCAGAATGATTTCTCTTGCGACACCCTTCCAAGCTAGACTCATTCAAGTTTGTCTTAGAAAACATATTAGAAACTTTCACATCCAAGGTAGAAATGCAGACTCTTTTCTTGCGCCTATTCTAGAAAACACGGCTGTGATATCAGGGGAGCAAAATTGCATTCGTTCTTATGAGACAACAAAGTCTTTAAACGTACTCTTGCACGCCGATCGACGCCCAAAGCGTGTACCGGCCGTACAATCTACCGATCCGATAAGAATTCACTATGGACCAGCCCTTCTGGGATGCCAAAGCTCTGTAATACCGAGGTTTGATCAGACACGCTTCAGTCGCGGAGACCTTGGTGTCCTATCTCTTCAAGATCAATCGCCACAGCTTGTAGTCGATCTTCCAATTCTCTTGGAAAATGGCTTAGAGCTCGATAAAGCGTACGGGTTCCTTCTTCGCATGGTGCCCATTGCAGGTATTTCAGTGACAGAGCCTAAGCAATGGCAAGCTGCACATGTTCTTCAACAGATATGGAATATATTTTCGACTTGCCAAGGAATATGGTTTTCTTTCCGATTTGATTTTTCTGGTGACGGCATTCAGATGTAAGTCGATGTTGTAGTATGGTCAGACTACATTTGAGGTTTGATGAGTAGCTATGACCCTTTCTTAGAATTTGATGATTACGCTTTGACTCGTATACCTGACGAACTTCGACAATCTCTATTCAAACATGTGGATGAATCAAAGTTCAATCCAGTTTCTAATGAGGATGGTCTCTTCTATATTAAGCTTCCACACAAAGGATACATTGGAACTTTCGGGTACGGTGCTGGAAATGCAATGGCAACCATGGATGGTATCACGAATGCGGGGGGGTTGGTGAGTTGATTATGGAGTCAAAGAAGAAAAATTGACAAGGCAAAGCCTGCAAATTTTCTAGATGGAGGAGGAGGAGCGAATAAAGCAAATGCTAAGCGTGCTATGGAGATACTTAGTAAAGACAATGATGTCCGTTCAATTTTCGTGAACAGTGAGTTCCATACTAATAAATCCGACGCAGAGCTCAAATTGTTGAAGGTTTCGGCGGTATCACTCAAACAGAGTAGGCATGATAGTATCCCTTCATCTATAAGATATCTAATGCTTTACACGCAGCGTAGTAGCAGAGGGCATAATAGAAGCTGTTTACGACTACAAAATCAACATTCCCGTTGTGGTCAGGCTTCGTGGCACGGGGTCGGAGAGAGCAGAGGAACTGGTGAGCTTCATTATACGGAATTGTCTCAATCACTGAATTTGTGTGCTTTTGCTTCAGCTTCAACAGTCAGACTTCCCATTTGTAGTTGAGAGAGACTTTTCATTAGCTGCCCGTCAAGCTGTAAAGTATGCCTCATAAAAACACGCTAAACAGGGTCCCTGCGCCCCACATTGGCAGGTTGCATTTTACCGATCTTGTTAACGCCGCAAACACCGCATGACCCGAGCTCCCCATGCTCGTTCCATCTTCCATATCATAACATCATGAGATATCACAAGTCCCTTGAAGAAGAGACTTTCAGATGATGTCCGCTTCAAACAACGTGTTCTACTCTGTACCATCACCCGTATCAGCACCATCCCCAGATCGGCCGCGAATCCGTCAACGAATACCGAAATCATGTCTCCCTTGCGTTAATGGGAAGAGGGCTTGTGATCGAGCAAAACCGCATTGTACAAGATGTACTAAAAAACAGCACGAATGTGTTTATGCCAATGTGCCCCTCAAGAAACCCAGGCTGGCGAGAGCACAAATCCCCAGACCATCAAGTTCGTCCGCAAAGACTGTGAATGGGTCTTCCAAAATCCCAAAGGAAGACTTTGCTGTACAAAGCTTCGAGATACAGAACGAAGTGGAGATTTCCCCCGACACGACAAGTGTATCTCATAGCGTTCTAGATAATGATGCTCATCAAGCTGGACAAGCTCTTGTGACTCTACAAAGCGGTATACCACACGACAATCATTGTAATGTAGACAAAGGGATAAGGGCTTTCGAGGATACATCTTCATCTGCAGAATCAAAGCACAGGATTAGCTCGCTCCGCAGCGTTTTGACTAAGGACGATGAAAAGTATTCTGAAGCAACACTTAATTCTCCAAGCAACACTTATCTATCGAGTAATCTGAACACCAGCTTGAGTTCCATTGGAAGGTCAGATCATATAATGAACGGTGCAGCTATAAATAGTTCATATCAGAACCGGAATGGACAGACAATTTGGTATGGAGAAAATGCGACCAGCAGCTCTGTGTTCAACCAAGTGAGTCTGCTCCTATAAATTTTGGAGTGATGGTAATATTTATTTGATGCAGGTCCCCTCGCCAGTTTCTTCAGAAGGACACCAAACGTTGGATGGCGACTTCGACACAGCATCAATACCACGAAACATACAGAGTGCTTTCAATGGCTTGCTTTACCCTGAAGTTGATTCGTTTCCTTTTGTGACGATATGGAGTTCGGGCTCGAGTTTTAAACAGGAAGTCTTACGTCTCATCCCGGAGGCAGTGGATAAAGATGCCTCGTAAGTGTAGAAATAATTGATTTACATGATGTTAATGCAATTGGCGGACATTACTAGGTTTTTGACAGCTTTTCGTCGCATATTACAAACAGCGTGTCCTGGCCTAGCAGACGAAAGCATGTTGTTACCAGCGCAGAGCTTCCTATGTAAGCAGCTGCCGCGCGAAAGGGAAAAGATCAGCCTCCCTTGGCTTGCATCCTTCCTAATGATTTTAGCCTTAGGCCAAGAGTTTCAGAGGAACCAATTTCCCGACGAAGATGGGATCAATGGCGAGCACGAACATTCGTCATCTAAAGAGCCTAAATCATTCCCAACCGGTCTCAAGTATCAAATTGGTTCGCGCCGTCATTCTGAATTGCTCCTCTCTGCTACATATCAAGCACTTCGGTTGTGTTCTTTCCTAAGCTCTCCTAACCTTCAAACAATTTACGCGCAGTTGTTAATTGGTGTTTACTTAGTATATACAGAGCGGGCAGCTAATTTTTGGCCCATGCTGGGAAGCATAGCTCGCCAAGCTCAATCGATAGGGATGCATATGGATCCGACTTTGTTCAAAAATGCGTCGGAGGATGAGCGTAGTTTGCGAAGGCGACTCTGGTGGACTATTGTACAGCAAGATGTACTTCTTTCGAGTATTTTTGGCCGCCCCCTTGCCGTTTCTCAGTTCAATTGTCGAGTATCCAGTCAAACAACAGAGACTCTGAGCTATACACATAGTAGTCGATGTACAGCATTTGAACAGGGTCGTACATATCAGGAAATTCAAAGTGAATTTTCTATCTTTGCAAGACGTTACATTAATGAGAATCAGTTCCGTAAATGGAACAACGCTCAATTGCAAGAGTTCAAAGATGATTTGTATGCATGGTACAACGATTTACCGGAACACTTTTCCATCAAATTGACTACAAGTTCGATCAACACAGAAGCTAGTCTAAAAGAACTCAGACAAATCCTCATTATTCGAAGTAGCTCCCTCGTTGAACAATCTCTCGACCTTTTTATGCAAGTCCAGTTTATAATTCTATCTTTATATCGTAATAGGCTTATTAGGACATCAAAGACGCATGAAAACTCTGTATGCATCTCGCCGACACATTTGCAAGACGCAGATGGGAAAAAGCCACAGCAAGGGACGCACGTCGATGAGATCAGCCTGGAAATGTGTAGCACCTCGATCCATAATATCTCTATAGCCCTTTCCAGCATGATGGACATTCTAGGCATTTTCCAAGCTGGCATTTTGTGGGTACGCATATTTTATCTTTTTCACGCTGGAGTGACAGCAGCGTACCTTTCATTACTCAAACCTTCCACTACTATCGGTGGACACGCAGCGAAGAATCTACTTATGCTACTCGAAGTTTGCAAGCGAATCCCCCAGAGGTGGGATGGTCTTCGAACTGTGAAAACGACCTTTGGCGTGCTGTCTAATCTGACTCAGGCTCATTGCCAGCCTCATCGGGATGATCCGGTCGATCCAAAGAGCCCGACTGGACCGTACCAATCTGCTGTACACCAGGGCGCCAGCCCTGCCATCCATTTTTTCTCTCCTGCCAATTTCACCTCCGGGAGTGAAAATGAAGTCTCACTTCCCTCTACAGACTTAAACGAGTGGATCGATATGGATGGCATGGGTTTCCCCGCCTTCAACATCATTAAAGATGTACCTGGATCAGGTCTTGCTCCCATTATAGACCTGGATTACTCAACTGATCTTTACGATGCACAAGATAGTGGTACCGTGAATTACAATCCAGAAGCTCACAATTTTACCAATCCACATGGACAAAATGTCAAACAGCTTGACGAACCGCTTTCACGACCAGATAAAGGATGTCCTGAACCTTTTGGACCTATGATTGCTCCGCCTGGACCTGACGCTCCCACCGATGAAGTCATTGATTTCTGGCGAAGGTTTTTCGCCCTTCCTTTCTAAGCAACAAGGCGAGCTCGTTCTCTCTTCTTTTTCATAAGAAATCTTTCATAAGAAATTCAGTGTAAATATATGTATAACATCTATTTGTCAATACGGCAGTTGTACAGCTAATTGTGTGACTGAAGGCAACATAATTTACAAGTGAGGGTTTGATCCCTCTGATCATACGGTGATAGGCTCGTTATGCCATGATTACAAAGACATGCAAATAATAATGGTGTGATTATTAGCGGTTGTCGGCTGAAACGGCAGCTGTTGTCCAGTACCCTTCTGAGCCAGCATTCCTCTGCTCAATGCCCAATCGTGCACTTTCAATACTCCAAGCTTCTGCATCTTCTCGCGCCCTCTCGAGCGCTGCCTCCGTTATACTCGTCTTGAGACGGGCGCCTGCTAATTCGACGTCCGAATCAGCCAAATCATGGAGGGCTTTGCGTAAGGACTGCTGTGCTGTGCTCATGTACATATCATGTAGAGAGCGGATGCTTTTTGTGGATGACTTAAAAGCGGAATTGAGCTAAGAGCAACGATCAAATGGGTGTCAATTAAGTCCGTAGTTATTTTGCTGTTCATCTTACCTTCGCATCTACACTTCCCTGATGATCTGTTCGAGCTTCCTTTCGGAAAGCATCGCGCGGACTTGCATGATCTTCTAAGGTTGAAGAGCTCACTTGTGTATCTCTCCTTCTTGGGGGGGCTGCACTGAGGCTGGATCTAGATCCGGGAGTCATGCCTTGATTATGTGATGCGGGTGAAGATAGAGGTAGCCGTGAGGCGTTCGTCCACGCCCCGCTAGCTGTGTCATCATGACGTGAACTTTGCCGCTGCTGGTCTTCGGACTCACGCCAGTCCCGTGCTGGAAGCGGTGAAGGGACCCTAATCGAAGGAGGAGAAGAGCGCCTGGACGACCTTGGTGAGGCAGATCGGTTTGTGGATGGGCTTCTTCGCCAATTATCTCGAGGAAATGATCGACTGCCCGTCCAATCCGATTGTCTGAATCTTCCTTCATGGTTCTCCTCCCCATCTTTATCATAGGAAGATGGTTGCGTACGTGGCGCTTCTCTGTAATCTTCTCGCGAGCTGCGTCTATAGAAGGTGCTATCGCGATCATAGACACGATCTCTATCGTATCTATCACGCTCGCGCTCATTCCAAGCCGCACTTCCTCTGGCATCAGGGGAAACGGGTCTTCCTGATGGCGTTGTGTAGCCACTGGAGTACCCTGAGCTGGGCCAGCCTCTGGATGCGGGGCCACTTGGCGGCGCGGCACGATAGGAACCGTTGTACCTGTCTATATCTCTATACGAGCGGCTCACTAATATTTTCATCTCAATATTTCGGTTTTCAATCCTTTTCGAAGGTTCACTCACTAATTCTGTGTTGACAAGCTGAAACAAGCAGTGATTGTCAAATCCTGGCGTCGAAAAGATGAGATGCACGTGAGCGCCTCCACTGTCTAGAAGTCGACAAGAGACACCTTGGCGTTGAAACCCCTTCAACACAACCTCGCCGGATCCTACTATCTGATTGGGAGCAAGTCAGACATCGGCCCATTTTGCTTCATCATGCCGAAGAATACAAAGTCTTCGGCTTCTTCGGCCACTCGAAAGAAGCAAGCAGCAAAGGCCGCGAAGAAAGCCGGGGTGGATCCTGATGCTGCAAAGGGTCAGCATAAAGACAAAACCTTACAGAGGGGCGAGAAGAAGGGCAAGAACAAGAGGACGGAGCCCAAAAAGAAGGTGTACATCCCTCCTCAGAAGCCTAAGCAGAATGTCATCGATCCATTAGACTCTTTAGGTTTGGCGAGCCTTTTGCCTTCCGAACTCGTCATACTTCTACGGAAGGCTTCCAAGAAGGACGTCGTAACTAGGACGCGGGCTCTGGAAGGTCTTTGGGAGCTCATCAGCAAACTTGAAGATAAGGGTGAAGACGAGGAATTCCCTGCAAACCGCGATTCTCTTATCATAGCATTGCCCAGCTGGGCTCATCTTTTTCCTCGTTTGTCTGTCTCTCCGAATCGACGTTTACGGCAGCTGACAGTGCAAATCAACAATGCCTTATTTTCGGACAAGGCCATTCGAATTGAACTGATGGAGCAGACACATTTGATTGAGGGAATGATTGGATACATGCTTGTTCTGGCTCATGGCCCAGACAGGTTGGTTTCGCGATTGGCCAAATCGCACCTCGAAGAATTCACAACGTGGCAAACAGGGATTTCAGACCAAATATTGCTTCAGGACTACTCTGAGACAATTGAGTCACATCTTGCTATGATCATATTTCACAAGGGCAAGCTCGAGGAAATGTCAACATCTGGCACAGGAACACCAATTGGAAGTACGAGAGATGCCAAAAATCGTGATGAAATCAATGTTGAAGAAGATCTAGAAGCCACGGATGCTCGTCTGGTGTACGGTGCTTTGGGCGCGTTAGCATGGCTTGTCAATACTGCGAAAGAGAGCGGCCTTCGGAACTTTCTGATTCCTGTGCTTACCAGCCCAACACTGTGGAGCTCTTTATCTCAGAAGGCTAGCTCAGGAAGATCTCTCGGCACGCTTTCACCAAATGTTCGGGTCGCTGGTTGGTTGTTGCTGGGGGAGATCGTCAAAGAATGGCCAGAAGTTCTTGACGCGTGCTTGAATGATGTTGGTACACAAGCTTTGAGTTCTGCCTTCTTGGAAACAGATACACTGGCAGCAACCAGTATGTACGACAGTCTCATTAAGCTTGTAAGGGCTCGTCCAGATGTATGGCTATTTTCTGATGAGGAAGAAGAAGGAGAAGAAGAGGAAGAAGAGGAAGAAGACAGTAGCAGTTCTTTTGACGGTGAGGCTGCTGAAGACCATCCCAAAGAAAATTTCAATGAGCATAAAACATATCCTATGTTTAGTTACTTCAACGAATGGCTTCAGTCTGGCCTCCGGGGGATTACGGCATCCTATGACGTGGTAATCATCCTTCTAGATTCCTTACCAGAGGTTGTGTTTCCTCCTGATGCTAAGCATGGTAACCAGTTTTTCATCAATATGTATTCTCCTTTTGGGGAGGGCGCCTTAGAAGGCCGGGCCTCACAGCGCGCGTTCCTTAAAGCCTACTTGGATTGTCTTGTGTGGTTAAGTGGACATGCTAAAGTCCAACGAGGTGTAAGTGCTGCAAAGGCTATTGCAACCAATATCAGCTTGTTATGGAAAGACTTTTTCGGTTCGGACGATCAAGATGTCGATGTTGGTGACTGTGATCGCAATCTTGTTACAATTGGAGAAAAGAACTTTATTACCGATATGGGCGCTTGCCTACGAAAATCCAGCAATATTGCCCAAGAGGTTGCGGATCCATTCCTATCACTAGCTTTTGCATCATTGCGAAAAGGTGTTTTATCGGCGTCTGTACCAACAGCGGTTATCATTTCAATACTCAACGAGGCTACAAACCCAGCTCTAGCAAACAAGACGCAATTACTTAGCGAAATTGCCACGCAAGCGCAGGATTTAATGATCACAACTTGTAATGTGGTTGCGTCTGGAGAAGCAATTACTACTGGTCTTCCACTCTTGACTTTGATGATGACTGAAATGCCATCATCGCAAAATCATGATACAAGATCTGCTGCTCGCCTCGTCTTCGAGAAAATTGTAGATGAAAACGGTTCATCAGATGAATCACATGACCAGGAAGCTTACGCAGCTTTTTTAGGTGCTTACGCACTCCTTATCCCCGACAAAGAAGAGAGAAAAACAAGATGGCGAACGATATTGCAGTATATTGTGAGCCATGACCACATTCGATGGGATGCTCTCCGTGCTATTGCAAGACTGGTAAAAGAAAAGAACACAGATCTCGAGGGCGTCTCTGCCGAATCATTTGAGATGGGTATTCTTACACACTACAGAGAAAATCTTCCCCTTATCACTCGACTTGTAGCAGATCATACGCCTTTAATTTCTAAGCAAACTTCGCAAGAGATACTCAGAAGAGCTGCCGCTAGTAGCCATTCAGAGGAGTTGAACCTCATTAGAGATTGGCTTTTGTCAAGCACCTCGAATGTTCAGCAACTATTAAAGTCAAAGGAGCTGTCAGCTATCGTGCCCAGCATTTTCCGTCAAGGTGCAATTGAGAAGAATACAAGTGCCTTATCCATATGGTCGCGACTGAGCGATGCACCAGAAGCACAAAATATTGCTGAGTCAATACTGTCATCAGAGTTGGTGCAGATGAATTACGGCATAAATTCAGTTCTTGACGCCTCGAAAGATCTTCTATCTGATAGCACAAATATCCTTCCTTCTGTGTCAAGTATGGCTCAATACCTCTCTTCCTCATATGGGAGAATTAAACACACAGCATTGATTTTGGTGGATCCGCTAGTGCCTTTTGACATGGAGAACTCATCTATTCCAGTGTACGACAGGGACGGATACTCTCTTTACTGTCGATGTTCCATTGCGATCCTGGACTTACTTGAAAAGCAGAACATGAAATCTATCTGGGCTTTGCCGCATCTCATTGCGCTGGCCATTGCTGCAGAGGACGCTGAAGCGCAAGGTGGCGAAGGATCAAGTCATTTCAATACATTTGTTAGTACTAGTACCACTCACAGCATTGTCAAGAGGTCAGTTACTTTGTCTACATCTATACTTTCGCGATTTGCAAGTCAAATTGATTCAGAGTGGTTCACTTCGATGGAAAGGATCTTACAGGCAGAAGGAAAAAGTCGTGAGAGGATAGAAAGCTTAGAAGATGTATTCAAGCAAGTGTGGTCAACGCCGAATGCTCATCGTATTTTTGCCCGACTTCTACAAGGCACACTTGACTTCAGTGGAGCGACTGAGTCAGACGCAAGCTCATTCTTACGATTGGGACAGGCTTGTCAACAGTCTCGGCCTGAGTTTGCAAATGCCATCTTTTTCACGACAAAAGAAATCTTACTCAACACATCTCTGCATGATCGACTTCGTAATCAACTTGCTTCAAATCTAGCAGGTGTAAGATCAACAGATGCTGAAAGTAAGGGAAAAACTTTCCTACGATCATTGGTAAGCCTGGCTCCGCCTCTCAATTCGACAACCACCTTCTTGCCGCAACAAAGGTGTATCTTTCTTTTACGCGCCATACAAGGCTGGATAGCTTCTGACCAATCGGAAGACTTCTCGATGGAGATGTACACAAGACTGTCACAAGTATTTCTGCACGTCCTTCCCGTTGTTCAAGATATGGAAGGAAGTCATCTTGACTTGATAATAGATATCCTTGAGTTGAGCTTAGGTGATTCAAGATTGGAAGATGATGATGGAAAGACTTGTCTTCATTTCGCCTTACAATTGTTCACCCTCTTAAGCGAGCTGGCTGAAAGAAGCGCGATTCTCCGAGAAGCGTGGACCATCAGAAAAGATGCTCTTTACGATCATGTTAGGAACATTGTTTTACAACATGCCACAAGTGCGCAATCGACTGTTGAGGTTTCATGGCCGTCGCATGTATTCGAAGAAGCACTCGTTAATGCCGGCTATCTCCTTCCTCCGAGTATTTTCAAAGATGATTTGAAGGATCTAAGTGAGGCTATGAATAAAGAAAATTTGGAAGCATTTTCAATTTTTGCTTACCGCGTACTGGTGTATAACATCGACGAGAAAGTCAAAGAGCTCGTTGTAGAAGCCGCTCTAGGACCTGATGGAAGGCCAAGCCAAGACACAGATAGCACCAGTGACATTTTATCCAAGCCTCAAGAACTTCAAATGCCTGCCTACCTCTTGGGGTCTCTGCATTTTACAGATCAATGTTCCGAGTTTGGATTCCTTCTTAGCTGGATGGCTGTGCTAGAGTACTTCGAAGAGAGCTCTTTGGAGTTGCGCACTTTATTTACGTCCCAGATACAGGGAGCAAAGTTAGTTGAAACTCAGCTGCTACCTTATGTTCTTTCAAAGGTAGATCAGAATGCCGACGCAAGTCGATTCTGTTTCGACGAAGTTTTCCTAAATGGTACGTTTCAAACGATTTCATGCAATGTGGTAGACCTAACACGACATTCACAGAGATTCAACCCGAGTCTGATGAATCGATCGCAGTATTGGCAGTACATGTTTATTACCGCTCACTGGTGCATATCCCAAACTTGATACGGGATGCATATTTTTCACTCAAGGATCGACAGCAATCTATTATGCTGAAGAATCTCACGACACGATATCTCACGCCTCTTCTTTCTCAACGAGAGTTCGGTCATTTGCGAGATAACAGCACAATGCAAAAGCTTCAAGACGAAAGTCTGCAAATTAAAGTTGCGCTGAACACAAGTGAGGTGATTGCGACGTATACGGTGGATGAATATCCTTTGGAGATCGCAATCACCATGCCTAATGACTATCCACTCCGACCTGTCGAAGTGCGCGATATTCGCAAAGTAGGCATATCGGAAGGTACCTGGCGTGCATGGATTCTAGGCATGCGACAACTAATTGCCGGTCGAAATGGACTTGTGTACGATGGTAAGTCCTACATTTTCATTTTATGCGATCTTATGATATCTTCAGCACTACTGCTGTTCAAACGCAATGTTGAGGCCATGTTTTCTGGGTACGATGAGGATTCGACGTGCGCCATTTGCTATTCGATTGTCAGCCCAACAGATCATTCTCTCCCTACGAAGCCATGCAAGACTTGTAAGAAAAAGTTTCACACAAGTGTGAGTTGGCGTCTAGCGGGCGTAGACTTATCTGACTTATTCATTAGTGTCTGTACAAATGGGTATCCACCTCTGGATCTTCCACTTGTCCTTTGTGCCGCTCCATATTGTGATGCACGAAAAATGCCTCATCTCTCATGTTATCAGTATTCACCAAGTTTACAATTACATCAATATAGATATATATAAATCAACCACGTTTCCCTTCATAGGCCGGAGCTGCTCCATCAGGAATGGGGAGATCTTCTATTGCAGGAGAGGATACCGTAGGTAAGCCTCGGAGGACTTTTGGCTTCCTCACGTTACCGTCTTGTACGTAATCTTTGCCTTCTTGAAAGTAGTCTTGTGCTTCAGGGGTTTCGCGATCCTCTTCTTGAGTAGAAGACACACTTGTTTTTGAGGCTGGGATGGGCCTCCTCTCATCATTTGATTCTTCCTCCTTGCGATTGCTATCGTGCGGTGAATCACGCTCGATCTTACTAATGACTCTTTTTGGGTCACTTGAACCAACTACAAGGTGCGCCTCAGCGACGTGCTCCAGAGCAAGAGGACTGGATGCATCGTTAGCTCCAGGACTGTTTTGCATCATCTTTGTCTTTTCTTCTTGAGTCTCATTCCGTGATTCGTTCCGTTCCGAATCGTTCGAATTGTGCTCTATACCGAGAGCATCTTTGCCTTTACTCAGTACGTTGGCAGTCACATCTGTGAGACTACCTGAAGATGAAGCGCGAGAACCGGCTCGTTTAAACTTGGAGATTGCTCGAGCTAATGTAAATACGCTGGCGATCTTGATAATAGCAGTGTCCAGCTCCTCTTCGGTAACTTCTATCACCATCTCTTGCACATTTTCATCGAAGTTCGTTATGCTGATATCTCCGTTCTTGGTTATGAACGGATGTTGACGCATCTGGTCGATGGTCAAACGTTTCGAAGGATCTTTGCAAAGAATCGCTTGTAGAAAATCTTTGCAGAGAGGCGAGAGGTGGTCCGGATACTCAGGTTCCACTTGTTGAATAGACTCATACAGCTCCAAAAAGTGATCTTTGTCAAAAGGAAGATGACCCACAACCATACAGTAGAAAGTCACACCCATACTCCAAACGTCACTCTGTTTGCCATGAAAGTCACCGTGGCCTGCTTTACAGACTTCTGGGCTCATAAAAGCAGGACTGCCCGTACTTTTCTGCATCGTGTCATCTCCCGGCTTCAAAAAAAACTCTGATACACCAAAGTCCACAATTTTGCAAGTTCGCCGCTCATTTTGAAGAAGGACATTGTCTGGCTTGATATCTCGATGGACGATATTGTGAAAGTGCAAATATTCGACACCTAACATGATTTGGGTGAAGTACTCTCGTGCAGTATCTTCGTCAAGAGGTTGTACCTGTTGATGTATTTTAACGTCTATGACCGGCCCATCTCTGGAAATGATAATCAGCTTTTGTGTATCCGTCTTTTTCATGGTATTATATACATACGGGCAATACTCAAATACCATGTACAGACCATCTTTTGTCGGGTCATCCAAAACTTCATATAGTTGTACCAGATATGGATGATGCAGTTTCTTCAGGATAGCTATCTCGTGCCGAATGAGGAGGAGAGGATCATCTGTCTTTTCTTTTTCTTCGCTATTTAGATCGATATTACTCATGGCCGATACAGAAGAGTCCAATTCTTTTTGAGTGATCTGTTGCGTTGCACCATAGACACCCTTGGGAGGCCTTCCGCCTCGTCCCGGAGGACGTCGAAAATTCGCTTGTCTGTTCGTTTTCCGCAATCGGGTTTTACCAAACTCCTTCACAGCAACCTCTAGCGATGGTTGTTCAAGAGTGATTGCCCTATATACACATCCATAGGCCCCTCGTCCAATCATGTCACACAGTTTATAACGATTAATAATGCGCGAACCATCCTTACAAATCATTAGCATCGTAATACAATAGCCCATTGAATCTTACCTCCAAATGTCGGGTCGTTGCGTCTAGGGTTTCCTTATACTCGAAAGACGAATTCCGATGAGAGTGCATTCCCAATCGCTTCTTAGAAGGCTCCACGGTCGACTTGTCTTGCGATGAAGCTGTGGACGATTGCTTTGTTTTTTGATGTATCGCATTTTGAGCCGATCCTTTGCGTCGTTCCGAGGGAGAAGGCGGCCCGTGCTTCTCGGAAACATCACCATGACTTGAAGAGGATGTTGAAGAGGCATTCGGGGAGTCTATTAAGATTGGCTCTTCTTGAAGCAAGATTTGTGGGGTGGACTCCTGTGTGCTATCATTCATCCTTCGTATGCAAACGAAATGGCAGCTGGAAAACGAGCGCGTTCAATGTGCTTGAAATTCTCGTGCGGGAGCAACAAAATGCACAGACCAAGTAGGATCCTTGGTGCTCTTATGCAAGATCCTCTCGGCTCATGTTTATCAGAGGAGAGCAAGGAGAACTATTACATGAGTGAAAATACATTGTTCAAAACACACGAGTTCTCTCTTACTCAACAACTTCCAGCTTTTTATTGACATAGATACACAAAAAAAAGAAAACATTTCCCGACTTGATCTTAGCTTACATTAAGACTTGTATAAAATGCCATCTCGTTTGCCCCCAGCACCTCTTCAATCCTTGTTTCGTCCGGTTAAAAAATTACTAGGAGAGATTTGGCCGCACTGATGTGTATAAAAGTTCGGCACTACATCCGTGATGCGCCAGACGCGTTCTTTGAATAGAAAATTGTCCGCACTCTTCCCCTAGCCTCGGCTTCTGTGGCTGCATAAACTTGAGATGCTGTTCTATGTCTCGGCACTACTCAGGGATTTGTAAAGTTCAGTACATCTTGTTCCGCTCTTCCAGCGAAAACATCATCTACCGCACCTCAGACTCGCCGATTCATGAAGAACCACATGCGAAGATAGTTAACGTTCGGCTCAGTCGTGAACGAAGCATATCAACATGTCCGCATATGTTCCCCCAGCATCTAGCACTGGTGACTCGTGCTCGGGAGGTTGTGGAACTTCAAATGATGCCAAGGTCGGATACATTCGAAATTACCTCAATGCACATATGCTCAGTTGGCCCTCGCATCGATATGAATACATCACATGGATAGTCCTCGGTCTCATATGCATCGTTCTTAGTGTGTGCTACCACGTTGGTATTCAAGATCAGTCCTACGTGGGCGCTTTTTGGAGTCGATGGGCACTCAAGAACAGGGTGATCAAGATCGGTAGTAAGCAGGCACGATATGCAGAAGCGTATGAGGATCCTCTTCAAAAGAAGTCTCCAAAGCGCCGAAAGGTGTTAACATTCCCAAGCTTTGGACGTTTTTTGCTCTTGTCTGCCCTCATCATTGTGCCCGTAATTCTTACTCTTGTTGGCGCAGATTATATCCGCCCCACAGCAAACGTCTTCGACATGTCTGAAAGCTGGCCAAACACGTCTGTGTCTCCTTTCACACCAGGTTTGAATCGGCGGCTGGAATGGGGTCTAGGCAACTTTCCCCGAGTGTCGACAAACCCGCCAAAATTGACTTTGCCATACCGCACATGGTGGACAGCAGGCGGCCGAACCGGTGCCATGACGAATGCTCTCACTCCATTTGTTGTCATTGTTGCACTCAAACAGATCCCATTTGCTCTCTTCTCGACGAAGCTTCTTGGTGGCATTGCATTTGACCGCCTCTCTTTTCTGCACAAATGGGGAGGTCGGATTGTGTGGCTTTTCGCTACGGCACACGTTATTCTATGGAGTGTTCAACTTGAACAAGACGAGGCTTTTGGGACAAGCATGTGGAAGATCATCTTTCTTTGGACCAAATTTCGATGGGGATTTGTCTCGTACGGATTTTTTACTATGCTTGTTCTTCTTTCTGTCGAGCCATTTCGACTCGTGTTTTATGAGTTCTTCTACGTTTCCCATGTTATTTGCGTAATAGGTTTCATGGTTACAGCTTGGCTTCATCATCCACCTCTCGGTCCTTGGATGTATGCAACACTTCTTTGGTGGCTACTCGAACGGGTCACTAGAGCAATCAAGGTCGCCTACATCAACGGCATTGGTTTTGCTGGTGAGAAACCACATGCCACTCTTCTGAACACTGCAAACAACACCCACCGGCATTCGCAGAATAACACATCAATCTCAGCTGCTTCCTCCACTATACATGGTGACTGGAAAAAGCCAAAAGCACCCAATTCCCATTTGGGCTGGATGCCATCACTGCACACACCATCACCGGGCGCAATGGAGAAAAGAGAAGATGGTGATTTCTCTGAAAGGCGGAAAACCCGTCAAAGTGCACAGTATGATGCTGTGAATGATGTAATTGGAGAATATGCTGGCTTGGAACATGGCATTCCTATGGAGCCCATAGGTGCTAGTCGCTACGAACTACAAGATAATGGCAGTACATTTGACGACTGGAATGGGGGTAGAAAGACACCTGATTCATCAATATTCCATACAAGTGCAGACCAGTATACTCCTACATCTCATAACCTGTCGCGGACAGCCCTGATTCGAAAAGAAAACGTAACGTTCTCTTCGTCGATTCCTTGCGAAGTCGCCGCAGTTCTACGCCCTGGATTTGCATACGCGCAGCTCCTTCCCGGAAAAACACTGCGACTTACGCTGAGAACTCCAAACAACTTCTCTTGGAAGCCGGGACAATACGTGTCACTCAACACACCTTCGGTACGGTGTTGGCAAAGCCACCCATTTACTGTAGCCTCGGCACACATCATCGCTGATAAGGACATTTCTGTGAGCAGTGCGGAGAAGGGTCTGATGCCCAGGAGGTCTGCCGAGGGCCGCACAATGATTCTCTTGCTGCGAGCACGTGGTGGGTTTACCAACGCACTTTGGGACTACGTTCGCATCGAAAGAGAGCGTCAAATCCGCCACATCGAGGAGAGCACTGGTGTACAATATGTACATGGACAGGTTGCTAAAACAGCTACAGGAGTGCATATGCGGGCCATTGTCGACGGCCCATACGGCAGTTCACAACGTATACGATGGGGCATACATTCTTCCATCATCATCATCTGCGGAGGCTCCGGTGTGAGCTATGGCATGGCAGTTCTTGAACACCTATGCTCCACAATGGCAGGCTTGAGACAAGAGAGAAACTTTCAAGTTCAGCGTGTTCGCTTCATTTGGATCCTCCGTGAGTTCTCCCACTTGCAATGGATAGCGTCCGCACTGCGCAGATGCATTGAAATGGTACCGCCCGAGATGCTCCAAGTTGATCTCTATGTCACAAGCCACCATGCACAGCATCTCCGTAAGACGTCACAGATGCGCACGTGGGATGGGCGCACAGCGCAATCCCAAGACAAGTTGATCCCACCCTCCGGGAGCGATATGATGATGAGTAACGACGAAGCGATGCAACTAGGCCGCTTTACAGAGGGGCCTGATCAGGAGGAATACGACATCGATGCATTTGCTCTCACGCAATTCGACGGTGAGGATGCCAGTGCACCCACCGCAGCGGAAGCAAAAATGAACGAAAGGGTACACAAAGAAGGGAAGTTGCGCCGTGCCCACACTCGAAGAGCTACACAGAAACGAAAGCGTGGCCGAGGTGGTAAGGCATTAGGGATGTCCGACAGAAGAGTACAAAGCCCCTTTGACGTTGCCCGCGAAGGCCAACAAGCAATATATGACGAAGCTAATCTGGGTCCGTCATCTATGTACCAGAAAGATCTGGGCAATGGCGATGCATGGAGTGAAGATGAAAAACTTTCACACGGTGCGCGAATGCGTTCGCGGCCCGCCGAATACGACAACGTACGACGCGAACCTTCCCCACAGCAATTTCTAGGCGTCGAGTCATCTAAGCTTCGACGGCCAGGACATCCTGCCAGTGGCCAGTCAACACCTTTGCCCATGAGCCCGAGTCCTATGAGCTCACCTCAACTAGTACCTACATCTGTTGGTTCCTATGGGTATCCTGCTCACAACAGTAGCATGGAACGCCCTGGCAGTAGTCACGCTAGCAGCAGCAATGGACATACGCTCAACGCGCCTTCGTACTCTTCACTTCCCCAATTGAACGCATATTCCCCGCAACCGCCAGGAAAGTCGGGACTACCACATCCAAGCCATTTAGGCCGTGGGTACATCAATGGAGAAGAACTGCAGCAGACACAATCCGCGGGTGATGCACCCATTGACGTCGACGAGACGGAGATGGCTGATATCGGTGTCGTTGCGGAACTAGCGCGGTCAGGGTACCCGAAACTGGATCGCATCATTCGAGAAGAATCTCAACGTGCTTCCAGTCGCGTTCTCGTCAGCGCGTGTGGCCCTAGTAGTCTTGCCAATCTTATTCGAAGTATTGTCAGCAAGCAAATCGATTTAAGCAGCATTCGTAAAGGACAACTCAATGCACACATCAACGTCGCTACAGAGAGCTACGAGTGGGGAGGTTGAGATGCATTTTCCATCCATTTTCCATCATAGTTTCCTTCAGAAATAAACTGTATCCTCCCATATTCATTTCATACTCGCAATGGACATTAATTGATTAGACTGAGTGCATCTTGGAAGCGCTATCAGTTGTCACTAGTTACACACCGCCTCCACGAGAAGCACCTCCTCCTGCTGTCGGGTCATCAAATAGAATGCTCATCGCCCCTTCCACACTTCCACCAGCAATTAGCAAAGCGCGCAAATTGGCACTACCATCTGTCAACCCCATAGCTTGCATCTGTGCTAATTGCTCTGAATACCGCTCTTCGGGAGGCCGTGAGTCTGCAGGGTTGTTGTTGTTTAGTCCTCCCATCAAGGCAGCAAAAGGGTTGCCTCCAGCGCCTTGTGCACCTCCTTCCCCACCACCACCGAGAATTTGTTGCATTCTTTACAAAACCTTAGATGATTCATCTGTTGAACACATTCATCCACTTACAATGCAGGGTCAAAAGGTGGCATACCACCCCCGCCGCCTAGAGCGGCAAAGGGATTCGAAGGTGCAGCAGTACCTTGCTGCTGCCCACCACCTGGTATCTGTGTGTCATTTCCTTCTGTATTTTGCGCTTGTTGATTCTGCGGGCTGCCGAATGCCCCCGGTGGTGGCCACTGAGGCTGGTTGTTACCTTGGCCACCTATTCCACCCAAGCCGCCTATACCGCCCAAGCCGCCCAAGCCACCAAGCCCGCCAAGGCCACCCGGAGAAGCTCCTGCACCACCAGCGCCACGCATCTGTCGTGCCATTTCGGCCGCCCTTGCCATGCTTTGAGGATCCAGAAGGTACTCACGGAATTGCTCGGAGCGGAATAACTCACGCACGCCCGGCATGGCGGACAATTGTGGATTGGAAGCAATGATTTGGTCAATGACTTCCGGTCTGGAGAGCATAGACCGCATCTGGTTGCGGAAGTCATCCGATTGCATGGCATTCATAAGCATATTAGGATCGTTGGGGTTCATTCCAAACCCTTCGAACATATTTCGACCAAGATGTGCCATGTGAGGGCCTGCAAGGTCGGCACGATTCAGTGCAGCCAGGGGATCGCTACCGAAGGCTTGTCCAGCACCAAAGCTGGATGGAACACCTTGCGCAGCAGAAGAATTGGTAGTTGTTGCTGCAGGAGCCGTACTTGCCGAGGAAGGATTCCCCGTGATGGGAGCAGACCTTGCGGCACTTCGCACCATGTGAACAGTGTGATTATTCTGAACCTTGTATGCTGCCAACGTTTCATCGTCTTTCAGAACTTTTCCTGTATAAATTAATCTTTGCGAATCAGCAGGAACGTCATCCCGTTTCTCTGCGATTTTTTCTTTCAGGTTGCGTACAGTGGAGTCCAATGTGATCTCCACACTGAGTTTAATCTCAGATGGTCCTTTGACGTTGACGGTGATGACCGTCCCTTCCTCTGCCATACTGGAAGAAGTGCGCTATCAACTTAGGTTCCACGAAGCTGTGTCGTGGCAAGGGGAAGGATGTCTCCCTTGTAAGATATTTCCGGCACCGAGTCTGAGTGACCCAGCGTCACTTCGCCACCAAGCGTCTGTGCGCTTCTAGAGGGACACGTGGATTCTGTCCTGCAGACACTCGTCGCGCAGTGGGCAAGCATCTGGGTGAAAGCGATGCAGTTGGGATTCTATCTACCTACATCTCACAAACACATCTCAAATGGCGTATCCAGGGCGTACCGGACAGCATTATCAGTACTCTCAAGGAGGTGGCCCTCCTCCTCAGATGCCAATGCCCTCACATGGAGGCTATGGGCCTCCTCAAGGGTACGCCCCGCAAGGTTACGGAGGCCCACCCCCGCAGAGCTACGGTGCGCCACCACCACAGCAGCAGTACAATGCTCCTCAGAGAGCAGTCGGTCCCCCCCAGTACCAATCATTCCCTGTACAATACAATCGTCCCCAAGGTCAACAAGTCATGGATAATGGGATGCGCTACCAGTATAGTAGTATGCAAGGCAAGCGCAAGGCTCTCCTTATCGGGATAAATTACGCAGGCTCGCGCTCTGCACTTCGTGGATGCATCAATGATGTACATAATATGAAGAACTTTATAAAGCAGAGAGCAGGATACAAAGATGAGGATATGGTCATTTTGACCGACGATACTCGTGATCCTCGCTCGTTGCCAACGAGGCAGAATATAACTCGTGCTATGCATTGGCTTGTTTCTGGAGCACAGCCAGGAGATGCATTATTTTTCCACTACTCGGGTCATGGTGGCCAAGCAAAAGCATCTCAAGGTGATGAAGCGGACGGTTACAATGAAACTATTTTACCGCTAGATTTCCAAACAACCGGCCAAATCGAAGACGATGAAATGCACATGCTCCTTGTTCGCCCTCTGCCGATGGGCTGTAGGTTGACCGCTCTTTTCGACTCGTGCCATTCTGGTACTGCATTGGATTTACCATTTGTGTACGCAACATCGGGAAACATCAAGGAACCCAATGTGGTTGCCGGTGTTGGTAAAGGGCTCATGGGCGCAGCTATGAACTATGCTCGGGGTGATGTCTTAGGTATGGCGAAAGGTCTCTTCTCAACCTTCACCACTGCCAAGAATACCAACAGTGCAGAAGAATTCACGCGTCAAAATCGCTCTAGTGGAGCGGACGTTGTCATGCTGAGCGGTTGCAAAGATTCACAGACCAGTGCCGATGCGACAGAAGCTGGCAAAGCCACAGGGGCAATGAGCTGGGCTTTTATTTCTGTATGTTGCCGCACTGTTTCTACACGACGAGTATCTCACTTTTGTCTTTAGGTCCTGACACAATATCCACAGCTCACCTACCAGCAGTTGCTGTGTGCAACTCGGGATTTGCTCGCTTCGAAGTATAGTCAGAAGCCACAGTGAGTATATAGAAATTTAGAAAGGTGTGTCTCTAATTTTTTCAGAATGTCGGCAAGTCATCCAATCGATATGAACATGCTCTTTGTCATCTAATCAGGAGTGCGATGACATGAGGTACGGACTTATCTCTTTTGTATGGTATGCTAGAATGTATTGATCAAGGCCACACATGTCTGTCAGGGTGGAAAAATCTCATACCATTGCTGAAGATATAGCAAGGGAGTAAATGGGGTGTAAAAACAAAGATCTGCGCTACTTTTACAAGAAATGGATATCATGATTGTCCAGGCGTGAGGCCGTCACAAGTCCAGGTGGAGTCCCGAGATCCTCTCTTTCCTACTACCTTATACCCGTTGAAGCCCAGGCTGTCTGGGATAGTATACATGTTGCTGCTCTTGTATCCATTATCACGGGCAATTGGAATGGCGGCAGGGAACAACTCGGTCGGGGTGGTGTCTACTGTCTCGTGCATGAGTACAATAGCATGCTTTGGAGATTTGATTCCGCGGAGGACCTTCTTGGAGTATGCAACGGATTTGCCAAGACTGTCTTCAGTATCAAAGTTCCAGTTGACAACAACGTAGCCCCAGCGATTGTTGAGATAATCCACAACGTCCTGGTTTGCATTTCCGTACGGCGGACGAATACAGGCGGGGACGACTCCTAGAATCTTGTAGAGAGCATCCTCTACCTTTTGAATCTGGAAGTCAATGTCCTTGTGCGAAAGTGTATTCAGGTCAGCATGCGTAGCTGTGTGAGAGCAAATTTGCATGCCCTTGCTATAGGCATAACGTAGATCGGAAACTCGCTTAGAGTTGTAGATGCAGTCATAATTGAGGACCTGAGTAGAGAAATGAGAAAGGCCCTCAGGCAGTGATAGTTGTGAACTTACATTGACAAAGAATGTGGCCTTGATGCCATTTTCTACAGCAGTGTCTGTTATCTTGCGCATATTATTGTATGGCCCGTCATCAAAGGTATATGCAAGGCAGTGAGACTTTGTGCATCGTGTCTTCAAGCCATTGAGACCATTGGGAGCACCACGTTCTTGCAATCCGGTGGTCTCGACGTCACGAAGAGCAAATGTTTCGTAATCCATCACGTCACGGCGAGCCAAGTCTTCCATGACATTGTCAGACAAAGGGGGCATGTATGTACCCTTAGCTACCACGGTGGATGCCAGAAGCGATAATGCCACTAGGCATTTAGGGAGCATCAACATAAGGAATAAGAAAGGAGTGTAGGGATCGAAAAGAGCGTGAATGAGACGTTGCTGCCTTGGGCAAACTTCTTTTGGAGGATGAAAGACTACGAAGGAATGAGGGACATGGAGCAAATCGATTTTCCGACGAAATATATAGGTATCTGTGCCTCCTCGCACTGATCTGATCTACATTCCCGACCGAGCTAAACAACTGTCTCCCAGGTTCTAATGCGCGTGTGCCGCGCCAAGGAATAGCGCATGAAAGGAACAGAAGAACGTTCCACACTCTCAACTCGTCAACCAGCCCGTTGTATTGAATTTGTATTAATGATTTAACATGCCCACTGCACTTTTCTAACAATATTTCAGGGACGAGATCCTTGCAGGGTGCACAGATAGACCGCTTTTTCCCACAGGTCAAGCAGGCAAGCAGCATTGGGAACTGTATTCCGTTGTGAATGTGAATTCTATGTTCTATTTTGAGTTGGGGAGGGAAGGAATCAGAATCCTGGAAACGATGTGAACGTGCATGAGGAGGCCCATGAGCTTGCTCTATATAGCGCTTAGTCTCAGATCTGATCACCCCCTCGTAACGCTGGAATTGATCGTTGACAGGCTTCAGCTGAGAGTGTCTCTTCACACACCAGAGGCTTTCCGCCGTGTAAGGCCGGAGAGTGGCACATTTGCGCTGTCTGATCACTTCAGTCCATTCCGTTGGGCTCCGCTCCTTCTCCATCTACGTCGATTACGCGCGTGCCACTTCAACTTGGAGACAAGCAAATCGGATTCTTACGCACATGGCTCGAGCCACTTCCAAAAATTTTTAGCTGCGCAGGAAAAGTACACGCACCATGCTTCCTTGCCCTGCTGTTCTCCGAAAGTTGTGAACATGAGGTTGGATGCAAAAGACCTACGATATGTATCGGCAGAAGAATTTCGGGTTCTAAAGGCCGCAGAGACAGGGTCTCTATCCCATGAAGTAGTTCCATCCAGTTTGATTGCTTCGACAAGCGGTCTACATCATGCTGGCTTAAACAAAATTATGAGCGAATTGGCCCGAAGGGGTCTGATTGCTCGCGAACGCAACATAAAATATGATGGTTGGAGATTGACATACGGAGGATATGACTGGTTAGCTGTTAAAGCGCTTCGCGAAAAGAAGACTCTGCATGGGGTGGGCACTAGAGTGGGCGTAGGCAAGGAAAGCGGTAAGTACAAAATTATACATTGGTATCTATCTTACTGTTCTCCCTCAGACATCTATATGGCGTATCTTCCGCCAAAGACCGACGAGCCAGACGATCAGCCAGTCCCCGCTATTTTAAAAATCCATCGTTTGGGCCGTATTTCATTCCGTAAAATCAAAGAGAAGCGTGACTATCTTGGTCACCGCAAGAGTGCTCCGAACTGGATGTATCTGAGTCGACTGGCTGCTAAGAAAGAATGGCAGTTCATGAATGTAAGTGTCATTGTGTATGCAGAGTTTCTTTGGCTTATGGAACCACAAGATATTGTACAACCATGATTTCCCCGTACCCACGCCCATTTCTCAATCACGACACACAATCTTGATGTCACGAATTGAAGGGTATCCTCTCCGTCAGATCGTTGATCTTCCAAAAGATTGTGTTTCTTCTTTGTTTGCGAGCTTGATGGCTCTCATTGTGCGCTTGGCAAGAGCCGGACTTATCCATGGAGATTTTAACGAATTTAATATTATGATTCGGGAGGTCAAAGAGGAGGACAACGAGTACGAAGATGAAAACGACAGGAGCATATGGACAAGAGTAGAGTCGGAACTACCTCAAATTCAACCAACGCGCACACTTGAAGAAGAGTATGAGCTGCAACCGGGCGAAAGGATCCAGAAGGGTAAAGGATTTGAAAGTGTTTATTACGATAAATCTGCCCAACAAGGAGAAGGAGATGAAGAGAGGGAAGATGAAGAAGACGATGATGATGAAGATAGATCGAGAGATAGCTCAAGTGGTATGGACAGTGACGAGCCTGTCGAACTTGACGAGGGGATGTCAAATGAGAATTTACGTATCACGCTTCGGAGCGGAGCCTCCATCGAACCGATACTCATCGACTTTCCACAAATGGTCAGCGTTGAGCATCCAAATGCCGAGTACTATTTCGATAGGGATGTACAAGGGGTTGTTTCTTTCTTTATAAAGCGCTTCCGCTTCCAGAGCGAGAGTATTCCTCGCTTCCGAGACATTGTGCCGGAAGACCGACAGAGTATCCGAGAAACAAGAGCTTCTCAAAGGGCCGAACGGATTAAAGAGGCAAGCAAAGGTAATAATGGAGTGGATCATATCTCAAATCAAGAAGTTCAGCAGTTAGGTTTGGAACTCGATGTTTTGGGCGAAGCCAGTGGTCTAGGAAGTGATGATAAAACTGTCTCTCATCTGGATCAGTATATGTTTGCGCTGAAAACCAATGCTGGCGCTGATGACTCGGATCAGTCTCAATCTGATGACGATGAGGGTGATGATGCAAGTACAGACGAGGATCGTAAACGTTTGGACGATGGGACTCTGTTACCACCCTCGAAAATTGAGCCCATTACTGGACGAGGGCTGGCACGCCAATCACGTCGCCGAAAAGAGAAAGGCTCTCAAGGAAGAGCAAATCAACGTGCTTCCGAATCCTCAAATGTACAAGACCGTGTCGCTGTAGAACGACAACACAGATCTCGTGTAGAGGCGAAACACCACGGAAAGAAATCGCAAGCGGGAAAGCCTGGTAGAGCATGGGCCACAATGGGAAGCAAAGCCAAGAGTAGTGAAAAGGCACTTTTGGAGAACTCTTTACAATTCTAATTTGATCATTAAATGTATATTACAATGTTGTCCAATGTGATCGATCCTTAAGTTTTCCTTTGTGTTTTACGCCAACGCGTTCCAACAAATACGCGTAAACATCAACACTAGTTTCTCCCTTCCCCCCGCCAGGATGGAGGGGACATCCACGTCGAGAACTGGTCAAACACAATCATCGCCTCTGGGGTTCTCAGAAGCTGTGCAAACGCCGAGGCATCGTCGCATCACTTCTGAGCAGAAAAGAGCGTTTCTATTAGACTCTCCTCAGCACTCCGCTGTAAAGAGGGCACGTCATTCGAACACCAAGTCGGAAAGGCAAGATCAAGAAGCTGCAGAGCGATTGCGTTTGCAAAAAGAGCTCTCAGATGTACAAAAAGACATTTCACAGCTTGAGGCGGAATACCTTCGCTCCTCTAAAGTTGCTAGACTTCCGGAACAAAGTGACGATGGAGCTGACGAGGATACTCGGACCCTAGAAGAAATTCTTCGAGGAATGGACGACAAGACATTGTGAGATAATAAAAGCGAAATTTATGCTTTTTTACTCATTCTCTTTCATTGAATTGCAGAGCTTCCATCATGACTGATGAGCCGGAAGAGACTGCACTTGAGGCTGTTCTAAGGCATCTTGGTTCAGACGATCTTCCTCACATCATTCCTCCAGCTCGATCTGCTGGTATCGAAGCAACTGGCTCCGGTCAGCAGCTTGATCAAGAGGAGTCAAGGTTGATCGACCTACCCCGGGCTCAGGTGGAAACCGAGGTGGAACGTGCTCTGGACGACCGCATTCGGCGATACCAAAGACTGGTATGTATTTCAACTTCAATTGATGCCCAAACTCTGAAGCACTTCTGTAGCGTCAAGGACTTGCCGAATTCACAAGTGTCACTTTCACCAATGTGCATAGCGCCCCACCTGTTCGTGCTAAGACGAATGCAAAGCGACTCTTGCGACGTGTTACCATGCGAGGATTGCTGGAGGAGCAGTTGGGCGAAGTGAACATTAATGTGGATATTGAAGAGGATGAACAGTCAAAGAGTACTCCGCAGATTGTTGGTCTAGACATTGAAGTTGGTGATGCATTATATGCTGCCATCGGGGAACGCCAGATTAGTCGGTGAGCGCTTATGGAACACTGTACATGGACATTCATTCCGCTCACACTATCTTTTATACTTAGCTTTGTGGACAAAGTCAATCTTCCTGCACTACTACTAGCAGTGAGAACTTTGTGCCCATTGGCCGTGCTCCGGTATCAGCTCTTTGCGGCCATTGCCAGTCTATACCCGGATCTTTCGAAGGAGCACAGCAAGGAGTTCAAGTCGCGAGGGATGAATCTCTTGGAAAGCAAAAGCTCTGCATCTTTACCGAGTCTTGTGATGCTGATTGATCCTCAAGCATGCGCAAAGCTCTCGCTTGTCAACAATCGAGGGGCGAGATTTGTCATTCACTTTGACATACTATTCAATGAATGGGGGCACGCGCTTCCACGACTCTCGATCGAAGCCCAAATACCTGATCTTTGTAAGCACAGTCCAACCTCATTCGCATGTTCCCACTAACTTCCATGTGCAGTAGTAACTCGTAGCAGCAAAGGATTCCTGGAGGATTTGCCGAGGAAGTTCGAAGCTCTGGTGGGAAATTGCCCTTCACGCTTCAATACGCAAACAGCACTCATCGCGGTCATAGATGCCTTTTTTGATCATTAATTTCGCACATGGCGACAAGTGTAATATTATTATGATGATGTACTTTATATCATGGCTTTGTGAACCGACGGCTTGAACAATTTCCAAGCTGTGTTGAGTGAGAATGTAGTGAACAATTGGCGGCGGTGTGGGGTTGATCCGTGCACAGTCGAAGAAAAAGTTGTTTCTATGACATCGTTTGTCATTCGTACAACAACTCTGCTTTGAATGATAGGGACGCGATCCATTTTGTTGTGTCAGCACGTACTCAGGGTACAAGTTACAAAGAAAAGATCTTTGAGGGAGATGAGCACTTCAAGCAATGACACAAATCGCCTGAGAGAGCAAGAAGTTCTCGACAAGAAACCTCTTGTTATGCAATTGATTGTTGATAGCTCTCTGCTAAAGGTGAGTGTCAGTCCAATTCCTCTTGGTACAACTGTTTGGCTCATTTTGTTCCACTGAAGGACTCAGAGTGGAGCATGGGCCCTATGATGGCACAAGCGGCACATGCGACAAGCGCGGTAGGTGCCTACAATGTTTCATGATCTCCGCTGAACTTAAGGATTGTTCAAACAAGATCCTTGCCCAAACCTTTCACGAAGCGACTACACAAGCATATTTGTCATCGGATAATCTTCCTCGTATGAGGAAAATTGTGTTGCAAACACGAAAAGGAACAGATTTGAAAGATGTTTCCATGCAGCTTGAAGATGCAAAGAGAGTTGCATCAACGACGTTGGACGGTGATCTATTCCCAAAGCACCATCTTTGGATCGAGCAACCCGAAAATATTCCAACTGTGCTTGCAATTGCACCTAATACAAAGCCTAAAGTAAGTATGATCGGATCTACTTTAGCACTTCTTGACAGATCCACGACCAGGCTCTGAAGAAAGTACTCGACAGGTGTTCTTTACTTCGATAGTAACCTGGTATCTCACCCAGAATGCAATGATCGCTTTCTATTGTATTAGTACAGTACATCAATTGGCATCTATAGTCGTTTGCAAAACATGGCCAGCCTACGAGAGGCTGTCAAAGTTTTCTTGTCCAATACCATGACCTCGGTGGACGGACAATTGACAATCTTCACCGCCAGCGACAATTGTCTGTCCCTGTTTATCCCAATCCAAAGCAAGTAGTTTTCGCGCACCTTGCAATCTAGCCGCTGATGCTGGAGATGATGTAGGACCAGCTAAAGCAAATAGAGCCGCACGGGGTGAGCGAGTGTCCCACACTTTGACGAAACCATCATGGGAACCCGTTGCAAAAAGATGAGATGACAAAGGATGACGTCGGATGGTACTAATAGGTCCAGAATGAGCGTTGTGGAACGATGATGAAATATTGGTTGTCGACGTGCGGAGGTCCCATAAACCCGCTGAACGATCCATGTGTCCAGTCACTACAAGCTCATGGCTACTATCTTGTAGCTTATCTGCACAAAGAATGACCTTATCTGAAGTTTTATGGGTGATGCAGTTTCCTTGCGTGACATCCCAACTGCGTACGCTTCCATCCCAACCACTAGAAATGCCAACGGCGCTGCTACTCCACAAGGCAGCTGTGACTTTTGAATTCGTTCCAGGCGTTCGTTCAAATCCAGCAACAGGTGGTGTATGCCAAAGGAGAGCCAGCGGGGAAATTGATGAACTGGACACTTCATTGATAGAAGCGCCTGCTTGTCTTTTACGGCGCTTGACAGAGGAGCCGCTACTATCTCTTTCCACTTCATTTGGCTTCCAAAGTGCTACACAACCATCCCATCCTGCGGTTAGTAGCAGGCCACTTCTTTCATCTGCGCTAACAGATGAAAGGGGCATGGGAGTCTCTGTCGCATCAAGGCCGCCAGACGATTGAACCGCTGAGTTCACTTCATCAGAGTCTGATAGTCCAAGAGAGCAGATTCTCAAGATACCGTCCATACCAACTGCAGCAACTTGTTGCGAGGAACTCTCTTCACTATGTAACCAGCATGTACTAGTCAGTGGAGCAGAGTCAGATGGGCGAAAAACCGTCAATGCCTTGTCTGCGGTGGATACGCCGAAGATTCGTAGTGTCCCATCATACGAAGACGTAAGGAAAAGACTGGAAAATGTATCAATTGTAATGACAGCAGGTTGGATAGATACTTACCCCTCTCGTGAAGCGTCTACTCCACTAATCCAGTCATCATGCTCGAAGGCGGCCGAGAATTTTGGAGGTAAAGTACTGCGCACGTACTCGATCTCAATCGCAGTTTCCTCCGTAAGCCCCTTTCCTTGTAAATAGGACGAGAGGGACGTACGCAAGAGTTCTCCATCTATGATGAAGTCAAAAGGAATGGATGCTGTTTCTTCATTAGAGTCATTCTTGAGCAAGCGATTGACAAGGCTAGATAATTGAGATCGGCGCCAAGATGTTGGAACAAGATAAGGTACAGAAGGTATTGATAGAGTTTGCTGGGAGGTTGTTAGAGTAATGGGCACCTGCTTGTCTGATGCACCGGCCCGATCGTCGGTCACACTTGCCATCTTCGAGCAGGATTACTTTTTTTGTCAACAGGAAGAGAAGTTCCGTGCATACGTCTGTACAAAAAAGTTGTTCATTACACGTGCCAAACAGGAAGTTGCTAATCTGCTACTCTCCATGCACTACCCTCTGAAAGACAGCCTTAGAAGAAGATGGTCGTTCTTCACAGTCTAGCGTGCACCATGCGGTCAGGCACAGTTCCTAAAGCCCTTCTCAATGGCGTTTTCATTCCCACGGGAAGAAGATCATTCCATCGTAGGTGTATTGCTTATCATATTTACATCACCTTCTAATATGTTCTCTAGTATCACCGTTTTTACTAAATGCAGACGAAGAATTGGGCAGCCAGCTCAAATCTCATCTAAAAGGTGCAATGAAGGAGCGAAACTCACTGAAATCGACTGTCATCCGTGTACGTGAGAAGAACAGTCATACCGCCTCTTTGTGTTTGGCTCACATTATGTTCTTAGTCCCTTTTGTCTGAACAACAATATGCAGCTAAAGCTGGGTCTGGTGGAAGCCTTTCGTCCATTTTGCAGAGAGCAATATCCAAAAGGCAAGACTCCGCAAGACAATTTCGGGCAGCTGTACCACCAAGAGAAGATCTGGCTGAGAAAGAGGATCAAGAAGTCGATATTATTAAAGCTTTTCTCCCTGAACAGATAAGTGTTGAAGAGCTGGAGCAGACAATCAAAGAGACAATTGCGGAGGCTCAGGCCGCCGGAGCGAGCGGTAAGAAGATGTTGGGCGATGTCATGAAGCGCATCTCTTCCAAAATTGACAAGGCTAGAGCCCCAGGAGGATTGGTAAGCGAGACTGTCAAAAGGTTGTTACCTAAGGACTAGCATCAAGAGCATCATACATTGAACAATCTGTAATATGTACTACCGATATTAAAGAAAGATTATGAAAGATCAGGCTCTTCTGACATCCCTTTGCGTACACTGCGTAAAAGGGTGGCTTGCCATCCGACGATACGTTTTGTGCGATCATAGTTGCTGACTGTCTCATCGAAATTGGGAAGGTCTCCCGCCTCACATGCCTGCAGGATAGCGTGAAGGAATTGACCTTCCATTGTTGAGGGAAATGAGGGGTCTTGTAGTGCATAAAATCCCATGGCGTTCCCACATGCTACATAATCCTAATATGAAAGTATCGTGAACCTACTTGTGGAAAGGCACTCTGTACTTACTGGTATAGCAAGGTAGCAAAGACCACTATGGAGAGGAAAGTATTAGCTGAAGCTGACTGACAGGTCGTACGCTACTCACGCATTAAGATAGTAATCTTTCACACTGTACTTTGTTATGCTACTCTCAAGGCTCATTTGAGCTACCTGCTCCCACCGCTCGAGTGCGTGCTTGAAATCTCCAATTTCTGTAGCTAGAGTTGCAGCTTCTCGGAAACATCCTGATGCCGTACTGGGTAGATAATAAGACCGAAGAGGCAGCTACATGATCATACTCACGCACTAGCTCCCTCTTGATTGTACCACTCTCCTGCTTGTTCGTAACTTGCCAATGCCTTGCGTGGATCGTTGGCTTCATTTCGATATAGTTCAGCAATACTTTTTTCACGATCAGCAGCTTGCCTGAATTTGCCAGCCTCAACCAAAATTCCTTTGCTACGAGTAAGAGCCACAACTGCCACTGTGAAACGTACTTTGTGAAAGAGAAAGGGTCAAGAATTGGTAAACTCACGCTCAGGCCTTGCCATTTTAAAGCTCTTATATGCTTCAAAGAATGTATTGCCAGCATAGTCGACTTCACCTGCTTTGATTTCTGTCTCAGCTGCCCTCATGAATGCCTGTCCTGCTTCGTCAAAGCGACTCGCCAAGCGAAACTTATTTCCTGCCGCCTTGAATAATTCGGCAGCCTCTTCTAATTTCGCACTTCCGGAGGAAAACCAACCTCCCGAAGAAGAAGCTCGCTTCTCGGCGCTCTTCAGTAGTTCTTCTGGTGACGCCGACATTTCGATATCCGTCGTAGCAGTGAGGATTAGTTGTTGCTTTCCTGCGCGAGCTTTTAGCCTGCTGGCCTACTTTGGGTGGTCTTTGCGCTCTCCATGTAACACGCGGCCCTCAGAGTTGAGAAGGACATCATTGCGCGTCGTTACTGTTTCCTCACCATATTGCACCACAATGGCTTCACAAGGGACAGGCTACGACTTGTCAGCCTCGACATACTCTCCTGATGGTAGAATTTTCCAGGTGCGTTAAAGGCGAAGCTTAAGTATGTGGATGTGAGACTGACGTGATATGTTGGTACACTAGATCGAGTACGCTCAAAAGGCTACAGAAAACGCAGGCACAGTAATCGGCTTGAAGTGCAGCGATGGAGTAGTTCTTGCGGTAGAGAAGCTTGTGCAAACAAAGCTTCTTGTCCCGGGATCGAATAAACGAATCTTTACCGTGGATTACCATGCCGGTATTGCTAGTGCTGGCCTTATTGCTGACGGCAAACACCTCGCCGGTCGCGCAAGAGATGAAGCAGTGAACTTCCGAGACACATATAGGTACCCATCGCCCATCAAGGTGTGTATTCGAAGTGAAGAAAGAATGAAATATTGACCCCTCGCTTTTGTAGGCTCTGACGGAACGTTTGGCCCTCTATGTACAAGCATATACTCTCTATTCCTCTGTTCGACCCTTTGGAATCAGCGCTGTTCTTGGGGGCATAGATGAAGACGGCCCTGCACTGTACATGATCGAACCCAGTGGAGTGTATTGGGGATACAACGGGTGTGCGATAGGGAAAGGAAGACAATTGGCCAAGACAGAAATTGAAAAATTGAGCCTAGGAAAAGGCGGCATGACGACAAGAGAGGCTGTTCAACATGCTGCTAACATGTGAGTGCCAAGAGCAATTGGATGTGGTGCAAAATTCACTTTTTGAATTTCATCTAGAATCTACAAATGTCACGACGACGCAAAGGACAAGGACTTTGAGCTCGAGCTTTCATGGATCTGCCCGGAGTCAGGCGGCAAGCATCAGACTGTTCCTGCTGATATCACAAAGGTAAGCCACAACGTTCGAGTGTGTGGCCAATGCTGATATTTTGAATCCCGACAGGAAGCTGGAAGGAAAGCAAAAGAGGCTCTTGACGACGAGATGGAGGACTAATTGCTAATTGTATTCAAGTCAATGTCACAAATCATTCTGCATATGTAGAGCATTCTTGTTAGATTCTCGCGATTCCTGTATTGTGCCCACGGCTGAACCTCATTCTGATTCAGGTTGATAGACTTTTGGAAGTCTGCCGCGCGTCCTTGCGCTCGAGCCACTCTATTGTTTCAGATTGTTGAGGCTTTTAGATTTTATTCTGCCATACCAGAGAAATGAGAAATAGAATGTTCCGGTAGCATGACGGAAAGCGACACATCCATCAAATTTCTTTCAACAGATGTCAGTCAAATATTGCGAGCTGGTCTTCATTTTCCAACTTTGTCTTCCATAGTCGAATCTTTGCTTGCCAACAATCATGTATTGAGCCTTCACTCGCCTACGTACTCGATCAAAGTATCGATCCGCCAAACGGACAGGTGGTGCATCACCTGCACAGTTCAAGGACATGTATTCTCTGAAGACCAAATTCATTACTGTAGCGGAGCTCATGCCAGCCGCAGTGTACATGAAGACCCACTCGTGCGTCTGTCTTATTTGGCAGATATAAGCATTGATTCTGCAGGAAGGTCCTTTCGGCTCAAGGTAGGTCCCACTGCCCTTTTGCCCGGACACATACGTTCGCTGACAGTTCTGATTTAGAGAGGCAACCTAAATGAAATTCATACAAATTCCTCAGCACCAGAAAGGGGAATTTGTATAAGCTTGCAAGCTGTATTTGACAAGGTAAGTTTTTACAGCTCGGACAGCGGAAGACTTACACCGATCATAAGCTCCCAATCCGCCGAAGGAGACTACTATCGCGTCAGACCTTACAAGACGAGCTCAGTGAATGTCGTAGAGTATGCATGGCATTTGCGATCAGCAGACCCAATGTCCATGTCAGTTTGGAAGCACAAACTACCCCGGGGCGAATGAGTCGCACGCTTTTCGAGGCATGGGCTGTATGTATGATTCCATTTGAATGTCCACCGTTGCTCATCATATGCTCTAGGTGGACTGTTCAGCAGATCGGTTTGAGCAATTATACGGCACTCCAATTCGCTCCTCGTATCTTTCTATTCAAGTCGATGGAAAGCGCACCTCCGATTCTCTAACACTCACGGTTACAGGCTTTCTTCTCCGTCGACTTCTTCGTTCATGCTATTGCAACCATATCATTGTGAATGGTGTTCCACTCATGCACTTCAATGAACAAGAACTGGGATATCACTCCGCAACTGGACTACTGGCCGCTAGAATGCATAGTGAAGTGCAAGCTTGTGTGGAATCGAACATGACGCCGTTTCAGGAGTGTACTGCCGCGTCTCCAAAAAAGCGTCAAAGGGGCGAAATGCATCATGGCTACCTGCTTCGCATATTGGTGGAGACGAACGGGTCCCCGGTACAGTTCTGTGATTTCACAAGAATTCGAGATTTGCTTCAAAGCATATTGACGACGTCGATAGAAGAAGATCGCAAAAAAAATAATGGAACGATAAGCAGCAGAGACCATTCATATGAACAGGCTTTGCCTTCGTCGCAGGCTAGTACTTTAAAGGCATGCAAAACTGAAAGTCAGTCACATTCATACATCGACGTTTCAGATCTGTTTCCAAAATTTGGCGAGAGAGTTCACGCAATCGAAAACAAAATCATGTTAGATCGCCTCTCCATAAGGACTGCCTCGGTAATCGGACAAGTTCATGAAAAGTTCGTAGCATGCCTCGTGAACAAGAATCAAATTGTTCTTGTAGACCAACACGCTGCTCATGAAAGAATTCGGCTAGAATATCTTCTTGGAAAGTATTTCAGACTTTGCTCTCAACACGGTGAAATGGTTTCCAAACCCCTCGGGTATGTAGTTGAGATATCCGCAAGTATTGGTGATCTACTCCGCAACAGTGATACGCTTTCCGCTCTAAAGTATTGGGGATTCCAAATTTTGTTTGAGCAACAACCATATCTGGTGATCAAAAGAAAACGGAAGCAATATTACAGTGTACTAGTAAAGACTGTACCATATTTACTTCATTCTCGCTTCAAACAACAACCAGAACTCGTCACTCAACTTATCATTGAAATTGCTGCTTGGATTGAAAGTGGTCATGCCCTTCGACAAGCTGATGCATCACGCTCAGCGATGCTGCGTTCTAGTGCATTAAAGGAAAGTCAATGGATGATGACACTCTGGCTCTTGCCCACATTTGTAATCGATCTTTTTGCGTCGGTGGCTTGCAGAGGTGCGATAAGTAGGTACATTGCTGCTGTATTTGTATACTCTGACTACATCCATATAGTGTTCAACGATCGTCTTTCAATTCAACAAGCACGCTGCGTTCTGCAACAGCTGGCTAGGACAACATTTCCCTCTCGCTGTGCACACGGAAGGTACGTCACAACTTCGCTGTAGTTTCGATAAAGCTCACCCTTAAAAAGGCCAAGCATGGCTCATGTTTGCACCTTATCACCAAGGTCTTCGTCTCTGTGGAACGACGTTACTTGGCAAGCTCTATAACTTTCACACACAACCAGCATTGTATATTTTGTATATTGTTGTCTCATGCATAATAATGCTCAGATTATTAGAAAAGCCTACGAATACACCCCCACATTGCCTACTAATCTTCTACTGTAGTTGGGGATTGCTAGATGTTGTCCGATGTTGACCAGCACCGTTACTTGCGTTGGCGAATGTGGTAGGGTAAGAAAAAGAATGCATGCCCATACCCAACCAATCAACCTCCATACCGCTCATGAGGTGGCTCATACCAGTTGTTGTACCATCTACTACATATGATCCACCACCTCGGGCGGATTGAGGTCCACCCGTCATATCTGCACCCCCCACCATACCAATCGGATATGGAAGCCCGACAGCATCGATGGAGATCTGGCCGGTGGTTCCATCCGGTCCAGGTTGAAGATGGAAAATGGCTTCATCATTCACATTTTGGCCATTGATGAGCATCCCACCATGTTGACTTGGAATGTAAGTATGACCTGTGTCTCGTGGGGGGAGCTCTTGTCCGAAAGAAGATTGCGAGTGGGAATGAAATCCAGAAATTTGACCAGAGTCATCTGCATGAATATGGCCGCCGTAGATACCTTGACCTGCAAGTTGGCCACTAAGCCACCCAGGTGACTGCTCTTTCTGCTCCTGTTGCAGGGAATAGCTTTTTCTGCTGGTATGACCACGACGAGCACTTTTAGCTTTCGCATCGATCTCTACTAGGCTTTCTTCGCCAAATGTCGAATGAGCAGCGGGATCAACAGAGAAAAGACGAGGAAACGAGGGAATGCGAGCCTCCAATGCTGGTAACACAGCTCTTGAGCGAGTTAAAGCCAGCTCTGCCAAATCCCACTTGTGAAGTCGATGAGCCTTGGAAAGAACCACGAGCAGGCGTTGTATGGAACCGATACTGGTCGACAGCATTGGCTCGTTTTCCATCCGAGCAAACCCAAAGCAGAGTCGAGCCATAAGTGAGAGACACGAAGCCAAATGATGAGACCCGTAGTGAAGAAAGAAACCATTGAAGTCCTCTGAGGATAAAGACTCGAGATACTCTACGACCATTATCGCGGAATGAAGGGCAGCTCGATGCGCTGGCATAAGTCGTGATAGATCTTGCGTTGCGTTCTTCGTGACAGAATCGAGAGCTGTCCGACACAGGAGTAGATTGACTCCCAAGTACGACAACTGTAAGGAGCGTGTTCCAGGAATGCTCTCTGTTCCTCGCCCAATGCCCCCATCATCCTTGAGTACGCTCTTTAATGAGGGCGGCATGAGGTCCTTCCAATCTTCTAACATGGTGAAGTATGACTTAATACGCTGAGCAGTTGCCAAAGCATCGCGATGAACTCCATGTAATGAGCGCACGCTATGAAATTCATCGAGAACTTCACTTAAAATGCACGTCAAGCGGCATAGACCAACAAATGTATCACCTGGAGTATGAGCGTCAACTCGATCGCACGACCATCCCGATCCAAAACTAAAAGAAGCGAGGTCTTTATCCTCAAGATGTTCATGACACGGAGACAAACTATTACGTCGTGGTAACGGCACTGTATAGTCCTGGTGGTGGATCGTGCTTGGTCTTCCCCAACACAATGAAGACCATTTATCATGGACGACTGTTGCCCACCATAGCCGAATGCGAATATCTTTCTCTTCTTTTGGAAGATTCCAGCCTGTAGGATCCAGATGAAGACCTAGCATATGACTAATTGCAAGTGTTTGACTAAGTTGAATCAGTGAAGTACTCTTATTGTCTGCGACTTTGTTCGTACCTGAAGCTCATGAAATTTCCGCTTGTATTGATTGAAGGTCGACCAGTCAAGTCAGTGAGAGCAACTTGCAAGGTGACGAGAGTTCTAAAGGTATCGAATGAGCCAAATAGAGGTGAACGAGACAAGCGGAACACTCACGAGATATCAAATTGCTCCGTTAGAGCTTGAAGATTTGCTCCCCAAGCTTGCTTTGAGACAGAACGCAGATTACTGTCATATAAAGTGGCAGTAGCGAGTGTTGCATTGGCTAGCACAGCAGGAAGAGGTATATCGACATTTACGCCTCCATGCGTATTTCTGCAGGCCTCCATGGCAACCGCTGCAGCTTGTCGGAACTTACGTCTTTGTGTTTCCATGAGCAAAGGAAATGCTGTAGAATCACGTTGTGAGTATAAGACCATCAGACGTCCTATCTTATCAGGTAATGATGATTTTAACTTGGCCAGTCCTTGAGCACCAATCTCTCTGCCTTTACCTTTGCTTTTCCCGTATGGGTGAGACGGTACAAAAGCGAAAAAAATCGGATGATGAGGATCGCTGGCTACTTGTCTCACATGTAATGGACCAAATGGACTACCTGCTGCGCTTGTACTTGAAGTCTCAGGGGTTCGGAGGGGCTGCATATTTGTTCTTGAGGATGATGATGATTGCTGGTCATTACCTGGGCTTGCCTCGGGACGAGATGTGGTAGGAGAGCCTGCTTGTCGCAAGAGCATCGGATCCTCGGACGAAGAGCTCCCTAGAACAACAGGCATCATCCCCTTTTCTTCTTCTGGAACATGCTCATTACGGTCCATTTGATGGTCTGGCCTAAAAGGTTCTACCTGTGCTTCTAAATCGTCATCACGCCCAGAGACCACATTCGAGATCAGACCAAACAAGTCATCAGCAGTCGCTTTGCTCACGTTCTGACCTTCATGAATGGACACCTTCCGGTATTGTGTTGTTATTGGAAAGGTTTTTACACCTGTTTGCTCTAAAGGTATGGGGTTTTCAGATTTCCATGCGCCTTCTCCCCTTTGTGATGTTCTCAATTCTTGACTGGAAGTCGGTCTTTCAAGTACAGATGGTCCAGTCTCGAGGTAATGTTTTGTAGGCGTACCATTTGGGGACGTTGAATCGCTGTGATGCATGGCAGACTGTGAGCGCTTTCTTGGATTGGTACTGGATACCACGCCAGTCCCGTCTTCATTCTTGATAGGTCGAGATCGTGGGGTTGGAGACATCTCAAATGTGCATGTCCGGTTGTTAAGTCTACAGGCCTGACAGTCTTGACCTGCTTCTTCGATGATACATCTACCCTTACGCTTTCGACAGCCATCACAAGGTCTATCTTTACGACTTCTGTAAGCTCTTCCTTGAGTGAAAGATTCAGATGCTTGAATCGGTGATGATCCATTTGATGTGAAAGGGAACATTGTGTTGGGTAGTGAGCTGAGAGAAGGAAGAGTCTGTGCAGCTGAAGAGAAAGACGAATGCCCCTGTATTTGAGTATTAATACTACTCATGGTTCGAGAAATGCAAATCAAGCGATTCTGGAAAACAATTTTCCTCCACAATTGAGTTCAAAATCTTTTAACTGGTAATTGCCGGTACCTGTAATCGTTTCAGAGGACAGACTCTGGTACCAACACAATGTTTGCGCAGGGTTTAATGGTTTGCCCTGTAGTTAATCAAATATCGGGGGATATAATAAAGGAGCTAAGTGAAAGCTTGATAAGATGCCCTAAAGAGAAATGTTCACTGAACAGAATAGGCTCAGTAAGCAAGGAGTTCATGCGTCTCTTTCAACAACTTACTTGGTATCAATGCTTTATGAAGGCTAGAGAGATACTGTGATCAGGAGCCTCGGTTCACAACCCGAGTTTTACTCCAAAGAATTAAAATAGCGAAGGAACTTAGCTTGACGGAAGGTAAATTTGTTTCTGAAGTAGTTTGCTATGGACTTGAAGCGAATCCAAAGCGCTTTGAGGTGAGGAGGTGAGGAGTAACTTTATAAGAATAGATGACCTTCTATTGTCCTGGAAGCGGCCTTCGGGGTTGCAGAAAACAATGCTGGCCTGTGTTCAGGTCTAATTCGACGAGATCCTAGAACAAAAGATGAAATGAAGCAGGCTTGTAGCGGATGTTTTATCAGGGCTGAGAATGCTATCAAGTGCCAAGTGCGATGACACAGACAACCTTTGCGCTTCTATGCGTCGTGGATGCACAAAACTGTTCGGCCACGGAATCACGAGTATATTAGCTGCTTCTATAGATTATTTGTCCGAGAGGCACCGCGTCAGTCACATTCGCCTTTCCTAGAGGGCGTTTTTGACGTTGGCCGCTGCACGACCCATCTGATCTAGTCTCTGATCACTTTTGATGCAACGTGGTACCTCGTGTCGCAAATTTCGAATACTGCAAATTGAGATGACTATGATACATATTGTTTTGAATGTTTGTTGCAGCAGACACATTACGAATATTACCGATTTATCAGGTTTTCAACCACTTCTTAGCCCTTTCCCACCAAAGGTCACTGACGTGTTCCCCTGCTGCAATACGCCTTCTCCGACGCATTCGCTTCCGAAACTCTGTATGCATACGTCAGACATGTTTGCAAGATCTATGCGACGACTCACGTCCTTCAATTACTTGAAAAATAATTGCATCAATAGCACCCTGAGCAAAAATAGTCCATCTTGAAACAGCATGAAGTGCATCATTCTGCCTGGTCATCCGCTCCGTCGGTGATGGGGAAGCGCTTAAGTCCACTATGATACGAATTATAGAGACACCAAAGAGTAATACGTATACCGCAGGGTATAGCAGTAACAGAACACTTGCTTGCCTATTTAATGTACTGCCAATAGATTCTACTCCATTTTCGTCCTGTGAGCTTGAGTTACTACCGGTGCCCGACTGTTCCACACGGGGAGCACGTAGATTCCAGCGCAAGAAACGTCGCTCGCTACTCCTGACTATGGGAGTACTTTCAAATTGTGCAGACTCATTCTTTCGCTGGGTTACGGTAGCCAAACGGGAGGGTGAGCCTGATATACCGACAGGCATCCCCCATGCCCAACCTTTTCCCAATTCATCTTCAAATTTTGTGAAAGACGAGGGTGCCGTCCCGATTCTGCTAGTTGAAGGATTCTTTATCGGCATAATCTTACTTTCAGGTGTTTCCTCAATACATTGCTGCGCACTCTCATTGCTTTGGAGGAAAGGATGGTGAGAATTCTTCTGAGAAGGGCTTATCATCCCTAAGTTTCTAGTGTTGTTTTGGACAGATATTTGCTTATGCAATGTGTCACTTGTCTCGCAGAATCCATTATTCAGCGGAAGTATTTCATTACTTCGATTCTTTGCTTTCTCTTGCCGAAGTATGTTTTGTTCATTGCCAAGGCCATGGTTGTGCAGAAGCCAAGTATCTCCAGAAGCCATTCCGGCGTTTGTGGAAAAGGTTGATGCATCGATGGACAAGAAATCTTCGCTACGGCGGGAAGGATGACACAAAAACTTCTCATGAAGTTTTGAATTCGGTGAGACTTCTGCGTCACGATAATTCGTCATCGAAATATGCTCTGTTGAAGCGATCCTCGCAGCCGTTGATTCTTTGCCTTGCGATGAGCTGCTATGCTCATGTTGAGAGCTATCAATGGCAGAACTCGTTTCCATAAAATGCGAATTGCCTCTGCTAGCACGTTTCCACACTTTTGAGAACCAATTCAAGCTTCGCTGCTTGAGGCTTCCCACACTCTTAGAGAGAGTACCAGAGGTTCGAAATTTTCCATTTGATTCGCAACCAGACGATACCATACGATGTGTAAATGTGTTGTCGCTGCGACTGCTCTGCCGATTTGACATATTACTTGAAGTTGATTGTCTAAATAAATGGATACGTCTGAGAAAAAAGAATAAATGCGTGTACAAGATAATGATGACTACAACGACAATCCCTCTTGGCACAAATTGAAATATTGCAGAGAAACCTGATCCGCCCCGGTGTGAGTCAAATGTGCAATAGCCACCCACATTAGAGAAACCAACATATCGCCAAGCTATTCCATTGACTATCATAGCTATTCCCCAGAAGGTTGGCCAAAGGTAGGTAATATGTTGTTCCACATTTAGAACAAATGACGAGAGCGGATGCACTAGAAGAACATAAGTAACCACAGCTATGCTGAGATTCCAAAGGTGCTGGGTCCAAATAGCTGTTGCAAATGCATAGCCGGAAAATGTACAGAATTTTCGAGCAGCATGTAAGTCACCTCCCGCGATCAAAAAAGATGAAGTAGCGGTAATAATGAGACTGAGAATATCGTAAGCTTCTGAGCGAACTATTTTTTTATTTCTCACCTTGATACTAGGTCAGATGTTGCTAAACCAAGAATCAAAGAATGTCGAAGTTTTCTTTTCTTCCTTTTTATAATGTATGAAACAATAATGATCAATGAGCCGATGATTGAAGCCATACAGATGCACAAATCGATGATATCGGCAACATGATCATTGACCGTAGCTTTCCGTTCGTAGAGCAATTTGTGCTTGATTGCGGTCGTAAGTGAAAGTAAAACGTGTGAAGACAAGATCTGCGGCCGAAAGTCCTTCTCGGAAAGCCCATAATTGAGCCGGGGCGGCATTTCTGATCGTCTAGCAGGATGCAGATACACTTTACGATAGATACGTTCAATGATGAACTGTCATGCTCAATCAACGAGGTACGCCGGTGCTGTGGATTACAGGGCGGACGAGGTAGAGAAATTGGGGAGACTATGTTGCAAGCAAGGCATTGACTTGAGGTAATATCAAAGTTGTTCTGCGAGGAGAAGTCGTACCAAGTAAAGTCAATGTTCACAAATTTGCCTATCTGCATGTATGTTTGCATCTTGCTATTGTCCCCTGCATTGACCAGTATCCGCGTCGGCAACGCACAGCGTCAGTCTTCATAGGTATATATGCATAATACGGGAACCGTCACCCGCGTAGGGTGGTAATACAAGTCTGAACACGCTTCATACTAATAGAAAGGGATTAGATAATATCTTTTTCGATCCGAAAAGACGGGTTATAGACTATTATTCTTAACCCCCGCTATTCTAAGGCACCAGGGAAGTGGGTATGGAGAAACTCAATCTGTGCGCGGAATGCACTGATACATATGAGTGACTGCATCTCTTGCAGGATGCACAGCGGCTCAGAAAATGCTGTTCAGTATCATTGCTTCGCAGAGGTCCGTGCCTGGAGTCTAGGTCTTCACACCAGATGCCGAAGGCGCACAGTCATTATTCTCGCATTCTCGAAGGCATGAATGACATTTCTGCACGAGCTTATCACTAACCGCGGAAAGAAGCTTTTCGATACGTGTGTCATCCCGTATTGGCAAGATGAGAGTGCGATTCATCCCGTGATCGGGCATGGCGCCAATCATCCCCACTTTTCTCAAGGCTTAATGGCACAAATGACTCTATGCTACCTCAGGATTTACATCGATTGTACGGACGTAATAAACTGATACATATATGGAAATCCATAACTTCAATATTGTTTTGTTCTCTCTTGTCTCACGGCCCGGGCTGCTCATTCTTTAGTGAACTTCGACCGGCGCGGAGGATCTCATCTACGGATAATATGTTTGTAGCAATCACGGCACTTTGGGACGTGTCAGCACTGCATCTGACCAAAAAATGGTTACTTACCAGCTATGCAACATGTGTCTCAATGTGCGATATTGGTCCCAAATCCCTTGCGTAACAACATCAGTTGGTTCACCAGACTTGAGATCCAATCCAACGATGTTTCCATCACTCAGCTCTTCTTGCATTGCTACTAAGACGTCTTGCACATCAAAACCACCATTAGATGCGAGTGTCTTCGGAATAATCAAGAGAGCATCCGCAAATGCTTGGACACCCAGCTTTGCTCTACCTTTCGCATCCTTTTTGACCACATCCGTGAGATACTGTGCAGCTGCCACTTGGAAGGCACCACCGCCTGGGATCAGTGCTTTGTCTTCAATTGTGTGCTTCACCGAACGTAAGGCTCCACGAACCGCATCATGAATTTGTTGAATGGTGTGAGCATTTGGTCCTTTGAGGAGAAGAGTGACACTCTTTGGCTCTTTGCAATTTTCCACAAATGTGAATTTTTCTTCTCCTAACGTATGCTCATATACTAGTCCAGCGTATCCAAGAACTTCTGGTGTCAAATCATCAACAGAGTTCATCGCTACACCACCACATGAAAGTTGAAGACGTTCCATATTGCGACGCTTTGCTCTTCGCAGGGCCAAAATACCATTTTTAGCGAGAACGTCGAGCGACATCGGGTCAATTCCCTTCTGATTTACAATGACAAAACCCTTTGGCTTCTCGTCCTTGCCCACAACACTGTCACATACAGCTTGCTTCAACTCAACGATTTTCTTCAATTTGTTGTCCACGAATCGTCGCTCAGACTCTACAAGCTTTTCTCGTTGATCGGCAGACGAGTAAAAGAAGCTCGAGTTCACCTCACTGAAAAGTATAGACTATGTCAGTTGATGACCTTCACGTATAATTTTACCTACGTTTTTTCGTACTCGAGGCTGACATTCAATGTCAAGACAAAGGCATTCTCCACTCTTTTCGGCATATCAGCATGTCGAGCACCATGATCCAGAACTAAACCTCGAATCAGGTGTGTGTCCGTCTCACTTCGATGTTGCATCTTCATGATTTCAATCATATGAAGATCAATTGGGTCTTCCACTTTCCATTCGTCCACTTTCTCCGACGATCCATCAGCATTTGGCCGAGGAGGTACGGCAACCGACGTGGATGTTTTGGGTTTGATAGCAAGAACAGCATCTACTATGTCTCCAGAGAGTTGCTCAGCTAGCTTGGTGTGAATTTTTGTCGCCAGAGAGGTTTGCGCCACTGTGACAAGTGTTGATCTATCCAACTGAGGCGATTTTTTAAATGTCTCTAGAAACTGCAAGAGCATGTCAGTTTCGACAAGACAAATACGGAGGTACCTAAACCTACCTTCAAAGATCCTTCCTTCCCTAGCTCGAATCCTTCGCCAATGACACGAGGATGGACGCCTTCTTGAATGTATCTGTCAGCTTGTTTGAGTAATTCTCCGACCAGTAGAACGACAGATGTTGTTCCATCTCCACATTGATCATCTTGAGCAACAGCAGTCCTTGCGATCATACTGGCTGTAGGATTCGTAATCTGCATTTCTTTGAGCAATACGCCACCACTCTTTGAAACTCGTAGATTTCCACTACCGTCTACAAGGAGCTTGACAGCTCCATGGGGTCCAAGACTGTTTTTAAGCACATTGGAGATGCCAATGGCTCCTTGAGTATTGACAGCCAGAGCTTGCTGCCTCCTGACAGATTCTGCCCGAGGATTGAGAAGCTCCAGGGAGGACATGCTAGAAGATGTTGAAATCGTAGAACGAAATGGCACCGACGCTTAAAGAAGATTTTCCTAGCTTCGTATCACCAACACCTTACGCGCGCCGCCAAGTGGCTAGCAATACCTCGGCCGAAGTTCGCCACTATGCTTGGACCAATTACAAAGATTATTGGGGTAAGTTTCTTTCGATTTGCTTACATCTTTGCGTGACGACGAGCATGCTTTCCACGTATCAGAAAGCGTTGCAGCCTGCCAGACGATTGGCGGCAAGAGCATTAGCGACAGCAACGAATCCTCCCATAGCGTCCAATGAGCCTTCATCTTCAGCACAGACAACGTCAGCTCGTTACAAGGCGTTTCGTGAACGCTTGGCCGCAGATGAGCATGCTCTAGGTATCGATGAATTTGCTCGCGATGAGCAAGTGGGCTCCAGATCCGACAGAGTGAGACTTGGAAGAACGGGTGAACCTCGCTTGCCTTCATATCTCAAGACAAGCATTCCCACGGGCCAAACGTACAATCGCATCAAGAAAGATGTGCGTGCGTTAGGCTTGAGCACAGTCTGTGAGGAAGCCCGGTGCCCCAATATTGGAGAATGTTGGGGTGGAGAGGGAGGCAAAGACAAAGCTACCGCGACGATTATGGTAAGTTTCTTGCATAGCCCTTTGTTGCTTTCTCATACGTTCCTTTTCAGCTGATGGGCGACACCTGCACCCGTGGCTGCCGATTCTGCTCAGTAAAGACATCGCGAAGTCCTGCAGCACTGGACCCACACGAGCCCGAAAATACGGCAGAGGCTATCTCAAGATGGGGCTTAGGCTACATAGTGTTGACGTCAGTTGATCGTGACGATCTGATCGATGGGGGGTCTGCCCACATTGCTTCCACGATCGCCAAAATCAAGCAGAAAGCGCCAAAAATCCGAGTCGAGGCACTTGTACCCGACTTTTCTGGTCGTACAGAGGATGTCGACCAAGTGGCGAGAAGCGGTCTTGACGTTTTTGCCCACAACGTTGAAACTGTCGAGCGATGTACACCTTTCGTCCGTGATCGAAGAGCGAAGTATAGGCAGAGTCTCCATGTTCTACGACAAGCAAAACTAGCTCAGCCAAAGCTAATAACAAAAACCAGTATCATGCTAGGATGTGGTGAACATGATTCCGAGATTGAACAGACACTACATGACTTACGAGCGTCTGACGTCGATGTTGTCACCTTCGGACAATACATGAGACCGACAAAGAGACACATGAAAGTGGAAAGGTATCTTACGCCTGAACATTTTGCTCATTGGCAACGCGTTGCTGAGGATATGGGCTTCCTGTATGTTGCTAGTGGCCCTTTGGTTCGCTCTTCTTACAAAGCTGGGGAGTTCTTCATCAATAACGTACTTGAACAAAGAAGTGCGTATGATGCGTCCCTTCTCAATTCTTCTGCGAGTGTCACAAGAGCTGAGCGGACAACTTAATACATGCTTTTCAAGACGCAATTCTATATAAATTTGAATGAATACTATTCGTTCCAGTGATGTACAATGCTTGTGAATCAGGAGAATCTAGTTTCTACAATTTTCTCTTCTTACTGCTCTTTTTGTCATGTCTGTTTGTTTTCGGTTGAATAACCTCTGTTTCGTCTTTCCTTTTGCCCGAATCTGTGCTGGCTTTGACGCTAACAACGCCGTTAGACTTATCCCCTTGACGAACCAATCGCTCTGCGTCAGACCAGTCATGAGTACCATGAGCATCGTCTATGGCATACTGAGACACGTCTATGTTGTCCAGCAGAGCTTGTTGTACTGGATCCGAAGGAGCTAGTTGCTGTTCTAACACACGCTTACCCTCCAAGTTAAGTTCATCATGAATGTTTTGCGTAATAGGCTTCCACAGCGTCTGTGCCTGATGACCTGGATCACCTTGCATATCCTGAGCAATCTGCTGGCGCTCAACTCTTCGTAAGCTGGTGACGAGCCTTCTCACAGCCTTCCCGAACAATGCAAGCGCTTGAACGGAAGCAATCCCTAGCTCGGTGGCAACCTCAGAAGGGTCCTTATGTTGCAATCCAAGTGCGAGAAGCATGGTACTTTGTAGAGCAGCAAGTTGAACTTCACTCATCTCCTCATCAGGGACGTCAGCATCATCACCTAAAGCAGAGTTTCGTGGTAAGTAGAGGCGCCTGGTGAAATACAACCCGGCAAGGGAGGGCAATAGATCCAGGATTACAGTATAATCAATCATATTGTTGCCATAGGCCTCGAGTCGCTTCATGTCCCAGGGACTAAATATTGTTCTGAGCTCTGTGATAGTCAAAGGTCCTTGTCCCGCTAATCTTTCTTCCCGAGTCATTTTACCTCCTGTTCCTCGAGTAGATGCTGCGCTCTGCAATATGCTTAAAGCAGATATAGCAGTAAACTTCCGAAACTTAAAGCTCAGGAGCGACAGGAACCTTCGTGCAAAGTCATGCGCGAACGCTGCAAGCCACGATGGCGATTCACTCTCAATACCCCTTATTTGAACGATGTTGTATTCACCGGTAATTTCGTTTGGGAGTTGACGCAAATGTAAAGGGATGAACCCACTCTGCTTCCAAAACTTGAACAAAGATGTCGTCAGCCCATAGGAGACGCCCAGCCAATCAAGCTGCTCGGGTTTCCGCTCTGCCAAGCGCTGCAACAACGCAGGCATACGACTAGCATCGCGAACAGAAACCTCTTGAGAATCTTCACGATCTATGGCGCTTTCAAAAGAATCTACAAGCGCATTTGCTTCTTGTGCTCTGGCAGCAGCATCGGCATCGTATAGTTCGCCGCCAAAGTAGGCACGCAGGCATTCTAGCGCTCTAGATCCATATCCTTCGTGAGCGTGGTGGGGATGAACCGCTATTCGAACGATGCGTGCACCACTCAAAGTGGCAAAGTCGGCATCCTGGTATTGCTGTGACATGACCCATGGTATGAGGTCACCGGCTTCCCGCTGTCCGCGACTAAGGCTGTTGAGGATAGATTGTCGTCCGATATTACCCTCGAGTGCCACCTGTACCACGCAAAGGGGCTCAGGCAAAGAAGAAGCAGTGGTAGCAATGGGTGCTAGCAGCACAAACAGTCGATGTCCTGGTGCATCAGACATGAGCTGTAGATCATTGGGTGAGTTTTTGTAATGACTAGAAACGTAAAGAGCCATCATACGTTGTAAGAATGACTCTGATGCTGGGTGGAAGCTGAAGAGTGCATCTCTGTTGACGAGGAAAAGATCACATTTGCTCGGATGAGCAACAGGATCATTTGACGACAACGGTGCAAGAGATGCATCTAAACACAGAAGTTTAGTTAGCCAACTTTCGATCTTGTCTCCTGAGGAATAGCGGATGGGTTCCGTAAGGGAAATCTCTTTCAAGTTTCTCGTCGAGACAGTTGAGCTGTCTGTATGGTCGTTTTGGACCGCACTTGCTCCGCTTGAATTTTCCCTCAACTGTTGAATGAGCTTGAGACTGAGACTACGGCCAGTCCCTTCATAACCATTAATAGTACTACTCAAGAACACAAGATAGGGGCCCATGAGCTTCCGAACCGTTGCCAGTGGAATTGCTGCTGCTTCGTCAATGACAACAAGCTCAGCCTGCCCAAGTACTTGTGAGTCTTCTGGAGAAATGTATTGAATTGTCTGGCGGTGACCTCGAAACACGTTCACACGCAGGATTATGTCTTTCCATTCTCCTGTTCCTTTCTGTAAACTCCAGTCTGCTACTTCTTCGTACCCGAGTGCCTCTAAACCGCGAAACACAAATTCGAACAGTGTTTTTAAATTCTCTGGAGAGGGAGAAGTAATAAATATGTTTGAGTAACCATGTGCGATAGAAGCTGCGACACAAAGTCCAAGCGCTGCTGACTTTCCGCGACCCCGGGCAGCAGTGAGGGCCACTGTGGTAGAAAGGCTAGAAGAAGCAAGTACATCTAGGATCGTCAAGATAGCACGACCTTGATCTAACGTCTTTGCATGTTTGATAACATCAGCTACAACCTTCGTCTCCCCTAACTCTTCGCGCAGTTTCTTCAGTTCTTGTTGATGGATTTTTTGACTCCGCAGCTCACTCCGACTCGACTCCCCTTTTTTGTCTTCGAGTGGTTGCACGTCTTTGCCTTTCGAGACTGGAAGTACGTTGAGCTCATCATCAAGTACAAGACAATCTGGTGTTGAACACAACGACAAGAGAAAACGCTCATTGAAGCGTGCGACTGGGTCTGAGGGGTCAAAAGACGATCGATACTTGGCGTGAGCATCCATTGCGACCGAGTATAACTGCCTGAGGCTAGTCATCGTTTTTAAAAGCAGCACAACAACACCTCCGCCCTCCACAGTTTCTATGGTTCGTGCCAACAAGTTCGGTGTAATTGCTTCAAAGTCTTGCAGAACTAGCATCCCAAAAGTTCGCCCAAGAATTTTGGGCGTATCCTTGTAGTACGCATAGCGGATGTCGGTAACACTGACAAAGAGCTCGAAGGGGTCGCTAGCATCTCCTTTCTCTCTTGTACCTCTTTTAATGTCTCTTTTTATTTTTGCCTCACGCTTCTTTCTGTGCGTAGTGAACCCCAAATCTTTCTTGTAGCACCAAAGCACGTTAGGCCGAGCCGTTGTCCTTGACTGAGAGAGCAGGAAGTGTAAGTTAACAACCTGATCTCTTCCATGGTCTCCAACTAAAACAAAGAATGAGCGGTGGTTTAGCTCCACATTATTTCGTATCAATGTAGCTATGCGAGGATCGAGCTGCTTGCGCATCTTGAACACGACGATATGGTGTCCTTAGGAACATATTGCGTGGATATTTTTTTTTCTTGATTTTCTTCTCATTGCATTTTCTCGCACGGTGCGCAGGGGTCCAGATTAAACTAAAGAACACGGTCATCTTCTTGAACAACGTCATGGCGAAAAGGCAATCGCGGCCGCAAGACTTGCGATCGTTGCTCATTGCCTCAGCGTTCGCTGCCTTCACATCCTTCTCTGCACAATATGTCAATAAGATAGTTACAGAACCATACATGGTAAGTAGTACTCTCACACCGTTCACATTTCTCTGAGCAGCGATACGACAGGATGAAGAGTTTCACGTACCCCAAGCTCAGAGGTACTGTGATGGGGATTATCAACACTACGATTCAAAGCTGACAACACCGCCTGGTCTCTATTTACTTTCTGTTTTCTTTGCTCAGACATACCAGTTCTTTGCCAAATACCTGTTTCGAGAGCAATATGAGCTTGCTCCGTGTAATTCCACCGCACAGCTTCGATATTTCTGCCTTGTGTCATTACTCATACTACCATGGATACTTTCTGAGTACTCCATGAAAGTGGAACCAGAAGAGGATGTCCGACCGATCATCAAGCCCACAAGCCCTATGGAGGCATTGACCCGAGCGGAAGCCAACCCTAAACTTTCAGCGAGAACGGCGCGTGATTCAGTAACCAAGCGGAAGATCCTCAGAAACAGAAGGCGGAGACGGGGAATATGGGCACTTATCGGCACTACTCTTGAAGATTTCAGCACAACCTTGGAGGTGCATACCTTGTCCCTCCTTCCTCCACTGTGGTTTTTTGGTTTCCTATATTACACAGATGTACCAAGTACCTTGACTGTGATCTGTACGATAATTGCTGCCCAGAAGAGGAGGCTTTTCTTGGCTTCTCTTGTAGGTTGTTTAAGGCATCTCATCAGGCTTTTTAATGTTCTTTTTTTAGTTTGGAGGTCTTTCTTTGACGTTTCGGCAAACAAATATCGTCTGGATTTTCTTCTCCATGGGGATTTCAGTACTCGATCGTCTTGACTCTGCGGGTGTGCAATGTGGACCTTTATGCAACTCTTCTATCAAATCTCAAGGCAAAAGTCTTTTGACACTTTCCTCAAAAGAAGCACTTGCGATCGTTGCAAGCTCCCTCCTACCTTTTGCGCCTGTTATTGTGGGGGCTGCTGCATTTGTGTACTGGAACGGCTCTATCGTTCTGGGAGATCACGAACACCACCAGCTTTCACCTCATTGGGCACAGCCGTGGTATGGAATTGCTCTGGCGTCCTTCTTTGCTTGGCCGTCACTGTTGTTACCATTCACTAGAGAAAAGTACCGTCGGCAAATTTTGGAGTGGAAACCTTTGATTATCACTTCTGTCTGTGCTCTTGCTGCTATTCACTATGGTACGGTGACCCATCCTTTCATCTTAGCAGATAACCGCCACTATGCGTTTTACGTCTGGAGGAAAATTATCCACCGCACTGAGTGGGCCCCCTACCTACTCGGGATTCCATATGCAATCCTTGCTCGTGTTTGGTGGATCAATCTCGGTATGTGGATGTGGATGCAAGAGATATTGACGGACTTATGATAAAATTGTAGCATTACACAAATCTTTCTTCTGGCTTGTAGGATTTGTGTTCTGTTTCAGCATTGCTGTGATTCCTTCACCTTTGATTGAACCTCGGTATTTCCTCATTCCCTACCTCATCTCTAGACTCGAGTTGGGGACTACCGATGAGCTTCGATCTGGTTCTAGGAGAATCGTATCTCTCAGTCTCGAAGCTGGCTGGGCCATTCTCATCAATATTGTCACTCTTTATCTTTTTCTTTACAGACCATTTCATTGGTCGGACACGACAGCTTGGCAACGTTTCATGTGGTAGGTTGCATTGTAGATTTCCGCGAACGGCACTTGTAAAATACAACTAGAGAATTTGATATGGAGTCTCCATCACTCATCATCTTGTTCTCGATCTTCACGGAACCTAGGGTTCTTGTTGTCATCTATATCTTCGCCATCACTTTCTTCGCGTTGGCGTTTTGAAGAGATACCCTCTCCCTCTCTAGATGTTCCTGTGCGTTCCTGTGCCTCTCTCTCTAAGTAGATACCTTCAGCACCTGTAGGAACTATTCGACCTCCCTGTTCGGCCTCTTGACTTTGGTAGACTTCTTGGTGATCCTTCCTTCTCTTCATCTCGAGAATTTCCGCAAGTTTTCGCTCCTCTTCTTCTCGTAGACGATTATGACCCCAGCCACCACGTCCCGCATCGAACTCTTGCCTGTACTCATCACGCACCTGTCCCCCCGATTTTCCTCGTCCATATTGTCTACCCTCCTTATAACCAGGATCCAGATCGCACCGTATGATACGCTCATCCAATTTTGTACCTGAGATGAGTCTCATACAATCTACTGCCTCAGCATGTGTGTAGAATCTATACAAATGAGTGAGTGATAGAACTAATGCGTCCTACGGACATACTCGACAAAAGCAAAGCCGCATGGAGTTTTGTTGTTTCGATCCAGTCCCATGATAATCCGTCGGATGCCGCCGCCCCTTGCTGGATCAGTCACACGGCTGAAAAGCTCGTACATTTGCTCTTCTGTCGTAAAAAAGCTCAAATTTCCTGCCAAAACATATGTTCAAGTTGTACATGCAGTCAAAGTAACATACCAATATATAATGTAGTGGTCGTCTCTAAAAGTTGTTGTTGCTCCCATCGAGTTTGTGTGCTCCTTGAATCACGGTCTGTCTACCGATTAGCAATTCCATATTTATTATCATGTTCTCTAAGACTCACAGCTTGAAGGCGTGTCCAAAGCATCCACAACGTGCGACATTGTGAAAAGAAAAGCTATGGAGATAGGTGAGAACGAACATTGGAAAATGACAAGTCGTCTCGTCTCGTCCAAGTGTTTTCGCACGGGCACCGGATGTTAAACGTGTCCATCCAAAGAGCAATCCTTCGAGCAAAGAATTGGGCATTTGCTGTTCATCATCATAACTATTGATGACATATTTTTTCCGGTGATCCTCCAGTATGGAGAAGCAGTCCACGTCGTCCTTGACGTCTGCTCATACCAGCTCATCGCCCCAACTGGCAACTTTACGGGTCATTTTGGTTCGCCATGGTCAGAGTGAGGACAACCATCATGCCATCTGGGCAGGACATCGAGATACCTCCTTGACAGCTCTCGGTGTCAATCAAGCGAAAGCCTTAGGCAAATCTTTAGCAAACTATCAGCTAGTAGCAATCTACTCGTCTGATTTGAAGAGGGCAAGCCTAACAGCAGAAGAAGTTTTAAGTGTAAGTTATACTATCCAAGGTAGTGTTCGCTGAACTCTCTATACCAGGCCAATCGATCTGCCCCCCCACCGCCACTCGTACAGACACAGTCTCTTCGTGAGCAAAATTTTGGGCAAGCCGAAGGAAGAAGCTATGCCGACGCAGGTATGTTGTCAAATGATTCTGGTGACGATACTGACACGTTGCATCGGTAGAGCAAGTCTTTCTTTCGCAAATGCGAAGCGAGAACGCCAGAACATTTCATTTTGCAGAAGGTGAAACATTGAATGATGTCAATGCTCGGATGGGAGTCTCTCTACGTAGGTACATCCTTCCACGGCTGGAAAGTATGCGGGTTGGAAATGATCACACGGAGCCCCAGATTGTGATTGTGGCGCATGGAATTGCCATTGCTGAGGTCAGAGATTAAGCTCCTGTGGAACCAAACTGATTATGCATAATAGATACTTCAAGTATTGATGAGTTTACACGATTCATGTGCCGCCGCGCTTTGGGCGGATCCACGAGATACGTACAAACGAGTGCGTCTGGAGAATACCGGATGGTCCCTTGTGGAACTTGCTGTCCCCATCGTCAACGAAGATGCTCCTGTAGATGACTCTCGGCGCAGAGCGATCTATGTCCGAATTGTGGAACAGAACATTACCGACCATTTACGAGGACCGGGTCTACTATCTGCCCCATCAGGCAGTCAAGCAGAGTCAATGCTATCAGGCGCAACATCCACACCTGATGCCTCTAGCGAGGTGTCATCGGCTTCCTCAGCAGCTTGGAATCTTCGAACTGTGAATGCGTATGACACAAAAAATCTTGTGAAAGAATTGGAGAAATCGGGAAGTTCCTCTTCCGTACTACCTAACGCTACGGGCCGTGACGGCATCCTCTCTGCCACAAGTGTTCCTGTTTCAACAGGATCAGCTGCCTCGATTGCGTCTCCAGGAAGTGTCGCTAATTCCTCAACATTAACATTGACTTCATCGACGACCAATTTGGTTGCCTCTCCCGGGTCATGGAGTGAGCCTTGGCAGAACGTATGCTTGCAGACATTGCCAATCTTCCATGGAGATGAGATCAAATTGCCCATAGAGGAAGTAAATGATTTACTTAGTGATCACATTAAGCGGAGCCTAGAGAAAAGCCCAGCAAGAGCCTTGGATTCACTGGCAAAGGATCTATACGCAGTTTGTGCAACCGGAATGTACGCACTCAATGCCCGCCTTGACGTTCCTGTAGGTGATGAAGTACACCTTTTAGAGAGACTTGTCGAAGTTTGGAAATATTTCTACAGACGCATACTACCATGGCTACAAGGATGCTTTTTACCAATGCAAACGGATGCAACACTTCTCAGCCTTGCAAGAAGCGATAACAATCCTGCCTCGGCTCTTCGTACAGAACCTATCGAAGTGGCTCGAGTGGCCTTTACGGTGTTCAGAGATCAGTGTATCCTGCCAAGGCTGGATCGTCTATGCTCTGCCTTTTGTCGTGTCTATGACCTCGAGGCATCCCGTACGGCTCCAAATTCCGAGCAGCTGAAACGGATATCAAAATCTGATGAATTTTCGAGTGCCAGGAGAGATCCCTTATACCCCGACCTTCTGCAAATGAGTAATATCTTATATAGTGTTTTGTCACTCAATGAAGCACAAGAGGCAATGGAATCTCTAGTCAAAGCCCTTCAAGTAGGCCGCCAGTCCCATTTGTACTTAGGAAGTATCCCAGCTAAGGCAAGAACACCCTTTAGCACCAGTCGAGGAAAACAAAATCGAGACCAACAACGTTGGCCTTCGCGAAGCGGCACGAGAAATCCTGAAAGTTTTCAGAGTAAAGCAACTACTGAGAATGCACCTTCTAATGGACTTCATCATCCACAAAGGCAGACAAAGTTTTCTGCTTCAGATGGTATACAACTTCCCGCACAATTACCTAACTCTCACGAGCCAAGTCTCGAGCATCAAGAAGAATCCTATAGGTCGGACGAGATCGTTGGCAACAGTACGCCACCATGAAGCTGAGCCGCTGTCAATCAACGTGCCCATTTGGCAGGCTACCATGTGCTGAAAAATTTTGATGCTGTCAAAGAGATATGAACAAGCTTACGAGAGCCTGAGCAAATTAGAGTGAGGTTCTCGAAGCCTGGCGATTTGTAAAATAAACGGCGCAGCCGACGTATAAAGCCTTTTGCAATGCAAGTTTTCCATGAATTATCCTTCTCCACACTCTCCTTCTCCACACTCCATAACTACTATACATGCCCATGCTGGTATCGGGGTGACTCACAATGTCATGACGTTGAATAGATATAGAATAAACCTTTCCAACATACTTGTGTCTTGCTTTACTTTTCCTCCATATGAATTGTTTGAATGATTACGAGAGATGTGTACTGGCTTCTTCACGAAGGGCTTGGCGTGCTGCTCGTTTTGCTTTTGCCTCCAGGCTATCATCGCGGCCCTGTGGTTGTATCAAACCACGGGCACGTAATCCGGCTCGATGTGTCTTTCCATAATTGTGGGCTTTCCACTGAGATCGGAGGACCATCACTGGCTCTTTCTCGTCAAGGGTACAGATTGGACAAATGTCAAAGACGACATTTTCTCTGGGACTATCTTCTTCAATTTGCTCTAGTTGTGCATTTGCATGGGGGACAGGCAAGTCTTGCAAAAAAGCATTGACGGCATGCAAGGCAGGACTGCTGACTTTGCTTTTCCAAGAATTCTCATCTGTACCATCTAGGATCAAAAGTGGCAACTTTGTCTGAATTCTATTGCGAAATTGCAACTCCGGTATCAGCTTATTTCGAAGCCAAGAAGTCTGACGTTTGGCATACTGATGCGTCCCAATTTTCATTGCTTCCAAACTCTTCTGGAAAGCCCTCAACAAAATATTATCCTGGGAAATCTTCTGCAAGAGATCTTCTCCAATGCTCAAATTGCGCTCTTCGCAAAGTGTCAGAAACTCCGAAAATTCTTTGTATCCAATCGCTTGAAAGATTCCTCGCGTGTAATCAGACCGTCCCTGCTTCCTTTCGATCTGACGAAGTTGCAAAATCTCATCAAGGAGACCACTCTGGTGAAGCAGTATGCTTAGACTTCGCAAATTCAACAACAATCACTTACTTTTACCATTTTTTCGACTCGTCCATCCAAGCGTGCCCTCAATTTTTCTCCCTCACAAGTGATCCAAATAATCAGACAGTCTAGTTGTTCGTCAGGAGGGAATTTTTGCTGTTTGTCTCTATCAATCATCTGTTGGTCAATCCATTGAGAATGTCTCTTTCCAGTCTCAATCAGCACGCTTAAAGAGCGTAGGATTTTGCGTCCATCACGAAAATGCCATCGCCTTGCCATCTCAGGATCAAGCGTATGTAAAAGGTACCAAAGATCGTACGGGGCAATACTTTTATCCGCTAGAAGATCATCATCATTAGCGGTACCCCCCTGAGTCCGACAATTTTGCTCGACTCGACGAAGAAGACGCCATGATGCCTCGTCCAAAGTGACGCCGCAATTCTCCACTATTGACCTTAAAGAATGTTGACTAGCAAAGTCAGTGTCGTGTGAAGAAGGCGGAATAAGCTCTCCCGGAAAAAGGTAATGTTGAATGTAGTACCCAGTCCCTCCCACAATGACGGGGACTTTCCCACGAGAGGTAATATCTTCTTCCTACGACAGCTTTGTCAGAGACGTTAGACTTATTCACAACTGAAGTACTCACTATCTGATGAGCTTTTTTGACAAAAGTTTGAACATCAAATTCTTCCCCCTCAGATGGATCTAAGACGTTCATCAGGTGATGCGGTATCCCGTCCATCTCGTTCGTAGTCACTTTATTGGTGATGGTATCCAGCCCTTTGTATAACTGCATGCTGTCAGCTGAGATAATCTCGGCTCCCTGTCGAAGATGCCGCGCAATCTCGACGGCCAATTGGGATTTTCCAGTCCCAGTGCTACCACAAATGCTAATAAGCTTGCGTCTTTTAGCGATCCCCGCTTTTTCAACGTGTAATTGTAAATCCTGGGTAGCAACGAAACAAACAATAGTTCAGTATGTCAATAAGATTCCGTAGTATTGCGAGAAGATATGACACAAGGGAAAATCTCACATATGAGACATCTATGAGATACCCAAATCCTGGAAACAATGAACATTTGTCAGAAACGTGGCCCACAAATACAGTCAACTGGCCGTAGACCGTTCCTAACTGGTTCTTACTGATCGAAAAGCTCTTCCATTCTAACAAGAAACAACTGAAATGTGTACTCACAATGGCAATCATAGCGGCAGCAATTGGGTGGTAGAAGCTGCGATTGGCCCGAAAAGTTCTCTTCGCCAGTTCCGGGTCCACTTTGTTCAGAGCTCTATATAGGGGTCTGCAATACTTCATTCTTCCTTGACGCGAAACCCACTCTGCCGCGGCTTGTGCATACTTGCCGTTTACATCGTGCAAAGCGAGTCCATAGAAGCCGCAACGGATTTCGGTATTTTTATGTGATCCAAACGAGTACGTATCGTCTAACTTAGAGGCTACATGTGCCGGGACCTTGGGTCCGCTTTGAAGTCGGGCCAGAAATAGAACCACTTGGTTAGGATCCCATCCTGCAATGTCGGCTGGACTAAATGATCCGTCTACCTTGTGTCCCTGTATAACATCTGTCCATCGCTGAACCAATGAATAGACCTGCTCCGCAAGCGACTCATCAAATGGTACAGGGGAAGGAAGCGCTTTCCCTTCGCCATGGAACCAAGCATCCCAATTGACTCCTTCGAGATTCCTAATGATTGTATCATTACCTTTGTAGAAATCAAACAGGTGTTGTTTCCATTCTTCCGTGGATACACTACGGTTATAGAATGCCTTGAAATAACTGCGAATGAAAGGCAAAAAGACGTCCAGACCCCCTACTAAGCGTTCCAAGTATAGTAAGAAAGTAGAACCTTTTTCATATGGGATAGAGCTAAAAGCATCGTCAGGATCTTCACCTTCTTTCATCAATGGGACTAGACGTTGAAAACGAGGAGTATCCTTAAATTGATCAACTGCATCGTGAAAGGCCTTTTGTCCTATGGTATAGTGTAAACCGCGAATAGCATCACCACCTGCCGGGCCATGAACGACTGATAAAAGCAAACGTTCGATCCATACATTGATACCTTCGTTCAACCAAAACGATGACCAATTTGCACAAGAAGTCAAGTTACCAGACCAGCTATGACTCAGTTCGTGTAAAAGTACGTCTGTTTGATTCCGATCCCCGCAAATAAGCGTTGGCGTGAGTGTTGTCAAATTGGCGTTTTCCATGCCTCCATAAGGGAAACTAGGTGGGAGAACGACACTATCATACCTTGTCCAAGAGTAAGGGGAGATAGTTTCCTCGGCCGCTTTGAGAAAACGATCTGCATCTTCTTTGAATTCCCATTCTACTCTGTCGATCATTGTTGGTTCCGCCCATACGCCAACACGTGGCCCGAGAGATCGAAAAACCAAATTGCCGCCTACAATAGCGATGAGATAGGTGGGAACACCGACAGGCTGCCGGAAACGATACGTCGCAATATCGTTATTGCTGTCTCGGACAAGAGCATCGCCTATTTCTTTGTCTGTTGCTCTCACAGAACCATCCGCCAGAGCACTCATTAGCACCGGATACTTGCTCCGCACTTGTGATGTATATGTTATCTTGTGAGATGGGGAATCTACACAAGGAAGCATGGATCGAGCATGAATAGCTTGTGCTTGCGAATAGAGGAATGGCATACTTTTTGACTCCGTCTGCTCCGCGTTCAACCAGCCTAGTGCAGTACACTTCGGCGTTGTCTCATAGTAGATCCGAACCTTGATCTTGTCTCCTTTTCGGTGTTTGCCAATTTGGATGGAAAGCGCACTTCCGAGTGTTCCTCTTCGTTTCTCGAGCTTAAATGATAATTCCTCATCAGAGTCATTCTCCTTTATAAGGGAAACTTTACGAATTTCCAAATAACTGGTGTCAAGAGTGATAGTCCCTACGTTCTCCTTGGCTAAACTCAGCGTATGAATGACTTGACCTTGGAGAATCTTCTTATCCCAATCGACGAGCCAATCAATTTCAATATGCTGTGGTGAGAAATCCTCAACATTCGCTTGTGTGTGCATGTCGTCATGCGTTTCAGGGAGGTCCGGGGGCGATATGTCCCCGGGTGCGGGTGGAGTCCATCCTCCTTTATTTGATAACGACATCACAAGACGTTTCGCTGGAAGAGATGAATAGTTTGATAGAAAGTCGGTCCCTCTCAGATGTTTCAAAGGGTGAGAGTAAGAGCGAGAGAGACTCGAGGAAGATGATTGAAAGAGAGGCGATCGAAACGGAAAAGTAGAGCGTAGAATGTGAGGTAGCAACCTTACCATCAAGATGGTGGTAACTTAAGACGATCCAGACGCGTGAGATAAAAAACACTACGAGGTAAAACGAATTATATAAGCTAACATGAGAGTTGCAATGCTACATAGACATAGAGCGCAGACGGCTTCCAATAGGCAGAGTTGAAGAGATGGATTTCCTCTCCGTTGTACGTTCCGTCGCCGTGATTTTCGATTCAGTAAGCTGTGTTGAGGGATCGAAAGACTTGGGAGACTTGAAAGTATACCCGACAAATGCAAGTTGCTTGCGCATTTCCAAAAGGTGTGGTCCGTGAGCTTTGTCTCTGAGCATTGGATCGCGAGGCTGCTCTACCGGCGGAGGGTTTCCATTCTTGGCTGCTTCCGCTGCACCAGGTGCTGGGAGAGGCTCGTCATCAATGTCGTCCTCGAAATGTTTTGTGTCTGCAGGATGGCTCAAAGCTGGGACGAATGGTGCTCTTGCCTTGTGCAAGTTATCCCAATCAATGCCACGGAACCAAGGATGTGCCATGAGCTCTTCCACACCATCTGCTAACCCACCAGGTCGTGAAGGGTCTTTATAGGCAGGGAATTCACTACGCTGCCGACTACCTTGTAGAAGAGAGTTTGGTCTACTGACACTAGCCGTCGCAAGGCTACCAAGACGATCATCCTTCTCACAAATTAAGCGAGAGATAAAATCTTGTGCTTCCGAAGACACGCGGGGCTTGGGAGGAAAGCGTAGCGTTTGTTTCCAGTTGAGTATTTTCTGTCTTGTTAAATGTCTTGATTTTGAGACAAACGGAGGGTATCCATACAACATTTCAAAAACAATGACTCCTAAGGACCACCAGTCACATGATTGGTCGTACCCAAGACCTTTCAGAACCTCAGTAGCCATGTAGTTGTTGGTACCCACAACAGAGTATGCGATCTTTTTCTTGTTCTTCTCACGCCACGTGAGAACATGTGTAAGCGGAGTTCCATCTTTATTACGGTCGCTCATAAGGTCATCTAATTCCTTGTCGTTAAGAGGTTTTCCTGCTTGGGTTTTCATTTTTTGTGCGGCCTCAGTACGAGTAGAGAGATTCCGCCCAGCTGCAGCATCATCCAAATCTATACCATGCTTCCTCAGCAGGTTTTTGCGTTGTTGCTCATAGTACGCGCCATCATGAGCCCAGTGGAAGCTTTGACAAAGACCAAAGTCGGCAAGCTTAATATGTCCATCTGATGAGAAAAGGAAATTGTCTGGTTTGATATCTCTGTGAATGTACCCAAGTTTATGAGCTTCATGGATTGCCAAGATCATTTCCGCGACGTAGAATTTTGCAAAATCCTCGGCAAAAACATCTTTCTCAATGAGGAGATTTAACAAGTCACCTCCTCCCATGAACTCCATAATAAGATATAGATGATCCACATCTTGGAAGCTATAAATAAGCTTCACAATCCATTTGGCATCAGCGCCTCCGCTTGCACTTGTCATGAGATCTCTTTCTGCTCGGACATGTCCTTCTTGACCTTTGCGCAGCATGTCCGCTTTTCGCAACTGCTTCATAGCGAACAATTGTCCTGTCCCTTTCTCTTTGATCAAAGCCACCACACCGAATGCACCGTGACCAATTGTTTTGAGTCTGTTGAAACTATTTGCACTTACTCGAGATCGAACATCTCTTAGATATTCTGTTTCGTTGGCCACCCATTTGGCACGAATAGCATTTTTTGCTGCATCTGAGATGCGAAGCATTTTCAATTCAGCTTCCAACCCAGCTTTTCGAGTATCTCTAGCTTTAGGCTTCTTTAAAATCCCATAGTAAAGATTCTCGAAGTAGATTTTAGCAGCAACCGACTTTTCAACAGTTGTCAAACTGGGACGAAGTGCAGCTCCTGCTCTTGATGCCATTGGTTGTGACATCGCATCTCCCACTAAATTACGAATTACAGGTTGGTCGTCGCAGACAATCATTGAACTTGGTCTCTCAAACAGTGCACCAATAGCACCCTTTCCATTATCTGCAGCCGGAAGTCCGTCGATATGCTTGCTTGAATGACTACTCTCAGTAGGAGTAGGGTCCGGTTTATATTGAAGGTAGTCGGGTGCTTCCCCAATTTGTTGTTTGAGAGAGGGGGACGGTGCAACGAACATCGTACCCTGCGTGTTTGTGCGCGGTAGGAGCGCTGGTCGGGGTCCCCGAGGTGAAGGAATGGCTGCAGTATGCTGTTGGGGCATGGGACGAAATTGTGGTTCTTCGGGAATGCGATCAATGTTGGGGCTATTTTTGGCTGTTGTCTCAGTGTATGCTGACAGCGTACTATGTCCAGCTGTGGCCAAGGAAGGAGTTACCGTGGTCAGAGTTAGAGAGCTAGGTGTTGGGGCGCCATTAACGATTTGAAGCTTCTTTGGCACTTCACGGAATGCACTGTTTTCGTGTAGAGCAGCCTGAACTTCTGCTACAGCTTCAGCTTGATTTCGTGCAGCCTGTATCCTTATGGCTTCCTTGCATCTATCAGTCCATAAAGGATCTGACAGTGGTCAAATAAAATGAGATCGAGAGATGCAAGCTATACAGAAGAAATACTCACCAGCAATCTTTCCTATACCTTCTCTTCCCCACCTACGCAGCAGCTCTTCTGCCTGTTCTGCATCACTAGCATGTGCAGCATGCACGAATGTCTCAGTGCGAGGTGCACCGATCATATCCACGCTGATCCTTTTCTTCTGTACTTTCGTGCTATTCGCAAAAGGTGTGGAAAACGCTTGTGACCATTGTGAAGGAAATATAGGGGTTTCTGTATGATTTGTCTGTGCATTTTTTGAGTAACACATATTGTCTCCTGCAGGAGCGTGTGATACCAGTTGAGGTGCTGGACTACTAAAAAATGGATCCTCCTCAACCCTGTACTGCTTTGCCGTTCCAGAGTCTCTCCGAAGGCGCCCCGTAGCTTTGCTCAACGTATTCTTCAATGCATGCGGAGTCGGTCTTCCCGCAGGGCTATTTGCCAATGAAAGAATATCAAAAAAACCTTTGTGCTGGAACAAAAAAATTAGAACAAAGTAGCCCGTAAACATTAGAAGAGTAGAGTACATACCATAAAGGCGCTATTCTTCAAAGCACCGCCTCTCCTTATTTCATCATGCTCGAAATCTATAGGTTTGTTTGTCCCAGAACCGATGAGAGGAGACAATACATTAGGGTGACTCGTATTTGCGTTTGAAAGTCTCCTTGTCGATGACTGTTCCGCACGCGTGGGCATGTTGGTCCTTGTAGATTCATCACGGGTGATACTTGCGCTGCTTTGTATAGACGAACGAGACGTGAGAGCTTCATGAAGGTATTGCTTCTCACGTTGTTGTGGTGTAGGAGTAGCTGGAGAGTGCATGTGCTGCATTGATGGATTGAAGGGCTTATTATACTGGCGATTTTGTATTCCAATAGCTGCCCACCTTGCTGATGGGCTTACAGGAGGTTGTGCAGGCGTATGGAATGGACCCGAGAATCGGGGTTGAAGCACATATGATGGCCTCATTCGCTCCTCATGCTCATACCATGTGGCTTCATGATCTGATCTGTAACCTGGAGGTTGTGGGAGAGGTCGAGACATATTGCGAACGGCAGCCATATTTGTTCAAGAAAGGAAGGAATGTTGCAAGGGGAGATAAATGAACCAATTTTTGGGTAGTCACAGGCGGTGTGCAAATGTCCTGTGGATAGTATCAAGAACCGTACCTATGAGCATAAGAGAGCTCAAAGAGCTTGTCCCACTTTGTTAGAAAGCAAGGTTTCAGATAGAAACAAAGAGTCAAATGAGGATCAAGGTATTTTAGCGTATAAATAATGACCCCTGAGTGAAATGTAAATACAGAGGCGCATGGCTCGAGCGCGTTGGATCTTACCCCTGAGAGGCACTGATCAAACGGCAGAAGAATGGAAAAGGGAAAAGTCTATGCGATTACTTATTGGTATCAGAAACACATTACGCTCTATGCTGTTCTGGTCCGGATGAAATGACTTGTGGGTTATCTCCTGGGTGCTCACCCTCACCAGCACCATAACCCATACCCACAGTACTTTGACTATCCCAAAGATCGGCATACAGGGAGTCGGGTTGAGAGATTAGGGAGTCGTGTGTGCCTTGCTGCTCAACATGGCCATCTCGTAGAACAACGATGAGATCGGCGTCGCTAATGGTGCGTAGGCGGTGTGCAACTGAAACAATGTGTGAGTTGGCACTCTTATAATTGTAAACAGACACTTACCGAAAATGGCCGTTCTCTTTGATTTTAAAAGGGTCTCGTTGAGATCTCTCATCAGCGAAGCCTCAGTGAAAGTGTCGAGGGCAGATGTAGCTTCATCGAAAAAGAGGATATCAGGATTTTTGAGGAGGAGTCGTGCTATTGCCAAACGTTGTTTTTCTCCTCCCGAGATCATTAGGCCGCGCTCGCCTACCTTGGTACCGTAACCTCCGGGAAGATTTTTCACGGTCGCCTCTAACCTAGCACGTCTTGCAACATCATAGACCTCTTCGTCTGTTGCGTCAAGGCGTCCGTAACGGATATTATGCATGATATCATCGTTGAAAAGAGCTGTATCCTGTGGGACCACACCAATAGCCTTACGAAGACTTTCAAGGTTCACTTGTCGAATGTCTTGGCCATCAATCAGAATACGCCCGGATTGCGGTTCATAGAATCTAAACAGAAGACGGAAGATCGTAGACTTTCCACAACCAGAAGGGCCTACAAAGGCGGTTCGAACCCCGGCTGGAATGGTAAAGGAGAGGTTTTTGAAGATGGTCCGCTCAGGTAGATACCCAAATGTCACGTTCTCAAATCGAATTTCACCGCCAGTTACCTTCAAAGGAGGGGCCTCCTCATTGCTCTTAACTTGAACCTCGACATTCTCCAAATTGAACATTGTTTCCATGTCCGCCAAGCTTTGTCTTAATTCACGATACACCGAGCCGAGGAAATTGAGAGGGAGACTCAGCTGAAACACAAGCTGATTGACCAGAACGAGATCGCCCACAGTCATAGTTCCAGCTGCCACGCCTTGGGCCGCCAAGAACATCATGATCGTCAAGCTCGTGGAGAAAATGGCATTTTGACCGCTATTAAGAGCAGCCAGGCTCGTAGCAACCTTCACACTAGACTTTTCATAATCCTGAAGAGCTTTGTCATACTTGCTGACTTCGAACTTCTCGTTGTTGAAATACTAGAAAGGGCCGGTAAGCCACCATACGATCTTATTTTCGTCGACACTCACTTTGACGGCTTCGTAATTCAGAAGCGAGTCTACACTAGTAGTGGCCGCACGATTGTCTGCAGCGTTTGCTTCTCTACGAAAACGCGTGCGCCAGGAAGTTGTTCGGATAGTAAACCATGCATAGGCAGCCATAGTCACCACTGTCACAGCAGCAAAGTTCCAACCACATTTGTAGCTCAAGATTCCGCATACCATCGAGATTTCCAGGGCAGTCGGAACGATATGAAAAACGATGGATGTCAGCAGAAATGAGATTCCTTTTGTCCCACGATCGATTGCTCTTGTCAGCCCTCCCGTTTGCCGGGAAAGATGCCAACCGAGATCGAGACGCAAAAGGTGTGAGAACACACTTCGAGCGACTCTTCGGATTGATCGTTGGGCAACATTGGCAAAAACAGCATTGCGTAGCTCAGAGAAAGCTGCTGAACCAACACGAGCGAGTCCATCTAGAATAGAGTTATAAGCGGCCATGAGACATGCTCTCATCTACTTACATCCAAGGACAGCAGCACCGACAATGGTCCAGGCTGAGTTGGGATTGCTCAGATCCAATGGGGCATTGATGTACTCATTGAGTTGATCTACAATATTCTTGAAAAAGAATGGCACCTGGACGTTGAGAAGCTATTCGAGTCATGTCAGACTACATCCCGGCCTTTTTCTAACACGTACCTTGCCTCCGATAAGAAGAAGTAATGCCAGCACGACACGAATCTTGGTGCCACGATCACCTTTTGGCCATATGTGACCTATCAACTTTTTAACTATAGTCCAGTCTGTGTCTCTTTGTTGCTTTGCCGAAATGTGAGAGGCATTATTCAGACCTAGAGGATCATTGGCAGTCTTCTTGGGCTGCACCTGTGCTCTAGTTTGCGAAGAGGTTGGTTTGCCCTCTTCGGACTTAGCCATGCTCTGATAGCACCTCGTGAATACCTTTACATTTGCCGCCGTGCACAGGTGCGGTGTTATTTGTCTGTTGTTTGCAGAGCATGTCGTAATACCGGAAAGAGTCGAGTTGTTTGCGGCGGTGGATACTCGTTGTTGCACAAAGGGACTTGTGGATCTTGTTGCTGCGGACGTGATGAGAGATGGATAGATGTAAGAATGAGAAGGGTTCTTTGCACATGCGACCAGAGGGTGCCTTACTGCGCTACTTCGCAACAGAGATGCCATCATCATTGACTACACCATCTGAAGCCTCATGCCAGAAGGAGGTCAAGTTTCGCACGCCATTATTATCAGGAACCCTCACAGTCACGGGCTCCTCCTTCCAGCGCACAGGCCACTCGCGGCAAAGAGCGCAAGGCACCGTGCGCTCATTCTGTCCAACCAACTTGCACCATGACCGAGCCTGATGTGAGCCACGACAAGGAAGACTTCGGATCTCTTGAGATTTTTGGCATTCCTTTCTCCACTTTTACACGTACAGTCACTCTTGGTCTTGAGGAACTCGGCCTTGGGGATCATTACATACAGCATGAAACAGAACCTCACTCTGCCGAGGTTGTCAAGCGTAACCCCTTCGGATTATTACCTGTTCTTGTGCACCGACCGGATGCCATCTACACTCGTGCACAAGATGCAGTCATTCTTTACGAAAGTAATGCAATCCGAAGATACGTCGACGACTGGGTGGCACCACTCGCGCACAAAAAGTTCGGACACGACATCTCGTTGACACCATCCTTATCAAGCAACAACGGCCATCGTGGTCCTCTCCATAACTTTTTGGGATCCAGTGGACCTTCTTCTTCGCAAAGAGATAGTACAGGAGACTTTCGGGCCGCTGCAGCGCGTGCCAGGGTTGATCAGTGGGTCAGCATAGCATCCACGATTCTTTTCCCTGCCGTCGAATTGGGCGTGGTCAAGCCCCGCCTGGCATTGGAGCGCAACGGTGCGGATGATGCCACCATCACTGTCGCCATAGAGGATGGCATTCTTCGTTTGCATGATCGTCTGACGAAAATCGAGCAAGACTTACTGTCCTCGAATGACGGTCCATACCTTTGTGGCGCAAACATCACCTGGGCAGATTTATTTGTTTATCCCCCTTTGGCAGACCTTCGTGCTGTACCCGAAGGACATGCCGTTTCGGGAAAAGATGCCAAATTCCCCATGTTAAGCGCATGGCTCGACCGAATGGAGGCTCGAGGCAGTGCTAAGAACACGTTTGTAGGCACACTTGCCTCTCAACGTTGATATGTTGCTTTAAAGAATATATGCATACAGGATTACATTCATGGAAAGACGGTACACATGTACTCATTGTCATACATTACTTCCCTTCCACGTCTGCAGCAACAGAACTTATCGCCTACGCTTGGAGGAAGACTCGTGAATCTCCTCATCTGTTTCCTGTTGATTCTGCTCTATTGTTGGCATGGATTGCCATACCTCGTCATCGTGATCTATATCCTGCTCATCATCAGAGCCCGGCGAAAGGTTGGTTTGCCTGCCTCCAGGTACTACTCCGTCGCTCCATGCAAGTCCCGACAACCCTTCCTTGACAAAAAGGGAAGTCAGAGTAGCCCCCTTTTTCTTAGTCATCTTGCGTCCCTCTCCTTGCGCTTGTTCTTCAGGCAGCATGGGCAACGAGTGCAAATGAATGAGACGATCTGCAGAAATCGTGACGAGAAATGATGTATCTGGATGCCCAATCAAAGGAGGTAAAACCATCATACTTGTAACTACACCATTAATGCCTAGAGAAAATCACTGAGAAAAGTTGTACTGAATAGTTCCACACGCACCTTTGTACTGATACAATATGTTTCCCGTCCGCCAATCTACCACAAAAAGACGGCCAGTGACATCTGCAGCAACCAAATCGCCTTCCGAATGGCTAACAAGGCCCTTGATAGCGTTCTTAGGATTGTCGAATACTCGGCATTCGCGAACATGGGTACGCTGTTGCCTAGTGTTATAGATTCGTAGTATACCTGTGCGTGTTCCTACCGCCCATCTGTCTAGACCGAGGAAGGCTATGCTGGTGATGTCTGCTCTCTGCGGCAGAGACAATGCATCGTTGGGAAGCTGAGAAAGGTGTAAGCCTTCGATACAACTCGACAGACCTCCTTACATTTTTTGCTCGCCATACCTCTCCCCACATGAGCTCAGAAGCTTTTGCTCGAAGTTCGGCAGCTCGCTTGCGTTTCTTAGCCTTTCCATTGTGTAATGGACGTTCATCAGTCACAAGTGCCGCTGTGAATTTGTCTCCAGCCTCTCCAGCCTCGCTCGTCTCTGCCTGTGGCGGCCTGGAGATCGCCTTTCGGACATCCCATACACTCAATGGTATCTCTTCTCCTCCATAGGCAAACAACGACGGGTTGGTTGCTGGCTCGAACACCAGCTGTTGCAAAGGCTCCGGAAGCTTTTGCATTAAGTACTCTTCGCTGGTCAGGACCAAAAGCCCAGCCTCTTCCTCTACTGCAAAATAGCAGAAATCTCCTGAAGAAGTGCAGGCAAACACTCCACTATACGATGCATTAGTGAATTCCAAGCTTGTCAAGCATCTACCTACTCTGGCGAAACAGCCAATCCTACCCATCTCTGCATTCCCTTCTTCATTCCAGAATGTCTGAGAGTGAGAAGAACACGTCCGGTATTCTTGCTATCCACTACATCGATACTACCATCCTTCCGTGCTAGGGCATTCTGCAAAAGCAATACGAATCTCGTCAAACTCAGATAAAGGGGAGGGCTTATCGTGCTTACCACCCATACGTTGCTTCTCAATGGTCCTGAAGCAGTCTTTTGAACGATCAAGTCCCCTTTGGACGCATTTGTTCCTCTTGCTTTGATGAGCGATGCAGATGAGCTTGGCTCGGTGGCGTCAGGAGAGAACGAATGTACGTACACAGAGCCCCGTAGATCTGTTGATAAGAGACGGTATGACTCTGAAGACTGTGTCTCTGTGGAGCCCTTGTCTTCCATCAGCTCGTCTTCCACCACTACAGGCATAAAAGGGATAAGCAATGCAGACGACGGAACGAGTTTGCGTCAACTTTTTTTTTCTTCTCAACGCACTGACCGCCTGAAATCGCGCTGGATTTCTTCAAAAAAATAATTGCAGAGGAAATACATCAAAGCATGGCAATACAGTGAATTCGTCCATCAGAACCTCAGTCGACGCGAACATAACGTTTGTTTAACGGTTTCTTCTTTGCCCCACCACTCGGTCCAGACGCACGTGGTGGCCCGGCATCAGACATAGCCGTTCCTGGCCTCGACGACGTTGCGGACGGAGGCTGCAACGCTGGAGGCTGGCTGGGATCACCTAAATTTGATCGAGCACGGACAGGCGCGGGTGGAGGAGGACCACCGCCAAAATTCCCCCCTTTCTGCTCGTCCTCTTGGTGCTCCTGTATGGCGGGCGTGGATGAGGCAGTGTTTGTTGCAGAATGGGTGGCGCTGTGTGCGCTTCGAGGAGGACCGTGCTCGCTTGTTGTAGGAGGCGCTCCCATACCGACAGAAGGCGAGGCAGTAGAAGCCCTTGGTGGTGGGGGTGGTGGCGTTGCTGCTTGCGGAGTATCGCCAGCATTTTTATTCACCCAACGTTTGAGCTCTTTGTCGTAATAGAAGGAAGTCTCCTGGCCGAGATGTGCCCTTGTAGCCTTTACATCATTTGGATTGGGAGCTTCTTTCTTACCCCACAGTCTTCCGAACCAGCTGGAAGTCTGCTTAAGCTCGGGTGGTTTCTCCTTCGCTTTGTCCACCTTCTCCTCTTGCTTTCCTTCCGTTGACTCGGAGTCATCACCTTTTATTTGAGATTGTTCTGCTTTCGACTCCTTGTCTTGATCGTCACTCAACGACACTGGACGCTCTAATTTTGTTTTAGGTTTACTGTTACCGAACCCAAGATCTTCCTCTTCTTCCTCTTCTTCTTCAACCGCAGTAGAGCCTTCATTGCGCGGAGGATTCGGAGTGTATGACGTAGAGAAATTTGGGGTTCCCGCTCCACCTAGAGCATCCATAGGCGAGACGAATCCACCCACATCCATCGCCTTGCTAAGGTCTTCATCGACATTCGATGTGAATTGTGCTTGGTTCGCACCGTGGGGTTGGTATCCATAGTACGGCGCGTCATGCAAACCCCCTTCTTGTCCTTCGCTGTTAGGCCGCTCCGCGTCAGACGTGTGCCAAGGTGCATTGCCGGTCGGATGAGAGGTAAATGATCCGCCGTACATCTCTGCATCGGACGACGCCTGCTCGTGAGTCGGCGAAGGTGAAGTAGATGCCTGAAGTGCAGGTGCTGTCGCTGAGGGCCAGTCACTATACTCGGGGTCGGCTGCTTGAGTATGTGTACCTCGACTAAGAGGTGACGTTGCATGTCGGGCGGTGTAAACATCCAATGTGCTACTCGATCGTGATGCAGGACGGCTGAAAGATGCTGATGACGACGGAGGTTTGGTCGGCTGTTGATTTGCAAAGTCTGCGTAGGACTGTACACGCGAAACACCAGTAGACGTCGCCTCAGGAGTGATTGCACTGTAGTGAGTGAAAGGACCGACTGGCTGTCCACCTCGCTGTGGACCTTTATCAGCCGGCATCTCATCTTCCCCAGCAATGAATTTAGTGAAACGACCTTCTAGAGCACCCCAGACACCATCCATTGTAGGTTTTTTCTTGATCCAGCTTGCCGAGGTTGAACCGGCCTTATTGTCACTATTGAGACGATCAGAGAGATCCTGAAGTTGCTGGAGCAGCACTGGATGATAGTATCTGTTCATCTTGCCAACTTTGAGAAGATTCGTAATTGCGTCACAGTATTTGAGAGCTTTCCTAGTATCACCAAGCTCGGAGAGGTAGAGTGCATGAACGATGCGGTATGCTTGAAGATGCGGGATTCCGTGGTATTGCTCCGTACCTTTTTGAGGAGCTCGAAGGCTCAATGCGAACTCCAGAACCTCCGTCAGCATAATGGCGTCGAGGTCACGAAGGTAGGATGTGCTAGCTTGCGGACTACTGGCACCTAAAAGTGTCAGCCGAGCATCCTGCCGATCATACCCGTCGATCCAAGAGGTGGAAGGTGAAAGAAGATAGCAAACATGTGCTGCTTCGATCCACCCTGCCACAGCTAGACCATCACCGACAGCTGTGAGGCTGGCCAGATCGCCGGCACTGCGATTGGCCAAAATCATGGCAACTGCACGACGCCACTGACCACTCCCATCTGTGTACTGGGCAGTGTCTTGAGTTTCCTTGGGCCGGAAGAGATCATACATGGTCTTAGGTTCTTGTCCGGAGAATAATCCATAAGCTACTTTCAACGTCTGATGGGGCCCATTATCCAATTCTTGTTCCATGAATGCTTGGACTACGTCACGCCACGTCTCTTTATCCATGCCACTAGCCACAATAACAGCATGTGTCCACATACGGTTCTCTTTGGCTAAGGCGACAGCCTCCTTTCGCTGACCGTGTGCTAAAAGATTTTGAATACGAGTCAAAGAGACAGTATCAGTATCGTTCCTAGACGGTTGCTTTTGCGGAGCAGCCGCACGAGGCGTCGACGCTTCCGTGTCATCCTGAGAGTCACCAGCGAGAAGGAAACTCATAACAATTTTGTCAAACGCTGGGTTTCCCACATAGTTTCCGTCATGTTCCAATATTGTGACAAGAACTTGCAACAACAAAATGCGGTCAGACATACGTCGTCCTTCGTCTGCATGAGTGCCCGTCAAGTAACTAACACCGCTTGCCATTTGCCCAATGGCGTCTTGCAAATGCTTGATCAGAATATTCTTCTTTGATTTTGCGTTGCCTGATGTTCCAGTGGCGCGCGACAGGGCCGAATTCTGCGAAGCAGCATCGAAAAGAGGGCCAGGAAACAAGAGCGGGTTGAGACTGGTTGCATAGGATGTTGCCGGCAAAACTTGAGAAACCTTGCGAAGCGTGATTGTAGTGGGCGCCGAGTGGTGTGCCAGTCCATAGCCTCCAGTCAGATTTGACGATAGGTCATTCTCTGCAGAGAAACTCGGGAAATATGTGGCAAGCTTCCCATCAGCAGAAAAGCAAGCAAGAGGTATACGTGCTCTCTGTCTTTGCAAAGGGTCGTCTTGCATAGACGAATTCCTCTCGGTACTGTATAGCTCGGGCTGGTAATCTGCTTTGCCTACATCAGCGGGCTCTTCGCCAACGTAATTATTCGTTTCACTAGCTTGTGTCGGATAGTGAGCGGTGTAAGGCGAATAAGGATCATGCTGGGTAAAGGAGGCTTGCTCTTCTAAATACTGCACAGGTCCTGGCTGAGCAACGTGGTGCTGATATTGTGCATGTTCAGACTGATTTGGGACTTGATCGTACTCCGAAGGATACGCTGCACCATAGGGGTCCTCATTAGATTCCGTAGCATGCTCGAAAAATGCTTTGGGTTGCCCTTCACCTTTTTGCGAGTGGTCATGAAGTGTATTGGGAGGTGATTGTGCTGACTCTGGCTGAGGAGCATAAGGATCTCTGGAATGAACAGGTTCATATGGACTTGGATGAGACCGAGAAGGTGCATAAGGATCCGTCTCTGCTTGTGGAGGGGGTGCATAAGGGTCATGACTTGTATGTGCATATGGATCTTTCGATGACGGTGCAGAAAAAGGGTTGTATTGGTTCTGAGTGGGCGTTTGTGCGTAAGGGTCTCGTGCCGCAGTAGACTCAGAAGAATACTCATACGAGTGGGCATACCCATCTGTGGTTGGACGGCCTTGTAGACTTGGAGCGGCGCGTTCACTGTCAGATGCATTGAAATGCTGATTAGAAGTTTCGTTGTCATACACGTAAGGCGCGTAAGAATCACTGGTATAAGGATCTGACGATTGTATTGGAGGCGGAAAGTCTGGAACACCTTGCGCTTCTTGTGGCTGATGCGGCTTGTTGTCCAATGATAGCTGAGAAACTCCGTACAGCTCGGGATCAAGGTGCGAGTAAGCTGACTGGGAATGTTCAGTGCCTCCACTTGGAGATTTAAGCTGCTCCAATCCGTGAGGATCTGACACAGCCTCACTTGCATCCTCAGAGAGATGTGTGTTGGGATCCTCTGGATCAAATCCATGCTCTCCCCAATCGTTATTAGTGAGTGCATTGTCACCACCATCTTCCATTCGCTGCGAAGATGCTAGCTCTGGATCTTCAAGGAATTTCTGCTCTTCTTCAATATTTAGACTACTGTCTAGTGGAGCGGTCTGTAGCAACTTTGTACCACTGCTCTGCTCATCCGACGCTTTGCTCTTTTCCTCTACCTCTCTTTCTCCTTCTGCAAGATGTTCGTTTGCTAATGACCCTTGGTCGGAGTACGGAGGGTTCAGCTCGGGACCTGTTTGATCAAAGAAACTGTATGGGTCTGACGAAGCATGTTCCGGCGTTTGCGCTTGAACATTGTACAAGCTCGCTTGGTGATTTTGATTTAGCTGCGTCGAGCCAGAAGGAGCATGAGGTGGGATAGTGGCAGCATTTTGCTTCGTTGGGTGGTCTGATGGTTGCGAGTGCTGCTGTTGTGAGTCTTGCGCTGCATCCTGCGGAGGACCGCGTAACTGATGAGAAGGTGGCTGTCCTTGATCACCGTATGTTTGTTGATCATCGTATTGCTCTCCTTTGAATTGTTGCGCGTCTTGCGAATATGTGTGAGAGGTAAATTGCTGTTGCGAAGATTGTACGCTTGGTGCGTATGGGTCGTATGAGGTATTGGAGTACTGTTGATCGTACGCATTTTGTGGGACATCGTGAGAGCCATAGGTATAGGCGTTGTTATCCACATTTGCAGCTTCTTTAGCACCATCGTTCGCTTGAGTGTACCTTGTATTGTACTGATTGTTATAATACTGGTGTGCAGGAGATTCAACATTTTGTTGGGCATACGCATTGTAGCTACCTTCATTTGGTTGCCCATCATAGCCATAATTCTGACTATCTTGAGTTGTTCCATACCCGTACTGCTGGGAATCTTGCTGCTCAGAATACTGATGTCCATATTGCTGCTGTTGGTCACCATATTGCTGCTGTTGGTCACCATATTGCTGATGCTCTCCATGGTACTGTGGATACCCCCCATACTGCATTTGATCATTGTACTGATATTGACCAGAGTACTGTTGATCCCCACTGTACTGTTGCTGACCAGCATACTGCTGGTGTTCGGTGTACTGTTGTTGACCGGTGTACTGTTGTTGACCATCATAATGTTGCCCTCCGCCATACTGATACTGGTCAGCATACTGGGCGTACTGTTGCTGTTGATCAATATACTGTTGCTCGCCACCATACTGAGGTTCACTGCCATATTGTTGGGTGCCGCTAGCATGAGACATATCACTGTACTGCTGTTGATTCCCGTAGGAATAGTGATCGTCTTGTCCATAACCATTCTGAGTCTGGTACGCTTCATTGGCGTAGCTGCTGCTGCTGTACTGAGATTCATTGCTTGGTGCAAACAAGTTCGCAGCATCGTACGATGCTGCTTGTCCTGTATGTGATGGAATGAATTCTGACTGTGAGGAAGTATTTGTCGTCTGTGTGAGCCAATCACCAGACTGTGCAGTGTCTTCGAATAATTTGCTCGGCGATGCAAGATGTCTGGTCTGCGCCTGTTCATTTCCTGGTACCTGGAGTGTGGAAAGCGGAATATTGGATGCTTTGGGTGTAGAAGCTAAGTCAGGGCCAGAATAGCTGGGGCCAGATGGTGTCTGAGTAAGAGCCTGCTCTTCTTCAGCTTCGGAGATGGAACCTATTGATGCAAAAGGATCGTCACCACCGCTTGAGCCTCCGAAGAGCATGGCCGCATTAGCAACACTCTGTTGAACGGCATGTCCCCTCGCTTTTCCGGAAGCCAGCTCACTCATGTCGACCTCAACAAGACTACAGCGGCGTCTGTCAATGTACGAGAGAAAGCTGCGTGACCAGCCTGGTGTATGGCCCGCTGGCTGTCTTCTCCAGCGATATTGAACAGGAAATCGCTTAGCGCCACGCGTCATCCCCCACGAAATATGATTCGGCTACTCGGTACTCACGTTGAATCTTCCAACCGGCGTCGGAAGGCGATCATAGACAGAATAACCCTCTCTCTTTTCCAACTTCATCGCTCGAATGGCGTCTTCGAAAAGACGATCTCGAGCCACGGCAGCATCTGTGCACCTAGATGCTCACCTTAGGTCTTCCCTGGTTCACCTTCCTCTCACCCTTTATGGTCCACTTTTGGAGCGAGGGGTTCCCCCGCAATCGATAGTTGTCGAACTGGCAAGAGAAACGAGTGAGAGCAATGCGTCATCTGATGTTAACAAGATCTATGTAGGCTGGAGTGGTATGAGCGCAGCTCCTCTCACCGCATCATCTGGTGCATTCTCCTCTTCATCCACCTCCTCCGCTACATCCGTCGTCAGCGTATCACCCGCACTGGCAGCCAATTTTTCCCCGCCCTTGCAACCAAACAGTCAGGTGAAAATCACCCTCCTTCGCTCCCCACCCCTTCCTACTGCAACCCGTGTGGATGTTGTGCCTCTTACCGCGGATGACTGGGAAATTTTGAGCCTGAACGCCGATGAAGTTGAGAACAGCATGCTTGGTCAAGTGAGGGCCGCTCGTACAGGCATGAATATTGCCGTCCATGTCGGTCGACAAGGAAGGAGCGTATGCCGTTTCAAGGTAGAATCTTGTCATCCTCCTACACAAGACTACTCTTCGGACACAGACGAGACATTGGTCCGGGCTGTACGATTAACCACTGACACAGAAATCGTCATTGCCCCCAAGAGTCGAGCCTCAGAGACTTCCGAGGCAAACAACAGTTCACAAGCTCATGACATCAACGGTACAACAGGCATATCCCCTCCCAAAACTTCGTGGACATCGGCGTCGGCTGCTTCGTTGGGGACGCCATCAGCGGCACAAGAATACCTGAGGCGTTCTCCATTCCGAGTCTTCTCTTTAGAGAAGAAAAGTCATTCGAGTGCAGCAATTATGCTGCGGCATGAGGATGCAAAAATACTGTCACTTGCTTTTTCTGGTAGTACTAGGGGGGAAGGACGATGTTCAATTACCAAAATGCCTTGTCCAGCTGCTCCTGATGTGTATGGGACCTCGTTCGGACGCACACCCCAAAATAAGGATAGACGAGCTCGTAGGTACGATGGAGATTCTCACGACAACTTGGAAGACTCCTCGAATGATCAGAGCAGCCAAAAGGTGCAACAGGATGCTATAGTCCCAGCCCGTGCCACGACAAGTGCCTATTTTACCCAGACTCCTTCAGAGACGAGTTGGCCCCCTAGGCATGTATGGCTCTCCGAAGACACTCGAAAGCGACTTGGCATTCATGACTTCGACCTTGTTCGCTTCTCCTCCCCTTCTCCATCTGGTGCTTCACCATCTCGACCTGTTTCACCAGACCTCAAGCGAGGAAGCGACTCAGACCAGCAGGACACAGACGAATTAGCAGGATTCACATCGACCATAGAGAAGTGCGAGGCGATCATACAGAATACTTTTCGGAGTCGGGCCTGGTCTGTGATGCAAACAAGTATGCAGCACGATACAGGAACTAGATTCCCCCGCACGACGTCCGGCCTCCTCATGACGGGCGCCAGTGGGTCAGGAAAAACAAGTGTGGCCCAGATCATCGCCTTGCGACTCTCGTCTTTGTTGGTGGCATCAATCACAATAGACTGTACACAGCACGCAGAGGAGCGATTGTCAGTTCTTCGAGGTCTCTTTGATGAATGGCTAGCCGCTTCTGTCTGGCATGGTCCTACACTGCTCATCCTCGACAACCTCGACCGTATCATGCCTGCCGATCAGGAACATGTTGACAGCCCTCGAAGTGCTCATGCGGCGGAGGCTCTCATGCATCGCATACGCGATGTGACAGCTCAGTATCCTGTATTTGTCCTTGCCACTGCACAAAGTACTGTCAGCCTCAATAAGGTTTGCACAATTCATCACGTCTTCGGCGAGACTATCGAACTCAAGGCTCCAACAAAAGAAGCACGGCGAGACATTTTGGCGGCACTCGTATCTAAGCGCACTCTTCTTACACCTATTACACTCGATTATACAACCTTAGCAGGTCGATCGGAAGGGTACCTGCCTGTTGATTTGCGCGATCTTGTTGAACGTGCTGTTCATCAATCCGCTATTCGTGGCGTCAGTGCTGCAGTGCAGCAAGAAGAAAACGAACTTGATGGAGAAGATCATAGGGTAGCGTCCGCGCCGAATGGGTTGAGCTCTCCCTCTTCCGCCTTCTCATCGAAGGAGGGCTTGAATGGACATGGGTCCTTTGCTTCACATACTCTTACTATGGATGACTTCACACAAGCACAGGAAGGATTTACCCCTCTGTCTTTGCGAGACATCCAGTTGACACAGTCTGCAACGCGTTGGAGTGATATAGGGGGGTTGCAAGAGACTCGGCGAGTCCTTCGGGAGACATTGGAATGGCCTACTCGTTACGCACGCATTTTTGCTCAGTGCCCCCTGCGATTGCGATCTGGTCTTCTCCTTTACGGGTATCCTGGATGCGGTAAAACGCTTCTTGCAGGGGCCGTCGCTGCCCAGTGTGGACTCAATTTCATCAGTGTCAAAGGTCCGGAAATCTTGCAAAAATACATTGGTGCTAGTGAAAAGAGTGTGAGGGACCTATTTGATCGCGCACAAGCAGCCAAACCCTGTGTCTTATTCTTTGATGAATTCGACAGCATTGCACCAAAACGTGGTCACGACTCGACCGGTGTCACAGATCGCGTTGTCAATCAACTCCTGACTCAAATGGACGGAGCGGAAGGCTTGTCAGGCGTCTATGTGCTTGCTGCCACATCACGACCAGACTTGATTGACTCCGCTCTACTACGTCCTGGGCGTCTCGACAAATCTTTGTTATGCGACCTCCCAAGTGAAGAAGATCGATTGGACATCTTACAAGTGCTCTGTCAAAGCAATAGCATACGGCTGGCGGAGGATGTTGATTTACGTGTGTGGGCACAACGCACAAACGGATTCAGTGGTGCAGATTTACAGGCTCTCATTTATAATGCAAATCTCGAGGCCATTCATGAGTCTATGGATACTGTGGGACACCAGAAAGCCTCTGGAGACAAGAGCTCATCAAAGCAAGACAACCAACAACAGATACGTTTTGTCCAGTTCGGCGGGAACACCAAGCATCCTTCTTCATCGAAGTCACAAAGTGGTGCGGAGAAGCAAGCTATGCAAAGACGCATGGAATTGATCTTGAAGAATGCCGCGTTGAGCAACTCATCAAACAAACAGTCTGTTTCTGGTTCGAGGGCTGATAGTTCGCCGGCGGAGAAGAAGGACGCACCGCTGAAAGCTCCCGTCACGGAAGCTCAGTTACAAAAGTGTTTTAAAACGACTCGACAAAGTGTTCCGGCGGACGAGCAAGTGCGGCTTCGTCGTATTTATCAAGAATTTAGTGGAGAACGGGATGGAGAATTTCCAAGCGGTGAAGCAAGCCGCGAAGTGGGCGCACGACAATCACTCATGTGATATACAAAAGAAATGCCATGCACAGATAATATGTTTACATGTCCCAGTCCAAATCGTCATCCTCTTCCTCTTGTGAGCGAATAGACGATTTGATCTTGTTGCGATTGCCTCCAAACTCTTCTTCCTGTTCGTCGTGTTCGTCATTTTCCTTGTCATTCTTGAACTGGAGTCCGCCGTAATTCTGCATTCCTGGAACATTGGATCTCTCAATGACACCGACAGCGAGAAGCAGAAGCTCGATATCTAAACAGGGTATGAGAAAAGCATGGTTATATGAACATTTCACATACCTTCCAGCTTCGTGTTGAGCCCATCAAGACCAATCTCGCGTCTCAAACCGACAATCTGTCTATGTAAGTCTCCATTACGATAGATAAGGAGCGTCGGGAGATTCTTGTCAGGGTAGTTCGGAATACACTGCGTAGGAAGCTTGTCAAAAATCGCGATATCGCCACCGCCAAATTACGTACCTTATTACCGACGATGCTAACGAACTTTGTGGTAGGATACTTGGCTGCCAGAGTATCCAAAAACCCAGAGACAAGCCTACATTCTTCCAACCTGTGTCCGCTTTCCATCAGTCTCGTGCACTTGTAAACATGTCTCTACATACCCATCATTGTACAGGAAACATACTACGCCTGTCCCGTTCCTAGCCGGCTTTTCGCCACCGTTTTCATCGGATACCATTTCTTGCTCGCCTTCGTCGTTATTCGAATCCTCCTTACTAGCCTCTGTCACTTCCCGTGAGTAGTCTTGCCTTGCAATCGGATATACCCTCCCAAAGCGACCGCGTTTGTGTTCTTTCATCAGATCCTCCAGGCGTTTCCTGCGCAAGGCAAGGAGCCTCTTCTCTTCGTCATCCGCATCCTCAGCATTTGGCTTCAGCAGCTCCAACTCGTCGTCAATATCCTCTACAGTGGCCTGCTTAAGACGATTGCTGCGCACCTCCGAAGCATCTGGAGGCTCAGGTGAAGGCGACCTGGATGGTGCTTTGGGAGGTATGATGCCGTGTGCTCTCAGCGCATCATTGCTGGGGAATGAAGAGCTCAGTAAACGCTGATTCTAGGCCGCAAGATACTTACAATTCTGTATCCTCGTTTGGGTCCACTTGGGCTTGCATGTTTGACGGAGATATCCAAGAGACATTCGCGGAGTGTGTTCGTGCTTCTTCCTGCGCGCGGGCCACATTGCGTGGGAGTTCGCTTAGTCATATGCACTTGAAGACACATGAAGGAAGAAGTAAGTGAAGGAAACAGACAGGACAGCGTTCTTGATACTCTGCCAGTCTGCTATGAAGAGCAATCAATGGTATGCCTGGTACTCTGCGATCCAAGATCGCTTTTGCCTTGGATACGGTGGACCATGATGTCACGCATTGACATTGTTTGTGGCTGGCGGATTGCAAAAGCTTCATGTGGAAAAGAAGTCGTGTCATCAATGCACTGCTATCGTTGCAAGCGCCCAAGTAGCTTTCTGTATCTCTACATTCCATTGGATCTGTGTCGATTTGATATCCTCCCATGCAGCTCACTGGAGAGCTTGCTAAGTTTTGCGAGTAATCCCCGCTTCTGAAAGCTATGCTCCGACGCGTGTCAACGCGTTCACGGGTATCCAGCTGCCGGACCGCTGTTGGCAGGCCTGCCTCCATCGTCTTTATCCGCTTAGTCGATAGGACACTTGCATCAAACCCTGTGCGCTGGGATAGTCGGTGTCGACGTTGACCCGGCTTGTACACCTTGCGCTTTCCCTCTTCGGAAACGTCGCACTCCCTGATCATACGCAGCACCGTCAGTGCCGCAAGCAGTGCTCCGAGGTCATATTCTTTCACATTCTGTTTGCCTACATCTGCATTTAGGTCAAAGGCCGTCGCTGACTCTGCACGCTGTACGCGGTCATTTTGCACTTCATTTCCCTCTCGCTTCTCCAACACCTCAACCTCTTCTGCCCATCGTCAGACCGGCTCTACCCACCGAGTACCACCCCCCTCCACGAGAGTTGCTAGACAGATAGAACACAGACAGGGCCGGCAGCAAAAATATAAACTGCCACGAGCACAACATCCACAGGCATACGTAGAATCTTTTCCAGTATCCATTTGTACGATGAGCCAGGCAAACGCTCTTCTATCGCACCTATCGAATGCCCTCATTCGCATTAATCAAACCGCTCCGCGAACGATCGCCTCACCACCTACGCAACCTCGACGAGCAAGCGTTGCTATCTTGCTTCGTGTGCGGCCCAATGAGGTCGATGATGAGTGGCTGAGCGAGCAGTATGATGCTGACGGTCAGCCCCTCCCCGGTAGTGAGGCAGAAAAGATCATGTCCCAACCTAGTACGAGTCTACACTCCGGCATATCCGCTTCTTCCCAACACCATGCAGATGCAAGTTTCTCTTCGGAAGCACATACAAGCGCTCCTTCTGCAGATGCCTCTCTCCTAGGTGCCAGTGGAATTTCCGGCGTGTCAAGCAGCGGAGGAGATCTCGGTGGTGAAAGTGCGGTGGATCTCGGTGGAATGAGCGTCTTGAAAAGCTCAAGCGGCGCGGGCGATCTCGGCGGCCCAGACATAGAGCCCGAGTCAATATCATCTTCTTCAGCGCCTGCCTCTCTGGCCTCATCTGGCGACGAGACTCACGAGACGTTGCAGCGATTCTTCTCTCTGCCCTGGGTTCAGCGAGGCCAACCGGAGATCTTGTATATCAAAAGAGCCTCTCGCGAGACAGACAAATGGTCTGCACATGTTGCTTTCCCGGGTGGGCGCAAGGAAGACGGTGATGAAAATGGCTTGTACACAGCCATGCGAGAAACGTGGGAAGAGATCGGTTTGGATCTTGCCGAAAAAGAATTCCTGAACGTAGGCAAGCTCGACGACAGAGAAATCACCACAAGCCTTGGTAAACGCTTGCTCATGGTGTTAAGTCCGTATGGTAAGTCAATGAGATGTTTGGGATATAAATATCTTAGCTGGCATACAGTCTTTATTCAGACATCGCCTTTCTCGCCTATTCCAGACTTGCAGCCGTCGGAAGTCGCTTCAGCCCACTGGATCCCTTTGCATTTACTTTATACGCCTTCTCCTAAATGGGGGGTGACATCCGTCGATATAGCTCAGCGACTTGCCCCAAAGTCCCCCGCAGTACGTTGGGCTCTGCGGGTTCTGGTTGGTAAGATGGACTTCCGTTGTGTGCTGCTACCCAATCAGCCCATTGCCGTGGCAGATGCCAGCGAGGAGGTCGAGGCAGATGAAATAGCACTTCCTTCCTCACGTCAAGGAGATCTGGTCGAAAGACCAGACTTGAAATTATGGGGTTTGACGCTCGGCATGACTTTGTAAGTTGTTTGAGTCCGGAAGAAGAAAGGTTTGACATTGCTCGATAGGGATCTCCTTTCGCAAATGTCGGCTGCTCCAATCGACCATAGGAAGGATCCACCCAAAGCTGGTACATCCCCTGCTCAGCATTCTACGCCTGTCTTGTCTAATTTCGCGCAGATGCTCCGCGAGCCCATGCCGACTGCGTATCACCTTGTGGCGCGTCTACGGAGCGAACTGAATCTGAGTCCGCCCCCCGCAGCGACTGCCTCGGCACCATCTATGACGAGTGTTTTTCCTCGTTTCAGTTATCCTGATGTAAACTTGTAAGTAACAACTAGTTCTCGCAAGCCCACATAACTCACAAATCGATCAGCTGGATTTGGGTATTCGGATGGCGATACCGCACCATTGTCCGGTCATGGGAGCGGAACGTGGGGGGAGGCATGTCTCAGAGCGTGAATTGGAGTGGCATGGCGCTCGGTGCTTTCTAGTATGTAGCAAAATTCCAAGCAGGGAGTGCACTTTTCTCACATTCTTATTTTCGCAGCTCCGCTGTGCGTCGTGCCCTTGTAGTGGCCATTGTATTGCGGGCACTGGGCTTCCTTTCCACATTCAGCGCGGCCATTTGGCTGGCAGGACGTCGCATTAAGCGAAGCCGACGTGGACAGGTTGGTTTTGGCTTAGACGAGCTTCTATCACCAGCAAAAGGAAAGTAGTAGACGCTTCAAAATAATGTGTGACAATCCAATGTATTGCAATGAGTGTTTATGGAATCCACCGTAAAAAAGGCTATGGCACAACGGAAGATAGAAGAAAAGAGAATTACGCATCAGGATTATGCAGATGGAGGGTCTTTTGATGTCCATCATCAATTACTGTGCCCGACTCATCGTTGCGATGTTGGCCGCTCATGAAAAAGTTGTTGTCGGCAAGCATGGCAGCCGTACCTGCGGAGAATCGATGGTCTGTATTGTTGCGTGGCGGAGGGGAGGCCGGCGGTGACACAGCGTGGTGCGAAGACAGATAGCTGTTTGTACGATGGTGATTCAAAGACGATTCCGTGTTTCCGTTCTGTTGATATGCTGTCATGGCCTGGGCTTGTGCCTCAGCCTGTTCTCGTGCACGTTGTTCACGGATTTCGGGAGGATCAAGGTGGCCATAATCCGGTATGCGAGGCGGATCATTTTGCTGAGACGGCGTAGAATGATTCTGCGAATATGAGGCCAAACCCCACCCATTCTGTGCGGAAGCGGCTTCTGTGGAATGATTGCCGTACCCGTCAGAATTCGGACCGCTATAATATGTACTAGCATTGTAAGGTGCATTAGATCCCGTTTCCCGCATTTCCTCATGGGAACCATAGTATTCATTCCCTTCTCCATCTACCATGGGAAGAGTGCCCTGGTGCCCACTTTGGAAGGCACCGCTACGCCGTCTGTTTGAACCATAGCCTGCCCCGTCGCCCATTGTGCCACCGACACCGGCGGCCCCCAAAGCAGGGTCAAATGTCGGCCAGTCCACATCAAGATCATGCTTGCGGTGCGGACGGCGACCAAAGCAAAGGAACCAACCATGACCAGTTCTTGCTCGGCGTCTACGCCATAGCAAGCCGATCAAGACCAAGAGTGTGATGAGAGCCAAACCACCCACAACTCCTCCCACAGCTCCTCCGATCGTCCCACCATTGGACGAAGATGAGCTGTTGCTTGAATCGCTGTTCACAGAGGCTGTAGAAGAGGCTGACGCTGTAGACTTGCTGACAACAGGGTCCTGAGACACAATCGTAGTCCGTACGACGGTACCTTGATTATTTGTCACCTGACTAACTACAGAGGAAGCATCTGTCGTTTGCGCTGCCGATGTGGCTTGTTGAGACGATTGCTGACTGCTTTGTCCGGATGAATTGTTGCTAGAGTTATTCGAACTTTGGCCAGAGCCGCCACTGGAGTTCCCGCCCGAGCCAGAGGAGTTGTCATTAGATGAATTGCCACCCCCCGATGAATTTCCTTGATCACTCGATCCCCCATTCTCAGAGCTGCCCCCATTATCAGAGCTCCCACCATCACTGTCGTTACTACTACCATTGCTAGAGCTCTGCTTTTGTGTCAGTTTGTGTATTCAACTGGGTTGTATTACGCACCGATCCGTCCCCGTCCCCCAAGATGGAGGACAATGCATCACCAATGCCTTGTTGTCTTCTATGGAAGTTTGGCACCCTTGGCGCCGGCGTCGGTTGCACCATCTTCAAGGGTGAGCGTTTGAAAAGTACGCCGGTTTAACCTTTGGTTCGTGAGAGCGGGTAGTGCAAACTCCTATAGCCAGCTCCTCCGCGCGTGACCAGTGTGCCCCTCTTAAGGAACGACACGTCATGCAATTCCGATGTAGATCTAACAAAAATAGACATTTCGAAATCTTGGGTCACTCCTTCCTTATTGATCCAAATTTGACGTTCCCGCAAAAATGAACGAAAGAAAATCATGACTGAGTTATTGTGGCCATGAATGCCCCTGAACTGACAATGCAGTGAATGGTTCTGGGGGAGTCTTCGTTCGAGATTGACAATATCAATGATTAGTAAGGGTCTGTCTGTTTCCAAATACCTCAGCCATTGGAATTGTATTGAAGGGTTACACTGAGACACAAGAATCACGCATCTGAGTTCCACAGCTTCACCACTTGCTCATTTTATTCTTCTTATTATCCGCAAGTAAAAACACTCTGATGAAATACTGTTTGTAAGGCTGAGTGATCATGCGTGCTTTCTTCTACCTTGTTAAGCCGCACATCCAATTTTTGTGATTTTCGTGATGTAAAGACATCTTGTAAGGTTTCAGAGAAGTGAGCGTAACATACAAAATGGAGGATATACCCAGGTTTATGTTGATGTACGTCTGGCAGAATCCTCGTGACAAATATATTGGTAGAGAAGCAAAAGACATATATTAGGTCGCAAAGAGAACGCATTCACACGTAGGTCTCATATCAGAACTACTCGACCAACCAATTTATTGCTCCTCTAAGCTATGCCTCTGCACATTCGTAGATATTAAAGATTGGCAGATGTAAGCAAAGGACATTCAACAGGATCATGTGAGAATTAAGACGACTTTTGCCAAGGGAACAGGATAGCACGTGAATTGCGAATGGGTCAAAACTTGGCCCGTCCTCGCCCATCTCCTGATGCTCCTATTACGATATGTGCATCATTCCATCATTCCAATCTCGGATTGAGCAAAATAAAAACATATTTGCGTCGTTTGACGCACTCTTTTCGACAATTAGTGCCATCCTTGTGCAGGGGTCATGCTAATCTTCTCTGTATCGTTCCAAGTTTAATGATATGCACACGAAGTGCATATATAAATGTGCCTCAACGGACATAAACGAACAAGTAAATGGTGTGATATATTTTTCTAAATTGCTGAATGGTAAATATCAGTCTGAAATCGCGTTTCTCAGTAACTCACATTTTGCCTCATTCGGTAGCCCGCGTCTTCGTTTTTATTCGGTAACTCGGAAACCGGACCCATCTGTGGAGAATCTCCTTTCACGTATTGAGTGATCACTCCGGCCCATTTTCTGGCTTCCACACACCATCAACATGACAGACAGCAACGACCCACGCATCTTTAAGACCGTTACGGCACCTTCAACCTCTATCTTCCAGAAGGATATCTTCAAAGGGAAAGTATTGTTCTGCACGGGTGGGGGCTCCGGTATTTGCTATGGAATGGTGCAGTCTATCATGAAACATGGTGCCAACGCGGCTATTGTAGGAAGAAAGGCAGACCGACTTGAGAAGGCATCTGTATCTCTTATGAAAGAAGCAGGCAATGGAACAACATGCATTGCAACTCCAGGTGATGTGCGCAAATATGAAGACATCCAAGGAGCGGTCAAGAAGGTGAGCTACACAGTGTGCGCTCTACGATGGTTTCTAACATTTGAATAGACTCTCGAAAAGTTTGGACGGATTGACTTCGTGATCTGCGGAGCTGCAGGCAATTTCATGGCGCCTCTTGATGGCGTTTCGCCCAATGGATTCAAAACCGTCCAAGAGATTGACTTGTTGGGCACGTACCACACCGTCAAAGCCACCATTGCAGAGCTCAAAAGGACGCATGGCACCTATACTCATATCAGTGCCACTCTCCACTACACTGGAATTCCTTGGCAAGCCCCTGCTTCGGCTGCCAAAGCCGGAGTCGATGCTTTGAGCCAGAGTATCGCCGTCGAATATGGTCCATTCGGCATTCGTAGCAATGTTATTGCGCCTGGTGTTATTACCGGCACGGAAGGTGCTGATCGCCTAACACCAAAAGGCGCAGAGAGTATTGTCGAAAGTCGGATCCCACAACAGCGTATGGGGGTTATTGTGAGTAATTTCGCGGCATGGTCTCGAATCACTGTCCTCACATTGGACAACAGGATGATATTGCAAACATGGGCGTTTATCTATTCTCTAATGCGGGTGCCTACTGCTCTGGTGCTAAATTTGTATGTATTCCGTGTATTCGAAGAACCTTTCTCACTATCTGCACAGGTCGTCGACGGAGGTGCACAGCATTTCCCAGGTTCGTTGCTTTGCATGAAGCGGAGGATCCTACTGACATGAATCACCACAGGTCCCTGGTTGCCGTACCCTGACTCTTCCCTTGAACCGGAAGAGCTCAAGGAATTGATCACTGGCTCAAAGGTATGCAAACACCATTCTCTCTTTTCTGAGGCGCTCATACTGTTGCGTTGTCTAGTTATGATGTGGATGTGGCTCGATAGTGGTGCTCAAAATCATGTGGATTGTCTACGTTACATTAATTATGTGATTTGCTGAATGGCTTCAAAGCATACTGTGTAGTGCTTCTACGAATGCGCCGAGGTCTTCCTTGCGAACCTCGACAGTGCTTGCTTCAAAGCGATCGTGCTTGGTTCGGGCATGCGAGGCCGCGGCAGCTTCTTGGAACAAGAGTCCAAAATTATTGTGCACCGTGTCCCCATACTGCAAGCTGGCGTTGATGCCCACAACTGTATAGCGATCTTGTGTTTCGTCAAGCGCTGCCAAAACAAATGGCATAGATGTCGGTACACTATCATGATCTGGATCCTCCTTGTGCGTGGAAGGGGTTTTCCGTTTTTTCCGCTCACTATTTTGCTGCTCTACGATCTCCCGAAGAGCATCCACGAGCCAAAATCCCAGTCGGAGAAGGACCTGTACGTTCTTAAAGAGTGCAAGCTCGCTTCCCCCCTTGAGAATGACCAATCTGAATGAGCGCAGGGTACGGATTAGCTGCTTCTCGATGATGAACACGCCTTGCTTGATGATAACGTCGTGTAATGCTTTGGAAAGGCCCAAACTTGCCCGCATCAGTCCGATGCTCTCTGTTCTTGCCACGTCAAGCGCACTGTACGCAGTAAAGAAATTTTGAGACCATGCAGGACAGTCTCTAGCTGTGGTCGTGGTGCTGTCTTCTTCCTCTGTTCCCTTGTTGGGAGCGCTCATGGCCCCTGTGCGGCATGACCAGACTCTCTTCGAGAGAAACATGTCGCTTCCTTGACCAGCTTCACCCATTGCGGCTGCATACGCCCCCCGCATGCCCCCCGATCCAACGCCCACACCACCGAAGGCAAGGCCAGGGGCATCGACTTCGATATGTATTCCGTGGGCAGCACACATGAGCGCCTCCAGGCCGGAAACAGCATCGGCTGCACTGAGAGGCAACGAACGGAAGCCAAACGTGCGCACAAACGACGGATAGACACATTCGGTTAAACCGTACTCGGGTGCAATCGACTCGATCCGTTCGACAAGCGTTTGTCGAAGGTCAAGATCCATGTGTTCATACGTCTGTCGACACTGAGCTAGTGAGAGTCCCATTTTCGCCATCAGGCCTCGCAATTTGGACAGTCCTCGCTCTCTCCATATGCCGAGCTTGCCTGCCACGTAAGGGGAATGATACATACTACTTTCCAAACTCCAATGACGATAAAGAGTGAATCTAAGCTCTTTGTCCACGACGCGAATGCGACCGTCATCAGCATCGACGGGTTTTCCAAGAGTACGGCTCTCGTTGTCTCTACTTGGAGCCTTATTCATTGCCCTGACATCGGACGCCAGAACATGTGCAAGGTCCTCGTAATGTCCATGCGGGATTTGTGTGTTGAGGTATTGCGTGGTGAGGCCTAAGATACCCATCCTACAGAGGGTATCAGATTGAAATATTCTTTTTTCAAGGACTCACCATAAGGTATCATTGTCACTTCGTCCAAGTCTTTCTGAAAGAAGGAACATGATAGCTGCTACGCTTGTACCGTAATGCGTTCCACGGCTATAGTAACGGGAAAGTACATTGCGGTGGCTCGCAAGTATATTGGCGGGAGGTCTCTTTGATCTCGGCTGAATTGGTAAAACATCAGGAGCGAACATTCTGCAGCAAAAGGACACATACCAACGGGCTACTTTTGTCGTTATCGCCTTCACGACGTCGTCGCTTTCGTAGGCGATGCTCATCATCTGCTTCATTGTCCGAAGAACTTACGCTGGGCGAATGCTCATTATCCTCATCTTCGTCGCTTTCCTCATCACTGCTGCTGCTCATCTCGTCCACAAATTCAAGTGTTGTGTATGCCTTTTCTTCCTTTCCTAGACGCTCTTCCACATCGCCGTCGTCCCAAACAAAGATTCGATCCATCAGCTCTGACGTTGCAAATAAATTGTCGAGGTTGTAAGGCCGATGTGAATCTATGAGATGGATGCAGCAAAATGGGGGTAAGATATACCCTTCTGGCGCAGGGTTGCTATGTGTTGTAAAGTACGTAGGTATCGATAGGAGTGAACCAAAATTGAGGAAAATCACTGTTCGAAGCTCTTCATTTCCTACAACGTCTTCTCGTATAGACTTATCAAGCGCTGCATACCCATCTACCGGACAGATACGATAGGCTATGTCATCCTCTTTAAGCATGGCGGCCAAACTTCTTGCAGCGCAAAGAGCATCAACGTCATTGGCAACAAGCAAGAGAACGGGAGCAGGCGTTAAGGATGAGGAAGAATGAGCGCCGCCTCTTGCTGCTCTGAGGATATGAAAATATGCCTGGCTATAGTCCAATGATGATGGCTTGTAGAAGGTATCATCATGCTCTCTTGGCCTTGTGATAATGACCATGACGAGACGGGAACCCCTTCTCGAAATTGGATTGAAGGGAGGAACGCGTACAGTACGCGTACGAAGTGTTGCTTGTTGTTGGTACGCGTAGATACCATCTGGTCCTGGGAAAGAGGCACGTGAAGACATGTGTGAAGTGCATCCATCGAAGAGGACTGCTGTGAGCTTTGAACGACGACTCTGTTCGCTGTTTCGGTGAGCATGGATCAAGAAGAAACCGATTTCCCTGTCGCAACGAGGTTTCAGGATGATGAGGAGAACGGTGAAGATCAGCAGCAGTCACCTACAGCCGAACAAAACGAAAGACCACCTTCAGAACAGGATGATGATGAAGAGTCTGGCGAGGACATTATGAAGGATGGTGGTAATTTAATAGGATCAGACGGCGAAGCTGACAGTAGTGAGGAGGACGAAGAGGATGATCCAGAAGAAGCAAAACGCATTGCTGAAGGTTTCATTGTCGAGGACGAAGGTGATGATGATGACGAGAGCTCCAACGAAGATTCACAAAGACGCAAAAGGCGGGCGAGAAGAAAAAAGCGCAGACAATTAGAGGAAGCAGAGAACGAGCAGTTAGATGAAGATGACTTGGATCTCGTCGCCGAAAACACTGGTAGGAAGCGTAAAGACCGTCGCCTCAAGCGATTCAGAAGAGCTTCTGTGTCACCCCCGGCCACCGCCGCACCTGCCATGGAAAAACCTCGCGATTTGGAGCATATGTTTGATGACGACGATGACGAGCCAATCGCACCTCGTCGTTTGACCCGCGACGATGAGTTCGATGAGGATGATGAGGATGATCTTCCTTCTGCGGGACATGCTCTTCGCACAGCTGCAGAACACAAATCCTCTCGAGATGTCGATCCACTGAATTACGAAGACGAAATGGAGGACTTTATCGACGATGATGATGAAAGTGATATGGATGAGGATCTCAGTGAGGGAGAGAGGGAAGAGCGACGAGAGGAACGGCGCAGGCAAAGAAAAGCAGAATTGCAAGAAAGACGTGCCAAAAGCGGAGGTGGATTCGACCCTGGGCGCGCTGGAATCGATGCAGAAGCCTGGGCCGAGCTTAACGATGTTTTTGGTGATGGCTCAGACTATGCTTTCGCATTGAAATTAGACGATGAAGACGATGACGAAGATGTCGAGCAAGACGTCACGGAAGAAAAACGCAAGCGTGCCGAAATAAAAGACATTTTCGAACCTGCAGCCATTCAAGCTCGAATGATGACAGATGAGGACGACCGAATCAAGCGTGCCGATTTTCCGGAGCGATTTCAGACTCTATTGCCAGGTGACGAAGGTTTACAACTTTTGGAGCGAGTGCTGACTGCAGAAGAATTGGACGAATGTACACGATGGGTCTCACGACGTTTTTCCTATCGAAGCAACAAAACATTCCTCAACGATGCAGACGAGCTCGCTGCCTACCGTGATCAATGGTTCCGCTGCGTGCGTTCTATGGTCGAACTGATTATCAACCAACGCCGCGAAGCAATGTACCTCTGTACACATCGTGTTGATGACTATGAGCTCCGTGTCAACGACCAAATTGTGGATCTGTTGCAACGTCGCGATTTCTCTGCCTTAGTTGCAGCCTGTCTCAAGTTCAAAACGCTGTTGGCGAGACGTGACAGTCTTCGCGCAACATTCGCCAAGCTGTCCACCGCTGAGTTTGCACCTACTGACGAAGAGCAAATCATCTTCGAGCAGATGATACAACGATCGGAAAGCACAGACGAGGTAGCTGACGTTGCTGAGTGGCTCGTCATGAGATACGGCCAGCGTATGCGTGATGCACAAGCACATGATGAATCGTCTTTCAAGAGACCTACTGTAATCAGCAAGTATGAGCAATTAAAAGCTACACCAGTCTCTGCATTTGCCAACCGCTTCGGACTTACCTCTCTTCAGCTTGCCGAAAATATTAGTGGGCAGACAAGGGTGCATTTCACTGAGGACGAAAATTCAACACCTCTTTCCCTAGCAGATGAGTACGTCAACGCAACGAGTGGCGTGACGTCTGCCAAAGTTGTTCTAGACTCTGCACGTAGTATTTTGGCTCAAGAAATTGGCAAGGACCCCGCGTTGAAACGAGAAGCTCGAAGACTCCTTCGTGAGTCTGGTATAATTAGTGTCACACCCACAGAACGAGGCCATCAGCGCATTGATGAGGAGAACACTTACTACAATTTCAAATTTTTGGTAGACAAGCCTGTTATGGAATTCACCGTCGTCCTGGCCGGTGAACGTTTACCTGCACCTGCGCAGTATCTCATGATTTTGAAAGCAGAAGAAGAGCTTCTTGTACATGTTCATGTGTCTGTGCTCCAGATGGATGCTTCAGCATTCGAATCAAGATTAATGGAGAATTTTGCCAGCGAAGGTTTCAGCGAAACAAGCAGGCTTTGGAACGAAGAGCGCCGAAAAATCATCCGCCAGGCTCTGGACGAACACTTGTACCCCTCTGCCAAGTTGTGGGTTCGCGAATGGCTGCGAGAAGAATGCTGGGAATTCATTGGTCGGGCAAGCGAAGTTGCTTTAACAAAGCGAATCGATGTTCAGCCATATCATTCGGTTAGTATGCAAGCTCGTCAGTTAAACAAGCAAAGTGGGTCTGGAGCCGGATACTATGATTCGGATGACGATGAAGAGGAGGCAAGTAATACTTTTAACATCCCTTCTGTACTATCTGTGTCGCATGGCGCAGGTGATCCTCGTCGCGATCAGATTGAGACAATCTTTCTGGACAGCTCTGGACGTTTTCGCGAACATGTTTCGTTTGAGACAATCTCAAAACCACCACCCAATAGTGAAGAGGCATTGGACGAGACCAAAGCCCATCCATCGCGAGAATTTAAGCAATTGCTCGCCTCAAGAAGACCGGATGTTATTGTTGTCGGTGGCTTCTCCCCTAGGACTGTGACCCTCCGACAACAAATACAGGAACTTGCCAATGAAGCAGTCTCTGACATTATTCAAGACAATGAAATCGAGACAGAGCAACAAGACACTGCGCAAATTGATGTCATTCATTGTCCAGATGATGTTGCGCGCATGTATCAGCACAGTGAGCGTGCCAAGGAAGAATTCCCCGCTCTAAGCTCCTTGGCTCGATATTGTGTTAGTCTGGCTCGTTACGTTCAGTCTCCTTTGCAAGAATTCGTTGCCCTGACCAATGAGGATTTGCTGGCCCTTCGTTACGATCCTTATCAGCATCTCATTCCAAAGGAACGACTGTTGCACTTTTTAGAACGCTCTCTGATCGCCGTCGTCAACACAGTATGCGTGGATATCAATCGTGCTTCCATCGATGCGTACTATGCAAATCTACTTCGGTACGTCTCCGGTCTTGGACCAAGGAAAGCAGATGCTTTACTACGGGCGGTCGTCACACAGCTGGGTGGCAACGTTGTGAATCGCGACGCACTTTTAATTGGCGCCTCTGACTCGGAGATGCTCAATCGGAATATGGAGATCTTGCCAAGCCATGTGTGGCACAATGCATGCTCTTTTCTTGTTATTCGATCCCCGAGTATGCGCAACAGTGTGGGCAAAATCCGAATGCAAGGCCGGTCTGATGCTCTCGATCGTACACGGATCCATCCAGAGTCCTATGAATATGCACGCTTCATAGCGTTTGATGCATTGCGCAAGACTGAGGAAGATCGAGAAGAAGGTCAGCACCCAAGTTTGTGGTGTGAGGAATTAATGCATGATGATAGCCGTCGCAGCAAAGTCCAAGACATCGATATGGCTGATTACGAACGTAATCTGTGGGCTGAAATGATTCAGCGAGGCCAGAAGAGGGAGCGGAAGTTGGGACTGCTGGAATTTATCGCGCGAGAGCTGGTGGAGCCACTGCAGGAACTTCGCCGAACATTCATCCTTCCCTCGACGGACGAGATCCTAACTATGTTTACAGGCGAGACAAGAGCTACGTTTGATACTCAGCGTCTTGTCAATGTGCAAGTCTTCAGGATCTTCCGGGACTATATCAGCGTTAAATTAGAATCGGGGATCGAAGGCACGATCCATGCGGAGTATCTGCGACCAGAAAATGTTGATCACACCTCACGCTACCCGCCTACGCCTCGAGATTTGGTCAAGGTTGGGCAGACCTTGAAGGCACAAATTATTGACATTGATGCGGAAAACCTTCGGGCAGAACTCACAGCACGCCCAGATCATATTGAGATGGCCAAAGCTACTGACCAGGAAAGGCGCAAAGTGCCTGTAGACGCTCGATACTTTGATCGTGAACAAGCGATTGAAGAGCACAACCAAGCAGAAATCATTCGACAAAAGAAGCGCAATGCCACCAGAGGCACGCGGATCATTCGGCATCCCGATTTTCACAATTTCAAAGCCGGACAAGCGGAAGAGGCGCTTACGAGCATGCCTCGAGGAGCGGCTATTGTGCGACCAAGCAGTAAAGGCGACGACCATCTTGCAATCACATGGAAAGTGGATGAGGGCGTGTTCCAGCATATCGATGTGCTTGAGTTAGACAAAGAAAACGAACATGAGATCGGTCGTATCCTGCGTATAGGCAATGTTGGCGGCAGCTCGTACTCCGACCTGGATGAATTACTGGTGAATCATATTGCACCTATGGCACGCATGGTAGACATGCTAATGACCTCGGAAAAGTATCACGGTTCCGACGAGGAGCTTCAACGATTCTTGACCAACTTCTCCTTGGCTAATCCCACTCGCAGTCAGTATGGATTTGCGATTGACAAAAAGCGTCCTGGGCTGTTCATTCTTGGCTTCAAAGCGAATCGTGATGCACCCGTGCAACGATGGCCTATCCGTGTCTTACCGGGTCGATTCAAACTAAATGAAGCGGAACTGCCTGATGTCGTGAGTCTTTGCAACGCCTTCAAGACTCAATATACTACACGAGCCATGCGTGCTGGTGGACGTACCCCTGGCCCTGGAATCGGAGGAATGACTCCAGGCTTCCGTGCGGGAGCGTCTTACGGCGGAGCGAGCGCTACACCCAACCCGTACGGAGCACGACCGCCACCGCCTGGGGCGCCCCCCGTCCGCCCAGGTCCTCCGCCAGCAAGACCACCTCAATTTTCAGGCTACGATGCACGCTCGTCAGGTCCCCCACCTCCGCGTCCCCCGCCCTCCAATCGATTTGCACAAATGGAGACCAATGGGTATCGTAACGGCTGGTGATCAGTGCCCTCCTTGTTAGTGTCTCTCTATGTACCTTAAAATTGCATGTGTTCCCTGTTCACGCGTCTTCCGAATGTTGCTGCTCCCAGCGATCACCTTCTGGCCATGGGGTACATTCCTTCTCTCTATACAGCCTCACAAGCAGTGTTGAGTGCCGCTGCTCTTGGGGTAGTGAGCACAGCCGTGCTTCTGTACCGCTATCAGAGGAACCTCATCTACCCCAGCAGTTTCCCCTCTGGCTCGAGGAGCGAAGTCATGCTTCCTGACCAATTTGGTGTCGACTCTTTCCAAGAACTCAATTTGGAAACACCTGACGGTGTAAAGCTTCATGCATATTCTATGCTGCAAAACAAAGCGAGTGAGAAAGAGATCGCAAGGGGACAGACACATCAGGGCGATAAGGTGGCTGAACGAAGGCCCACGATTCTTTTTCTGCACGCAAATGCCGGGAATATGGTAAGTCAACATCGGTCCCAGAGCAATATACTCATAATTAAAAGGGTCATCGCCTACCCCTCGCATCTGTTTTCTACAAGCGTTTTGGCTGCAACGTTTTCATGTTGTCGTACCGTGGCTATGGTCTCTCGACCGGCCAACCCAGTGAGGCTGGAATTCGTCTCGATGCCCAGACAGCCCTTGACTACATACGCCAGCATCCTGTTCTAGGAAAGACGACTATCGTGGCATATGGGCAGAGCATCGGAGGAGCAGTGGCTGTCGATCTGGCCAGTCGCAACCCCAAGAGTGTCCATGCGCTCATTCTTGAGAATACTTTTCTGAGTATTCCCGAACTGATCCCTCACGTTCTTCCCCCCCTCCGACCTTTCTCATTCCTATGTCGTGAATACTGGCCTACCGGCGAGTCGATTGGGAAGCTGCCTTCCCAAATGCCGGTCTTATTCATAAGCGGACGCAAAGATGAACTTGTCCCACCTGCACACATGGATTCTCTCTTTGAGCGATGCACAAGCGATCAAAAAGTGTGGAAACAAATCAGTAGCGGCACTCACAATGACACATGCATAAAGGTACGTTGCTTATGGTGATACTTTGAAGCTGTTCTCATCTCCCTCAGCCCGGCTACTTTGATGCTATTGCCTTGTTTATGGCTACATACGTGGTGCCCCTCACGGCAGGTGGTCAGGAAGCTTCGATGGCTGCTATGGCTGCATTGTCTGGGGCGTATAAGATTACAAACAAGGCAGGGTACGGAGGCTATTACATTGTTTCGTCTGATACGTCACCAGCACGAGCAAGAACTCCATCTGCCAGCTCTGCGTCTTCCCACGAAGTTCACGAAAAGCATAAACAATCTGCAGAGTCAAGCGAAGGCGAATGGGTACAAATGGCTGTGCCACATTCCGATGAGGAACAAATCCCGGCGCTGAGTGTCACACCACAAGAGGTAGCCAAAGAGAAATTGTAAGACTTTCGTACCCTCCGTCCATCACACATCCATCATGTAATACCAAATGGTCATGTATTCAAGAAATCGGAGCCAAGTGCTCAAGAGGATTGACAAATGGCTCAGATGATGGGTCGCACAGAGTACATCTTCGAACTGGTCTGAGGGTCCACATGTACCTCTCCTACAACTGGTCGCACCTTGTACATTTTTGAGGCGCCTTCTACGGCTGATGCTGTCTCACGAAAGATTCCAGCAGCACCAGCCGCAACACCAGCACCAGCAGCTATGCCGGTAGTGCCTTGCGCTTTCAGTGCCTTTTTCTTTGCCTTTTCTTCTTCTTTCTGCGCCTTATCGGCTCGTTTCTTTTCGCGTTCCTCAGCCGCTTTCTTTTTTCGGGCTACAGTATCTTCGCCTTCGGCAGCAGCCTTGCTTTTACTGGTTTCGACCTTTCCGTCGGGGATATGGAAGAAGTTACGACGTCCATCATCCCCTTGAGCATCATCCAAAATATAGTATCCTTTCCGCTCAAACTGAATCGTGTCGCCTTTGTTCAGCTCGGTCACATTGAAATCAGCTAATGCGTCAGTCTGGAAAATCGTTTGTGGAGTGAGGCAGTCTTCAAAGTTGTCGCCTTCCTCCAATTTCATCTTGGTGATCAGGTAGTCAAAGTCGAACAGACGAACTGGAGTCAATTTGCGGGACGTGTGTGCATCCGTGGAAAGCCAGGTCACTTTTTTCTTCGTCTTCTTGAAGTCGCCATCAAAGTTTGCTTCAAGCTCGAGGCTCTCCACGACTCCTTGGGCGTTGGTTTTCTTTTGGCGAACATAGACGTTACCCCAATCCATGAGTGTGATTTCTTCCTGATCTTCAAACGTTTTTGCGTCTTGTTGCTCTATGAAGATTGGAGAATCAAACACAGTCACTTTGGTACCCACTTCGGCATTCTTCTTGTGCTTGGGTAATTGCCGCTCTTCAACACCATTCACACCTTGGATCGTGCATGGCACCATGTCCTTCTCTTCGATTGCTGTGAAGCGGGGTACGACTGGGTCAAGTAGACGCTTGTTTATGTTCCAGATGCCGTCCCATTCCATGTTGAGGACTTGTTGACTAGGTCCAGTCGCAAGGATAAACTGCTGAATGCAATCGATCGACATACCTCGGCGACGAATACCACGAATGGTCGGGAAGCGGGGGTCACTCCACCCAGAGACCAAACCCCTGTCAACGAACCATTGCAGCTTGCGCTTGCTCAACAGAGTATAAACGAAGTTCAATCGGCCAAAGTCCCAGATGTTGACAGGGCGCAATTTGAGCTTTTCTAGCATCCATGCATATTGCGGATTCCGGTCGCGATACTCATTTGTACGAAGAGCGTGTGTGATTCCTTCGATGGAGTCAACCACAGGACAGGCGAAGTCATATGTGGGGTACACTTTCCATGTCGTACCTGTATGATGATGCGGCGCAGCAACGTTGACACGGTAGATGACAGGGTCGCGAAGGGCACGGTTGTTATCGTCCACGCTCATCTTCGCTCGAATACACCATCGACTTCCCTCGGCCGATCCTCTGCACATCTCTGCAAAGCGCTCCAAATTTTCCTCCACGGTAGCATCGCGACGGGCAGACGCAACACCATCTGCTCGCTGCGCTCTCATGAGCTCTTGCTCTGTGTCATCGGCGTAAGCATCGCCTTGCTTGATCAACTGAATGGCAAGACGGTAAATTTCGTCAAAATAGTCTGATGTATGGCTTGTTGCATCCGGCTTGATGCCCATTAATGCAAGGTCTTCAATGATAGAGCTTTCAAATTCCATATTTTCTTTGCTGGGATTGGTATCATCAAAGCGTACAATGAGCTTTCCTTTGTACCGACGTGCAAAGTAGTTGTTGAGGATGGCTGCTTTTGCGTGACCAACATGAAGATATCCAGACGGTTCGGGAGGGAACCGTGTGACAACCTGCCCTTCCTTTGCCTCGTCTCCCAAGAACAAGTTGAAAGATTGCGCTTCTTTTTTTGGGCCTGAGTTTTTGCTCTTCCCACAAAGAGATAAGCCAAAATCATACAGTGGCGATGGTGTACTCACCTCTTTTGCCTTTGATGCGAGCTCTTCCAAAGCTCCTGCACAGTACGATAGTTTACTGACATGGTCGAACCAACGAGCTAGAAAGATGTGTGTCCCTTTTTTGAGTAGACCAAGTAATACTGAAGAGTTCCGCATAGCTCCCCACACCGCAATGTCCGACGCTGTCAAGATATGGCCCGCACTTACGAGATAGGTTCGGAGAGAAAGCTGCTGATCGAGCTCATCAGCGTACTTGGAAGCTTCAGCGAACTTTGCGGAAGGCAATTTGTAGGCAAGATCCAGATAGTGAGCAGTCTAGAATTCCAAGTAAGTATTGCAATAAAGATATATGACCCTGCTCACCTGCTTACTCTCTTCACTGTCCTTACCAGCGATCCCAAGAGCTGCATACTTGTTGACTAGCTCTCTCATCACATCTTCCAGACCTGTTATCGCCGTGCTATTCTCTTTTGAGGTCAAAACGATGCTTGATTTTCCTTCTGCGGAAAATTCAACCTGTGGCAGGCCAGCTGAAGTAGATGAAGGTAGGGTAGATAGGTATTTCGTAAGTGCTAACGGCACATGCACGAGGTCCTTACTGCCAAGAACCAATGAAAGCTTTGGCGAAGACATTTTGCAACAAACAGAAATGATCGTTGTGTCGGGTCACATTTCTTACATCTAGACTATTCTTCATCTCGTCGAAACAAAAACGCGCTTACGTCATCACAAATACAGTGCTCCACGAAAACTCTATTTTACTATTAGATGCGATCGTTCTCTTTGCCGTTGCATAAGAACTTCTTGGTGAGATCAATGTATATGCTGTCTTCATCTGTAAGTTGCCTTGCACTGTGATGCTACAATGTCAGAAGAGACGATGTTTCCTTCAACAAGACTCACGGATTTCGATAAGCTCCTTGGAGAATTTTAGCGAGTCTCATTCGGAGAATTTTGAGTGCCATGAGATTTTTGACATCTGCAACAGTGAAGCGCAAGCGTTGGCGATCAATCAGCAGGCACGGAGCACTAAATTTGAAATCTGCTTCGCCACAAAGCACAAGCAGCGCTCGGTTGTCAACTGCCGCCGTTTCCCATGCAAATAATCGGCGCGACTGCATAATGGAATAATATACAAAATGATGGAATCCTTGCGGCAATTGGTCAACTTTTACTTTGAAATTGACAGAACTTGGATGGATGACGGCTGGTGCATTATTTGTGAGTGTTCTGAAAGTGCCGTTTTGCCCATCAATGACAAGCAACTTTGGATATAGAGCGGCCGCGATAGCTGTATTGAGCATGACCAGATTCGCTGAGTGTGTGTCATACTGCGATGGGACCCGCATGAATCGTGTCCCTGCCGAGCGGAACCGAAATACTCTCCCTGTGATCTCATGCTTGGTGTTTCTGTCCACATCAACGAAACCTGCATCGATCAAATACGTCATGTACTGTTGTCGAAGCTCTTCAATCTGAACAAGATTTGTTTGACTCAGAAAGCTTTGTTTACAAAATTTGCGAGCATTCCCATTTTCCGTTGCTTTTCTCCAGGAATTGAAAGCACGGACGATTGTCACAAAGTCATTGTTGCCTTTATCGAAAGACTTTTTGGCTAGCCTTGCTTCCAGTTCTTGTCCAAAAGGAGTGAGAAAAGGGCTTTTGGCGTTCATGGTTGCTGCTATTGTAAGAGCAGAGTCTAATATCCCTAGCGAGCATGCCATAAGTAAGAGCTTTCCCATGTTCACATCCAATGGAAGGCGGGACAATTGCCGCCCTAATGGTGTGATCTCTTCTGTAGTTGTCAAAGCCTTAATGTCGATCAGAGCTGTCACACTCCGCTGAACGTTTGTAGAAGATGGAGGGTCCAATGCCTGGCTTAACGCCTCTTCAATGGACTTCCCTATTTGTACTTTCATAACTTTGAGTTTCAAAGATAGATCTTGCAAAGAGAGACGGAGCATCTCAGGAATAGGATGCTCCGCGAGCAGATTGTCATGTCGGTATTTCGTGAAAAGATGCCAGCAAATGCCACTCTGGACTCGACCCGCTCTACCACGCCGTTGTTTAGCATTACTGCGTGCAATGAAACATTCCAGCAGCTTGCTCATCTGTCTCTTTTCGTCGAAGCGCATCTCCCGGTGCTTACCGCTGTCAATCACGCAAGTGATGTCTGGAATTGTGATACCTGTTTCAGCGATATTCGTGCTTAAAACAATCTTTCGAACGCCTTTGGGAGGAAACTCGAAGACCAATGATTGGTTCTCATTAGATATCGTAGAGTGTAGTGGCCAGACTTGGAATGATTCGGATCCAAACATGCGATGAGTCAAAAAGAGGTCGTGAAGCTGGCGGATATCAGCAAGACCCGGTAAGAAAATCAGAATCGCAGAGCTATATTGCTGTAAATCCTGTGGACCAAAGCACATTTTCTCTACGAGAGCAATGATTAATTCGTGGTTCACAGTGTACTCATCCATGCGATTTAGGGTGCTAATCGTCTTGGCTTGGTATCTTCCTGCTCCAGTGAGCTTTGATTCTTCTTGTCCATCATCTTCTAATGTATCGTCTGTCACATCATCATCAGGAAGGGATTTGAATTTGTTGGCTGCGACATTCCTTCGCCAATTTACCCCTTTCGCATACCGAGAGGAGTCCTCCAAAGTGTAATCACAAAGTTCTATGACATCCTCCAGCCATTGTACTTCAACCGGAAATGTGCGACCTGGAACATTAATAGTAGGACACCCTCCAAAGTATTCACTGATGCGTTCTGCATCCAGAGTTGCTGACATGAGGACAACTTTCAGGTCCTTGCGGATTGCTATAAGGTTTTTGAGAATGATCAAGAGAAAATCTGATTCTATAGAACGCTCGTGCACTTCATCTACCACAATATGGGTGATATCTTCCATTTTGCTTCCTTCTAACATTCGGAGAACGATTCCTGTGGTTGCAAACACCAGTCTTGCGTTCTTGCCGATATTGTTCTCCAGTCGCACTGCTGAACCAATTAGACTGTGATCTTTTCCCACGACACCTTTGTCTTCTCCGATCTCCTGTGACACCCTTTCGGCGAGAGATATGGCTGAAATTCGCCTCGGCTCGGTCACATATATTTTACATGCTTCTCCTCTTAGCAAACAGCTCTCCATGATGTATGCCGGAACCTGCGTCGATTTACCACATCCCGTCTCACCGCTCAGAACAATGACTTGGTTTTGCGAAAACGTTTCGACGATATGTTCCTTTTGAGCGGCTACTGGTAAAGCATTACGCCCCATTAGCATCTGTTGGAACTTTGCGCTCTGTTCGCGTTGAGACCATAATGCTTTCCCAGCTTCATCGTGTCTACTCCCACTTGGTTCTGGAGTGGAAAGAGTCACATCTTCATTGCTGTCCTTAAGAGTCGCCGCTGTTTTATTCTTGTGAGGAGGATCCAAGTCTCGAGCATGCTCCTCTTGCAGCCTCTTTGCAAGCCCTTCCACCATGGTGCGGTACTGTGACCGACGAAGAGCATTCAATTCTCCTTGGCGTAACAGGTCGAGTTCGCTCCACCAATCTCTCCAAGCACCACTTAATGATCTATATGCAGATCGAGTATCGACGCAATACAAGGCAGCAATTGCCAAGAGGTCATCAGCTGACGCTTGACTTAGTGTTGCCATGCTTGTCATCGTGTAATCATCTTCGACATAATGAGATTGTATGTACCAACGAAGGGTTAGTCGACTCCGGTGCCATCGAGCACTTGTTGGGATGCTTTCAAATCTGACTGTTGAAGAAGGATCAAGTCGCCGTAAACTTTCGATGAGCATGGCTCTTGGTGTACGAGAACCCTGTGACTTGAGTAATGTAGAAGGCAGCTCCCGAAGATATATAGTTTGATGAGAGTTTTTATCTTCGACCTCACCGACTTCTTCATCGAGCATACCGCCAAACATACCACCTTCGTCTGCCTCTTCCGAACGATCACTCTGTTCCGATGGAGTTGGTGGAACATCGCACGTAGGTATTGTTCCAGCATCGTCTGCAGTTTCCGTATTAGTATTGTCTTGCGCCTCCCACTCTAGCTTTAAGCGTTGAAAACCGTTTTCTCCTGCGAGTACATTCCATGTCGGGCTGTACTGACATTCATCAGCAGCCTTTTGGGCTGCTATCTTCGTCCTTTGAAGCTTTTGCTTCACTTCATGTGAAGCGGAGGTCCCTTGCATATCCATGTATTTTATTTGCTTTTCAAAAGCGGCAGATTTCTTATCGATTTGAATGACATAGAGTCGAGCTTGGCCATAGCTTCCAATCGGATCTTCGAGAGTGTCTATTTGCTGTAGGTCTCCAAGTTTGCTCAATAGGTCGTTGCAGAATGCTTTCGTATCCGTAATCAGCCTTTGCCCCTCTAGTGAAATAGGCACGGGTGAAGAGGCCTCTCTTATTGGTGGGGTGGGTGGGGTGTAAGAGCCTTGCGAGCCTCGATGAAGGTCTGCTTTCGTCGATATACGACGCTCAAAAGTGAAACCGCTATGACGAGGAGGGCGAGTTCTGTCATCGGAGAGTTCGGGTTGCTCCGATGCATCAGGTTCACTCACAAAGGACCCTTGGTGCTCAAGAGAACGTTTCTTCACTGCCTCCATTTCCTCATCGGACAGTATGCCAACAAGCCATGCCATGCACACGTCAACATCACCCACATCACTAGCTGATCTTAGAGCATCCACTGCCTGTGTTTCGGTGAATCCAAGACGAACAAGAAGAGCATGAGTGACAAGTGCCTTGTGCAACAGTTCCGATGCAGCAGAGTTTGGTGTGATGATGCGTAAAACATCGAGCACTTCTGCTTGAGGTTCATTTGAATGAACGGATGGAAGAGAACCTTTCCATAAATCCAAAGTCTCTGCCTGTATATCGGGCTGGACATCAATAATGGGTAGTGGCTTTGAAGAACGCTGAAGAAACTCGATATTCTTGCAAGGCGAAGTCAGCACTTTTATTTGGGAAACTCGACAATCTCACCTTCCAGAACCGATTAATATCTTTGTCCACTTTCTCTGCTAATCGGTCTACAAGAGTTTGCAAGGCTGAAGATTCTTCATCCTGCTCTTCTTGCTCACACTCTTTGTCGTCTGATAGGATCGGGGAAGGGTCTACGGAAGCATCTATTGTGGCCTTGGGAAAATTGTGCGAGCTTTCATCCTCATTCGGAACAGGCTTCTTGCTTGGCGTAGATGTAGTTGCAAAACCTCTATTAGCCACAGGTTTTAGAGAGGCTTTCTTCTTCTTCGCCATGCCTGGTGCTGAGGAAAAAGTCCTGTTTGTTCTCATGCACTGAGTATCTATCTTCCTGGGCACGAGCCAACTTTTGGCGAGCTTCGTATGCCTCCACACGTGAACATGCTGGCATATGACGGGAGTAGTATTTTCGTTCTTCTCTTCGACGATCGTCCGTTCAGAGTGTACAGCCGATTATGCGTCTCATACCGACACTTTCGGCGTTTCTAGGAACGTTTGTCTTCCTCTCTGTAGCTGCTTCGGACAAGAGCAGTGTGTTGGACCTGACAAAAACCAAAGATTTCGACGCCACAGTGGGGAGATCGGCCGGCGCCCTCGTCGAGTTTTTTGCTCCATGGTGTGGTCATTGCAAGAAGTTGGCACCTACGTACGAGGAGCTAGCTGAGTCTTTTCAATCTCGTAAGGAGTCCGTTGTCATCGCCAAGGTCGATGCGGACAACAACAGAGACTTAGGAAAGAAGTTCGGAGTGCGAGGATTCCCCACGATCATGTGGTTCAAGCCAAATAGCTTAGAGCCAGAGACATATTCAGGACCGCGTGATCTGAGCAGTCTGCAAAAGTATGTGGAAGAGATGACGGGGAAGAAGGCTCAAATGCCTCCCAAACTACCCTCCAAGGCCATTCAGTTGAATGCAGAAAATTTTGATAAGATCGTCTTGGATCCTAAAAAAAATGTTTTGGTTGAATTCTACGCTCCATGGTGCGGATTCTGCAAGCAAGTTGCACCTGTGGTAGAGAAAGTGGCTGCGGCTTTCGAAAATGAAGAGGACTGCATTGTGGCGCAGTTAGATGCTGACAATGCGGAACACCGCGGAATCGCGCAAAAGATGGAGATCCAGAGCTTTCCGACGTTCAAGGTGAGAAACTTTATGCATTGAAAGGATACGAGACTCATAAGACTCAATTTGATGCATTAGATGTTTTCCAAAGGATCAGAAAAGCTGGGTGAGCCTTATGATCGCCCTGGTGATATCAGCAAGGTGGAAGAAGCCATGATTGAGTACCTCAATGGGAAATGCTTCACACATCGTACCGTGGGCGGAGGTCTCTCTGAGCTGGCTGGTCGTATGCCTCTTCTCGACACCCTTGCAGCTCGCTTCTTCATGGCCAAAGAAGGCGAAGAACGTAGTTCTATTCAGGAAGAGGCATCCGGTTTTATCGAGCGTGCTCGTACCTCAGCCAATGCGACTGAGGCCAAGAATGAAGCGGCGAAGTACTACCTCAAGGTAAGTTTTTTTGTCATGGTCATAGGCTTGGTTCTTCCACTTCTTCTCGTCGTTCTAGGTCATGAACAAGGTGCTTGAGCAGCCCACTTATCTAGACAAGGAGACAAAACGTCTTGCAGGTATTCTCAAAAAGCACACCGAAGGATCGAGCACACTAGCTAGCAAGAAATATGATGAGATCAAGCGACGTGCAAACATCCTTGCTGCTTTTGCGTACCGAGAAATGAGTCAAAAGGCCAAAGAGGCTGCGTCCAAGATCACCAAAGGGCAAATAAAGGATGAGCTTTGATATTAATTGTATGTCATTCATTCAATCCTTGGTACACATAGAAAAATACGATTATACAGAATTAATGTTTATATGATCAAAGTGAAAATGACCAGTTGCAGTTTGTTCAACGTTGTCGCCCTAGTGCTGCATGGTCGCGATGTCCATACGGGGAGGAAGAGGAAGGTGTGTGCTGTCGGTTGGCGAGAGTGTCCGACGCACTGTGCGACGGTGTTCCTCCCGCATTGGCCCTCTGTTGCGGTCGCACATGCGAGCGATCGGAGGAGAGTCCTCCGTGCGAGCCTGTGGAGCCACCAGAGAGTTCCAACTGATTCTCATAGTAAAGCCAATCTTGTAAAAGCGTCGTGCGGCTCGGATATTCGGCAAGGACGCGTAATGCCTGCCGTCCACCGTCTTGCGGTAGCTCTTGCGTGTCCCTTGATTGGACGATGGGTTTGCATTCTGAGGTATTTGTCAAACGAATATGACGCAAGGCATTGTTGGGGACGTCTTTGACATAAATCCAGCGCACCTTGAACGTACCCTTCCATTTACCCTCGAGTGCCCAAACGTTGGAAGTTGTTTCGTAATCCAGCGGTGTCAACATCTGTGCGAGGCCACAAAAGTGACCACTACCGTTTACACTGAAAAAGAGGTACAAGGGACCTTCTTGCGCGCTTTCTTTGAAGGCACGATCTAGGCGCTGATTGCCCTTCTCTGTTGAGGCCCAAATTTCATGTTTTAGGCTGCGATACACATCGTCTTCGGTGTACGATTTGATGACAAAGAAGCGTGCCACGGGAGGGTTTGGATTGAACTGGGTGAGTGAGGGGTTAAGCCCTTTCGTTTCAATTAAATCCCGAGCGACGGGATCAAAGAGTTTTCTGTCATTTTGCGACTTTGCATTGTGAGCTACTTGTTGGGAAGCGTAATTCCTCCCGGGCAGCGAATCCATGGGCAAACCCCCGAGATGCACTTGTGCAAGGTTCCAATGCAGCGCTGTTGCGTCCGAAGGGGCTTGAGCACCTGCGCGCAATGGAACATTGGGGGGCGGGGAGGCTAAGCCCAAGCTTGTGCCGTACGGAGCGGGAGGAAAACCTTGCATATTGTTGTGATAAGCATTGAAGAAAGTATTCTGATTGTGTGTTTGTGTGTGTGTTTGTGGGGTAGCATTGGAATGAATTGACTGCGGCATAGGGAGCAAGCGTGACGAAGGGGAATAGATTGCTTCCTGCGTGCTCAGTCCAAGACCTGGACTGTCTGCTTCCGAATGCAGAATGTCGCGACCAGCAATGGCTTCTTTCGCTGACCAATCGCTCGTGATAGGGAAAGCAGATTGTGCCAGGGAAGCCCTGCTCTGTGCGACACCAGTCCCACTTTTGAAGACTGTCGGAGACGTATTGTGTCGTTGATGCGCATGGCCAATCGGGGGAACATATGCGGAAGCAGACACAGGTCCTGTCAAATTTCGTCCACCATTCTCTGCACTTCTGGCCAGTATATCATGGTTGGTGATTAGCGATGGAAGCTTCTGTCTCGTATCTGTCCCTTTTTCCGAAACTTGCCCCTCCGAAGTCCGTAGAGCGGAACCTGATGCAGGTTGGATGGACATATGCGAAAGTCGATGATGTACATCCACTAAAGAGGGGAGGAGGCGCGAAGCATTATTTTCTGGCTCTGTCTCGCGGGCCTCTCGCAAGGGGGAGGAGAGAGTCGCCTTTGACCTGGTGACCGGACTTGTACCGGCAATATTGTTTAGCTGGGTGGATGCAAAGGGAGATTCACCTGGGTTAACAGAGCCTAGTTTCGACTTATCCCCTTGGATACGCCTGGCCATCTGTCGACCCGTATGATAATTGAGTGACTGGTGTCGGCGAACCGAGCTCGCACTATCATTGAATGTGCTACCTGGAGAGAATGGCGAGGAAGCAAACGGTCCATGCTCCAGACCCGATGTATGGGCACTTTCGCTTCTTGTATGGTTCAGACTACCTTTGCTGGTGGAGGAAGAGTCTATTGGTGAATGAGAAGAAAGTAAAGGCGATGTAGCCAGCGTCGAGCTGGGTTGGGATGGAAATCGTCGATGGGAGGAGAATGGGGCAGATACTTTCCATATGGAGTCCGCATCTACTTCTTCGGGGCTCTTTTTTGGTGCAGAAAACAGCGAATCTCTTTCGTCCAACATTCCAGGAGCAAGAGGCGCGTGATTGTTGTGGTCTGAAGACGATTGTTGAAAATGCTGGTCAAGGCGTCTGTGATGGGACATGGAGGCGGTGGCGATGGTGTGGTTCCGTCTTGGTGCAGACTCTGGATCTCTCTGAAATAAGACTTGGTCATCTGGGTCAAGAACGTCTCCGCCAAGAGCCGCACTTCCTACTTTTTCATCTTCGCCTGGCGCCGCACTGGGGAAATTGAAAGGGTGATGGCGAGGGAGCGACGCATGCGAATACATGTTTGTCCTTACACCCCTTCTTTGGGGCAACTCCTTTGGAATTAGGCTAGGAGAAGTGCGGTCGATAGATACTGGTCGCTCAATGGGTGATTGATACGGTGATGACCGTTGTCCTATTGGGCTACCGACCGGGTTTTGGTGGTACATTCTTGAGGATGTTGAAGGCGACGAAGGAAAGTAGGAGGCATCTTCTGTAGAACGAAACGAATTGTTCACATTGCTTTTTTGATTGGGGCTCCAACGTGGAGGCAAATGAGAGAGGTACGACGGACTTCCTGCGACGAGAGTGTCATTGTCTTGTTGCAACTGATTCGTTCCAGTATCTACATGATTCGATTCATGATGAGGTGCGCCACTCGATCGTGACCACAATGCCCGCAAGGATGCTCCTTTTCCACCCTGCTCCATGCTGCCACGGATGTTGTTGCACACCTGTACCTTGCCTTGGACGGTGACCGTCTCCTGCTGTGGTAGCAAGATTAAGTGTGGCGCTGATAAGTCCGAGGGGGGCGTGCGCGTCGGTCAACTCTTCATTTACAGAAATCGAAGCGCCAAGAGCGCCCTGAAGCCTCATCCGGAGTGCTTACTGGTCTGCCCGACTCAACTTTCTCCACATTAAATGGATAAGGTCACATGTATTTATGAATCGTTTGACAAGGTGTAGAAGATTGCTTGGATCTATGTTTCAAATGTAATTTTAGAATAAAAAGAAAAGGAACAGCTAGAGAACGCGGAGCATAGGGGCTTCGCTCGTAATCAAAGGCATCATTGTTGCTCCATTTGTGTGCTACTGGGCAGCATGAATACCAACGGCCATTTTCGGTATGTTGCGACCTGCATGAGGTGCTGAAACGCCTATTACTGTTCCTGTGTTACTTTTTATATTGGGGGCGTCCAGGAGCTTCTCAATGGCTGAGAAGTGTTTTGTGTACCCACCAGAGAATCGTCGCATACTTTGCAAGGCAGGCTTGACGGCAGACACTAATTCCTCCTTCTGCTCGCCCTCTGCTCGCTCAAGGAAACGCTGTAAAACATAATTTCCATACTGGTCCTTCATCATGGCTACCACAGCTGGCTCAGAGCCCAGCATGTCATTAGGCAAAGGCTGCAGTATTTCATCCAAGAAAACTCGACAGTCGTTCGGATTAGCCGCTTTGATAATCTCTTCCATCACATTGCTCGCAAACTTGTGCCGTGCTAATTTCAGAACATTCCCTTGGGCAAGTCGAATTATGCGTTCTTTGTCCTGGATGTTACCTTTGCTCAAGACCCACTGAATGACATAATTTCCGTACTGATCATGCATCAGGCGCTCTGTGTTTTGAAATAGTTCGTTAAATAAAGGAGTGGTTTGCGTAGCATCGCAATGCTCAAATATCCTCTGTAGGACACGGCAACTGTAGCAATGGGCCGCCAACTTGTAAACATTACCACGGAATGCTGTTGGGATGAAATCAATCTTGAAAGATGGAGATATCTGCTCGAGAACCTTTTGGACAACGTGGTTGGCATTCTGATCTTGCACACATGTTAGAATTGACTCTCGCAACTCGTCCGCAATGTGTATCTGCTCCATCGGCTCGACGAATTCGAGAGCTTTTTGCACTACCCGACAGCCATAGGTGCCTAAAGAGAGTTCGAGAATATGACCGTGCATGCTTTGCATGAGTTTTGTACGCATTTCAACATTCCCGTGTTCGATCATCTTTTGTATCACATAATTTCCAAAGACGTCCATCATCAGCTGTCGTGCATGCGGCAGGATTTCATCGAACACCATCTGAAGCTCTTCTTCTGTAGCATTGTCCAATTTCTCTTGTGTGAAACGACTGCCGTGCTGATCGCCACTGAATTCCACAACAGCGCCCTTGATATCACTCAATTCGAAACGGCGACCTCGATGATGCCTTTGACGGAATTCCTCCAACAAAGGAGATCTATGCGTATTCTCTGTCACAGCGCGTGTGCTGTGAGATCCAAAAGAAAGCGAGGATGGCGTCCGCGAATGAGCCACTCTTGAGGGAGGACGGCCGTACGAATGCGGAGAAGGCTGTGAAAAGCCCATCTGGGATAATTGGTAGGGTCCTGATATCATGCGCCTGTGCATACTCCTCATGTCGCTCTGCGACCAAGATGGGGAATGACCATGAAGATAGCCGGAGGCAGATGTTGGCGGGGTTGCCCATGAGCCAGTTGGAAGAGGACCTGATGAATTAAACGCCTGAACGTGCTCGCGCTGTGAAGAACGATCTGCCGGTGTTAGAACAGGAGAAATCATCACTGGGCTTTGTTGGGGAAAGGTAGGCACTCCCTGTATCATCACAGGTGTCGCTGCCGATGGAGCGCCCGTACCTGGTCCTGAGGGAGGCAGTGGTGGCGGACGCGGCATAACATTTGGAAAGCCGCCATAGGAATACATAAACATGCTAGAGTCAGAGCTGTGTGGTGAATGATGCGGCACGAAACTCGGGCTCTGTGGCGTGGAGCTAGAGGCGACCGAAGTAGGTGCCATGCCGTAGACAAGAGGATACTGATCAGTATTTGTACGGTACGCATCAAACGATGCTGGATCGATCGTGTGCATGATCGGAAAGGAGCCTTGAGGCACAGAGGAAGGGAAAGATTCTGAGTTTGACATAAAGTACTCTGGCTGGATTGGCTGAGCAACGAAAGGGGGACCAGCGTGTTGGATTTCTTGATAAAGTTGAGGGTAGTGCCCTCCTGAAGGTTGGGAATAGAGTGCGTGCTGCTTTTGAGCTTTGTCTGATACCGCATAAGCCTCTTGACGAAAGGAGCCTCGATTCGTGCCGTTGTTCAATGATGGGGTCGAATCGGTCTCGCCAAGCCGTAGCTTTTCCGTCAGGGATGATAGCTCATCCCCAGAGTTGTGAGGCTGGAAGGAAAAGTTCAGCACAAACGCCTATTCAGCCGACCGTACTTACTGCTAGTGAATTCGTATGAAGAATTTTCGTCGCTGGTTTTCCCGGCGCTGCATCCTGCTTTCGCATGACAGGGGGACTCTGAGAAGACTGTGTCGAATCCATTCCTGACCAAGAAAGTGAAGATGCATTGTTGTCCAGCGAATCGATCGAATGAGTAATCACTCGTGTATTCTCGAAAATCTTAGACCCAGGTGAAAAAAGCGAAGGACTGGACGCTATGGAGTGCTGTGTGCCCGGCATCATCACATGCTCTTCTGAAGGAACGTCTTTTGGCGTATGGACTGGACTGGCTGTTGTTGTCCCAGCAGTGGCTGTATCAACACCTCCGCTAGCACTTCCCATGCTTTCGGGGCGAGTACCAGGTAGCGAGGAATTTTGAGAAAAAGGGTGCGTAGATGAGGAGGCACTTCTTGTTAATTTCAGGGAGGAAAGATGTGTGCCGTTTCCATTTGATCTATGTGCTGGCCCTAATGCCGCGTGAGATTCGGCGTTGGCGAATGAAGGAGATCGTGAGGGCGATGAGGGAAATCCAAGATCGTGCGAGTCCTGCCTTGCTAAAGCAGCACTCGTCGGTCTCGGAATGAAAGGATCAAATTGGGCCATGGAGTCGGACGGATTGCCTTTCATCATCGATTCCGAAGGGCCTGACGCTCGACGTGGTTTCAGCGTTGGTCGTCGTTGCATGGTAACAAGTAACGCAAGGCAGTGCAAAAGGGGTCGCTGGACTTGGTATGGGTAAATTCCGTAGCTAATTACAAAGCACGAGTAAAATGACGCTGCAAAGCATCAAAACGTCAATTTCAAAACACCGCCACGACGAGTGTCTATTGATATGAAGCCTGTAGATCCGGGAGTGCTCGATCTGACAGGTGTAAGAGGAGCGCTTGATCTGCTCCGTCAGGGCGACGATAGTGAGCGGCTACTGGTGATGTTTGGGAAGATAGCGCACGCTTAGAATAGGAACCAGGGATACCGAGAATGAGGGCGTTGGCCGTTCCGCGCAGAATGCCACTCTCACGCACCTCCTAAGATTCGTTCAGCGCTAGTCGCATCTTGCTGCGTTCTCGCCCTGGATTGGAACAGAGCCTTGGAAAGTTTATTTATATTATGCACTTGGCCGTCATTTCATTCACATGTCCCCAACAGCAACACTAACACGAGTGTGCGGTCTGGTTCTACATCAAGTCGAAATTGCTCTTTCAAAATAATCCGCTTGCTCTGATATGACTCATCATCATCCCAGAGGCTGACAATCAAGTATGCCAGCCCTCACGCCAAACCTCGCAGCAACATGCTGGCGCGCCGAATCCTCAGGCCTGTGCGCACAGACCCACCGCAACACTTCATAGAACAAGAACGCGTAAAGTGACGCGTACTATTTTAAATGACAACCAATGTTGTTTGGCGGTGTCGGTTGTCATGCAGTGATCCCTAGACCGGAGAACCTGTCGGGATGAAAGTCCTATGTGTAGCTGAGAAGCGTAGGTGGCGCAGAAAAAGGGTAGAGATCGTACTGAAATCACTCTCTAGCATCCATAGCGAAATCTATTGCACTGATTTTGGCAAGTGGTAACGGCATGCAAAACGAACAAGGCAGGGACAAGTACTGTCGAAATTATGAATTTCAGTATCGAATGCCACCCGGCACTACATTTAACCAGACCAGAGTCCAAGGCTGGATCGATGTTGCTATTACAAGCGTTCGTGGACACGTAATGGAGCAAGAATTCCCTGAATCCTACAAAAAGTGGCATCAAAACGAGCCACTTTCTCTTTTCACTGCTCCTATACAGACGCGCATCACCCAAGTAAGTGAAGCAAGTGCCAGTCATTTTTTCTGAACATCGTCATCATAGGACGCGCGCAATTTAGCGAAGAATATCCAAGACCTTGCACGTCATGCCAATGTGCTTATGATCTGGACAGATTGCGATCGAGAAGGCGAGCACATTGGGCATGAGATCGTTCAGATTTGCCATGAAGTGAACTCTTCTTTGCAAGTGAAACGAGCACGCTTCAGTGCCATTATTGCCAATCAAATCCACCATGCGATGCAAAATCCAGTGGATCTAGATATGAATGCCGTCGAGGCCGTCCAAAGCCGCATTGAGCTAGATTTGCGCCTTGGTGCCACTTTTACAAGGTTTCAGACTCTACGTCTGCAAAGCCGATTCCGCGATTTAGATTCTCGTGTGATCAGCTACGGGCCATGTCAATTTCCTACTTTGGGATTCGTTGTGGAACAGTATTGCAAAGTGATGGAATTCGTTCCAGAACCTTTTTGGTATATTGCTGTGATGCATAAGCGAGATAACATGGAAGTGGATTTTCGATGGTCACGCAATCATCTCTTTCAGGAGCAAGATGTGAAGACAATATATGAAAGATGCCGCCAGAATCCTGAAGCTGTGGTTGTCAAGGTAGAATGCAAACAGACACGGAAATTCAAGCCGAAACCACTCACCACAGTCGAACTACAAAAGGCAGGTGGGAGGTTACTTCGAATGGCACCTAAAAAAATCTTGGATATTGCAGAAAAGTTATACCAACGTGGTTTACTCTCCTATCCGCGTACAGAGACAGATCAATACGACAATGCATTCGACTTTCAATCATACATCCAGAAACAAGCAGGACATCCAGACTGGGGTTCTTTTGCAGCACGACTTGGCGATAGCACGCACGAAAGCTTTGAAAAGCCCATCAATGGACAAAAAAATGACAAGGCACACCCTCCCATTCATCCTACGAAGCCAGCCATCGACTTGATTGGCGACGAAAAACGAGTGTACGAATATGTGACAAGGCGGTTTCTTGCCAGTTGTGCAAAGCATGCTGTCGGTCTACAGACAAGTGTAACTTTGGAGATAGCCAAGGAGACATTCCTAGCGAGTGGTGAGTGACACTTGATCTGCTCAGATTTAATCTGAATGGGAATATACAGGAATTGTGGTACAACAACGAAATTACCTTGAAGTATTTACGTACGAAAATTGGGGCGGTCCGGCTTTGCCCAAATACACAGAAGGGGAGAAGTTCATGCCCAGTAAAATCGACATGAAGCAAGGGGAAACGTCACGACCTAAACTTCTTACCGAGGCAGATTTGGTCTCACTTATGGATCGGAATGGAATTGGAACAGATGCAACAATTGCAGAGCATATCAATAAAATCATCGAGAGAGAGTACGTGATTCTTCTCTCGGAAGGGCAAACCAAGTATCTAGTTCCGTCGACGTTAGGGATGGGATTAGTCGAGGGGTATAACAGTATTGAGTTGGAAGGCGAGAAAAGCTTATGCAAACCTTTGCTAAGGCGCGAAACTGAAGAGCACATGAAACTTATCTGCGAAGGGAAGCAAACAAAAAGGGAAACTATCAATGCCAGCTTACAGCAGTATCGGGATGTGTATCAGCGGGTGCAGACTCACTTTGATAAATTGTTGAGTAGTGTCCATCGCTACTTGCACGGAGAAAGCGACAGTACATCCAGCTCAGACATAGTACAGGCACAGCAGTCACAATATTCCGGTTCCGCATCAACCTTGCAGCGTCGTGATGAGGGCATTGAGCGACACGGTCAACAGCAAGACACAGTGCAGCCATCTCGAGCAACATCCACTCGCAGGCATGAGAATACCTCTGGTGAAACCGAAGTAACCTTAATAGAGATCGACGATGATGACGATGACCTACTCAACGAAGGGGAGCCTACAGCGTCTTCCTCCAGAAACCCTTTAGCTAGTCGAGTGGACAATGTGCTTCATGCTCCTTCCAGTGAAGAACGTATGTGCCGATGTGAAGTGCAAGCTGTGATGCGCACAGTGCAAAAGGATGGTCACAACAAAGGACGGAAGTTCTGGTCCTGCGTAAAGAATGCAAGTGATCCAACTAATTGTGGATTCTTTGAGTGGATGGACAGCGAAACATTGTCTACGAGGACTAGCGATCCATCTCACAGCGTCGTTGCACGTCCTCGTGTCAACAATTCCCTTCGCACGACACAACGCGCCGGACAGAGAACTAATGAACAGAGCCCTCGGCGTTGTAGATGCAACCTACTGGCACAACAACTCACTGTCTCTCAAGCCGGACCCAATCATGGCCGAACGTTCTACAAGTGCCCTAACACTAGTAAAGTGGCCCAGTGTGGATATTTCGAATGGGAAGACGGAGTAGATGACAAAAATTCGGAACAAATGAAATGTTTCTTGTGTGATCAAGCAGGCCACTGGAGCAGAACATGCCCTACACAAGCGGGAAACGGGACTACACCTGCTGCGCCTCGAAGCAATACGAATAGAAAGAGAACAGCTGAAGGATCTCGACGAGGAAAGTGCTACCAATGTGGACAATCGGGCCACTGGGCAAACGAATGCAGTCAAGCAGACCGTGCAGAGGGTGGCCGCTCGAGGAACCCCCCTAAAAGGAGGAGGTAAACAAAAGGAAAAGATTCTCTAGCACATGTTTGAAATACAATCATTCTACATCGAGAATTATCTGAGCACCAATAGGTGAACCTCTGGTCTACTAAATGAATATGAAACGATATTGTCCTATGAGTCCATGCCTATTGGTCCATTATGAAAGGTCGGATCCAATTGGGCTGCCTGGAGCTGCTGTTGCTGCTGCACTAATTGATACTGATCGACAGGTACATTGTGATCGAGCAGCGGCGAAGGCCCCACGCCCATACCGAGCCACAGAGACGCTTTCGGCGGGATGGGAAGACCCAATTGCGCACGTAATTCGAGAATCTCCCGTCGAGCATATGTAAGATCGCGATCACGACGCGACAGGCGGCCTTTTAAGCGTATCAGGTACTCGTTGCTGTGTCGCAGAAGAGCCACCTTACTGATTGCTCTGTTTGCGGTCCGAGCGCTCTCGGCATCACCAACATCTTCGATATTGAACATCTCATCTTCCTGGTCTTCGATCAACCCGTCTGGGCCCAACATAGAACCTCCTGGAAGCTCATCGTCAAGAGTGATTGGTGGGAGCATTCCCCTTAATTCATCAAAGCAAAATTTGAGGCTATCTCTTCGCTTCTGCTCGGCAGCTTTATGAGAGGTTCGTCTCGACTCGGCACCGCCAGAAGCTTTCATGTTACTGATCCACGCCTCTCTATCGGCATGAGATTGATCCCCAGGAACAAGGTTCTGTAACGAAGATGGACTGGATGGGTGGGCGAAGGAAACAGATTTGGATGTAGTGTCATTTTCCTTGGCTTTCGAATGCGTCGGACGAATTGCAGGCTGAGGGGCGCCGCTGTTGGAATCTTTACTCTTGATGCCCATGAGGCTACCCGGAGTAATTGGTTTTCCATTGGGCGGAGGCATCTCAATCGGAGAAGGTGTAGAAGCGCCTGTTTCGCTGGGTGAAGTGTCCATCGGTTTTGTGGACCCACTGTTTCCAGAAAGGGGCGGGAACGATTGTAGCTCCTGTTGGGATCGATCACCATTCTCCAACTGCATCCCCCCTACCGAAGCACCAATCACTGACGGGCCAAGAGGACTAGGTAAGGTTCCCGATAGTGATTCTACTCTTTTCCGTGTTCCAGAAGTAGGCTTTACCAATGGAGAAGGCCTACTTCGATTGGCCCGAGCTTCGGCGGTAGTGCTGCGATTTTTTCGCGGCAAACTCTTTGTAGGCTGCGGTCCATTGGGGCTTGCGTTGGGTGTTGTACCCTTTCCAAATCGGCGGCTATATCGCGGCTGTGTGGGACCGTGATAGGGTGAAATTGGGATGCCCATCACGTCTGAAGAGCCGATCTGCGGCCTAAGCGCAGGCGACGTTAGCGGAGAAAAAATATCGGCTGACGTTGTAGCGACGCTTCCCACGGTGGAAAACACGCTGGCAGGAGTAATAGCTGGTGACTCCAAAGGTGTGAACGAACCATTGACGAGGCCTGCATCGTGAGACATCTTTCCGTCCACTGCAGCGGGATGAGACGTGCCAGGGATATTGAGAGGCGAGACGAAATGATCCTTGCCACGAGGTAATTGCGCCAGACCTCCAGAAGAAAGCGGTGTTACAAGGCCATATTGAGACATGAATGTAGGGTTTTCTGCCAGATTCTTGTTGTAATTCACATAAGCTGGCAGCTGGGCAGAAGATAGACTGGCACTTGACCCTTGTCCTGTCTGCTTAATGGCATTTTGAAAAGAGCTAATTTGTTCAAATTGCTGCATAAGCTGTGCTACTTCTCTGTAATGCGACCCTTGCGCCGACGACTGCCCAATGCTTTGTCCTATTTGCTGCTGCAACGTATCAAGCTGATGGCGGAGGAAAGATATCTGCTGGCTTTGTAACCGCTCAATCTGATCTTTCTCTTTGGATAACTTGTCCACCTCTGCGAGCGGAAGGCTATTTCCTTGGATCTGTTGTTGATGATGATGCTGAGAGAGAGCAGACTCTTGAATGGAGCTGAGAAGCTGTTGCAAATCATTGAAGCTGATTTGACTCTTCTCGTGGGTGGCGCTATCATGATGACTGCTGCCGCTTGCTTCGCTCCCACCATACACTTGATTAGGACTTGCATGCTGGCTATTTGTATTGTGCATTACTTGATCGTGTACTCTACTGGGAGAGAAAGAATTGTCGTGGGGACTACCGATCACGCTGTTGCTCGACGAATGCACTTTCCCCAAAGCCTTGGATTGTGGTAATGGATGGTGTTGCGATTCAGCGGTGCTGTTTGAAGAATCCACATGAGAAACGGTCTGAAATATTGATAAGTCATCCAGACTAGACGGCAAAGAGAAGTCGGCGCCGAAGTGAAAAGAGTCCAGTCCGAAGTTCTGGTCCGAGTTGGGATGTTGATGGGTGACGGTGTGCTCATGGGACGAATTCTGATCCAAAGCAGCCGATGAAGAACCAGCTTCGAAATTTTGCTGGAGACTCGTCATCCTTGTGCCTTCTAGCATTCACCTCCTTGCGAGTGACAGCAATTCTTCGATGAGATTGGAATATGTCTTGAGAAGAATCTATCACGACGATGCAGGGCGCCGTGGATTTTCAAATCTATTTAATCCGCGCGCGGCCCCAATGGCGGCTACTTCTCCGGAACACTTCGGTCACGCACTTCGGTTTTTGGCTCCAACGCGCGCTCGTATTAGCACCATTTACTAACGGTCTCCTGCCTGGAAGCAGCAAAGTTTGGGGCACTTCCCACCTGGGCTGTGCGACATTCGTTCGGTCTAGCGCTTGTTCACACGATTTGTAAAGCACAATATGTACAGTCGATATGTATTTCAGTGTCAGCGTCAGTGTCTGAATGATCAGATCAATGATGCATAACACAATTAGATGACGTCGGAACATAGATCGATGACTGTTGACTGCTCCTACGGAAGGAAGCATGCTTTTCTATACTATGGAACGGAAAATAAGGCACATAACAGTCAGCGACGCGCTGAATACATTTTTTCTAGTAGACTCGTAAGTGTCTAATTAGCTTGGCTGCTGGCGCGTAGTGTGCTTGCCTTGGGGACTGCTTCTCAGGCAAGTCCCCCCTTCTCCACCTGAACTTGCAAAAAACTCATGACTTTGAGTAACCATCCATTGACCGTCCACCATACTCTCTTATCCGAGGCGTATTAGTTCGGACCCAAACACGATCGTCTGCTTCTCTTAAAAGCTGACATGGACGATCCCGGCAGGCCTTCGCCTGCACAGGACGTTGGTCCATCAAGGTTGCCATCCCACACACACAAGGATGCAAAGAGCCCCGATTGTATCTCGGCAGACAGCGTTGCTGACAGCTGTAGCGGAGGCAGTACGGGAAGTGGCAGTGACAAAGCGGCAGCAAGCACAGTAGCAACATCTTCTGCGATGGAGGAATCTTCTTCAGGAGACTCCACAAAAAAATTCTCTCCTAACCCCTCTCCTTCGCATCCTGCTCTCTCGTGCCATCGGACTACACACGTCGAGTTTGGCCAAGTGGGTAATAACGCCTCTTCATCGCATTCTCATGCACCCGCTGTTCGAAAGACGGCAGGTAATTGGCGAGGCCCTCGAATACAAACAGGTCATTCTACTCCTCAGACCCAAAGTGGGGGAAATTCACCTCTGAGAGGTTCTGTGGTTGATTTAAATGTGGATGAATGGGATGGCTCGTCTCAGAACCAAGCACTCCTTAGCCCCCCTGGATCTGTGGAAGAGATACCAAGTATAAACACACCCTTTCCGAAAACGCCATCATCGCTCGACATACCGTCTCCCTGGGCAGACAAAAAAACGAAAAGCGCTGAGTATGACTGGGCTAACTTCGTCTACGCCTACGCCAGAGGGAAATGGGATCCTTCTAAATTACCCCAACCTCCCGGACGGTCCAACCTGAACCCCGGTATGCAAACTCGAATCGGGTCTGTAGAGACAAGTAGACGTAGTGAAACGAGTGATGCAAGTACCTCGACCAGCCAGACTACTGTCAGACCTTCTTTGGACTACCGTGCAAGTTCGGACCCGGCTCACATTAAGCTTGCGGAAAGTGGTCGACGAGCAATGTTACCGTCAAGTTCCATGCCCCCGCAGACGCTGGACGGATGTGTTCCTCCGTCGACTGCTGGAGCACAAACCGATGCACGGTTTGAGGGGCCTCTCAATCTACCAAACGAAGATGGTTTCTCTCAGGAAGAATCACCCAACCGTCTTGTTGATCTTTTTGAGCTTTTGCGGACTACGACAAGTAGCGCTCCTCAAGTAGGAAAAGCTGTAGCACTAGGTGCTATGACTCAACAAGCTATAGACCAGGAAAGATCAGGCGAATCATCCACGGGTGCAAAGACTGACAGTGAAGTATTAACAAAAGCTGGGATTGACCGCGACTTTTCCCGACACAAATTGAAGAGAGATGATAGTGTATGGAGTCATAAGTCATCCAGCTTTGCAAATCAAGGTCAAGCTTCGCGAACTTCTCCGTCTTCGTCGGCCATTGGGCCTATTCGACCGGCGTTGAATGCACAAGTGAGCGAATTGACAGTGAATGCGAGTCACACCAGCAGAGGATTGGACGTTGTAGGGACGCCTACTCCTCCTCAACGACCTGAACCGACACCTCTGCAGATCACAGAGATGGACGCAGTCAGTGACACGGACATTTTGGGAGCAAAATCCGCAACAGCACTTCCCGCCGCTCATACTGACGTGTCCATTGGACCGACAAACTCGTCGATGGCAACTGAAGATCAATCAGTTCCCTATGATGAGACCAAAGCGAAGGAAACTCAAGCAACTCAGCATCCGAACTTCCTCTCACAGATTGGTCACAGCAATAGTAGTCCAAGTGTGGCCACTTTTTTGAGCACGGGGCGAAGTGTAGAGGCCTTTTACAAACAGCATGGGTATTTGCCTGCTATTTCACCACCTGATGAATCAGAGCGAAGACAAGCTCTCCGACGCTATGGTCACCCTTATCTTCCGGGCAACGCCAATTTCGAGCGTATAGCACATCTCGTCAAGCTTGTTTTCAATACAAAAGTTGTGTTCGTCAGCTTAGTAGGAGATAAAACACAGACTTTCCAGACACAAGTAGGTGTACAGAGCCTCTGCTCGACATCGGATTGGCTCGAGAAACATGCCAATCTGCGTGACTGCTCCTTGTGTGGACATACGATCCTGCAGCCAAATGATGAGCCCTTGGTAATCCATGACGCTCGCAAAGATTGGCGCTTTGCAGGAAATCCCATCGTCAATGGACCACCTAATGTTCGCTTTTATGCAGGAAGTCCTCTTCGAACTTCTGACGGATACAATCTCGGGAGCCTCTGTCTAATGGACGATGAACCTAGGGACGATTTTGGCCCTCGTCAGCGTCACGCACTTCGAGAGTTTTCTCGCGTGGTGATGCGCGAGATGGAACTGATTCGTGACACTATCCACCTGCGAGCCCGTGATCGTATGCAGCACTCTATCGAGCAATTTACTCGTAAATGCATCGAGATGGAGTCAAATGATGTCGACGATAGTAAAGAGGAGAGCACTGGACTTGGTCAAGTTTATAACCTCGCAGCGGAAAGTATGTGTGATGCGCTCAATGCATCGGGTGCTATTATCTTTGATCTTTCCCAATTTGAGACGATCGTCTCCACTCATGCCGAAGGTATCGATGATAGTCAAGGCAAAATTTTCCTTCCCAGTCCATACCAGTTCCCAGAAATCGCACCTTTGGTGGATGAGATCCAGCACGCTGGGCCAACAAGAGCAATGCAGATGGCCGACTCGCAATCGAAATCCACGACGTCCAATTTCAACCAAACCATGGTCCCACCTCTTGCAATGTTGGGCTCTTGTGAGAAATTCACACCGCCACGCACACGAGACGATCCTGTTCCCCTCAGTCACCATGTCAAAATAGCAGAATTCCTCCGCAAGCATCGGACAGGCTTCTATTATCCATTTTGTCCAGTGCCTTTCCGTCAACTACTTCCCAGCGGGATGACGAATCTTCTGCTGGTCCCCATCTTTGGACTTAATCGTCAGCCGTTTGCACTGCTCTGCTCCTATTCAAAGCCTTCTGAAGATGGGTCGTATCTCGAAGATATGAAAGAGTCTGGTCTGCAGTATCTACGTGCTTTAGGCACAATCATTCTTAGTGCCATTCTCAAGAAAGACATCGTCATGGCCGACCAAGCGAAAAGCCATTTCATCTCCAACATCTCGCACGAACTCAGAACGCCTCTGCATGGCATTTTGGCTGCGGCCGAACTCCTGTCGGAAACAAAGCTCAATTCCACACAAGGGTCGTATCTGGATACTGTGGAAGCTTGTGGCAAGAGCCTACTGGAACTCGTCAATCATGTTCTTGATTTCACGAAGCTCTCTGGAAGTTCACAAAGAAATTCTAACGTTATCATGCCTTCGCAACGTTGTGACCTTGTTAAGCTCATTCAGGAGGTTGGCGAGAGCAGTTCTATAGGACAGACAGCCAAAAATCTCGAAAGCGCACGTCATGCGGGAATCGGAAGCGCCTATGCGAAAGGATCAGATGCTTCATCGCAATCCGACTCGGAGGAAGAAAAGAGGACAATTGCTTTGCCTACTGATGTAGAGACAGTCATTGATATCTCTCTACGCTCCAAAGGGTGGTTGGTCAAATGCGATGCAGGAGGAATTCGACGCGTATTGATGAATCTGATCGGGAACTCCCTGAAGTTTACCACTTCTGGCTTTGTCCATATCTCATTGCGCGAAGTGCAAAGCACTGAAGACAAAGTTATTGTGGAGCTTGGCGTTACGGATACGGGAAAAGGGATTTCACGAAGCTTTCTGGAGGAACAACTCTTCCACCCTTTCACGCAGGAGAATCATTTAGGTCCAGGCACTGGCCTCGGGCTGTCGATTGTGAACAGTATCGTACAGTCACCAGCCATAAATGGCAAAATAGATGTTTGGAGCACACAAGGTCAAGGTACAGAAATCCGAATCACCTGCGAATTGGGGTTGTGTGACATCTCCGAAGCTGAGGGTACTGTATATCGACCTTTCCTGAATGTTCAACATCAACGGTCTATTGCGTTCCTGGGCTTTGATCCACGTTCCCGTGGAGCCAGCGATCTTAAAGATGTCCTACGGACATACTTTGAAGATTGGTGGCGATTCAAAATCTTGACGGAGGACGACGACGAAGAGGGGGATCTTGTGATCATCAATCAAGATGTCAGGATCTTGTCTGACCTTATCGTAAACCATTCGGATACCCCACCACCACCAGCAATCTTACTGCTTGGGATCCGCGGAAGTCCAATCGCAGCCAAAGCTTGTCACGAGTACGAGAAGAAGGGGGGTGTGGTCCGGACTCTATTCAAGCCTACTGGACCAGCCAAGCTAGAACGGGTGACAGATTTCTGTCTACAATGCTACGAACGAGGACAGGCAGGCGAACCTATGCTAAGTTCTGATAGTGCTCATTCCACACCGTTACCGAGCCCAGCGAATGAAGTCCCGCCAGGTGTGCATGGTCGTGAACATCCTTATTTCATCGACACAACGCCCATTGTGGAAGACGATGCAGTAACTCCAAAGGGAAATATCCCCAAAGAGAAAGAAGAACTGTCACCGCATCCCAGTCGCCCGCCTCTACGTCCCACATTGAGCAATGAACTTCGTCGGGAGTCTCACCATATTTCCCCAGCACCTCCCAGTGCTTCTGATAATGCTCTCTTGCGGCGCCATTCTTCGGAGGATAAGGGCAAAGCAAAATATGCTGCTCACGATGCGGAGTATGCGCGACCACATCTCTCTCATGGGGAGCCCAAACGTCCATTGATGCCGACACGAAGCATTACATATCACGAGCCCAATCTTCAGCGTCATGTTCTTCTCTCTCCTCTGCGAAGCCCTCACTATCGTCGAGAGCATGGCGCAGAGGCACCAGACTACTTTGGTCCGACTGCGTTGGCTTCTGCAGGGTCCAATGGTCGCACACCGTCTGAGACATCGAACCCCAGCTCCCCAGGAAGCGTTGTTTCGCTTGAAGGAGGAGAAGGTGCGCTTCTCAAGACAGCCATTAATACTGCCGGGAGTGTACGCGCGGTACACGGTTCCGCTCTTTCGAAAAAGAGACTGCAAATTTTGAGCGTAGAAGACAACCCGATCAACCGAAGGGTCTTGGCTGCCTTTTTCGGAAAGATGGATGTAGACTTCGTGGAAGCTACTAATGGCGAGGAGGGTGTACGTATATTTGAAGCATACCCACCTTTCCACTTTGACGTTGTCTTCATGGATCTTACTATGCCGGTGCTTGATGGGATCGGCGCCACACTACAAATTCGGAAGATCGAAGCGGAGCGAATCCATAGCGAACAAACTAATCTGTCATCATGGCATAGAAACACAAAGTCGCAGAGTCTTTCCGTCTCAGGCGCATCAGGCTCACTCACCACGCCAGGCGGCAGCCGTCCGTCTGCACAGGCGCGTGCCAAAATCTTCGCACTGACGGGACGAAGCAGTGAAGAGGACAAACGACGTGCTTTCTCCACGGGTGCGGATGGTTTTATTGTCAAGCCCCTCAGTTTCAAAATTCTTTCGTCTCTACTGAACACAGTTAGCGCCTATCGGTAGCAGACTACGGCAAATGTATTTCTCAGCATCTTTCACACTTTGCTCACTTCACACACTCGGTGTACAATCATTTCTGTGTCATTTAGTAAAAAAAGATTCATTGCTCGCCTTACGGGCATGATTACATGTATTGCATAAATCTTGAATGTGCAACAAAAAGCCCATCCTAGAAAAATAAGCGCTGTCGAGAGATACTTAGCTTGTCATGAGCAGCTGAAGAAAAGGACTCACAAATGGATAGGAGGGGCTGCATAACATTTGTGACGATCAGTACTCTCCCTACCAGTCAGAAATGAGACTCACTTTTTCAGTCGAAAAACGTAGAGCAGCAGACTAAAGGCCGCCAGAAGGATGGCTGACCATACATAGACTGCAGCACGTTGCTTGACAGGATCACGTTGAGTAGGGATGAGAACCGCAAGAGACGTAATGGAAAACGCGAGGATCCCATCTGTATGAGAAGCAGAACTCAGTATGGCGACGAAACTGCAGACTGCATACTTACAGATGATTGCGACGATTTGAGTTTCGGCCCCGTACTGATTTTGGAATCCTGGTGCAAAGTACTGTGGCTTTCCTGACGCGTCCGCACTGAGGTAAGGAGCATTGCGAATGCCATTCCACATATGTCCAGCACACATGACAGTAATAGTAGCCAGTACAAGTGCTTTGCACGCCAGTCCGACAGCTGCCTTAGGGGTCCAATTGCCTGCGGAGGCAAGGCGAGGGGCCAGGTACATCACTAGGGTGGCTACAGCAGATACTGCAATAGCGACCGTCACCGTAAGTTGCCAATTGATCTTCTTGTCGAAAGAAACCTTGACACCCAGCCTTTTCGAAACCTCGTCCGCCAGATCGGGACCTTCAAAGCCCAAACGGTTGAAGTCATATTGTTCAGGTTCAGGAGAGGGTGCAGCATGAGGTCCGGTCGTGGGGGGATAAAAGAGGAGAATTGGGGCGTACGAGAGTTGGAGCTGGACAAACATCTTTGTCAGCAACACTACCAGAAGAAATGTGTATCCTTACCTTTTGGAAGATTTCTCTACCATTCTTAAATTCTACATAGGCAAACAGATGTCTGTCATGAAGATCGGAGGCTTTGACTTTCTTGAATCCCCTGGCAACTCCCTCAAAATTCGGTTGAAAAGCTTTGCAAGGAACACAATTTATCGGTGCAGAATCCACAGCTGTCAAGAGAAGCGCTAGCGAGAAGTCTCTAGGAGAGGCGATCGCCTCTTCGAATTCTTTGGAAGATTTAAGTTCCACAATTCCGTTGGACGACCGCTGTGCGTCGGCAAAGAATCTTGCTTGCTGTGCCGATCTTTTGGCCATGCATGTATCTACATTCCAAAGTGAAATGCAAAGTAACGTGAGCAAAGAAGCCACGCTCAAACGAAGGCACCTCATTCTATCGAGCAATTGCAGTGGGAGGAAGATGGATTCAGGCTGCGAAACCTACGTGTACTAGTAAGGTCGTTGTGGTCCGAGCGCGTGAACTACTTAGCATCTTTTCTTGTCAATCACCCTTCTGCTGCGCGAGCACAAACATGGCGAAGCCAGGAGGCGAGAACGCTGATGAATCAGGAAATCCCTCCACTCCTAAGGCACAAGGCTACTTAAACCTCCATCCGGAATCGCAAGCATCGTCTGCAGATGTCTGTGTGACACCGAAAGCCACTTCAGCACCTACATCCTCGGCCAACTCCGACGCTGGCCGCAGTGACGAGATCGAGAACCATGTCCTCCATTCTTCAGAAGAACCCTCTCCTTCTGCTTCGACGTCATCCATGCACGCCAATTCAGCCCAGCACTGTAGCCCAACAAGACGCACAACGCCTTCAGACAACACGAAAGAAGCGTGGAAGAAACGTAAACAGGTCTTACTCGCCGAGGCGCGGAACCAAGTTCCCGCAAATTTACAGCTCCATGGATTGCGGCCTCCTCCTCCGCACTCTGATATCTACGTAGGACTGGGCGCACCATCGCTGACACGTCACACAGATCAGCTCATCGCTGCCCCGTCGGGCTCCAGCAGTGGAGTCGGGTTGACTGCCGCACACGCTCCAAAGCACTCTGCCATTTTACCGTGGAGGGATCCACAATTGAGGAATGATATGATGCGAATTATTCAACAGTTTCTTGAAGAGGAAGGAATGGAACGCACCACGCAAGTGTTGGCAGAAGAGTGGGGCGGCAAGAAAAGAGAAAGTGACCAAACAGCGCAGGATGCAAGACATCTAAAAGAAGCCATACTGGCCGGTGCTTGGCACAAGGTCGACTCCTTGCTGGAAACTCCACTTGTTAGGCGTGCCAACGCATTCCGGTACAGCGTATACAAGCAGCAGTACTTGGAACTGATAGAATCTCGCGAATACTCACAAGCATTTTCGTTTATGAACGAACGTCTCCGAGAATTAGAACATTACCAACCTTTTGCAGGGGAATTTCGAGACCTGTGCTACTTGCTTAGCAGTGAGTCATTCTGTCTGATTCATGTGTGATGCGACTGATGATCTCGAAAGACAAAAGTATAGGGGATTCACCATCGTTTCGTGCCTGGGAAGGAGTGCAACCCGCTCGAGAGGCCCTTGTTGTGCAATTCAGCAACCTTCTTGAGCAAGAAATTGGAGATATGAGAGAAGGGCAGATGAATTATATACCTCCTCATCGTCTCAAGTCACTAGTTCACCAAGCGGTGGCCTACCAGGTAGAGTTTTCCCGCTATCACCCGAAAAAGGGTAGGTGCTATGAGAATGATTGCGGATTAACTAATGCCTTTCACAGCACCTCGCGTATCTAGCTTGCTCTATGACTATGAGTCCTTTGTCTGTCCAAACGCTATCATGTCGACCTTTCGAGGGCATCGGAAAAATGTCAAGGCCCTCGCATGGGTGGGTCTTGAGGGTCGATCTATTGCAAGTGGCTCTAGCGATGGAACTATTCGTCTCTGGAGAACATCTACAGCGCAGCAAGAAGCCATCTTGGAGCATGGAAGCAGAGTTTGGGACGTCGCCTCCACAGAATCTGGCGATGTGATAGCAAGTGCCGGGGGCAATGCACTGGTCAAGCTTTGGAGCACGGCGACTAAGGCTAACATTGCCACCTTAGGTACCGGACGCAGCGAGACACCAGCAGTGGTAACATCTGGAGACATATATAGCTGTGCATTCGATGGTCCTGGTCATCAACTATTAACAGGAGGCTACGACAAGATCGTACGTCTATACGATGTGGCTTCCAACACGCTTGTCAAGACGTTCACTGGTCATGGCCTAGGAGTCAGCAGTGTGACATTTGACCCCGCTACACGACTAGCAGTCACAGCAAGTAAGGACTGCAGCGTACGATTGTGGGATTTGAATTCCGGTCTATGTGTTCGGACAGTATATGGCCATTTGGGCGAAGTGACTAGCGTAGAGCTCAACGAAAGTGGCAAAGAAATGCTGACGGCTAGCAAAGACAATAGCAGTATGCTTCACGATATGCGCACGCTCAAACCTCGACAACGTTTCAAGGGAGCTCAGAATACCCGGGCCAACTTTGTGCGAGCTTCATTTGCTCACAACAGTCTGATTGCCAGTGGTAGCGAGGACGGGAATGTTCTTCTTTGGGATCAAGAAAGCTCAGAGTGTCTTCAAACTCTGCCTGGACATGGTGGCGGTACTGTATACTGCGCTGTAAGTATCTGTATACATGTTCTGTGAGTTCTGACAAATCTTTCTCTCAGCGATGGAACAAAGCCCAATCGTTGCTGGCGTCCTGTGGAGACGACGGAAGTCTGCGAACATGGTACTGGGATGAAGATGGACAAGAGCGCCTGGAACAGCTGGAGCAAGAGCGTGACACCCGAAAGCAATTTTAGCTAAACATGTAACATACTTTCTAGCGGTGGCTGTCGTCGCGAGCTTGGAGGGAAAAGATAGACATAGTATAATCAAAATACAGTGATACAAATGAAAAAAAGAGTCCCATCGAGTTTCACAGGCGTTGGCGAAGGCCTTTATATGAAAGACAGAAATCATGACGAAGTGATCAGCCGTCGAGGATGAAAAGTGGTGTTGGAAGCCTGATCGAATGGGGCCCTGCCCGTGCCCCGAATAGTGTACAAACGATCTCCGTCCTCCTCCTCGCTCCCCTCATAGTTCATCTGATGAAGGCTCTCGTCATCTTCTTCATGATCACCTCCGATGTCAGAATGATGGCCAGTCTGATGGCGCGGATCCCCATGACCACTGTGGCCCTTCTTACGCGCGCTATCTTGGCTATCATCGTCGTTCCCTCCCTCGTGGCTCTTTTTTCCACACCCCTGCAAATACATTATTAGTTATGCCTTTCACATATTGTCTGTACAATTACCTTGACAAGAATATGTCGCTTGAGTGCATCCTTGCGGCTGAAGCTCTTACCACACCACGCGCAAGGGTAAGGGCGGACGCTCAGATGACCGCGTTGATGGCGCTTTAAGTCGTGATTGCGAGCAAATCTTGCCGGGCATTGACTACAAGCGAAAACACGGGGCTGACTGCTTAGCACTCGCGGAGCCGATCGAGGTCTTTTCCCAGACAAAGGTATTTGTCCCTCCTGGGCAATACTTGCGACTTCCATTGGCTGGCCACTGTTATGATCGTACATTGCATGATGTCTCTGTTCCGTATGTGATGCGACAATGCTACCAGGAGGGGTATAGCTATAGTAGGAATCGTCGTTGTGATGCTGCATGGCGTAGTACGCCGAAGTTGAGGGAGATTTCATGTTCGAATCAGCCTGCCATGGAGGGGCACGGGGGGCAGAGGATGTATTGCCATAATAGTAGGCTATTCCTTCGCTCTGAACGCGGATTGCGCCTGCTCGTGAGGTTTCCGAAGTGTAATGTTGCGTATCACGGCCTGGAAGACAAGCAGACTGTGCCGGTCCTGCAATGGCGCCGCGACGCTCCGCTACACCACTTAGCATCGGAATAGGGAGGTGTGCATCAGGTCCTGGAGGGACGTGCTTCGAATGGCCCATGGTGAAACTAGACCTTCTTCCGAGCGTTGGCGAAGGACCTCTGCTAGGTAGTTCCTCTTCGCTGTTTGGCAAACGCATAGGAGGAAAAGGCAAATGAGGACCAGTGCTTGCCCCACTCACCGCTCCTCGTCTCATGGGAACGGCCGAACTGAGAGGAGGGAGAGTGATATCACCCATACTTCCACTCAAGCCACCTTGTCTAGCCCGAGGAGGAAGACGAGGCGATACGTAAGGAGAGGAGAGTTCGGATGACAGAGGGCTATCCAAGTCTGGATGTTCAATACGAGGGAGTGTAGCAGAAGGTCGCGAATGGACTTCTACAGGGACGGAATTAGTTCATGAATGGATCTACTGTCGCTTTGTATCATACCTTGGGAATATCCACTCGAGTTTGGGGCTGTCGAGGTACGAGGAGGGATTGAGGAAGACGAGGGGCCCGGATAAGGTTGCGCAAGGTGGGCGTACGTTGGTGAAGAGACACGAGGAGATCGTTGATGGCCATCTCCTAGTTGTGCCATTATCACGTCTATGCAGTCAACGTGTCTAGGCGAATAGTGTGCAGAGAAAGTGTTGTTCAACGCCACAAATTCGATGCAACGGCAACGAGCGGTGATATCGTAGAAGCACTCGTAAATTAACCCTGTCAATCAATAATGCTGGGCAGCGCAAATCAGCGCGGTTCACAGCGTGCCAGTTGACGAAGGGTGAGAGATGCTATAGGGACGCAGAAAAGACCATAGGACCTGCAGGAGAATTGTGGCTTTCTAAATGGTGAGCAAGAAATGGATTGACAGACAGGGAAGCGACCGACCATGAGTGTGGCACGATCTCTCACCGGAAAAACAGGAACAGGGGAAATGTTACCTCTGCAGATTTCATATTAGCCACACGCATACGCATTGCATACGTTCGCCCTACCGCCCAGTCCGTGCGGAGCATTTAGCAGCGATACGCGTTCCTATTGTTTTGCGGCCTCAGATGAAGAGGATAGGAATATGTGGAAAGTGGGTCTAGACTCGCTAAATATGTCGCATATGACCCCGCCCGAGCTCTCCGTCGGATAAAGATCACGTGCTATTTATTGTGAAGTGGAATGGGTGGTCCATGCATGGTGTTCTTGAGGCACGACAGCCAATGGAGAGACCATCACAGAATGTCGGCCCCCGAGCAGGTTTTACAGTTCGCTCCATTTGCTTCGCAGATTTCGCCGTCATTCTGGACTTCCTTGGCTTCTTTAAAACTAGATGAGCTTCAATTGTCGGATTCCAAAATTTCCGTGGCAGCTCGATATTCGACAGGAAAGTCCACCTACGATCGAACATCTGGAGACACCATTCACTTGCCGGTCAATCTACATCTGGATAGTGACAGTCTAGATCAGAGCTTCGCAACCAAAGATCTTGCCAATGAGGATCCCTTCACTGTGAGAGTGAAGGGGTCGCTTAAGAATTTCAACACGATTGAAGATTTCAAGAAAGCAGACAAAGCCGCGCTGCTGCAGGAGTTGGGCGATGAGATAATCAGAGCAATCTTGCATGAGGATGATCCTCTATCTGCCTTGGAAAGCTTTGCTATCCTGAGCTATGCCGATTTGAAAAGATATAAATTCATCTACTGGTTTGCCTTCCCGGCGCTGGTGGCTCAACCCGCCTGGCGCATCACTGGTGCATTCGAGAATGCGACGCAAGCCTTTCGCGAGACATTTGTGAGTAAAGCAAGGTGTACAGAGATAAGTATTTTATTGGCGTAAAATACTGCTATAGCACACAATGGCTGCAAACATTGCTCAAAGAAAGAATAAGGATCATAATTACTTTCTGATTCATCCAAATGGACAGATCGGCTCCGTCATGGAATTCGATCAATTTTTCCTAGGAGTGGAGAAAAGCGATGTAAGTGCTTTCATAATTGCAGAAGTATGTGTCTGAACATTTTCCATTAGAGGATTGTGGGATTCATTGACCCCTCGCCATATCCATCCACTCCGGGTTGGCCTCTGCGAAACTTACTCACCTTACTCAGAGTGCGTTTCAAGGTAGATAGGATCCGTGTTATTTGTTGGAAGGACGAATCGGGTGCAAATCCGTCGAAAAGTGTCGTTCTGAGCGTGGCATGTATTGATGAAAACGCTCCGAGCGCTGTACCTGGTGGCTCCAGTATCAACAGCACGTCTTCCGCATCTCTTCCCGTTGCCACCAGCACATCGACCACGCAACCAATTGTTGTGGGATGGGAACGAAACACTAGTGGAAAACTGGCTCCAAAGATGGCGGACCTTGGTCCACTCATGGATCCATCAAGACTGGCCGATCAAGCCGTCAACCTGAATCTCAAGCTAATGCGTTGGAGGATTCTCCTTGAGATCAACTTAGACAAAGTACAGTCAACCCGCTGCCTTTTGCTTGGAGCAGGCACATTAGGCTGCTACGTAGCAAGGAATCTTCTTGTGGGTGCTGTCTCTTTTTGCGGTTACCTCTCTTTACATCGTATTTTATAGGGTTGGGGTGTGCGGCACATCACATTTGTCGATTCGTCTACCGTCTCATTTTCCAATCCAGTGAGACAACCTCTTTTTGAGTTCGCTGACTGTCTTCATGGTGGAAAGCCCAAAGCACAATGCGCTTCTGATGCCCTTCGCAAGATATACCCAGGCGTGAATTCGCAAGGTTTTCAAGTCAATATTCCCATGCCTGGACACCCGATCCCGGCCGCGAACGTAAGTCAAGTCCGTCAAGATGTTCAAGAGCTTGATCGCCTGGTGGACGGACACGATGTAATTTATCTTTTGATGGACTCCCGGGAGTCCCGCTGGCTCCCTACAGTCCTTGGGGCAATCAAAGGCAAGGTAAGTTCTCTCCTGGTCACAATGTAGCTCTCTCATACCAGATTAAGATCGTCATAAATACCGCTCTTGGATTTGACAGCTTCCTTGCAATGCGGCATGGTGCCAATCCATCACAGCACGCCGAGCATCCCAACTCCACTCGGTTAGGATGTTACTTTTGCAATGACGTGGTGGCGCCCACTGATGTACGTGTCTAATCCGTATCGTCTGACGACCCTGATGATCTCGCAGTCACTCTCCGATAGAACATTGGATCAAATGTGCACAGTCTCTCGACCGGGACTTGCGGCAATAGCGAGCGCCATTACAGCGGAGCTTACTGTATCATTACTTCAGCACCCACTCACAAATTTAGCTCCAGCGTATTCCACCTCGTCACATGGCGTCACGGTACAATCAAAAGACTCCTCTTCTATCCTTGGTCGTTTACCCCATCAAATTCGCGGGACACTCTTTGACTTTTCCAATCTCATGATACATGGACCTGCTTATGAGCGATGCACTGCATGCAGCACCACCATACTGGACACATACCGTAAAGACCCTTTTGGAGTTGTGCAAAAAGCATGTAACGACGAAGGATTCTTAAGAACGGTGACAGGTCTCGATAAGCTCTACGATGCCACAGATGATGTGGAAGTGGATTGGAGCGAGGAAGAGGAAGAAGATGTACTGTAATTATGACATTGGCTACGATTAATCTACATGAATTGGCAGAGCTGCCTGTCCTATGACTTGTTCTGCATTCTCGTTATTGGTACATATCAACGTGCCAAAGTACGATCCTCGTGTCAAGAATGAAAGTCCAATACTCAATGTGTGAGATTTGGAAGGTATTAGAGACGCAATGTGGCCCTGCAAGTGGCCACTTGTACATAGAACTTGTTGATTGCTTTGGCGATCGTCAGCCCAGGGTAAGAGGCGATAATTGGCGGAAATAGGCTTATCCAAGTGGTTTGTGAACGTAGCTTGAACCTGGATAAACTCGTTTGCCCTTGCAAAGTATTGCATGTCCTTGGCTTCAGATGAGTGCGTGTTCAAAGTAAGCTGCAGGGTGATCGAGATGGTATCTTCGTATAGAGAATCAATGATCTTTGTATTGTCGAGGCGCAAGCCGGTCAGCGCGACCGTTCCATGAACACCGCTGTGTACATCGCGCCAGGAACAGGAGCCGCTATCTGTTGAACCGAACAAATGATGGAGAAGAGAGTGACGTGCCCAAAATAGTAGTCGCTGCTTCTCACTTTCCTCTTTCGATTGTTGCACACGGGACACCACGAATTGTCTCTCGATGAGAGATGGTATTTCGTCCCGAAGCGTCTTGCGCATCGTCGCGGGAAGGCGGTGAATAATCATGTGCAACCTGGTAGATGCATGTGCCGGCAGTAGTTTCACATTCTCATACGTGCTGGAGTCAAAACCTTGTTGAGTAGGTAAACGAATTTCTACTGTGGATGGGTGCGCATTATGTGCTGCCATTGAAATAAGCACGGAACCCGTCTTTTGATTGTCAGCGGGAACATGGGCTACGTCCAAACTATCCAAGTATACCGTAGGAAGGACACGGACATTGAAGGAGAAGACAGCCTCTCGAACCCAAAATTGATCGCGACCCATCTCCTTGCCTTCGGCCACATTGCCATAAAGTATGCGAATGCTTGCTTGGTGAACATCAATCTTGCCGTGTACAGAAAAAGCAAACGTCTTATAGTGACCCGGCTCAATCGTGTTACTGAAACCATCTGGATTGGCTAATGTAATGAAGGGCTGGTGAAGTAGATCATGTTCCAGCTCGTATTTGTCTGGAGCATCCAATTGACCTTCTGACAGAAGTTCGACAGCATCGCGTTGTGCGTTGTCATCAAAGACAAAGTGTATATGATCAACTTTCAATCCACTTCGATTGTGCAGTTGCAGAGTGACCAGCCGTTCTTCTCCGTCGCACATGGCCACCGTTCCGTTGCGGAGTATCGATGACGGATGAATACTGAGAAGGGGAACTTTGGCAATTACAGATAAGATCCACGAGGCCTCTGTCTTTCTCGTCCAAGCTTTCGGTAAACGTCCCTGGCCGGTGCTTGCACTCCCTCGAGCATCCAACCCATAGCGTTTAGTCCGTGTCCATCGATCTTCCACATCACTCTTGGCCTTAATGAGCGTCTTCTCGTTGCTGTGCTGAATATGCTCCAAAGTAAACGTCCGCTCTGCGCAGTATGGCAGTTTGATCGACACTCCTTTCACCATGATCTTTCCTTGCCCTCGAGGTATTCCGGAAAGTCGCACGCCGTGAAGTGACGAAGGAGGGAGAGTAATGGCAGTCCTTTTGGCCGACTCAAATTTAGGACAGAGGTTTCCTACGCCCACGAGTTCGAGATGCATGCTCTCCACTTCTATAGGCACCAGAAGTGGATTCTGCAGCATGACGACAAAGGAAGAAGCCTCGTCTTCCACGAGAACATCGTCCTTTGTGGAAACTTCTGACGCAGAGATATGTCTCTTCTCTTGCCATGCAGCTCGAGTATGAGATTTTTGATGAGTGCCCCTAGCATCAGCGATGTCAGCTTTGCTTGGATGACTCGCGGCGCTTGGATCGAGAGTGATCGAGACAAGAAGGTCGCGTGGTCCCCAGTACTGAAGCATCGCCGACGTATCCTTTGTGTCAATTTTTTTCATGATTGAAGCAATGCCATTCTTCAGCTTCATTTGGTCCTCTGCAGACATCATTGGCCAGAAGTCTCTCAAGAGAATCAAGGCAAAGAAGAGCAAAGCCTCGTTGTCCTGTAGCATTTCACAGATCGATATAGTGTCCTTAAGGACCATAATTTGTTGTTCCGTCCATCCAAATGGTGGTTCATCGGGAGGATCATTCGCTGCAGCAAGACGGCTCGCTGCTTCTTCTTGGGAGTGTTTTTGCCATGCATCATTTCCCTGCAAAGAAGACATTGCATAGCTCCAACTTGCACGATTCCGATTGACCATAGGAGAACTGAGATGCTTCCCACTCTTGGCATCCGCTGATGCTCTGTAAAGAATGTGTGTTTTTGCGAGGTCGATCAGTGGGCCATACTGGATATTAATACCATACGTTTGACAGATCTGCAGTGCAAGAACCAGGATAGAGTCGGAACCGTGCCCAGCTCCCACCGTGATTGTTTGTGTCGTCATCGTACCTAAGGAAGCATTACCAGACTTCAATGCCTCACTACTGGGGGCTGCTGCTTCCTTTTGCATGTGAATACCCTGAGCAATGAGAGCAATAACGAGCGCTTGGAGGCGTTGAATGGCGTACGTTTCTTTACGTGTATATCCAATGCATCCAAATATGGCAGCAATGCTAGCATAGAGATGAAGCTGATCCAGCAGCTTTAAGGCATTGGTTGAGCTGTTGGTCAGAGCTTCGCTGGCCGGGGTGGAAATGTCGCTCCGTTCGATCCCACTGGCTGTGCTGTGTTGCATGTACACAGCAACAGTGGGGCGAGTTGTTTCTGCTAGAGCTGGTGGCACACCTCCAATCAATAGTTGATCAAATGTTTCTGCATTCCATCCTCCGGATGCCCAAATGGCGAGTAGGAACCGCGAATACGCAAGGCATGCAGAGGTATGGATGAGAGGATGTGTGTAGTCTCTTGGAGTATCTGGAGTGACGCTTCGCATCGTTTCCAAAAGATAAGATGGAGGTGCAAGGCATTTGCCATACATTCGCAGGGCGAGCGTGTAAGCTTCGGCAATGTCAGCCCATGGATACTGAGCGAATATGCGCTGCTCCGTAGAAGCTTTATCCTTTTCCTTTTCTTTGGTTCCTCCGAGCGGTAGATGTAGCGAAGGTGCTCTCTCTTCCACAAGACCACCCATTCGTGCGACGAGGACGCGGGCTACAGCCCAACCTTCTAGGGCGCTTGCATACCATACAGCATCTTGACCGCCTGCCAGCGCCCTTTCCTTTCCAAGAAGACTCATACAGCTATCGTAACCTTGCAGAGCACTCCATAGGTCGCCGATAAGAAGATGATAGTCTGCTTTTATCTTTGCGTATCTACCAGATCCGGTTGCTCCCCCGCTTATGATGCTTTGCATAGCCTTACTACCGCGAGACGTTTTTCGTGAGGTTTCATCGTGGGCGGAAAAGGAGCTGAAGAGTGCAGATGCCCGGCTTGCCGCACTACTGGCTGCTGCTCCCATGCTACTTGTGGACGATTTGTTTGCCACAGCCGATTGAGCGACAGAACCGAGCGCACCATCCAGCGTTTCACGCGGCGTTTCCAAAGGCTTACCCTGTAAGTCCTTCACAAAAGTGCCAAGTCCCTCGATCAATGCACTGACAAGCTCTGGTATCAGAGTTTTGAGGTAAAATCGAACATCTTTCATGTCCTTGCGGACAGCGGGGAAGACATAAAGGCCAGCGTGACCGCGACCAGAGAACCCGGAGGTTGTTGCCGCCGATGAATCCAGAGCCTTGGCGTTCGACGAAGACTGATTTTCATCCACAGAAGCCTCCTGCATGCTGCTTAGGTCCATTGTTTGAGGACGAGCTGCCCCAGTGTCGAAAGCAAAGACCCGATGAACAACAGCGCTAGGGTGCAGCTGCCTCAGAGCAGAAGGTGCTTGCTCCAATTGAGCGACTACTTCTGGATCACCATTGCTAGATGCCAGGCCGAGGACACCTAATACCTGTCTATGGATGTTGAAGGGAGACAGGAAGGAGTGACTTGGATCATATGATGTCACAAAGCTTAGGTGGACTTCGCCTCCTCTTGCTAAGGGAGAATGGGTGGCTAGTTCGGACGATTAGATATACGGGCCAGCACTTTCACGAGATGCTACTCACGAATCGATTCCGCAAGGACAGAATTGCTGGGAAGGTCCGCAAGGCGAATCGTCTCAATTCTTCGAATCACACTCGTCATTCGCTCAAATTCGTCCGGCTTCACATGACTCGTAGCTGGTGTCAGCAAGATACGGATCATGGCCGGTGCTGCAAAAGACCGGCCACCAACTGGCGTAGCTGTTGGTGCGGCCATGTTTCTTGCATCGTCGCCTCCTGTGAGTCTCTCCAATAGGGAGGGCGATGAGGAGGACGACATGATGGTGTGCAGACCATGTCGACAATGCATGTAGGCCCGCCCTAGTCTTCTCATATGGCCCATGCGCCATTTAGATGCGCGCACCAAGGAAGATCGAATCAAGATGAATTTCGAGACGAGATACTTTACATGAGTTGAGCGACCGAAGGGAGAAAAGAACATGATGTACAGTGATGTAGGGGAACATCATGTTTTTCTCGTGAGTTGTAGTCAGAAACAAGTACAAGGATGAAAAAATGAGAAAAAAGTCCATTACTGTTCTTATTATGTCCGCCAGCCATAAGACGTTTGAGGTGAGTGAAGGAGCCCCGTAGTGTGATTCGAGACTATTTCATTCTCCGTCGTATCGTAGAAGGCAAGCGGACGGCTTCTCTGTTCAGCTGTAGGTGGGCTCCTAGGAAGCAAAGGGTGTTGAATTGGCGGAGTAGAATAGCCTTCTTCACTGCCGCTGCCAGAATGGGAGCCGTCAAAGTAGCCGGCATTAGCTTGGAATCTAGATGGACTGACAGAGCGACTAGTTGAGTAGTTGGATCCAGCCCCATCGATTGGATCCGTGATAGAGCGTTGTAGGTCATACATTCCTCGACTTCTAGGCATATCTATCGTCGTCGTCGTTGGTTTCGACGGTGAGGATCGACCAAGCCCGTGTGAGTCTACTGGGCGTGGAGGCATGGCTTTGTTGCGACCCTTACCAGGGTAGTACTCGTTTTGTTTGTCAAGACTACGGTTGCGTGACAAATCCGTGCCTCGACCGACGGTCGTGCTGTTTCTGTATGAATAGGGAACGTGGCCTGCCGACACATTCGGTCGTCCATACATAGGCTTCTGATGCCCGAATGGTGTAGTAGGTACGCTGCTTTCGGAGCCGCTATCGTTGAGTGCCCCCGGGAGAAGAGGAACAGCGAGAATACTTGCCATGCTTGGTTGATGCGTCGGTCCTGGCCTCGGCGAATCGTACTTAGAATATACTGAGTACCCTCTCGACGCTCTTGAGGGACGGTCCGAGCTGACCTTGGGGCCCACATACTTTGGTTTGCGCAGCGCATCGCTCGCCATGGTGCCCGAAATTAGCTGACTTCTGCTATCAACTGTCCCATTACTGTGTGTCGAAGAGATGCCTTGACGCCCTTTCCGATCAGTACGATCACTAAGATCTCGACGGCCTGCACCTCGTAAACGGAGCTCTGTTCGTGCTCGTGCGCGCTCTTGCATCACAGTCCGGGATCCGGATGCAAAACGAATATTCCAAACACTGAGCAAAACACACATTAATGCTACACCCAGAGTCACGGCAATGAGAAGGATGGCGTCCAGAGGCACCTTATGATTGATCGTTATTATGTCGCTGTCTATAAGAGCAGGTTTCCGCTTGTTGAGGAGAGGTGCAGCCCTTGCGGTGAGGGCAAGCCCAAGAATGAAAACTCCAAAAGTTTTGACGTGCATGTTGAGAAGGATCTTCCCTACGAGCGAAGCACGTTGGCCCAGTGCAAGATATAGTCTGTTATCGTTATGACAGTCCTTGCAGGCGACACAACATGGGCGGATGGTCGTCGTGGGGCCTAGATTTCGTAGAGTACGAGAATGGGACGCGAAGGTAGGATGATGCCGTTCTGACTGGAAATAGATGCTCCCGTAACGATCAACAGACAAGTTGGATAATAAAATACTGACACTTGGTTTCTCAATAGAAAATTGAAGCCATGTGCGATTTACGAGTTCCTCTTAGCTCCGATCCAGTTTACACTCGCTCAGCGCCTTAGGCTGTACGCCATCGCGTTGCAGCAGTTTTGCCTAGCGAAAATGTTATACTGCGAGTAAGGGTCCCCCCCTTTTGAAACCCACGAATGAACAGTGTTATATTGCACGCCCATCGGTATTAGAAAAGGGTCGTGATTCACTGCCACATACTTTGTTCTTTAAATATGCACAATTTGCAAATGACGGCCGGGACTAGAAATACATAAGAGTAACATGGTTTTATCTCATGGAGTCTTTTCGAAGGGCAATTTAAACTTCGAGTCGGGCCAGATATCCGTGAAATACTTTTGTAGATGCCGGCGAATTTCGTTCACCCCATCCGCAATGTCATCATTGATGCAAAGGTAGGAGAATTGAGATGCTCGTGTTAAGCGAGTAAGTCGATCAAGCACGAACTTTGCCCCACTGGGGTGACGCAACATCTCAAATCTGGATGGCGTATGTCCAATAACGTACGAATAGCGAGACAGGAGCTCCACGGCGAACATGCGTCGACTCGGGTTGGCTCGACGATCTGTAGGATTGGCATGATCAAGTCTGTTGTCTGCTGCTACAGCAGTTAGAGAAAAATTCGTTCCTCGCCAATCATTTGTCAGTGGCAGGTGATATGCTTCTGCAGGACCGGTATCCCCTTTTCTAGTGCTTTGATTTTGTTGTCTGTGAGCATGACCAAGAGGGAATTGATATGTCTCTGAAGGCAAAAAAGCCTCTAATCCTTTTGAGCCACTGAGACCGACAAAGTGCATCACAAGACAATTCCCACACTGCTCGAATCATCAGTGCAAACTTAGCATTACGCTACTTGATCTCACCTCGGGCTTGACAAAAGCAAAGTGCTTAAATATCGTATCAGTATCTCGGATCAGCGTCTTCTCCCGCCTGGTCCGCGGCAAACAGACTTCGAGATCGATATGGCAAAAGTCATATTGAAACCTGTCGCGATCTTTCGGAATGCGCTGTGCACCAGGAAGAAACTTCGGCGGGCCATTCTTTAAGAACAGTCTGGTGTTGGCCGAATAGTTTTGATCAGGGAATATGTACGGATAACCATCAAATGACGAGAATCGATATTCTGATTTGAGTGCTGGAGGAAATTTTGCGTTCTTTAAGGCGGATGCGACAGATGCCTCTTCCAGCGTGCTCCGATGGGGTAACTTGACAGGTATAGATGCCTGAGAGTCGGTAGTGCCTAACAAACGCAGGGCATGGGAAAATTCATCCTCGTCCAAAATTCCATCTCCATTTACGTCAAGTTTTGCTATCAGAAGACTCCACAGCAATGCTTCTCGGTGTCTTTCCACAATGAGACCGTAGCTCATCTAAAGTCAAGCCAGTCAGATTCAATTTCGAGCAAGCAGATAGAACAACTCACTGCGTGGCTATTGATTACCAGACCATCACCCCGGAAACGCCTTCGGCTTGCTTCTTCGTATTCTCTCTTGAACATGGCTTTGCTCTCAAGGACAAGAGGAAGCAATTGACTCTTGAACATATGGGCTGGATAGCTCTGGTGCTTGGTACCGAAACGCCTAGACAATAATCCAACAGTGTATTCGATACCAGTACTCTCATCACCTAAATTTGGTCGGTCATTTCCGTGGTACATGCGACTAAACTCTAGATGCAGGACTGATCCATACTATTAGAAAAGTGTGAGACTTGTTTCAAAATAAACTTCTTCGACCATCTTACCAGAGGTGTATAAAAATCGCCTGTCGATAATGCGCCGGTGACAAACATATCGTCCGAAGAAAGAAAATACTTAGGGGCTGTGTGAATAGCGATATCAGGTAGGGATCGACCTAGCTCACAATTTCTGAGAGACCAGGAACGTTTGTTCCTAACACAGCCTCTGCTGCAGTTGATGAAAAAGTTGGGAGACGTTCCATTTTCCATTCTTCGACATCCGTTGCAGCTTCAAAAGGGGCAAATACCTCCCAATCTATTCGTCATTACCACACAAACTCAGTATTGTCAGGGAAAACAAGTGTATACGCACCGTGATGAATTCGAAGAGCAACAGTGTCGTTGAGGTTCTGAGCGCCAAAGCCTACATGAGCTGATTGTGTATCAAGCCATTGTGGAATTTGACCCCTTCGACCTTCAAATAATCGGTCCTCGAGACCTTCCTCTACAGCTTTCTGAGAGCTTTCTGGGGTGTCCCAGAAATCTGTAGAAATTACGTGATGAGTACCTAGATATCGGTTCAGACTAGCCCTTGAGCTTCGAACGTTGTACAAAAGCTCATTAAGCTCTCGGTAGTGGTTGTCTGAATTTTGCAGATTATTGGCTGCATTGTACTGCCCAGCCCGGGAAAGTCTTCTCGCTATTCTGATGGACGGACGAATGTTTTTCTCGGTGATGTGTTTGCTGAAATGCTCGCGATTAGCTTTGTGACGAGGGTCGGATCCATTAACTATGTAGTAATGTGTCAGTAATCTAAGGGTACTGAAGTATGAACTTACCCCATAGAGTGATGCCATCTATCCGTACATATTTGCTGAAGTCTAATACATCGGGGAGTTGTCCCTTGGAAATCCATCTGTCTAATGCCTTGGCATTAAATGCTTGAAGCGCCTTGATTGGAATTACATCTGTGGGAACAGATGGGAACATATTATTACAACATGGGTACTCTTGAACATTTTTTCCGTATTCTTCGGCGACGTCCACAGCACCAGCACCCTCCTGAGCCATAAATCTGGAGCTGCGTTTGCCTTTCAGGAGCAAGTATCCAATCGCAAGGGAGAGGGAGCACAACACCAAGATGGAGAGCAGCCACCGCCGCCATCGGCTGCTTCTCCGGACATGCGCCCATCGTGCTCTAGCAAAGTTGGAAGCTTGATCCTCTCTTTCGTCCCTCAAAGAAGAAGCAAGGTACCTCTTCAGTGGAATCACGTTCTCCTCAGCACCACAGTGATCGTCTTCGCCACTTGGCAGGGGATCATACTGTCCAAAGTCACCACGGATGGCACTAAGCAACTTGGAGGTCATCACCAGCCTCCACTGAAGCGGTTAAAGATACTGATAGAAAGGAGAGCGATCAACTTTTATCACCTGCCATAATCTGTTGCCTACTTTACAGATACGAATGAACACAGCATCGGCATAGTACATCAATGCATCCCTAAGACTAGTCTACGTCCGTAGATACAGAATTTTTTAAAGAATTTTTGAACCTGCATAGGTCGTGTGCCTTTTCTTCAAGACTAGCGCAAGTCCCATTTATATCCAACACATGCCGAACTGCCGTAGATGGCGTCGCCTTAGGTTATAGGAGGTCCCCTCACCAAAAGCATGAGGAAAGTGTTGTTCATGTGCCAATACCATTCTCTCTTCTCATAAATCACTACAGCTATGAAGATGATAATCATCCGTTTGGTGCTACGTCGATACTGAGAGTGATCTCCGTGGACTCCGTTTGAGCACGTGCTAGCTCTGCTGTAGATCATCCCTCTCAAAGGAACTGGACCTCATGAGAAGACGTAAAGTTGACTTTCTGAAGATTGTGGTGTAATTCTCTTCACTGGACGAGATATAAAATCTCTCTGGCTCATATACGGAAAAGGCGGGGGTGTTCCCGTTTTACGAGACCAAGATCACGAAACAACATGCAGCCACCTATGAGAATGAAAACATTTGGCGCGCTAAAAAGAGTAATCAAGTGCCAACTTCGAATAGAAAATGTAAATGGCATAACGTACTCTGAAGATGTGGGGAAAGTATTTGATGCCTCAGCGCGGAGTGCAGATGGGTTGTAAAAATTAACGTCACTCCAATTACGAAAGAGACGTCTAAACGCAGCCTCTGTGAGCAAACGGACGCATCGGAGTCATTTGCATACAATCATGCGTCTGTTCATGCCAGCATTGTGCAAAGTATTTAAGCCTTGACAGACCAACACATCTGCGCTTTACATTCCCTCGTTCATACAGATAGCATGGTGGAAACTGACCTCATCAACACTATTTCTCAAGGCATACGCTGGGTTATGTCCTCAGCTTCAAATGCTTTTGTAACCTCAGTGGCTGCAATTGTAGGTGCACATTACCATTGTAAAGAATGAGTCTCACGCCACCCTCCATAAGGTATTGGTTCATCTTATTCCTTTCATAGCTCAGCCTCATCTTTGGGCTATTCCTGGCCCATTCCTGGCTAAGTTCAGTGATGTCTGGTTATTGAGACAGGCCCAGAAAGGCAAACGCTATGAAACAGTGCACAAGCTGCACAAGATATATGGTATGTGATTGACCCGATCGTTCATCTCATTGTAACACATTATTGTAGGCCCGCTCGTGCGGATAGCTCCGAATCATGTCTCCATTGCTGATCCAGATGCGCTGGAGGCCGTATATGGCCACGGAAAGGGTACGACCAAGCCCGAATTCTATGATGGTGAGTGTTCCATGTGCATAGAAGGCAGACCGAGAACTGACCGCCGCGATTCTAAGCTTTTGTTCCTCCAAAGCCTGCAGTGCGTGGACTGTTTAATACGAGGGATCGAACCGAACATACTCGTAAGCGAAAGGTAAGGATTCGATGTGTGTAAACGAAGTGTACTTATAAACCCGCAGATCGTCTCACACACGTTTGCACCGAAGAGCATTCTTGCATTTGAGCCGTTCATTCGACGTGAAATCCAATTGCTCCTAGATCGATGGGATGAATTCTGCCAAAAGGCGGAAAAAGAGAATACACCTGGACCCCGCGGTCTGAGTGGACGAGCCTGGCTCGACTCTTTGATGTGGTTGAATTTCTTTGCTTTCGACACCATTGGTGATTTAGCATTCGGAAAACGTGAGTCCGTCACAGGCTGCTGATTCTTGCACTGACACACTCTATCTTCAATAGCATTCGGCATGCTGGAAAAAGGAGCAGATGAAGCTCGGGTCGAGATCGAAGACGCAAGTGGCAAGATCAATGTGACTTCTTGTTCCGCTGTACAGATCATCAATGAGCGAGGGGAATACTCTGCCACACTTGGCCTGGCACCGCTTTGGGTTCGACCGTACTTGGCGCAGCTTCCCTGGTTCAAGACTCGCTTGGCTTCCGTGAAAAAGTTGACTGGAATCGCTACGGCTCGGGTCAATGAGCGTCTAGAACACGGAAGTGACCGTGAAGATTTACTTGCCAAGCTCCAAAATGCGAAAGACGACCGTGGAGAACAAATGGGAAAGATGGAATTAATTTGCGAGGCACTCACGCAACTCATTGCTGGATCTGACACGACGTCTAATACGAGCTGTGCGATTCTGTACCACCTTTGCACAAATCCTCGAGCAATGAAGAAGCTTCAAGCGGAGCTCGATGAAGCCCTGAGAGACTCGGAAGATGTACCTTATCATACTGAGGTGCAAGAGCTCCCCTACCTTCAGGCTGTTCTGTCGGAATCGCTTCGATTCCACTCAACTTCGGCCATGGGTCTTCCAAGATGTGTCCCACAATCTGGCGCGACCATCTCCGGGCATCGCTTTTCCGAAGGCTCAGTTGTCAGTGTTCCTGCTTATACGATTCATCGCACTCAATCAGTTTTTGGACAAGATGCAGAAGAATACAATCCAGATCGATGGTTGGCACCTGACGCGAGAAAGCGGTTCGAGAAGGCATTCATACCTTTCAGCGTAGGCCCACGGGCTTGCGTAGGACGCAACGTAGCTATGCAAGAGCTCTCCATTCTCATTGCAGCGATCATACACCGCTATGACATTGTTCTTAAACATCAAGATGAACCGCTCGATACTATTGAAGGCTTCCTTCGTAAGCCTACGACATGTGAAGTCGGCATCAAACTCCGCCAGAAGTAGTGCAAAAATATCCGCTCGATAACCACGTTGTAGTGTAACATTCGTGTACAAAAATATATGTGGATCTTCCAAATCGTACCATTCTCGTCTGCCCATTATGCAACATTGTGCAAAGATGCATGATAACGTGATTAGACGCAGTAACACAGTGTTCGCGTCAAGATACACTCGAGTGGCTCCACACGAGTATGCACGAGACCCTGTTTTCCGACGCATCTGACACTACTTGCGCGTTCGACAGGGAACGTGGCTGTATCTCTCGAGAGAAAGCAGTAGAAAATAAGTAAGCTTCTTTCGGGACGTAGTGGCTGCCGCCCATGGGAAAGACAGACTCGGGCTAAAATCGGAATTCTTGTACACACAATCGCTCGATGGGAGTAGGTAGGTCTTGTTCTGATGTATCGCCTTGCTAGACTAGACCGTCAGGGCAGCCGATCTCCCAAGGGTTATGATGCACTAGTGAGCCGAAAGTCACAATAAGACACTCCAATTGCGGAAGGATTGATTTAAGAATCAGAGCATCTCAGTAAGTCTGCCTTCCACCGCAATAACATTGGCAAAGAGCATCCCAACCATCTGTAGATCAGCTCGTCAGGCTTAAGGCATTCAAGAAAGACAGCGGCACTTTTCTGCCATACGTCAGGCCAAAAATTCGTGAGTTTAGGCAAGTCCAACCAACGATCATATGGCGAACAACAAATAATATCGTTATCATGGCAAATATCATGAGCGACTCTTGCTCGTCGTTCCCAACCGCTACTCTATATGAGACTTCGTACTCGTCCGTAAGGCAGACATCTATCGTCACTACTTCCACTACGGAATTCGGTGAGGTGAGGACATTTCGAAGCACGGTTGTGGAGCCTTCCACTTTAACTCAGGTCATCCCAACAACAGTCTATGGGTTTTCGTGCAATTTACGCTCCCTTCAAACTGCGTTACCATCCCGATATCGCCATCCAAGTCGTATGATGGAGAGCTCTGTGACTGCCGAGACAGACCAATATGGCGGAGTCATAAGTCGTACCATTGTCCGTACCATATCATCCACGGACATATTTACAAGTACCTCTCAGGCTCCTGTGCCGACCCCACCGCAAGCAAATGATGAAAACGAGTTGGATTCAAGAAAGAATTCAGCAAATTCTGGAGCGATCGCCGGAGGAATTATTGGTGGAGTCGTGGCGCTTGCAATCGTTGCAATTGTCATTTGGCTCATGAGAAAAAGACTTCGACGCGAGCGAGATTCAAAACATCTTGATGACATTTTCCGCGATCCATCTTCTGTGGGGTGGAAGGGAGATGAAACGGACTTTGGTTCAGGGGCAGCATTTGCATCGAAGGGTCTCGGCAGACGAAAATCATCCACAATTTTGGATCTGGAGAAGAAGTCGCGAAATGATCAGGAGCACTGGGCAGCTTTGACTTCTGCTGAAGATGAACAAGATGCCAAAGATATCCGCTCATGTACCTCTCCGAGCAGCCGTCAAAGCCTCCGTGCTTTGTCGGCAGCCATGTCTTCATATTCCACTGCTGAACGCAGTCATGGCTCAGAGACGAGTGAAACCCCACAAAGTCATGAAAAAAATTCGCCTAGAAGCAACCAAGATCTCTCGCTGTCTACGGAAAGCCCCAGAAGCTCCACGTCCTCCCCCCAAAAGGAGAGGACGTTGCCAGAATCGGTGGACAGTCTTAAACAAATCGGTACGGCTGAATATGCAATCGAAAAACAGGCTCCCACTCGCACAGCTAGTTTTCACAGCGGGCAACAAGGTTTGCAGCAAGCGCCAACTGAGCGACAATACAGTAGCCTACTTGGAGACTTTTCTGCTCAGCATGCGCGAAAACCAAGAAGTATGAGCACATCTGCATATGTCATTCCTGAATATCCTCAAGGGGCAGTGGAACCTCTTAGACCTGGAAGAAGGTCGGTGTCTCCCATCTACATGTACAATCAACAAGCCGGGTCGCCGACTAGTCCAACATTTTCCTCGACATTGACGCAAGCAATGGGATTGCAAAATCATAGAGGCTCGCAACCTGTCACCCCCTATGCTCTTCCGAGCCCGACTTTCACAGCACATCGGACCTCCACAATTCGTAGCTTCAATGGTGACTACCCACCTTCGCAATACAGTCATTTGGATGTGCACTTGAAGCAAGATGACGGGGAAGGGCATGTTCAGGGAAGTTTGAACGAAAATCGAGGTACGCAAACCCGTCATTGGAGCTTTTCTGGAAATCAGGCAAAGTCGCACTGGGAGCACTGGGAAGCACAAGCAAAGATCCCTGAAGACAACGTCCTGAGCGTTCGCAACGCTGATCCACACGACACTTCGCAGATCGAAGTGACTGGAAGAGCAGAGGAGAAGAGCACTTTGACACCAGGTAATCTCAAATGAGCTATCAGAACAAGATTATTTGCACAATTGTAGCATGTCGTCTCGATCAAGGAGATCTCCTGTGTATTTTAAGTGTATTTGTACAGACGACACAATGAAATGTAGTCTCCTTTCTCGCCTGTGCGCGTGATCTGGAGCGGCGCTCTCTCATTGGCCCGCACGCCAATTATTCATCGAAGGCGAGTTGTTGTATTGTTGTAAAGGCGTATTGTAAAAAAAGGCAAACACGCGCAGGAAGTCGACGTTCTTGCCTCACTACGCAATCGTTGCTCTGAACAACAGCACAGTCAGCGACGCAGCAACATTGTCGAGCAGTGTGCCGGTAGCCACACCACTATTTGTGCTGTTAGATCTGTCAACATCATGCTGCGCTCTGCGGCATCCTCATCTCGCATGGCGATCAACTCGCCATGCGCTTCCGCCCTGCGTTCCACGTCGGCCCTATCCGCTCGCGGTCTTGCTTCTTCGGCATCTCGTTTTCAAGCCAGCGAAGTAAAGCCACCTCCCAAGATGATCAAGCTGACTGTCGACGGAAAGGAAGTTGAAGTAGAGCAAGGGTATGTATACGTGAAACATGGTATTCATCTTGCTTACATTGTCATTCCAGTACGGCATTGATTCAAGCTTGTGAGAAGGCTGGTGCGCAAATTCCTCGGTTCTGCTACCATGAACGGGTATGTGGTGCTGTGACGTCCAATCAAGATTTCTCATAATTCTGCTTCTCTAGTTGTTGGTCGCGGGGAATTGTCGTATGTGCCTTGTGGAGTCCAAGGGAGCGCCCAAACCGTTGGCATCGTGTGCTTTTCCAGCTATGCCTGGTCAACAGATCGTCACCAATTCACCTGTCGTAGCCAAGGCACGTGAAGGTGTTATGGAATTCTTGCTGGCCAATCATCCTCTGGACTGCCCGATCTGTGATTGGGGTGGCGAATGTGACTTGCAAGACCAAAGCATGCGTTATGGCTCAGATCGCTCACGCTTCCACGAAATCTCTGGCAAACGTGCTGTAGAAGACAAAAATCTCGGTCCTCTAGTTAAGACGGTGATGACTCGATGCATCCAATGTACTCGATGCGTCCGATTTGCAAATGATGTCGCTGGCGTGCAAGAGCTTGGATCCACAGGACGTGGCAATGATCTGCAAATTGGTACATATGTCGAGAAAGCCATTGATTCAGAGATGTCCGGAAACCTTGTAGATCTCTGCCCTGTCGGTGCATTGACTTCCAAGCCATACGCTTTCCAGTCACGACCTTGGGAACTGAAGAAAACCGAGTCTGTCGACGTTTTAGATGGCATTGGCAGTAACATCCGCGTAGACTCGCGCGGTGTACAAGTGATGCGTGTCCTTCCTCGCACCAATGATGATGTCAACGAGGAATGGATCAATGATAAAACCCGTTATGCTGTCGATGGTCTCCGATACCAACGTTTGACCGGTCCTCTCATCAAGCAAGGCGATCGCTTTGTTCCAGCGACGTGGCCGGAAGCTTTGACAAGCATCGCTGACGGTCTCGCTGCATCTGGTGCGCAAGGCGATGAGATCAAAGGAATTGCTGGCGCTCTTGCTGATGTCGAGAGTATGGTTGCTCTGAAAGACTTGCTCAACAGACTTGGTTCGGAGAACTTGGCTCTGGATCAACCTGCTGGGCAATTGGCACCTGTTCAGGGAGTCGATTTCCGTTCCGGGTATACTATGAACTCCACCATTCCTGGTATCGAAGAGGCAGATTATATTCTTTTAGTTGGGACCAACCCCCGTCACGAAGGTGCCCTCGTCAACACCAGGATCCGTAAGGCATTTTTGCACAATGGCCTGAATGTCGGTGCAATCGGCGAAAAAGTTGACTTAACGTATGATCATGCCCATCTTGGAACGGACGCAAAGGCTGTGGATGACTTCATTGCCGGTACTAGCAGCTTTGCCAAAGAGTTCCAGAAAGCCAAGAAGCCGATGATCTTGGTCGGAAGCGCGGTGACAGAGCACGTCGATGGACCAGCGATCTTGTCTTCCCTCTCTAAATATATCCAGAAGGAGTCGCATCGCTTCTTGACGCCTGACTGGAATGGCTTCAATATCTTGCAACGCACAGCAAGCAAGGTCGGTGCTTATGACATTGGGTTTGTGCCGAGTCAACAGACTAGCAAGGTCACGCCCAAATTCGTCTACCTACTCAACGCGGATGACTTCTCCCCCGATACCATTCCTAAGGACGCCTTTGTCGTTTACCAAGGACACCATGGCGATGTTGGTGCACAATTTGCTGATGTCTGTCTCCCCGGGTCGGCCTACACTGAAAAGGCAGCCACCTTCGTCAACACCGAAGGTCGTACTCAGCTCACACGCGCAGCTGTTCCGTCTCCTGGCGCCGCTCGTGAGGACTGGAAGGTTGTGCGTGCGCTTTCTGAAGTGCTGGGTGTCACCTTGCCATACGACGAAACTCTGGATATCCGGGATCGTCTATTTGAGATCAGTCCAACCCTTGTTCGATATGATCATGTCGAGCCGACGGGTCAAGCCGCCGTGGCGTTTGCCGAGCTGACAAGACGTCTAGCAAACGTCAAACCCACCGGTGCACCGCTACTGAAACCCATTAGTAACTTCTGGCAAACAGATGCAATCAGTCGTGCAAGCCCCACGATGGCTAAGTGCACTGCGCAATACGTTCACAACATTGACGTAGAAAGCGAGGCCAATAGATTCCTGGGTGCTAGTCTTGGTTGAGGAATTTTGTTTGCACAATGTATCTTTCCTTCGCTTTACTCCAATACAACGTTTACAGGAAGACAGATATTGATTGATTCTCAGATTTGAGCAGTGTCCATTAAAGATAGAGGTACATAAGCCAGACCCTAGTATACTAAGGTGCACAGATATAGCAGAGCCAGTATACAGGAAAAGCGGGAAGTATGAAAAAGGACCTTGGCCCTCCGTATGGGTCAGTAGGTCTATGTATATTTTTATTCAGCCATAGTACGCTTAGCTTGTGCATCTTGCACGACTTGCCTCATTGTCGTTAATAGGTCTCGACTCTTGAGAGGCTTGCTACAATAGCCATCCATTCCGGCCGCAAGGCATCGCTCTTTGTCACCAAGCATAGCGTGTGCAGTTAGAGCAATGATGGGCACTCTTTGCATCTTCTCTCCTTCGCCTCCAAGCTCGTGTTCGAATTCACGAATGAGGCGTGTCGCCTCAATGCCGCCCATGATCGGCATGCTGACATCCATGAGGACGACATCGTAATTACGGTCACGGACCTTCTGAAGTGCTAGTTCACCGTTGTCGACAACTTCAACGCGATGACCCTGGTTGGTAAGGATCTTGCGAGCCAACTTCTGATTGACGAGATTGTCTTCAGCAAGCAAGATGTCATATACAATCTCATTCTGTCCTTCGGTGGGCACACTTGCTGAGCTCTCAAGCGAGGGCAACAAAGCATAGTATAGGTCGAAGAGACTTGTGGGAGAGTTGATGTAGCTCGAGATGCCATAGTCCAGACACTGTGTGAGATTCAGAACAAGCGGGGTGGCAGAAACAAGGTTGATGGGAATGTATCGAAGATGATCGAGGCTTCGGATATCTTCCACGACCGAGAGGTTGTCCGTTACAATCGCATCGATCCGGCCGAGTCTTCGCCTCTGGTTGGAAGCTTCATCGATGGAATGAACTAAGGTCACCCGAAGTCCCAACTCCTCAAGCTTGTCACGGATGCCTGTCTGATCATGCAAGGTGTCAAGATAGAAAACATTACGCCCTTGATACGGGCGCATTTTCTCGCGCAACTGATGATGATCGAATCCATCATCAATTTTGACCAACATTGTGAAGAAGAAATCACTTCCTTCCCCGTAATGACTTCGCACCCATAAATCACCACCCATGAGGTTCACCAATCGACGCGAAATAGACAATCCTAAACCAGTACCACCATACTTGCGCGTTGTGCTGCCATCAGCTTGACAGAAGGTGTCAAAGATCACGTCAAGTTTGTCTTGCTTGATGCCGATACCGCTGTCACTCGCACAGAATTGCAAGAGCGCCTGCTGAGGGGAAACAAGCTTGGACAAGGTGCATCGCAGAGCGACTCGACCACCCGCTTCTGTGAACTTCACTGCGTTTCCGATGAGATTTGTAATGATCTGTTTGAGACGCAAAGCGTCGCCGATGAGAGGATCTGGACAGTCGGGCGCTACTTCGTAGAGCAAGTTGAGGCGCTTTTGCGTTGCACGAACAGAGAGCGTTTTGAGAACACTGAAGACGATTCCTCGCAGCGAAAAAGGGATCTCTTCCACGTTCATACGTCCCGCTTCAATCTTGGAAATGTCCAGAATATCGTCGATGATGGCTAAGAGGTTTCCTGCCAATGTACTGACAGTGACAAGATTCTCTCGTTGAGAGCGAGAGAGCTCGGTCTCGAGAGTAAGTGCTGTCATACCAATAATGCCGTTCATGGGTGTTCGAATTTCATGTGACATATTGGCAAGGAACTCTGATTTACTTCGATTGGCCAGTTCAGCAGCTTCCCTTGCTGCGGTGTTCTTCTGAATAGAGTCTCGCAGGCTGTAGACCATTTGATTGATCTTTGTCTTGAGCGAGTCCATTTCACCAGATGCCTCAACAGTGACGAACCGTGTAAAGTCGCCATCAGTCGCCGCAGCTGTAATTTGTGCGAAAGCTCGCACTTGCGAAGTCAGATTGTTTGCCATGATGTTGACATTGTCAGTGATTTCACCCCAGATGCCTTCAATATCTTTCTTTTGTGCTTGTACACCAAGCTTTCCCTCTGTTCCTACTTCTCGAGCGACACGAGTAACCTCTGAGGCGAAGAAAGACAGTTGCTCAATCATATTGTTGATTGTATTCACGAGATCGAGCATCTCTCCAGAGACATGGATGGTAACTTTCTGTGTCAGGTCACCGCGTGCTACAGCTGTGGTGGCATGAGCAATCGTTCGCACCTGGAGTGTAAGATTGGCTGCCATAGTGTTGACTGAATCGGTTAAATCTTTCCAGGTTCCGCCCACTCCTAGCACATTGGCTCGCCCACCAAGTTTGCCCTCTGTGCCGACTTCTTTGGCGACACGTGTAACTTCCGTGGAGAAGGTGCGCAAGGATTCCACCATGTTATTCACGGTGAGCTTCAGATCTAAGAATTCTCCGCGAACTTCTACATTGATGGTTTTAGACAGGTCTCCTCGGGCCACAGCAGTTGTCACTGTCGCTATCGATCGCACTTGTGTCGTCAGATTGCTGGCCATCATATTGACTCTCTCCGTCAGGACTTGCCACTGGCCTTTCACGTCATCAACGTTTGCCTGTCCGCCCAGTCGACCTTCGGTGCCGACCTCTACGGACACACGAATAATTTCGTCTGAGAGTGTCTTGAGTTGCCGAACCATGTTATTGACAGTCAGCTTGAGGTCCAAAATCTCTCCCTTGACATCGACGGTAATGAACTCTGTCAGAACGCCTTCGGCGACGCACTTTGTGACGCGAGCAATCTCTCGGACTTGCGAGGTGAGATTGTCGGCCATTTTGTTGACATTGTCGGTGAGATTCTTCCATGTACCTTTGACGTTGGGAACAACAGCTTGTCCACCCAGTTTCCCGTGCGTTCCGACTTCCATGGACATTCGAACGACTTCACTTGCAAAGATACGCAGTTGCCCCACCATCGAATTGACCGTGTCCTTGAGTTGCGCCATTTCCCCTTCAGCATCAATATCGATCGTCTTGGTTAGATCACCTTTCGCAACGGCTGTCGTTACAACGCCAATGGATCGTACTTGTTCTGTGAGATTCGAACACATGCGATTTACGTTGATCGTCAGTTCTTCCCAGACACCCTGAACACCAGGTACATTCGCTTGGCCACCTAGTTGCCCTTGGCTACCGACTTCTCTGGAGACACGTGTGACTTCGTTGGCAAATTGCTTCAATTGATCGACCATGACATTCAGCGTCACCTTCAGTTCGAGAATCTCTCCATCGGCCTGGACATCTATCTTTTTGGAAAGATCACCTCGCGCTACTGCCTTTGTAACGAGTGCAACTCCACGGACTTGGTTTGTCAGGTTTTCGGCCAGTCGGTTGACCACATCCTTGAGCTCTTTCCATCTCCCTTCTACACCTTCTACTTCTACTTGACCTCCGAGCTTTCCTTGCGTACCGACTTCTAACGATACTCTTGTGACTTCCGCAGCAAAATTGGAGAGACGGTCTACCATCTGGTTGATGATGTCTTTCAGTTCCACCATGACATGCCCCTGAACGGGGACTGTGATGTGCTGAGACAGATCTCCAAATGCGACAGCTTTGCAAACTCTGGCAATATCCTGTACTTGCGCTTTCAAGAGTCGCAATTCTTCTTGAGCACTTAGTCCACTTTCGTCACTATACCTTTCAAAGGCACCCATAGCCCCTTCGGCAGTTTCCGACGATTCGCCAGGCGTGGCCGGTGTAAGAAGCACAGGCCCCGAGCTATCAAAGCCTAGAGGGTAGGAGAGGGGGTATGACGAACTTTGTGGATGGGCTTGACTGACTGGGTACGGTAGTGCTGCTCGTCTATCGGTCAAGGAGACATCGTGATGGGATTGTTGGAAGCGTCGTTGCTGCTGTGCAATAGCCTCTAATTGATCTTCCGATCTCCATAGACGTTCAGCCAATTTCCCGATGTTTGCTTCAATCTTTTGCGTACGTTCGTCGCCACCCTCGTAGTGGAACTTGGGGAACGGTAGAGTTACCGTCCCTTCGTTGGCGCCAATTGCTTCATTTCCGGAACGCTCTGCTCTACCACCAGAGGATACCCCGTGTTGCTCTGCTTCTTCCGGTTGCTTCCACTCGTACACGCCATTTGCATAGTGAGAGCCTGACGCAAGGGAAGCGGGCGGTTTTGCATTGGCTAATGCTTGCGTTATGAGAAGTAGATGATCGAGGAAATCGGATGGCAGGTCGCCAAGATCAGGCAGTGGGGATGATGTTGTACGTGACATAGGTGCTGTGTTTGATAAGGGCGGGACGCCTGAGGCTGCATTCGCAGCAACAGAGATCGCAGCTGCCATGGTGATGATTTGGTGACTAAATGTGGCGCAGGGAAATCGACAGCTGGCAGGGAAACAGCCAGGTTCGGCACTGCCTTAATGAACTAAATAAATATTCTGTTGTCCTTTCTTCTGCTGGATCCTGGTGGACGCCTGAGCGAGAGAAGTCTTCGACAGTGGTTGACCCAATCAATCCCAAGAGGCGAAGATCTCGTCAACGACTGGTGATGAGTATGTGTCGACAAGCGGCGGACTCCAGCAGCAAAAAAGGTACTTTACTGGTGCTGTTTTCTGCCAAGAATCTCCCGCCTCTATTGTTTGGTTCTAGTGATGATGGCGAGGGTCAATTAAGGTGGACGGAAAATTGTGATATCAAGTATGCTGCTTGTAACTATTACACGCGTGGGAGAGCACACTGGCGAAGTGTGCGTGTTCCTCAGACACGGATGTAGTGCCTTCGTGCAGTAAGATGCTGGTGCTACTACTTTAAATGATTCTGCGAGTGCCTAAGGGTCGGCTCTATATGGAAGAATGCCGCTGGACGATTTATGCATTGATTGCTCGGTCGGAGGGCAAATTGTGTATTACAGATACGTTACAATAAGGACTAGTTCATCTATTATTCATCGCAGAGCATTCGTCAATGTGGAAAGAGCGTAGTATCTTGGAGGATGAACGCCTTCGTCGATCCATAGTAATCCATCGAGAAGCATTCCAACAAGGACCGCGCTGGCTCGATCACCCGTCCATGACAGAGAACGTATTTGCTGCTCAGTGATATAGGGTAAGCCACTTGCATCTCTTGGCAAGGATGGTGATGGCATCGAGAGCATGGCGATCACCGTAGAAGCATCGGTATCGAGCTCCTGTGGGAGGGAACGGACCATTTTGATTCCATTGGGAAGTTGTATGATTTCATACCCACTACCTAAAGGTTGTAGCAGCTGAATGGATTGCACCACATCTTCTTCTGTTACCAACCCGCTTTGGGCGTCGCGTCGTTGGGAAGCGTCGACACCATTGCGAAGATGATTGATTGCTCGCAGAAGCTGTTGCATCTCAATGTATCCTCCATTTGTGTCTCTGGATGACACACATATGTCAATCACTTGAATGCTTAGTTCATGCTGAAAGTCGCTAAGTCCCAGGAAATCATTCCACATTCCAGAAAGTCGACCCAAGGCCCCATTGCTCTGACGACCTCCCCCTGCTAATGGGTCGACGCCGATATTCGCACACATTTGCTGGAATGCATGACGGAAGTCGGGATCCCGAACAATGTCTCTGCGATGCTTGTTAGCGAACTGACGCAGTGCACTGGAAAATGTGTCAAGCTGTGATCGCAATTCATTTAATTGGCTTGTAGTCAGCTCGCTTCCAAGTGATGAGTACTGTGCGGAGGAGTGCAGAGACCGATCGAGAGCGGCTAGACCAGGTCCGCCACGGCGCATTGTTTACAATCGCACTCCACTCCGCATTCCTATCGGTTGTAAGGAGAAGGCGTCCCAAGTCGGACAGACATAGCACACGTGTTGGCCGCCGAACAGGCGACGAACGAGGACGCGCTTTGTACATTCTTCTCCCTGCCCTCCTCGCATCCACTGTACGCCCAAAAGCATGTCTGAATTCCTCAATACCCCCAACTCCGAGCTTGACGAGCAGCAAATTAGGCTCAAAGAGGAATTCCAAATATCTCAAGGGCCGCTCTCCGTGCTTCAGAGCTCTGTGAGAAACCACACCCAAATTCTCATATCTCTTCGCAACAACAAAAAGCTTCTTGCGCGGGTCAAGGCTTTCGATCGTCATAGTAACATGGTTTTAGAAAATGTTAAGGAGGTACGTATTGCTGATAAAGTATATTGCTTTAGTTGATCTTCGGTCTCTCTAGATGTGGACGGAAATGGTAGGTTGTGTCTCTTTTTGTATGCGACGGCTAGATTGATGTTATCTCCTCAGCCCAAAAGTAAGAATCGGAAACCGGTGAATAAAGACCGTTTCATCCCGAAGATGTTTCTTAGAGGGGATTCGGTCGTGCTCGGTGAGTAGCGAGGTTCGGTTCTCTCGTTCACACTGACTCTCTGATTACAGTCCTGCGCAACACGGCATAATTTTATCATGGCACCATGATAACCAAGATTGTACACTAGTTCTCTGCTCATGAAGCACCAATCTGAACAACTTTGAGGATCTCTGTCCTCCATCGTGTCCTCAATCGTCCGGATTGACTAGATGCAGCGATCTTTTCGAGTCGAGTATTCCATCATTTTGGTAAGGCAACCGGATATCTTCCGTTCCATCCGTGACCTTGCTAGCGTCTCGTCTTTGAACACATGGGACTCCTTCATGCGATACTGCTGTGGCGCTGCCCGAAGGTTGGCGGCTGGGGGGCGCCACGCACTGTGACGAGCCTGGTACATCCACCTGCTGGTGTGGTGTCGAATGGTAATCTGCAGCATGTGGCACGGTGTATCCTGCTGAACCGTGGGAGTATGCATGCCCTTCTGATGGCGCTTGCTGATGTAACGGCCATACTTGTGGACCGTAGACTGTAGCGCTCATCTCTGGTGAGCCAGATGGGATGTATGGTGCATATCCTTGATGGTAATACTGTCCATATGCTTGTGCATAGTCGTTTGGATGCTCTCCCACAATTGAAGTGCCATGCTGTGCCAATTTTTGGTTGTCCTCCTCGCCGCCGAAATGTCCATAGTATGTATGTTGAGGCATAGCATTGTGCATCTGATATGATTCCGCTGCCTCTTGTCGGTCTGCTTTGTCTTCATCCTCGCCGAGACCAGCTCTGGGCGTACGAAAGATGGACTGGTCTGATCCATCGTTCACTTGATGATTATTTTCCTGACCAAACGCTAGCCAGGTCACTTCTCTTTGTCTCTTTACCTTTCTACGTACAGGGAGCAGAATGAAATACACAAGTACTTCATCGATCGTCAGTGGTGCCACATTCCCTCATATCTTCACCTCACAAATCACAGCTACGAGACCACCAGCAATGCCGCCGATGATTGCTCCGATGTTTGGCTATAGGTCTTTTAACATGATCTGCTTCGTATGGCTGCACTTACATTCTCTTCGCTTTTTTCGCCATTGGGAGCTCCATTTATTGGCGTCGTTTGCGGAGTAGAACTTGGTAAAGATGTTGCTGGGGCTTCCGTAGTATAAATGATACTCGTAAATGGCGCAGTACTTGGTAGAGTTCCTGGCGTTGGTGTCACAGCCGGGCTCGTGGTAGTGGAGCTCGTAGAGGACGATGTAGTGGACGAGGTCGATGTGGTGGAAGACGAGGATGGTGAAGACGTTGTGGTACTTGAAGACGTAGTACTTGGTGGGAATGAGCTCGTTGATGAGGGAGGAGGCGTTGGTGTGGGCTGGTTGCCGTTCGGACTGGAGCCACCTTGCGCATTATGATCATCGCCGGTATCAGTACCTTCAGTCTCTCCAGAATTTGGTGTCGAACCAGTCGATGACCCTGTCCCGCCTTTGACATCTTGTCCGGAATGCTGTGATGAGCCCGAGTTGCCTGAACTTGCATCACCCGTCGAAAGAGATGACGGGTCGGAATTCACCTTAGCTTTCGTATTGGGATCGTTCGATGCCGTCCCTGCATTGCTTGAATGGTCCTGTGAGTCGGGAGAAGATGGCGAGAAAGATGCACCGGTAGATGCGAAATTCTTTGTGGGATCTTTGGCGGGCTGCTGGGAAGACATACTGCGTGGACGCTGTTGAGAAGGAATAGTAACGGCAAAATCGTACAAAAACTCATGTGTAAGGCTTCAGAGTACAGGGGTAATCTCATTTCATTAACGGCGGACGTGGAGTAATACGATGTGGCAAACTCGCTCGTACAAGGCAGGTATAGAAAGGGATTCATGAGCTTATAGCACCTTGGCTCACAGTACATCCCGTTGGAGTAACCATATATCAGCTAACAGTCGCTTCAATGACATGCATTCTTCTAGGGGGAATAGCATGAGCCTTGCACTCGTGGATGCGTCCTGGTTCAGGAAAACGACAAAGCCATGTGCATATGAAGAGAATAGCGGCGGATGTTTCACGTAGTTTAACTCTGCCTCCTTATTTTCCATCTGTTTGAAAGGAAAATTCAGCAGTGTAGTTCACCTAATGACCGTTATTGAGATGCACAGAGTATCGTGTCTATATATCTACATTTTCCAGATGATGCTATGAAGAGGCACATGATGTCTCGACGTAAAGGTTTCTTTGGAGTGTATTAAATTTATAATAAAAGCTTACATCCACATACATCCGGCAATAATTGCATTACACCCTCGACCAATCGTGGGAAACTGTATATTGCTGCTATGGATGAACAGATTACAAGAAAATGGCTCATTCATTTATCTCAAATCCATATCTCTATCTTATTTTCCCGTTTTTTCACAAAATTATAATGCGTACACATTGAATCCAGTGAACCCAGTGTAACTGGCATGATCGTGCTAGACGTGCTCGAAAACCTTTTTACACACACACAAAGCGAAGTAAGTGGAAAGAAAACTCATATAGTCTAACTTGAAATGTACAGGATATCAAATTTACCATGGGCATATGCGCCGGCCATCCGCCATGGCGACTCATAATTGGGTATCCTCTAGCTTCTGCCTCTGTGGAGGCTCGAGCGCGCGCGCGGTGTTGATTGATTGACGCGTCGTGAAGTTGCACCAGATTACATGAAAGCGTGCCTGAGCAAGGTCTAAAAGGAAGAACCGAACATAACAAAGGGTTGTTTGTCCTACCAGCATACCCAAGTACCCATCCCACAGTAGCCAAAATGGCTCGTATAAATGGTAGAGCGGCATCTCCCTTAGCACAAGATGCGAAGCCATACGAGGAAAATGGCATCGAAGCGAACAAGGAAGACATCGGCGGAGATGAAGAAGAGTCTAAGGTACGCATGTCGAGTTGTACCTTTTTTTTATCTAACCTTTCATCCAAGCTTCACGAGAATCGTAGGAGTAGGCTACAGTACATCCTGGGGCGATCTCAGGCATATTCCCGAATCATGACAGAGAAGATGCAAAAAGAAAAAATGGCAAGGCAAGCCAAAGAAGAACGAGCGGCCAAGATGTCAGAACAACAGAAAGGAACACAAGCAAACGGAGAGAATGATAAAAAAGCCACAGGAAGAACTACAAGAGCGGGCGATCCGAACGAGAAGTCTGAGCAACCTGTTCGGAAACGTGGACAGCGGCAGGCCAAGTCCAAGCGGAACGATGACAAATATCTTGTGTCTGACTACATTGGCGAAGCAGACGTAGAGAAGCACGAAAGTAAAGGAGAGACCCATCGCGATCACAGTGATCGCAAAACAACAGGGTTTCAGCAGCCTTCACTGATCACCGGAGCTACCTTAAAAGATTACCAGCTCTATGGAGTGGAATGGCTCGCGGGGTTATATCTGAATGGTATCAATGGAATTTTGGCAGATGAAATGGGCCTGGGAAAGACACTACAGACCATTGCGTTCTTTGCTCACCTTAAAAGTAAGAATCAATATGGGCCTTTCCTCGTTGTTTGTCCAGCCTCTACGCTTCAAAATTGGATGGACGAGATCCAGCGGTTTGCGCCGGAGCTGAGAGGGTTGCTCTACTATAGTAGCGACAAGAAGCAGCGAAAGCGATGGCTTGATCAGCATCGACATGAACCGAAGACGCCTCGTGATCGATTAGAATTTCCTATTTTTGTGACCAGCTACGAAATCGCAATAAATGATTCTCGGATGCTTGGATCTTTAAAGTGGAAGTTCATTGTGGTAGACGAGGGACATAGGCTGAAAAATCGCAATGCTAGGTTGACTCGTGAGCTGAAGAGCTACCCCAGTGCGAACCGCTTGATTCTTACCGGTACACCCGTCCACAACAATCTTGCGGAGCTTTGGTCGCTTCTAAATTTCATATTGCCGGATATCTTCGACAATTTGGAAGAGTTCGAGAAATGGTTCGATTTCAGTGACCTGCATTCCGAAGGAGGATCAGCAAGACTTCTATCAAGAGAGCAAACGCAACATGTCATCTCGATGCTTCGTGACATTCTCGATCCCTTCATACTTCAGCGAGAGAAAAAGCACGTGGAAAAGGACCTTCCACCGAAGAAGGAGTACATGCTCTATGCCCCTCTAACTCTGCAACAAAAGGACTTGTATGAGGAGGTCCTAAATAATAGTATTCGTGCCAGGCTAACTGAAATGAAGACAGGCCTTAGTTGGGAAGAAATTGTACAAACTGGTGTTCACCGAGTAGGTGATGGGTGGGATCCTCCATTGCACACAGCTGGACAATATTTGAAGAGCAATGATAGTGCACTCAGTAGTACACCTACATCTGGAAGCAGTACACCTTCTAAGCGTCCTCATGGCGGAAGTAATGGTATCGAACGCGACGAGAAGCCGCGCAAAAGCCGACGTGGAAGACAGAGTAAAATAAATTACGACGAAGACAACGAAACAGAAAAGCGCTTTATGGACCGCATGGAGTTCCACCAGGGCCTTAGGGAGGACGATAACGACGGACAGGGCTTGACGCTTTCCGCAGAAACAATCAAACGCCAGAGCAGAGAACATCTAGTTCGTCAAGCACAAAAAGAAATAGCTTTGATGAAACTACAAAATCCTATTATGCAACTGCGCAAGCTTTGTGGACATCCTTTTCTTCTTTACTGGCCACAAGATCCAAAGACAGGCGAGTATATATCTAACGAAGAATTGATTCACGCCAGTGGGAAAATGATGATGCTCAATCGACTCCTCGATGCATTGTGGGCACGAGGCCATAAGGTGTTATTGTTCAGCCAGGTATGTGGAAAGTCTCCTCCTCAGGTGTTTCGTACTGATTTGTTCAGTTCACGACAATGATTGACATTCTTGAAGATTGGTCTGAAAGTTTCAAAGGAGTCACTCCTTTTCGAATAGACGGCAATGTAGACATCCACGAACGTGCACGGCTCATGAAGCAATTCAATACTGACAAGGGACCGAACGCTTGTAAGCTTTTCCTCCTAAGCACAAGGTCGGGAGGTCTCGGTGTAAATCTTGTAGGAGCCGACACAGTGATATTTTACGATACGGATTGGAATCCGCAGGTGGATCGCCAAGCGCAGGACCGGGCTCATCGTATTGGCCAAACCAAAGTGAGAAAGAATGCAATGTCTGTTTTATTACTTATCTTCCGCTACAGCCAGTTCTAGTTTTCCGTCTCGTGACTCGGGATACAGCCGAAGAAAGGATTGTCAAAAGAGCGTTCGCTAAACAGCAGCTATCTACCCTTGTTCTGTCTGGTGATCAGTTCAGTAAGCAAACGACAAATGCTGCATCAGCATTTACCACAGGGCGGCGTTCTAGCCGGGTTGAAGAGTGGACTGCCCTTCTAGATAGCCTCAAGCAAGATTCAGTCCAATTTGACATTGCAGACAAAAATTCTCAGATGATATCTGACGAGCATTTGGAAATCCTGCTCGATCGTAGTCCAAGCACTTTTGAAGCCAGAAAGGTGGGCTGGAACGCTGATCAGCAAGGCAGTCGAGCTGCACATGGCTCTGCATTTGAAGTCACTGACATGTTAGAAAGTATGGACAAAGAGCAAGACGATATAGATTATAATCCCCAACACATAGCCAATGCTATTGGAGAGACTGAGCTCGATAGCCCAGACACAAGTAATCATGTAATATGAGTGAAAGACATCTATCAGGACCTTGACTAAGATATGACTTGATATTTGGATAGACAGACTGCTTTGGGAGAAATTTGAATAGAACTGCAAACAAATACCTACGTACATAGTGCCCATAAAAACAAGCCAATTTGGTTATTTGCTGCCGTGGCGCAATGGTAGCGCGTCCGCCTCCTATAGAGGCTCATTAGCGGAAGGCTGCGGGTTCGAGTCCCGCCGGTTGCTAATTTATTTTGAGTTGGAGTCTTCTGATTTTTTTGCATTAGCGTTTACACGGGGTTCGTTTGCGTGATTACGTCCGATCTTTCCATCCTACGTCCGAGGACGGTCCTTCATAACCTACTTGCATGAGCAGGGAGGTACAGCATGGTGATGGAGCGACCCGTGCCTGATGATATGGCACCGCCCAATGATCTGACGGTAGGTGTTAATATCAGTCTTGTATGACGGGATTATCTAAAGTAAGATTCTAGGTCCGAGCAGTGGGCGGAGGTCTCATTGTAGGGACGTTACTGTGCTGCACGAATTTGTACCTTGGCCTACAAAGTGCCTTCATTACCATGGCTTCAATGCAAGCAGCTCTAGTGGGATTCGGACTCCTACGCTGCTTGACGGAAGGTACGCAAAGGGGCCAGATCGTACGGACAAGGATGGAGGAGCGGGCAGAACGGCATTACCGCCGATCACTTCGGTGGATCCGCACCCCTTTTTCTGCCCAAGAAAACGCTGTTCTACAAGCCACAGCCGTCTCATTAGGTGCAATGCCACTATGTGCAGGCTTGATTGGAATTGTTCCTGCTTTTAATTTGCTTTCGCCTGCCAAGGATGGCCGTGATGTGCAGCCTTTCACATTTAGCTGGCCCGCCCTCCTGGTATGGTGTGCGTCCATGGCATAGTAAGTGCATGAGGGTAGAACATCTCTCCGTGCTCATCTTCTAAAGCTTTGGGATTTTTTTTGCTTCACCCATGCGTAAGCCAATGATTATCCAAGAAAAATTGCGGTTTCCTTCAGGCAGTGCAACGGCACAATTGATTGCGCTTCTCCATGGAGAAACATTGCGCGAGGAAGAGAAGAAGACGCAGACTGTGAACGACAGCGATATCAGCGAAGATCAGCAGCACTTAGTGGGTCAAGCGGAACGTCAACCCCTCCTTCATCGAAATACGTCATGGATCGAAAGAGAACAAGAAGTCGAAAAGGGATGGCCGATGCTTCTTATCACCTTCTTTGCTTCCGGGGCCGTGACCCTGGGATCATTTGCATTCCCGGTACTTTATGCTATTCCAATCTTTGATCTAATTGTCCCCTGTCACAATGCAGCTGCTCAGTGGGGATGGTGGCTGACACCATCGCTAAGTTATGTGGGTCAAGGGATCATCATGGGGCCTCATACGACTTTCTCTATGTTCACAGGCGCCATCACAGGATGGGCTATTCTATCTCCGCTTGTTCACCATTTTGGATGGACAAACGGAGTCCCGACGGATGCTGAGAATGGATCTCAAGCCTGGCTATTGTGGGTGGCGCTTGCGATCATGACGTCGGAGTCAGTTGTTGGCCTTGCTACACTCTCTGTAGCACACCATCTTTCCCGCAAGAATGATCGTACAGTCGTCACATCAAGTGGAGATGTTGAACCTCGGCAGAGGCTCATTCCTCGACGTTGGATTGTCGGAGGATTCGTCTTATCCACTCTCACTGCGACTCTTCTACTGCACGCCTTATTCCGCGAGTCGACGAACGTTCGGATCTGGGTTCCATCGGCCGGGGTAGTTCTAGCGGGACTGCTCAGTGTCCTGGCAGTACGAGCTTTAGGGGCAACAGATCTCAATCCAGTGAATGCTTTGGGCAAGGTGAGTCGTTAGAACGATAAGATGGAGCCATTTGCTGAAGGTTCTCCCAAAGCTCAGTCAGCTTGTGTTTGCAATCCTGCAACCCGGCAATATCGTTGCAAATATGGTAAGTGGAAAGATCGATAGTATTGCATTGGCTCATTTTCCCTCAGGTGGGCGGTGCTCTATCTGAAGCAGGCGCCATGCAAGCAGGGGAGCTGATGCAAGACTACAAGACGGGACATTTACTTTGCGCAAGTCCTCGATCACTATTCTTTGGACAAATTTTCGGTAGTACGGCAGGGATCTTTGTAGCGACGACGGCATACAAGGTGAGAAGGTCCACTATCATTGGATATCTACTAACTACATCTTTCAGCTCTACGAACATTCGTACAATCTTCCTGGGCCAGAAATGCCTGCACCAGCGGCAAGGCTTTGGCTCAACTTTGCTCGTCTAATCAATACGGGCTCCCTTCCTCCTCATGCAGGACCCGCTATGGTGATTGCAGGAGTGTTGTTTGCCTGTAGTACATTTGTCAAGACGCTGCAGGAACACGATCAACTCCGTGCATCTGTTCCTCGATGGGCTTCCTGGCTTCCGAATGGAGTTGCTTTCGCGGTTGGACTCGGCCTCAACTCGCCAAATTATTCTTTTGCTCGATTGATTGGCGGTTTGATCGTATTATATGTCAAGACTAGAGCCTCTAAGCAGCGGCGTGATCAAACGCGATCTGACGGGCAGACATCGCTTCCTCCCGTGAAGCTCTTGATTTGGAGCGCGGGATTCGTTCTTGGCGAGGGTTTTGCGAGCATTTTGCTTTTGTTTCTCAAACAAGCCGGCTTAGGCCCGATCTCGTGCTGGGGATGTAGGGGAGGATGCTCTGGTGGTTGCTAAATCCGGCATCTAGATATGACAGTGCATAATAATGACTTTTAGACATGTTTTACTGCAGAGACTTCTCAGACTTGTGTAACACTACAATATTGCATTGTTATTCGGCATATGATCACCAATGACGGTCTCCAATGAATAAAGTCGCGAGCGAACTTCCTAGCAACATGCTCTACACACATAAAAGACCGAAACAGACCAAAGGTTCAACTAGTAAGGATGATGCGTGATCATGCTCCACCATTGTCGGATACCACCATTAGTCCCGTTCTAGACCCTATTTCATTTGTTATTATCCTTGTCTCCATTGTGAACGTTCCGTCTCTACCGCTCGAAATTACAGTAAAGGAAGAGCCAGGATTTTTTTTCTCATTTATGGGTATCCAAACTTCTTACAGTCTGTCCCGAACGAGGTTGATTACTACATTACTACCGTACCTGTGAACTCGACTGAGTCGACTCAAGCCCTTGAGAGAAAAGGAAGTTCACGCGTGCGCCTTAATGCCGGAGCCGCTTTCTCCGACTCGGAGTTTCCTCTTACTCGCCTACGACGCGAAGAAGCACCATCTGGAAGAATACCGCCGGAGTGCCCAAAGTAGAGCCCGATAGGTTTAGCGTTCATGACTGTTTTTTTTGCGTTTACGTACAGGTACCTGAAATCTTCACAGCGTTGTGACCCAAGCAGAAATGCGAGAATCATGGGTTTGTTCGCCTGCAGAAGATTACAAATGTGGGGAAGAAAGTGCAGTTGGACGACGGATGACTCTTGAAAAGCGTCCTGTTCAGATAAGCGATTCTTGAGGAAGACCGAGACCGTCATTTCCGTAGACCAGCCACAGTCCTTTCTCAAGCGCTGTACATATCGAAGGGGCATAGAAGAGTAAGCATACTATTTACTCCATATATGAGGGGCCCCAGATTAGTGCCACGCTGCTTTGTGACCACCATCTTTTAACAGTATCGTTCGTGGCGATGAAGTGGTTGAAGACGAGTACGACGCGGGATCCGCTCTCTTTGCCAGCATGGCGAAAGGTTGCGATGGTCATCACCCATTCACTTGCTTCGTTTCTTTGCAATTATACGGCCGGTGCTCATTTGATTGCCTTCAAGCCTATTTCGATGACGTACAATGTATCGATCGAGGCAGTCGCTAACACGATCGGTATCGGTATCCTTGGTCTTGGAGTGGGACCCTTGCTTTGGTCTCCCTTAGCCTCACCAACTGGTCTTGGACGCCGCGGATGCTATTTACTTGCGTGGTCATGCTATGTACCATTGTTGCTCTGGTTGTGCTTTGCAAAATCATACAACTCATTTGCAGCTGCCCGATTCATTATTTGTTTCTTTGGCGCTGTTGCACAAAGCATTCCCGCACAACAAATTGGTGAAACATTTGATCGTCGTTACAAAGGTACCGCTATATCTGCTTGGGCATTGCTCATGACGTGCGGCCCAGTTGCCACGCCCAGTGAGTACTTTTAGCCTTGCTATCACGATTGCAATTTAACCCCGACCGTCACAGTCGTTGGAGCGGGCCTCCTGAAGTTGGATACAAGCCCCGAGGGTTGGCGCTCGCTTTACTACTTCTGCACCGTATTTGCTGCACTGGTTTGGGTGTTGATCGTGCTATTCGTCCCGGAGACGGCATACGTGGGCCCTTCTACAAATAAGGCGTCGAATATTGCATCTGAAAAAGTTCATGACGACGTTCCGCAACACAGTATCGCTGGACAGTCGGATGATGCTGACAAAGAGAAAGAGGCAGCCAGCTTGCAGCTCGATACCTCTGTCGAAGACAATCAAACAGCTAGTGCGTCCAAGGGACACAAAATTGAACGTGTATGGTGGAAACAGATTCCAACGCCATTCAGCAAATTCCTCGATGCCCCTGTTTTCTTGTGTGCGCTGACTTTTGCTATTTGCTTTGGCTGGTCGGTAGGTTTGACCATTCTCAACCCACAAGTGTTCGAACTTCCACCGTACTCATTTGACGCTGTTCAAATCGGTGGTGTGTATATGTCTGCTCTCATCGGGGCGATTTTCGGAAAGTTACTGGGTGGATATATTGTGGACGTCTCCTTATTGAAATGGAGAGCCAGGACTAATGCAGATGGTACACCCAATCGTATCTATCCTGAACAGCGCCTGTGGGCACTTCTAGCTTTCTTGCCTATGGGAATTATCGGTCTACTGTGCTATGCATATGGACTGGCGGATCAAATGGCATGGGCGTAAGTAGGAGGATAATTATGACAATGCTTATTAACAATCTCTGTAGCGTTTCTGTCATTCCAGGACAAGCATTTTACTATTGTTTCTTCAACATCATCTCGGGGATTTTGCAAACGTATTGCGTGGAAATCGAACCTCGTGCTGGGATCCACCTGATTTCCTTCCTAAATTTTGTCAAATGCACATGGGCGTTTGGCATTCCTTTTTACGTCCCTGTATGGGCACTGCCATCACCACACGCGTTCAAGACAAGCTTCATTATTCAAATGATTATCATGATCGCCTTGATCGCACTCGTTTGTCTCATGGCTTCTCTACTTCGACACGGTTCATTACCACACCGCAATGGACGCAAACCGATTCCTGTTCGCTTCGATATTGGGCTTTGAAGTAAAGATATCCATCCATGTATTTCGAGACCTGTTTGTCTCTTTGCTTGTAAACATGTTTGCATGATGCTTTGCCGATGTTTGTAATCTCGATCACCGCTTTCGCATCCGTTAGTATATGAAACAGCGTGACGTGGAAGTCCTGACGCGTTGCATTTTGGAAGAAATAGAATTGAGATCTTCTTCCCAACCAACTTTAAATTATCATGACGTCGGACAGGGATCTCTTTTTAGCTTATGGTAGGTATGTGAGACTTTCCTGTGACAGCAGCTCATCCGTATACTCTTAGGGGCTCTCATGTCCGGCGCGATTCTGCCAATTTACCATGGGGCTTTCGCCTCGTTACGGACACCTGCTTCGACTCTTAAGGCGTTGAAGAAGGGGAAAGACGAGGAGGACATGGAGGAAGAAGACACTATCATTCCAGAGACATTGAAGGCAGAAGATGCATATTGGCTTCCTGTCGTTGGTTCTGCCGTTCTGTTTAGCATGTTTCTTGTGTTTAAATACCTCGACAAACTCTGGGTTGATCGGGTTCTGGGCTTGTATTTCGGTGCTGTTGGCACATTTGCTGTTTCAAAGGTAAGTAAGCTTTTGGAAGAAGTCGTCTTGTCACTGAATTTTGCTCAAGGTTCTTCTTCTCTTCCTTCGAGGAGCGGGCGCGTTTTCTTGCGTTCAACCAGCATTTTACCGGCTGACAAAGACGACCAAAACCGACGGCAAAAGAAACGTTGAAGGTATGTGTACATTGCGAATGAAGGATATGCCAGCTGAGGGGGCTTTACAGAACTACTGTCTCTCCGACTGACTCTTCTCCACCCACCTGTGGTCGTTGCTGCGATCGCCATCGTCGCCACGTATTTAATCACGGGGCATTGGGTAGCTAGTAACATTATTGCTCTGTCTCTCTCTGTTTCGTCGATTTCCATGCTTTCCCTGGACTCTTTCCAAACAGGAGGTATCATGCTCATGGGTCTCTTCCTCTACGATATTTTCTGGGTTTTCGGAACGAACGTTATGGTCTCTGTGGCACGCGGCTTTGAAGGTCCCATCAAGATTGTTTGGCCCAAGAATTTTGTTGCTGCTCTCACAGATCATCAGTCACAATGGCAAATGACCATGCTTGGCCTTGGTGATATTGTGATTCCAGGTGTTTTCGTTGCTCTTGCGTTGCGCTTTGACCAACACATCTTCATCACATCCAATCCCAAAAAGCTCATCACGAAACGAGACACTTCATTTCCCAAGCCATACTTTCAAGCAACGTTATTTGGATATTTTACCGGTCTTGCCACAACAATGGCTGTGATGCACTTCACAGGTGCAGCGCAGCCTGCTCTACTCTATCTTAGCCCAGCATGCATCGCAGCGGTGGCACTCTGTGCTGCCAAGCGTAACGAGCTGCAGCGCGTTTGGGCCTGGACTGACGAAGATCCCGAGACGGACAAGAAGGATGATGGGAAGAATGATGATGATACCACGGCCCAACAGGGAGAAGAAGACGGGAAAAGAACTACTAGCAGTCGCAGAAGACGCAAACTTTCTTCGACACAATAGATGTATATTGACACAGTGAAAGTATGAAAATGTATCTGGTGAGACTTTGTCGGAATGTGAGGGCGAAGGTTATACAGAAAGGATATGTGCTACAATAGAAAGAGAAAGGACATGTGCTACAATAGAAAGAGAAAGAATATGTGCTACAATAGAAGGGATAGATACAGAATAATCAGCGAGACTCCCAGGCATTTGACTTGTGCAAACAGGCACGCTCTAGAATGTATTTGCCTGTAGCAGAGCTGCATGAGAAAGAGATAGGAAATATCGCTCTTGAACTCACCTTCCTTGTACCGCTGACTGGATTCGTACGCCTTCAGATACACCCAACCTACATTCCGGTCACAGACATTGCAGCAGAGGTCTCTCACAGTGTGCATGCCTGTCATAAGATGCCGATTTTCTTTGGGGCCTTGATGGGTGTTTACAGTGGAAAAAAAGAGAAAAGCTTTTCCATAACTCCCGGAGAAAGCCTTGGATACAACCTCATCTTGTAGTGCCAGTGCCGTGCCGCATGTAGCACACAAATAGGATGGACATCCATCCAAAGTCGCACACTCTTTTACGGGTGCTTTGCCACTCTGCTCATCGTCCAGAGTATCGGCAGAGAGGCATATCCGCTCGAAATCCTTGTTCATATCTAGAAGAAGATTTCGACAAATTTCGTGCGCAGGCAAGCGCGCAGAATGCAGAGACGGCTCAAGTTCACATGTTTCTGCATGCTCTCCTCCATTCTTAGGACTTTCCGGTGTGTTTGCCCATGCAAAACTACTGTTTCTGCGTGTGAACGGCGAACCGTACCATGAAGGGTTTGTAAAAGCGCTGTAGTCACCCTCATTGCTATCAATACTGCTGCGAAGTCCCTCTTCTGCATCACTATGTTCCTCTCCTAGGGAGGAAGATGTCCCGTCGTTGTCCACCTGTCTATGGAATATATCGGCATACGGGGGTGTAGGAGAGGAGTCGGTGACCCTGCTAGTGCTTGCCATTCTGACTCTTGACACTTTTGGCTGTCTTGTGAATACCTGTAGACTATTAGGCAGACATGACACCAAGTGTGCACATCGATGCAACTGCTTTGCCTACGTGCTTATCTTGTCCGATATCTCGAGGGGTGTGCAAGCTAAGTGGTTCGTGCATCCTCGCATGCACATGTAAGCATATAATCAGCCTTTAAGTCCACAAAGTATATAATAGCCTTAAGTTTACAGAGGATATGAAAGCCTTTAAGTCCACATTACTCTTAATTCGGACGACATGGCTGAGTGGTCTAAAGCGCTAGTCTAGAAGTCTAGATTCTACCACTGCGAAGTGGTTCAACTAGTCCGGTCTCCGGGCGTCGGTTCGAATCCGACTGTCGTCGACTAATTTTTTGGGCAGAGTCATCCCATTTCCGTGCCGGCTTGGCATACATTTTTGCACTGTGCATGTGCCAGCTTTTGCGTGGAGGATCTTGCATAATATTCAGGAGACACTAGTCTAGTGCAGTACAAAGTACATGTCGATTCCAATGATCGTACCATAGGCCGCCAGCGAGCGTAGAGCCACTGTCGACACATACGGTTGCGGATGTCGTACTACAAATAGTTCCTAGCCAGTAGCTTGCGATTCGGTTCGTTTGAGTCTATACGTATTCTTCCATCACGACTCGTGATTTTCAGCTATGATGATGGTACAGATCTCCTCGTCCCTTCTAGTGGCGTTTTTGGTATCGTTTTCATTTGCCCCAGCGGCTCAGTGTACACTCGCCAAGAGGCACCAGCCGCAGCCCACACCTGCTGTCCACAAATTGGTCAAACGCCAGTCAGGTTCAGGGGCTTTCTCCGACTTCAGTGGCTCTCTTCCAGCCAGCATTAGCAGTGTCATTGCTACTATCACGAGTGGTACAGAGACTGCTGCAGAGCCTACTCCAAAATCCACGTACACATCGGGTGCAACTAATCCGTCGATCTCGAATGCTCCGCCTCTCCCCGATGGTATGTGATGATGAGCGCTTGTGAACTATATTAACATTCTCCTAAGTTTCATCTGTCGTGATTGCCGACTTTCCTCAATTGGATGAAAGCCCTGACCAAAGTCTTGCTCTGTCCAAGCAATTCTTGAGTTCCATCAATTTTGACGAAATTCCAGACATTCCCCAAACGGATGGAACGTGTTCTGGACAGTCGGCCACAGATGCTGCCAAAAATCATTGGGTAAGTCCGTGAGACAAGAACAGCCGTGTTGCTGACTGAAGATTCTCAGTGGACATGCGGTGGATATACTACCAGTTCGGATGTCACCGTTTGCCCCGATAAGAACACATGGGGGCTTTCGTGAGTACATCAAATATCGATTTTCCTGTATCTGATTACCTTCTCTTGCAGGTATGACGACGGGCCAAGTCCATACACACCGCAGCTGCTAGACTATTTGGAAGAAAAAAGTCTCAAGACGACCTTCTTTATTGTAGGATCGCGCGCTCTCTCACGACCTGCCATGATACAATACCAGTATATGACCGGTCACCAGCTCAGCGTTCACACGTGGTCACATCCCTACCTCACCACCCTCACAAATGAGCAAATCGTCATGGAATTGGCCTGGACGAAGGAAATCATTAAGAGAATTACAGGTGTCACTCCTCTGACGATGCGCCCTCCTTACGGGGACATTGACGATCGAGTCCGAAACATCTGCAAGCAACTCAATCTTACTCCTATCATTTGGACATCTCTTGGCGCAAATGACAATTACGACACGAATGACTGGCGTATAGGTGCAGGTGAAGTCAGTGCGGCGACTGTTGTCCAGAACTTTGAGTATATCCTCAACAATGCCAGCCAACTCGACACGGGCTATATTGTGCTGGAGCACGATCTGTACAAACAAAGTGTCGAGCTGGCTGTCGATGTGGTCCTTCCTGCTGCTTTGAGCCATGAGCCCAAACAGACGTTGGAGCCTATTGTGCAATGCTTGAATTTGGAATTGGGCGACTCATGTAAGTTCCTGTACAACATCAAGTAACTTGATTGACCTCCGTCCGCAGATGTCGAGACCAACCGCAATATCTCAGGAAGTGGTGGTGTAGAATCTCCTGATGACTCTAATCCTAGCAAATCGAGCGACTCCAATGACTCAGGGAGCGGTACAGGCAACTTAGGTACAGGCTCCTCCAGCAAAGATGTCGCTTTGGCTTCGTACCCTTCACAAGGGACCTTAGTTCTTGTGGCCTTGGCTGCGATGACGTTCTTCGTAGCCGTCGGCTACTAACTCAGTCTTTTCTCTTTCTCTCCTCCTTTGACAATAGTCTGTCCTGATTGTACGGATCGTTTTGCTCTGCTCAATACAATCTGTTTCACACCTCACGTGTCTGAGATAACAAAGTACAATTCTACATTCAACTGCTTTTGGCATCAAAGTCTATTCAACCTTCGTGGCGAACGTCCGTACCGTGCGATCGAGACTGGAAAGGATAAGGGCACCAGAAGACCAGGTCCACTTCAGATCGGTAACATCAGCTGTGGGCGCGTCCCCATCACCACTTGTCCAGAGGACCTCCCATGACTTGTTGGCCAGGATACGTACACCACCACCACCAATCGCAAGGAATTGTGCACTTGGGTCAAAGCGGACGACAGAACCTTCGGACTTTGATGGGAGCGATTCCAGAGTGATAGAGGTTGTCTTGTTCAGCTTACGAAGATCCCAAACCTCAACTTGCGCCCCTGTGGCACTGGCAAGCAAATAGCCGTTCTCGCTGAAGCTCAAAGAGCTGACAATGGATCCGGAGGCATCACTGGTAAAGCTGGCACTCTGTTGACCAGAGCGAATGTCGTAAATGTAGATTGCTCCATCCTTTGTACCGGCAGCCACGAGGATGCCATCAGGGTGAACATCGAGGCTGGTGAATTCATGCGGAGTCTCTGTTCGTAGCAATTGGCGACCACTCGATACGTCGAAGATGACAATGCTTCCATCCTTGGATGATGTTGCAAAGATCTCCCCGCTGGGATGTATGCCTAGACCTGTGACTGCACCTTTGAACTCAGAAAGGGTGTGCAAAAGTGTAAATCCACCTTTCTCTGCCGCTTGCCACACTCGCACAGAATCATCGGCTGCGCTGCTCACCACATAGGTGGGGGCTTGCGCATCGGCAGCAACGTTGCCGTGCTCAAGGCCAATGGAGCTTTGTGCAAAGGCGACATGCGTGATTTCCTTCGTGTGACCCTTCAAGGTGGCCGCGATCTTTCCGGTAGACTTGTCATAAATTTGAACGTGCTTGTCCTTTCCACCGGTAGCGAGCAAAGCACCATCTCGAGAGACATCTAGCGCAGTGACTCCAGCTGGTCTCGTGCCATGCATAGAAGGCAGAAGATCTGACTGGGTCAATGTGGAAACATTAGACGGTTGTGTGTAGCTCTCGGGCTTGCGCTTCAACTTTGTTTTCCGAGTAGACGAGAGTCTGTGAAAGAGTATAAGAGAGTTTTCCAATGGCTTGCCCAAAGACACTCACGTTTTGGAAGCTTCCTCAACTTTGGCGAGAACCTCCTTTGGTAGCCCTTGCGAGGATGCGTCCGACATCTCCGCATCTTCTGCACCAGCCCCATTTGTATTGGCTACATCGGATACGTTTTGACCAAGAGACTCTTTGATGCTTGCAAGAGCACTAGCGTGAAGGGGATCAGAGCGGAATTTGTCTACAGTATACCTTACTTACGTGCGAGCTTCGTCCCGTTCCCATATGAGCCTCGCTACGACGCGATTAGCACTGTCATTTACATAGAGGGCATGTGCAAGTTCTTGTCGCACACTGTCGTAAGACTTTTTAAGGGAAAAGAGTTCGAGCATGACGGCGTCATACTCATTTTGCAGAGAGGTCAATAGAGAGGGGACAGATGAAATCGTTGGTGGTCTTGGCACAGCGACCTTTGGATCTGAAACAATGCAGGTTAGAATATGCTCGACAAAAGACGTTCCGAAGCAGCATCTCAGAAATCTACTGTAAGCATTGCGATTGCTCATCAACAGCTTCTAGTTGATATTGTTTACTTTTGGTGTTCATCATTCGCCCACTTCCAGTCCATAAGGCTCGTCTCTAAAAAGTACTCACTAGGTTTCAGCTCCAGCAGGTCGTCTTCACTTAATTCTTCGCCAGTCACTGGATCCTTGCCGTTCTCCTGAATGTATTTAAGAATCAGTCGCTGCTCATAAATGAGACCACTCTTCTTGGACACAACTGGTGTTGTCGGCGGTTCTCCTGAGACTGTGGAATGCAAGCAAGGTGAGAATTGATCTCCATCTTGCAGTGTACTTACTTGCACAGAACATTCTCAATACGACCAGCTTTTGTGCCGGATGGATGCTAGAGAGTACGACCAGCTTTTGTGCCGGATGGATGCTAGAGAGAAGAGACAACGCGCTTTCTTCACTTCCACTCTCGGAGGTGTAAAATACACGCGCTAGGAAGCCGACAGACGAAGAAAGTGCGGGAGCACACTCGGTGAGGAAAGACAGCGAAGACAGCGAGCATATGTATGAAATGGGACAGACTGTGTGCATTGCAACTCAACCCATTGGTTCCATGGCACGCTTCATCCATTTCTGCTGTTAAGTGATCCTCGTTCCATATCCGTCACATCTTTGCCAGTTGCTGTCCACGTGAAGACTCGAGAGGCTCCCAACAAGAAGATCATTGTGGAGGAGGGCGTGCGTCCCTTTCTCATCAGGCAGGCACCATGGAATCAGATGATGAATATGAGAAAGAAAGACAGGAGAATATCCAGAGAAATAGAGATCTTATGATCAGTCTGGGCATTAATGTGAGTTATCAAGGGACATCAGATTAGTCGGTGCTGACTGCAGCTGTCACGGAAAGCCTGACGCCGGTCGTTCCGCTCCACGTCCTGCTACAAAACCCAAAGGACCTGCAAAGCGGTCAACAAGACAACCAACCAGAATGTCTGAAAGGCCCAAAAGAGCACCACAACGCATAGTACCAGCCGCAACTGCTGCATCAAAGGAAAGGACTCGACGAAGTGCTAGGCTTCGTGACGATGACACACACACACGAGAGAATGATGGGGAAGAACAGCAGCTGTCATTTCCACGTCTCAAGAGGCTTCCAAACCCAGAACCGCCAATAGAGGATACGATCAATGGAACAGGAGAACTAGAGCGGGCACAGCTGCCACAGCGTGACTCATCTGGAAACATTCTCTTTGAAAATAACAATCGGCATTTCATGCCCAATCTCACACCAAAGGAGATGTTGCATGGCGGAATTTTTGGAGGAACACCATTTCGGTGCGTAGAATATTACTCGAATGTAGCCCACATGCTCACAGCTCATAGACCCTATTACTCGAGGACATTACATCGCGCCTTAGATCCACAGCAAGAGATGGCGGAATTTCCTGCAGATTGGTTTGAAGGGCTGGACGTCGAAACACAACTGCAAAGCTCGTTGTATCGCGTGGAAAAGAACAGGTTCGGTGTCAAAGCTGGACAGAGTCTCGAAGACTGGGAAGACGCAGGCTGGGTGGCTGCACAAGATCCACGTGGATGGTGGCAGGTGCGTAAGACATCTCCATTGTGATAGACTTCTCACCAATCTTCTAGTGGTACTTCCGCTTCTATCTAGGTAGACGGACAACTGATGTAAGCTCTCAAATTACGCGTATGCTGATGGCTCATTTTGCTCATTAGGATGCTCGTCAGATCGGACGTTGGCTTAAAGCGTGTGGACCTGCTGGTCGCTTCAAACGCTCGTTAGTCTCCAAGGTTGTCCAAGCGGGCGCTGAATGGGATGACGAAACTGTGACGCCGGTTGTGCGTCAAACGCTGTTTCACTGGGGCTATTTGCTCACGCGACATGATTTTCAAGCATATTTGCCATAGGTTTCAAAATGTGTATAGTACAATTAGCACAAGAGGAGAATCTAAGGCTCTTCGTCCTTCACATGTGGGGTTTTGTTATCCATGTCTACCATATTTTCAAAAACATCGAAGGAAGTGATCCCGATTTCTGTCAAAGCTTGCTCTCCTTCTGTCATCAAATCAGGATTGTCGGCTGAACCCATATAGTTGATAGAAGTACCCAGCGCTGGATCTTCAAAAGTTTGCATCTCATTGGTAGTCATCAGATTCATGATGTCTTGAGAGGGAAGAAAAGAAGGCTGGAAGAGCTGCATCGCAGTGGGTTGGCTTCCGTTTTCCTCTTCACCAGTCGGAATGACGCCGTCCAGATAGAGGAGATGGCTCAAGTATGACTCGTGAACGTGGCCAAGACGGACCGCATCGACAAGCTCCGAGCAGCGCCGCGCTTTAAGGCTCTTGCTTCCGCCTCGACGCAAAGCTGATACGATTAAGCTTAAATTCTCTTGTACCTTCTCCAAAGCGAGCGAGTCCGCAGATGTTTGCTCCATTCCCCATTTATCATTGTCTTCAGAATCGCCTCGGTGCAATCGTTTTTGCAAAATGGACGTGTCTTTTCCCATCATACGACCCACGACACTCCATGTGAGGAAAACCTGGGGGTGCAACAGGGCGAAATCAAAGCTTGAGTTCATCAATTGATGCACACTTGTTAGCACTCGGTCCACCGCCATGAGGATTCGTCTGTTTGCTGATGCATGGCCAATTTTCTCGCTGTACTCCAATGTGCACAGTATAGTCGGATTAAGGAAGGGTTCATGTAGATAGATGAGAGCAAGAGAGACATTCGAGTAAGCATTCAACGCATCAGAACTTGCTGTGTCTAGCGAAAGCGATGGGAAATTCTCCAGAAATTCGTCGATGTGGCGGTCAATCACACTCACGCCGGAAGGCTTGGTGCGAACACGCTGTGTTCGTGCTGAGAGGGTACTTGCGCGCCTCAATAGGACGGCGGACTTGATGTGCAGGGTGAAATCGTCTGTATGGCCCGTGGTAAAAAGATCAGAAGAAGACAAGGTCTGGTTGTTAGGTGGAGTGTCTCTCCCTGCCCGAAAGTCCGTCTGCTTGCACGGCAAATGGGTCTGAATAGCTGCTTCCGAAAGCATATTCTCGTAGAAGCCCGGTGGCCCACTGGTGTACTGATCAGCAATGAATGCGTGCCAAAGGATGTTGCGACGTTCGTGCTCTCCGAAACCTTGAGGTACTCCGAATATCCCAGGAGCATGCTTTACACTGCCATCGATGGAATAGTGACGGGAAGGAAGCTTGTCTAGACCGGCAGGCGCGACTGCTCGGCAGACAAAGCCAGAGAGGAAATAGCTTTCGACGAAACGGCCATCGTCCCACAAGACGAATGTGCTGATTAAACAAGACGCGAGCCAATCGAGAGGGTTCTTAAAGTCGGTCATAAGCGATTGTTCTACTTTCATCCTTGCCTTGGAAAGGTGGAACTCCTTGAAGGTCAAAACATCTGCAGATTGCGACTGTTGGGTATTGGGGCGCGAGAAGGGGTCAGCAAGAAAAACAGCGAAGCGATCACGGATGCCCAGTGTGGATTGAACCTCGTGGAATGGAGAGATGTCTGCAGCTGCTGCCAAGACCGCGTGTACTAATGAATCATCTGGGCGATGTGGATGATCAGGCGGAAGGAAGACTATGGGAAAGTGAGTCAGCTACCCAAAGCGCGCACTATTTCACTTACGGCCCATCATGAAAGCAGGCTTGTACACGATATTACGCAGTGAATGGAAACGGAAGACTGCGAAGGTAGCTAAGTTAGTATGGCAGGGGGCAACAAAGCACGAGCAACTCACATGTCTCGCAAAGGGCATTCACAGTGTCTGCACTTGGCAGGTCGTTACTCCAGCCAGGCCACAATAGCTGCATGAAGTGATCGTTATTCGTAACAATCTCCTCGACCGATGGCAATTCCGCAGTGGGCACGGGTTCTTCTTGTTGATCCAAATCTGTCTTCCCTTTTTCCGTTGCATCTGTTTGCTTGGTTGGTAAGATGACGTCGCGCAGTGACGAGGTGCCATGCGAGGTCGATTTCCCCTCGGCATGTTCGTTATGACCCGCATCAGGCCCATTGTACCTCGCAGGCCTTTGGAAGTAATGCATGCGATGACGCTCTTCGCGACCTGAAAGCGGCGAGAGCATAGACATGATCGGCACAGCTGGTCGAAATTCATGTTCGGGTTCCCTTGATGTGGCTCTACTTCGAAAACGCCATGGAGTCGTGCCTGTTTCGACTCGAGGTTTTCCCTCGGTGTACTCTGATGCTTGGCGAAGCCGATCTTCCAGTTCTTTCACACGAGCCTCCAGTCGTTCAGCTCGCTGCTCTGGCGTCTCTGGATGAGGTATTTCGTCACGTCGAATCTTGGCACGCTTGAACGTAACACGCTCATGTTCTTCGGGTACAGGAGACGAGGGAGTCCGCGAACGGGAGATGGACCGATTGTGCCCTTGGGAGGAGAAATGTGGCATGACTTCATCATATATACAGTCTCCCTCTGGTACAGGGGAGATGTGGTTGGCAAGTGCAGCCGCTTTCCTCGATTTTACGCATGTCCCACACACCGGTCGAGCAGCATCGCACTTGAGTTTCCGACGCCGGCAAGCTTGGCAAGCTTGTCCACGCCGAAGAGGCGTAACCTGCACTGGCTTTTTGGAAGGTAAGTCACCTCGAGCGGTACCCAGCGCATCCCGTTGCGATTGGTACTGTGTTTGTGGGGATAGACCCGCAGGATAGGGAACAGTGTCGGTACGGGAAACATTGTATGCATGATAAGCATACATGGGATGCGATGGAATCCCCCTTGAGAAGAGACTGGAGGACATGGATGGCAGGTCGTTGGAGGGACCAAAACCAGTCCTTGCAGTGGCCTTTGAGGAGGAATGTAGGTACCCGTGGGGCGTATTATGTAGCATGCTGGAATGCTGAGGGAGGATGTGGGACTCGGATGGGCTCGCTTGGCCTTGCGGCGAGCGAATGGAGGAGTTCATGCTCGTATTAAGGTCGCGATGGGATTCCTGCTGGAATGAGGAAGCAGTGAATGCTGAACGGAGACCGAAATGCGGATGAATAGTTGTGAAAATGATTTAGAGGATTCAAGATCCGTCTAGTCAGAAAGAGAGAAGGGAATTCGGGCGAGTCACCAAGATTATACTCGAAAGGGCGATGCCCATGCTTTGGCTGTGCTAGATCGATAAGACGGGAAGGGATCTTGAGACAACCCTGGCGTGACGGCTGTCTGGGAACACACTAGATGCACGCGTCTGGAGGTAAGAATGGGGTAGTAGTAGTTAGTGCTCTTGTTTAAATGGAATTTGGTGGGTGGTGACCAGACGACGAGAGCTCAGACTGCGAGAGCTGCTGTTTCTTTTGGAGAGAGCACAAACTAGATGAGCGCAATGGCTGTTCTTGTCTCTTTGCAAAGGGTGTCTTATTCCTTGTTCTGACAGACGGGAGCGCTTTCAGAGTGGTATAGAGTAGCACGGACCACAGAGTTAAGTGAAGGTGTGTGTAGACTTGGCCATCTCGAATTCACGGACGACCATGGTAGGTATTGGTTTCCTCGGCGTGCTTTTCACCACACTCTCTTCCACTCTCCATGGTGTCCTTCGTGTAAGATCATCTCTTGTCTCTAGAGCGTGTTTGACACATATCTTTAGCCGAGCCCTGCTGCTATTGCCGATCAAGTGCTCTCCGAATGCCCATTGATTGACCTGCATCTTGATTTGCCGGTCGTCTTCCGATTCTTACACAAAAACGATGTCTCTCACACAAATTACATGGGACCCCTTGAGGGTCATGCAGACTTGGCGCGGCTCCAGAAAGGCAAAAGCGCTGGCTTTTTCAGTATTGCGTACGTTTGTGTACCCTATCAACAGGCACTTTCTGACATGCCTCACTTCGTCTCAGGTATACTCCCTGTCCAGACATGGACACATCCCCTATGGGCCGCCCTGACTTTCTCCAGCCAGATGATGCTGTGCGTAACACTTTAGAACAGATCGACGTCACCAGACAATTAGTCCAACAATATCCTGAGGTATGGGCAAGTCAAACATCGACTTGCTGGTGCTAATCTTTGTCCTCATAGCATGTTGCTCTTTCCCAGTCCGCTAAAGATGTGCGGAGCAATTTTCAAATGAGAAAGATCTCACATTTCATCGGTGTAGAAGGTGCTCACTCCCTTGGAAATTCCCTGGCAGGTGAGACCATCAGGCGACAAATGCTCTCACCCTCAGACTTTGCAATCAGTGCTGAGAACGTACTATGACCTGGGCGTCCGGTACTTGACACTGTAAGTAGCACAAAGCGATCTCGATTGTGCTGATACGTCTTTGCAGTACACACACTTGCCATGTAAGTGCCACAATCCTGAAGGAATAAATGCTCAGTGCTACCTCAGAACGCATTCGCCGATACGGCAGGCAGCACCGGTGGCCAAGCGGCCGCTCCGCTCCATGGAGGTCTCAGTAGCCTGGGAAAGCGGCTAATCAAGGAGATGAACCGTTTGGGAAGTATGTGGATGCGAGAAGGAAATTATGTGGCATCGTTCTCACAACCTCATAGTGATCATCGATCTATCTCACACTTCCGATGATTCTGCCCGACAAGCGATACAGATTTCGCAAGCGCCAGTCATTTTCAGTCACAGCGGGGCACGCACGATCCATAATCACACGCGCAACATTCCTGACGATGTTCTGGAGATGATTCGTGAGGGAAGTGGGCGAGACGCAGTAATGTGAGACAAGAGAAGCAGGTAGATTTGCCAGCTAAACATGCACTTTAGTGGAATCCCAGCGCTTCCCTCATTTATTGGTGAAAAACCCACACTGTCTTTAGTTGCTGATCACGTCGAGCATATTGCTCACATCGCGGGCAGGTCTCGCGTCGCGGTAGGGACCGACTTTGACGGCTTCCTTGAAACGCCAATCGAGGGCATGGAGGATGTGACCAAGTACCGTAATCTGGTAAGTGTATACGTGCTAGTATTCCCCCACTGATTGTCTGGCGGGCAGCTGGAAGAGTTGGCACGCCGTGGATGGTCAACAAAACATTTGTGCGGCTTCGTGGGTGATAATTTCTTACGGGTCTTTAGAGCAATAGACGCTCGATCTTCCCGACAAGAGAGGGCAGACACTGTGCCATGGAAAGAGCGAAAAGATTTGTAAAGATCAGATGCCATTCAATTGGACTGTGTACATGGATTGCAAGCCTAAAACGTGCTCTATTCATTCCTTGCGCCTTCGACCGAGTCTTGTGAAGTCCCACCATTTGTCGCGACACGAGCCATGTAATGATGCCGTAGGAATGTCTGCCTCACTCGCTCCACTGGGAATACTTGCCTCCTCTGAATCAATGGCAGTGGCCGTGCCCTGGGACAACTCCTCAGGCTGTGGAAGATAGTCCTTTTGCACGATCTCCACGAGAACCGCGCGTCGTATCCATCTGCGACGTCGAGTGTAACGACCGAGCCCAGCTTTCTTACTCATTTTCTCCCAGCCGTTGTCTCCGTACTGCCAACCTTCGGCATCTACGTCTAGTAGCGTCACACTGTCTCCTGTGGCCGATGTGGGACTTGATGCAAGCGAAGGATGCGCTCCTTCGCTCAAGGCAACAGAAGCATTCGATGTCCGACGCCCTCTTGTAGGTGTCCCGATCGGCGATCCTATGTCTACTGGGTCGCGACCAGCAACGGTCCATTCCGGATCCACCCATTGCCAGCGAATGAGACGCTTAGTATATTTTTTGGAATTGGTAGGACTAGGTGTGAGAGTGGTCTTAGCTGGAGGAAGCGAGAAGGACGATGGGGGAGAGACCGGGTTGTGACTCTCATCTGCCCAGCTTGGACGCTCCTGAGGCAAGAGCGCTGCAGTCCAATCCAATCCCATCCACCATCTTTGGTTCTCGAAGATGGAAAATTCGTAGATGACGTCCTCATGTCTTGTCATGTTGCGATCCACATTCGATTTAGTGTTCTTCTCATCTGCTGATGGATGTTTCTCTTGCAAGAAAGCATCGTCACTTTGTGGATCAGCTTGCAATGGCCCAATATAGCGAGGACCAATGTCTCTTCGGAAGAAGATCTGTCCACTTAGACATACCCAAATCACTCGACAAGTGCGGCGGACAATGGCACTCCTCCAGAGAGAATGCCTGATCAACGCAGCCCATGGTGCACACCATGTTAATACCACCGTACCTGTGACAAGAAGAAGGTGTCGGACACGCAATGAGATGATAGGAATGATAAAGACGTGCGGGCCAGCAGATTGACGTAGAGCTTTGGGAGCATGCTGTTCCACGAAACTCGATGCCTTGCAGAGGAAAGGCAAGACATAGGTACGGAAGTATTCCAGACCTTCGTCCATCAGTTGTTGAAGGTGTGTGGCATACTGCCAGGCGGCAGGAAACTTGATCTGCGCGGACTTTGCAACAGGAAGTACGAGCGTTTTGACGTGTGGTGCTGCAGACAAGGTGTTGAGATACGCCTGTCTTGCGATCGATGAGAATCCAAGGGTATCCCATACTTCGCCAAGCGCTCCGCTGAAGAAGAGAAGCCACAAAGGCCATGACGTGACCAAAGCGACGACCACACCCAATGTCTGTGCGGGATCTTTCCAGGTTAGAAAATCCAGCAGTGGCGTACCCACACAAGCGAAGAGCGAGGAGAAGAAGTCTGCAAGCACGGCTAGATTCTTCACAGTGACGTTGATGGAGTCCGATGTAGCTATGCGAGCAGCATCGTCAGTAGGCATCTGTTGCCCTTGCAAGAGTCGAGCGAAGCCCGTGAATGTGAGGACGCCAAGGAGAATGAGCTGAGGCGCATAACGGAGAAGCTCGTATCCCCAAAGGCAGACTGCCCACCACGCAAGTACGACTAGAAAAGAGTGCGATACCGTGCTCTTTCCACCCGTCCAAGTCACTAGGTGCACAAGTCTTGTGGTTGCATTCACAATGGGAGCCAGTAGTACTAGTAGTCGTAAGAGGGGCGTTGGCCAATGCGACAGCACGGCACTATCGGATGCCTTTAGATCTACCACCTCCAGGTTCGAGATAGATGGCATTTTTGTCGAAGTTGCGGACGCTTTCCGTGTTGGTTTGCGCTGTTCTTGCTTCCGGGCAGACTGATTGGCGCTACGAGCTTGATGTAGAGTGGAAAGATAGGTATCTGTAAGCTGTCAAAGATTGCATGAGTGGATGCAGATGACACGTTTCTCATCTTATACGTACCGGCAAGTCAACAGCTGCCATGCTCCGACCACAAGATGTGGTATAGGAAGTCCCACATGAAGTGAGCAGGGCGGGCGGCGCGTAGCGACCACTCCACACGTGCAAAGCTTCTCAAGGGCCCGCGTGAAAGAGGACCGCTATGTCACCTGCTGGGATGGGGACTATAAAGCACTATGGTAGCAACTGCTTCTCTTTCCTCTTATAGAATAGTGGATTGCAGGACAACGTCTTTTTGAGTTAATTTGTTCATTTCTACAGGTCTTCACCATGTGCTCTCGGACGTTAGATGTGGCTTTCAACGCGGTCTCTACGTGATTTGTGCAAGGAGCAGGGAAAGCACGCTATTCGTGTGGGAAAAGTGCCTCAATTAGGGGCGCTACGCTCAGATCTCGGAGACCTCCCCGCACAATTTTGATTGCAAAGGCTGTTTGAACGCAATACGCATTGTTCCCTGCAGAACAATGAGCTCGAACGGACCCCCTATAAGTGGGCAGAGTTCGAACGACAAAACGGTCATGAGCCAGCTTTCGTCTTCACCATCATCTCTGTGGATGACCATGTGGGAATCGTTCCACTGTCCTCCTATTGCCTTCGTCTTGCTCGTCATTTTTGCCTTGATCTACAGGACACATCTGCGATCTTCACAAGAATCCACAACACCGCCTCCTTCCACTCTCCCCGAGAAAAAAGGCGAGTTAGAAGAGCATGGCTTCCTTGTTAGTGTCCGTGCAAGATACTGGGACGATGACGGACCGAGTGAAGAGTGGTAAAATTTACCGCAGGTATCGGGAAAGATCGACAAAGCTGCCTGCACACAACGCGAATCAGACTGTCCGTAGCCATGTCTTTTTCCAAGACTCTGAGCAAAGACGATGATCTCAAAGCGGCATGGTAAGCACACCGAATCATGAACATAGCACACAATCATACCGCTTTGATAGGTTAGCTGGCGGGCTGACAGCGTCCTTCTCTATGAAGAAAACACAGTTCGCAAATAGGAACATCCAAGGTATCGTTATCTCCAAGGTCTGGTAGGTAGCAGGCATGAGGGTCACAAGCCTTTTACTCAATTCTCCGCAGCACGGCCATCCATCGCACCTCGTCCTTCTCACCCCTGCATTCGACAAGTCGTTTGATGTACGGCGTGTCAGTACTGTATTCGAAACAGGTGAGCTGACAACAGGTATACTCACGATGTCATTCACCGATCCCAAGGTTGACCTGTGGAGAGCACAAGTTAGCGACACATTCAACATGTTGCAGCGTTGTTTGTTTGGATATTGTGCCGCACCCGTTGGGAATCATGCAAGATACGATCCTCTAATCGACCTGCCACAGCGTACAAGGGAAGTTGCAAAAGCATCCGTCACAATCAGTGCACGACCCATGAATCTCTCGAATGAGATAGTGATCGACGACGAATGGCTCGACGTTGAGAGCGATTCTCCCTTCTGGATCGATCACCGTATAGAGTATGAGGAAGGTATTTCCTGGTCCAGTCCTGCTATTGCCGAGGGGTCCAGAGGCTTGGATCTCGGGAACATTAGTGACCGATCAGCTGTGGATCAGCCGTCCTTTCTCCAAGATCGACGCAGTGCGGAACCTGACATCGACCCTCTGGACAACGACATTCTTGAATGCGACTTGCAGGCACCCAGTCAGGCCCACGTTCACTTGGATCTAGACCTTGAAGCACGCACAGATCACAAGCATCCCGATTCGCCGCCAACAGAGGGCACGGGAGCTACATGGAAGAAGCGTCGCCACAATCGTCATCGATCCTACCACGTTTTGCCAGATTCGACGTTGGAGTTGGAGGACAGCGACTTACAGAGACATGCTGCTCATTATGCAAATGACATGCAAGTCTTCCGCCAACAAGCTCATATGCGCCTCTTAGTGCGCAAGGAAACCACATCCTTCTTATCGGCCATCTGCACCACAGGAAAGGGACAAAATAACGAGAACAGTCTAAACGATTTCTTACAGAGAAATGTCGCTTTTTGCTTAGCGCACACACACCAGCATCTCCGTGCGAATTGTCACATTGGATCTTCAAAGCATCAATTCTTGTCAAAAGGTACGGATCTGTGGACAGCAACTACGAGCACCTTACATGAAGAAGACGGAATGGCGGTCGAACCATGGGAAGAGAGCCAGGAAGTAGGAAGACAGGCTCGCCTGAATGATCCAACGGAGATGCCATGGACCATTCCCTTCGATACAACGACCGTCGCCGATACCACCTTTGCTCCTTCCGTCTTGATCGAGACGCCAATGGGTCTTCAAGCATCTGGACGGTTGAGCACTTTCAGTACGACTCCCAGCGAAAGTCGTGGGCGAGGCCAAAGGAGAAAACGATCTTCTTCCGATGCCTCTGCTACCAACACAGATGACTTCCATCTACCGCACTTGGAGCAAGAGCTTGCCAAGTTCTTGACATACGTGACGCATGTCCGTACGTATCTATTTGGAAGGAGCCAACCGTTATTTTTCAGCGATTTGGCACCGGTAGCTGACTCTTCTGTGAGTGGCCAAGGCAGGCAATTTGAAGTGGACTGGCTAACCTTTGTCCTAGCCAAGAGTAGCTGCGCGTGCTTTCCGTTGTATATTGGAACTGTGTTCGGCTCAACATCTTGCCGTGCACCAAGAGACGCCGTATGGAGAAATAGAAGTCCAGATTCTTGAGTTGTAGTCCCTGTCAAGGAGACTGCTCTTTCTTTCTATCACTGTAAATTCACTATTTCTGATTATATGAATAGCGAATTCGGTCATGAGATCCATTGCGTGTTGTAGAATTGGTGAGATCCATGCAACGCCGGGTACTGTACGTTACGAGAACCTACAAAAGAGCGAAATTCCTCGTCTGCTCGAGCGTAGCGTGCCAAAACAATAAGCACACCAAGGAAGAACACCAGAGCATGGAACCATGGATGATTGACGGGACAGGCCATTGCGATGAAGAAATTCAGAAGGTGTTTGTGGATAGGTGTTGTGGGTGAAAGGAAGGCGAGCATTTTCACGCATCTTGCATTACCGTGCAATTTACGCCAATTGGTCACGCCATGAACGATGACGCCAACTTTTTAGCTTTGAATTACTTTTGCGGAATGCAAATACCCGGCTTTTGATTGGAAAGTCGGCAAGAGTGCCTTATGCGCGCCTCTCGGGCACGCTTCAAGAGGTGTGCACAAAGATCAAAATCAGACTGATCTTCGGGTCGACTGCTTACCGAAATAGTTGTCCAGCCGGTCTCGTTTGCCACGACAGAGACCTCCGTTTGTGTGACGGGAAGCGTTGACGAAGGCTTCCGTTTACGAGGTAACGAAGATGTGCGTCTCCGTATCTCGGGTCGATCAAGGGCACGGTATACAAGAAGATTATCATGAGCTGACCGTATGACAGGTAAGCTTGCTTGACGTGGACAATTCTTCTTGCGTGCTTCTACGAAGTCTGTCCAAATTACCATTTCTTTCCCCGGTCGATTGGGAAGTGTACCATGGCGAAGGGTGTTTGCAGCCGTGGAGATTGCATGAGCCTCCTCAGGATTGGTGACATGAATCGGGTGGTCCTGCAAACAAGTACCACTCCGTCTCAAGAACGATAGACAACTGTCACTATCATTCAATATGCTTTCGTTGCTGCCAAGCATGTACGATGTACAAACACTTTGTGTATCAATATAGTTGAGATCAATTTCGGTTGATACTGAAATGCTGTCCGTCTCATGTGACATTTCGTCTTTCGACGTATGCACCCAAGCTACCTCGCTTACAAGGTGCTGCTCCTGAAGCAAGGTGTTGTTCATGCCTAAAGAGATGGTCGTCTGAGTCCTTTGTAATGCCTGTCCAACATCCATGGCAAAATCCGGTTGGAGGTCTAGCAATGGTACCTGTACGTGCTCTATGGTATGTCTCATGCCAATCTGGACCTCTCCTTGTACGCTCAACGAGCTTTGCGGTCGCAGCGAACTTGACTCAGCACCAAGAACATTGTGACACTGGAAGACGTTTGTGACACATTTGAGAAACGACCATACAGGAGAAGTCACCCGAAGCAATTGTAGATTTAGAGTACATTTGGGCTTGAGGTGTTGGCTGAGAGAAGAGAAGGAAAATTCACTGCGAGTGATGGGAACATTCGAATCCGTCAGCATCCTGAAGGTGACTGTGCTTCAATTCACGGCACGATACATTCATAGATTTCGGATGGGAAGGTGGATAATGGTGTTCACTGGACAAGCACGCATAAGCTGCTTAGCATCTCATAGCATCTGCTCAACATCTCGCAACATCTTTGTGTCATACATCGGGCTTACGCTCTATGGGTAGATGTCTATCAATACATATTGTGAAAAACACGTCGAAAAGATCACATCCAATCTAAACTAATTCGATGAAGCAATGCACGCACCAGGCTTCGAGAGTCTACCAGAGAAGGGGAGCTCACGCGAGGCGGGCATCCAATGGACCCTAATGAGAAGCCCTCTGGTACAGCGACAGGCTCCGAAAGCTGGGACGTGCCACAAGCGGCCTTGTTCATGGTGGCAGGTCGTCCTGCTTGTGGAACCACTTCGAAGAGGAAGTCGCAGAGGAGCGGATGGAGGTGGTAAATTAGTGCTTTGGAGGAGTGCCGGAAGTCAGAGAACGGTACACTCTCTTTGCATTGGTGCAGAAATGCATCCATCGCAGCTTCCTTCTGTGGGTGAGGAACAAGCACAGCCTGTAAGGATCCTGGCCAAAGCTCCAGCGAGTCTAGCTTGCTCAGAACAAAATTAACCTCCTCATGACAAATGCGTGAAAGCGCACCGTTGCCATGTAGTCTTGCTCCTGCGATGTAGGCCGCAATAGTTGATGTCAGGCGTTGCACAAGTACTGGTAGACAGTACACAGCGACTCGACGCTTCTCCAATGCATCACGTTGCTTCGGAGCGTGGCATAGCATTACCAACAACTCCAGGCACCAGTAGGCGAACAATTCGCGTGTCGCGCTTGTCTTCATAATCCCGCTCTGTCCCGGTACTTTCTCGGAAGGATCAGTGGCTTCTTGCTCGTCTAAATCTACTTTGAAGTCTTTAATTGGAATCAGTATAGATGTTCTGCCGAGGCTACGTGCCAATTTTCTGATGCAGTCTGTCGGAACATAGTGTTTCCCAAGATGGGGCCAAATATGGAGCTCGATCACCGACAAGAGAATAACGTCAAAATGCTCTTCTTGGTCGTGGAGTTCAAGGGGCATAGCTTGGCTAGCAGAGTAACCAGGCTGGAGTGTGCCAGACACGGCCTCTATCATGGCCTGCCACACGCTTGCAACCATCTCCTGATCCACAGAGAGTTTGTCCGTACGCTCACACCAAGACTCAATCAATCTGCACATTGCAGAGAGGCTATTTTTCCATAGGGGTGGATTCTTCGATGTTGAACCCTGATACCGCAACTTGAGAGGTATAGATACCGCCTTAAACATGTGTTGGACCACGTCACCCCTATAAATTTCCGTTTCATCAGCCCAAGCGCGATAAAGGCGGACCAATGCGTTTGTGGAGACCAGATTGAGGGCCAAAAAGCTAGCCTGCTTCTGTTCAGCAAATGCCAGCGTCGAATACTCTGCAAGATCCACCAGAATTCGTGACTGGATTGCAGGTGCAGCGTCCAACTCCAGTATTCGATTCGTCACGGCAGCTTGAAGAGGAGACAACTGATCCTTGTCCGGTATGCGCTCATTGCTTTTGTCGTATTTTATAGCTCCCTTCAGCGAGTCCAGCATCTCTTCCTGTCGACGAGGGCTCAAATTTCCCCCTAGAATGCGACGAAGGGGGGTGAATACTTCAACATAGGCAAGAAGATTGGTTTGAGAGAACAACGTGGTAGTCTGATGTAGACTTGCGCCGATTTGACACCACTTTTGCCACGCAAGACCACAGAACTTTTCTGTAGAATTCCTTTCTTCCATCGCAGGTGCTTGAAGTACATTGTGGAATGCCTTGATAGAAGCTTGAGAGACCGGTGATGGCCCTTGTGAAAACGCCACGACGAGACTTTCAAGCAATTGAAGAAGCACTTCTTGATAGTCAAGCAACTTGCTCGCAAGAACTTGTTGTACAATCTTGCCTGTACTGTTGAGAGCAAGAATTTGTGTGTCCTGCCACTGTTTTGTGACACTGGGTTCCGTGCCCATTAGTTGTGCAGTGGCATCCTGTTCTGCATTTTCGTCCGTATGAGCATGTGACTTTTGTTGTAAACTCAATAACATCGGGAGCAACGTGCCCAGCATAATCTCCTCAGACCATACAGTGCTGGAAAGGCCAGAACCGTATTGTTCGAGAATATTGAAAAAGAGGGAAACGGCACCATTGCGAACTTGTGGTCGCTCGTCTTCTGCCAAGCTACGTATACTGGAGAGAACACGCACCCATAGCACAGAAAGATCTTGCGTAGGACCATGTTCTGAGCGAGAATTGATCTCCGCTGTGATGGCCCACAACGAACCATTCGCGGTAAGCGCAATGTTGACATCCTCATCTTGCTTGCAGAAATTGACCAGGGTCTCAATGCACCTGGACAGCTCATCCAAATTAAGCTTGGACAACAGATCCGAGCAAATGACCTGGAGAGCAGCGAAACTGACTTTGATCAGAGGGAGCTTGCTTTTTGTCTCCTCCGAAGCGTCTACACTGCATGCATCATTAAATGTAGAAAAGAACGCGTTCCACCCGAGAACTAAGTTGTGGCCATAAACTTCCAAGATGGAGAAAATGGTGTCTAGTGCGATTTTTCTTACTTCAATATCAGTAGCTAGGGTCGCTCTTGAATCAAGGATGGATTGCTGTGTTAGGCAGTCAATCACTCTTTGCTGAAGAAGGGAGAACTCTCCATCCCGCGCTTTCATGGCCTCTTGGAGAAAATGGTCGAGGGCCTCGGCTGCTTGCATACGGAGATTTTGCTTGAGGGACGGGTCTTGTGCGAGGTGGAGAATATGGAGTGTTGCAGAACTCCATGCATCGCTCAATGTTTCTGCATGGGCCAAGCGATCCACATTGAGATGGATCACCGTCGTCAGCGACAGTAGAGGATAGCTCTTGCGCATGGAAGCTTTTGCTGCACTGACAGCATCCGCGTCCAATTCGCAAAGCGAGCGGATAAAGGCAAGAAGCGCATCGTCGCTGAGCGCCGTCGAATTCTCAAAGACTCGCAATATATCGGACAACAGAGTTTTCTTGTCAATATTGCTAAGTGCATTTGGACGCCCAGTGCTCGGGTCGACTGAACCCGTTGAATAGAAGTCGGCAGGCACAGTGGACAATGCAGAGATAGATGATAGCCTTGGTTTGGGCTGATAGGACACGGGCACCTCTATGGGCTGGTCATCTTCCGTGCTCTTGCTAAGCCGTCGAGTAGAGCCTCTGCGAAGAATAAACTCTGCGTCACAGAGCGCCTCCAGGATGTCACGCCAGTGAGTGTTGAGGCTTCCCGAGAGATAATAAGCAATTTGGGTCACTGCCTTTAGACAGGCAGCATTTCGCTCGCTTAGATTTGCATCAGCCTCTTCTGCTCCACGGCGAGCGCTTAGCAACCTGGTAAGGATAGAACGGGGAATGGCGAATCGAGTTAAGGAAGCAATAAGAGAATCACGGGGCGCTTCAAGACCCAGAACACCTGTGGCATTGGTAAAATTGCGAAGCGCCGTCAGAGCTTCGGCAAAGAGCGTATCGTCACACTTGCACGTCATGAAAAAGGAATAGCTGTCCAAAAGTGGTGCCCATGCCTGTTGTATCATCTCGCGGACGTGTTCCAGCGAGCTTCGTTCTTCTTGTCTGAAGAAGGAAAAGTCTAGCGCTGGGGGTGCACGAGAAGCGGATTCTGGACGGCTATTGACGAAGCGAGAATATGCCGGTAGCACGTATGCCGCAAGTGATTGTCCCAAGTGTACTAAGGCCTGTAGCGACAGAAGGTAGATATACGTAGTGGGGACGGGCGGGGCATCTGTTTTGTCTAGTTGGTCGATGAGTTGAATCGATGGAACGCTCGTATGGCTTAGTCCAACAGAGGTTTCTGCACTTGTTGAAAAGCCTCCAATGGCAGCACTTGCTACGCCAGCCGCCGCCCCGTAGATTCCAGAGTAGCTGCGTTCTCGGCTAGGACGTGGATTTTCTTCTCGAGCGGATAGACCCACCTGATGGATGGCGTCCGCCTCTCCAAGAATTGCACGATTTTCAGTAGATATGTGATGGAGGGTATCGACAAGACGATTAAAGACTTTGGCAGAATTCTGCTTGCTATCGAACCATGTCCAAAGATTGCGAATGAGAACGCCATCGGAGCACAAGCTTCGAGTTGCTTCCATAGCCAAGACTCTCTGCCAAGATTGAGCACTATCCGAAGAGGATCTGCTCGACGATGACGAGCGTTTAGGTTCCATGGCAACGAATCGGAGTAATATACTCATGAGAATTTCTACTTCGACGGCCAACTCATGACTGAATTGCCGGAGAAGCACGAAAAGAAGTCGCATGAGGCGCAAAAATGTTGGGAATGGCGCAAACTCGTTGAATGCTTTGATGAGCAAAGGACATGTAGATTGTCTGAGACACAGTAAGAGCTCCGGATGTGTGTCGTTGGAGAATAGAAGGGCATGATTAGTCAAGATCGACTCGATCAGCTCTAGAGTGAACATTCGCGGGAGTGACGCCAGACCAAGGAAGGAAGCATGCTCATTGTTTGCTAAGGCATTGAGATCGCTGATCACCAGATAAGCGTCTCGCGAACAAGGGAAAAGCGTGACAGACGTGGAGCCGGAAAGCTGGACACTCATGACAGCAAGAGGACATGCTGCTGCAGCGTCCTCGCCTCCTGACTTGACTGCGTCCAGTACATTATCTTCCTGTTTGACTTTCTCAAAGACTGTCATGACGGCTTGGCGGAGTGTGGCAGCAGCAGTCGAGCTCACGACGCTGACTCGACTCTCCTGCAATTGAAAACATAGATGGAGTGTTCTGGCCAGAAGGACATGATGGACTGCTTGATATGTACTAAGGAGACTTGCGATAACCTGCAGAACCTTGAGCTGCACTTCTACATCGCCACGACTATTGATAATGTGAGAGAGAAGGTCGATGATCGTAGGACAATCATCCATTCTCATTAAGCGGAGTCCAATGACTCGCTGCAATAATGAGATAGATATGCTGACGACCTTTGGGTATGCTGATTTGCCCCTGCAGGCGAGCAGAATAGGCTTGAGGAGAATGTTGTCCTCTGCGGAGGGAGCGGCAGGGTCATGGATCTTCGGTGCGAGAGCCAGCTCTGGGTGGGAACGGAGAGCGGAAAGCGCAGCATCGCTTACTGCCTTGACGTCAGGGTTCTTCCGTTTAGCTTCGGAAGAAAGCACTGTCAGCTCAGACAGGAGCAGCTGCGACATGACCACGGACAGCCAATGGCGGTGGGATGGAAGAGGAAACAAAGTTAGCAAACGTCATGCGATGCGCACGGACTTGGTAGGCAGGCAGGCGTGTAGTAGGAACGACGGACTTTCAGTCTACGTGCTGGATTGTTGCATGGAAGTAAGATGCCATTAATTTGATCATAGACAAGGATGTTGGAAAGGGCGGATTGGGGAAGGCGAGGTATGGAAGTTATCTATTTACGCATTGCAGTCTGGGCAGCGAGATTGGAAGCACTCGTCTGCATCTGTTGCTTTCGTCAGGCAGTAGTTGCCACAGGATGCACAGCGAGCGCAAGCAGAACAATGTTGCTTAAGGCAATCCAATGTTTCTTCGCTTGAAAGATGCAGGGTATTTTCACAGTAATTGATGCATTCGCTACAGTGGCAATTTGGGCATCGTGACGAGTAGCAGTCATGTCTGTTTGCAAACGCGCCCAGTTGGATTTGTGTCGTGCAGTAATCTGAGCAGCCTTTGCATTCACAAGGACCGTCTGCTCGACCGCAGTTTTCAAAAGGGTCGCAAAATTTGTCTGTTTTTCCGGAGTCGACCTCGTACGGCGAACGTTTGTGTAGACATGTGGTCACTTCCCTACATGCCGAGCACTTTTTGGAATTAAAGGTGCATGTCTCTATCTCGCAATACGAAGGGCTCCAAAAGAGAGGGCCGTCTTTGCCCTGGGAGAGTGCGCCTATGGTACTCGCGTCTGGAAGAGCGACCGTGAGCGTAGCCAGAAGATTTTCTCTGTACGAAGACTCACCCGATGACTTTGTCAAATCAGCGGAGACCAAGAGGGCATGGAGAAGAATACAGGCAGGCAGGAACAGCATGGCAGAAAAATGAGGTGGGGAGGCCTTAGAAAAGGTTGGACCCCTTATTTATACGATGCGCACGACCTTGATCACTTCAGTCTGAATGTTCTCATCAAACAGCAGGAGCGGCGCTCCAACTGATGTGTAACCATAATTTCAAAGGCAAGTATTTTTGAGGTATAATACCAAAGCCTCTTTGGAAATGGAGGGACGCAGCAGACAAATGGGGAGAGAAGACGGAAACAATGGAATTTGTCAGCTTTTCATTTCATCCTCTCACGTTGGCCCTGCGCTCTCTAGTATAAGTGATCATTGCTGTGGGCAGATGACTATAATTTGCTTTCGATTTCATGATGAATTCAAGCGGAGTTCTACGCCACGGAATTCAATGCCATTGTTCCGTTCCGCGGCCCCGTCAAATCAACATTCTCGATACGGACGGCGGAGAGGAACAGACCACCGATAACGCGCTTCGCAACGCGTTTGGACCAATGTGCTGCTTCTTCACATTGCAACGATCTTCGCGTCCACACACACAAGGTTGCCATGCGGGCACACATGCCATGAAGTCCCTCTTCTCTTGCCGAAGGCGCCAATGCCGCACGAGTTTCTTTTGGATCTCACTTCTCATTTTCCCCCTTGTGAGCGCATTCGTCACCAGTAACGAGGACCCACACACCAACGACTTGTTCTCCGAACATCTTCTCCTCCGCCCGTTACCCGATGGGCGCTTACATGCATACTTCACATTCGAAGAGCAAGGGAATATTCGTGACCCTCCCTCCTTGCCTGTGTTCCATGTGATCCCCAGGACGCTGGTCCATCTGACACATGCCAGTCAAGCAGAGGAAATCCAGCTAGCAATCAATGCAGGGCGTTGGGATTACACACGGTGGGGCAAACCACCAGGCGACGGCATGGTTGGCACAGGGGCAGAACTCCGTGCTATAATATCGGGCACAGAAGGATGGACCTCCAAAGAGTAAGCGGTCCCACTCTGTATTACGATGCACTGACAAGTTTGTATAGCAACAATGCCATTCCCCCGCAGACGTATCTATCTTGGAAAAGGCTCACTGCAGATCTTGCGGGGCATTTTTGTGCATCTCTAGACGCACTCGATGAAAAGATGGTCGTCATTCCGTTTGATGCTGCGTCCAGCCGCAACTCGACCCACCTTAGAGCCATGCTGACTTCAGAGGCAATATGCACCGAAAACCTGTCTACATTGCTCAGATTATTGCCATGCAAGACATCTGCGGGTCTTGCCAGCCTTGTCGAACCCCATCGCATATTTCTGTCCGATTTTCACGGCATAGGTATGCACCTTCTTCCCGGCAAAGGTTCCGAACCGTGGAGAGTCAAGATCCACGTTCAGGCCGTATTTTCGCCTGTACTCCAAGCAGGAGGTCGAGCGGGTCGAGACTGGTCACTAGAATCGATCTTCGGAACGAAACTCCATCAATCATGCCCACTGGCCGACCAGAGCTCCATTTCTGTGATGGCACCGCCTGCCGCCCCGGATCGAAATGTGGAGGAAAAACCGGAGGAAGATGTCGAATTTCATGTGTGGCCCATAGTCATGTCACATGAAGAATCAGCGGACATCGATGAAGATGACGAATTGGATGAATACCACAAGCTTCTCGCCAAAGGACGGCGTTTTTCCTCCAATCTGCGAAAAAGAGGATTCTTTTCCTTTGACTCGTCATCGTCGACGAATTTGAACGTGGAAATGAAATGGCCCAAGGAGAACGGCTTCGTCTACCGTAAGTGGAAGTGGAGATTCATATACATGAACGTGGCTCATCCTTGACTGCAGCTGCGGTATACACATCTCCCACCCTTTCTGCGTCTCGCATTTTTTCGGGGCATGGACAGGAACGTGGAAAGATCCAAGTGACCTTGCACAACAGCGATACGTCCCGACAGCACAATGTGACGTACACTGACATCCTTCCTTGGTACATTCGGGCCTATCTTCACACGTTACATGTCGAAGCAGTAGAAGACGAGTACGACGAAGAAAGTGACAACGTTGTACGATATGCCGATGACCTGTCGCAGCCATTGCTTCAGTCTTTGCAATACACCCCCTCCCTCCCGCGCTCACGGCCTCTACACCTGCAGATCGGACTGCGAATCCCTCCCCAAAGTACAGTGGTGATGTCCTATGAGTACGACAAGGCATTTCTCCGGTACGCCGAGCATCCTCCCGATGCGCATCGCGGCTTCGATATTGCTCCGGCCACGGTTACATTAGACGATGGCTCCAAACTCTACACGGAACCTGCTCTAGTCGAGGTGGCTGTACCCGACTTCAGCATGCCGTACAATGTCATGTGAGTGTGGATAGTCAGACAAAGAGCATCGCTAAGAGGTTCTGTGGCAGTATCTTCACATCGACCGTCATAGCTCTGTGTGCAGGATCCATTCTCAACAATCTCATACGAAAGTACACAGATGTACAGGTGACGAATGACAGTATCTAATGTTTTGCGCATGTAAATTACATAATGCATGATAGTACAGCAAAAGAAGCATTCTATTTTGTCTCGACAGCTTGCCATACCTGTGAGCAATGGTGAGCACAGATCACTTGTTGATACACAGACACGTACTTTAATACAAGGGTCGCGGTCGAGACTCGCGGAGGCAATGATCGGTAGCCACTCGTGTGTCTGAAAAGCTCGTGTAAGAGAGATGTGGCACAATAGATAAAAACGTACTGCGATGCAGAGCACCGTGTCACGGTGGCCTAACAGGGTTTGTATGACAGCCTTGTTCTGCAGGTCCCACACATACACACGCTGATCTTCGCTACCCGCGACAACAGAACATGGAGGCCGATGTGCAGATGTGCTGGGCACATTCCATGCAGTAAACGCTGCTTTGAGAGCGAAGCGGGAGTTCTGATGTCCCACGTACGTCTTCAATACTCTGCCGTTCGCCATATCCCATAGCCTGATCGTGCCATCGAGAGAGGTAGCCAGCAGTTGAAAAGCGTTTGGGGAGAATGTTACGTGTCCTATCGGAGGGGCCTCCCCGTGCACAAGCGTCTTGAGGCATTGTCCCGTCGAGGTATCCCAGAGCCTGATGAGACCATCATAACTACAACTGGCTAAAATGGAGCCATCGCGATTGTACGCGACACCCGTGACCGCCTCCGAATGTGCCGCGATCGAGCGGTGGCACGAACCTGTGCAGGAAGAGATAAGCCAAGGCACATGTCTTAGGAACACACACACCCTTCTGGATGTCCCAAATGCGGACGGTCTCGTCGAAGCTTCCTGAAACGGCTAATGTTCCATCGGGGCTAAATGTGACACAGAACACATAGGAAGTGTGCCCATACAGCTCTCGCACAAGAAGGTACTACAGCAAACGGAGCGTCTATGAGATGCCGCACTCCATCATGTGAACTTCTCACCTTCTTTGCATCCCATATTCGAACAACGCGATCGTCGCCGCCGCAGATCAGGTAGAGGCCATCGCGACTCCAGGCTACATCACTGAGACCCTGCAGTTCGAGTGGAGCATGGTTATGGATAGTTTCTGATGAAGTGGTGGCTTCCGTATAGTCGAGGGTCTTCTTGAGTGCACCTGTCGCAAGCGACCATACTTTGACCAAGCCATCCGATCCGCTTGATGCGAGCTCCAGGCCGTCTGGGGAGATGACAAGTGAGGAGATGCTGCGCTTATGCCCTTGCAGTGTATATACAGAGTTGTATCGGAAGCTCGGAGTACTTTGTACAACCTCCTTTGATTCGCCATGGAATGTCTTTTCGGCGATCTCTTTCTCATTGGTCGTTGCATCGTCCATTCCTGTGTCTGTGGGTGCAACACTCACTGCGGCTCTTTCCAGTAGCGCAGCATTGTCTAAACTTGTATCTTTGTATGAATTGCTTTTTGTAGGCTCTCTCGAGGGAGCGGCGTCGTCCATGCCTCTGTTGTGCTCCCACAAAGCTTTCCTTCTTGTCTTGGTGTTGCGTGCGGCGTATCACGCACTCTCTAGTTCGCGTTGCGCCTAGGGGGCCGTGCTTTCTTCTTTCCGGGGAAGTGGCCGAATCCCGACATTTGCGCTTCTCACACTTGAACAACCATGGACAAAGTACGGAAGGAGACATTTGTGACACCAGATAGGTGAGTGTACATCTGCAAGCTGGAACATATTCCTTACCCACCTCATCAGGTCCAAGATCGTGTACGAGATCTGGGGAGCCTCCCACAAGCAGGCACCACTTGTGTTGATCATGGGTCTGTCTGGCGTCAAGGAGGATTGGCGGCCGTTTGTGGGAGAATTGGCCCACACTCGGCCCGTGCTCGTCTACGACCGGAGAGGAATAGGAGAATCATACATTGGCAAAGACGACAACGGAGACGAGTCTGAGCTTACGCTCGATGTTGAGGCGTATGACATACTCCATCTGCTCCGCTCTCTCGGTGCACCATGGAACTCCGTTCACATCCTTGGCTGGTCGATGGGTGGGCACATCCTGCAAGCCTTGCTGACTCTGCCCGAAGCAAGGGAGAATCCACAGGGCGGTGTAGACGTCGCACATATCCACATTCGAAGTGCAGTTCTTGCAGCGACCATGACGAGGCTTCCGCGTGGAGAGTTCAAGCCGGATGCTCTAGAGAGCATGTGAGTGTTCTCTTTCTCACAGGGTTTCTTCTTATTTCTTTCCACAGTGTTGCCAGCGCAGACTCGGACCCTAATTGGAAAGAAAAAGCTGCAACAGCCATGATGGAATTCCAGTATGACCACGCATGGTTGGCCCAGGAGGCAAATAGGAAGGTGCTGCAGGAGCGTGTGGCCGTGTCGGTAGGTACAAGACGACCACAGCGCATCATCGGCGCACAAGCAGCTGCCATTGCACAGAGAGACGTACGAGGCGAGCTGCCTCGCATCCCTGTGTCGCTGCCTGTGCTCGTCATACACGGGACAAAGGACCGCATGGTCGCTTACAGCGAGAGTGACCATATCGTTCAGGGCATCAAGCACGCCAAACGACTCGACATGACACCACACACATCCGATTTCGGACACTTTTGGTTCGACTACTTTGGTGCGTCCTGGTGGGCCCAGCAGATCGACTCTTTTCTTCAAAGGGGCCACCTCGCAGCAAAGCTTTAATTGATAAATATGATTCCGTGAATACATTTGATACTGTACATAGCTCTATTCTCGTTCATATCGATCTCGTGCTCTCTCACGAAGAGCTTCCGAATGCGAGGTACTGAGCAACTTGGTGCGCTTGTTTGCATAATCTTCCGCAGACACACGTCGAGCGCTGCCGAGACCTGCACCCTGGTCATAATGGTGCACAGGCACGGCGTCCTTGCGGCCCTGACCGAGGCTCCCAAGGCCTTGACCAGAAGACCATCCCATCTTTGCAAGCATAGCCCCGCCCACGGTTTCCTCAGTCAGCTGGACGGCTTGGGCATGGCTCTCGGCTGGGACCTGTTTCGGCGAGGAAAGTCGGATGCCTTCATCCTTCTTGCTAGCTCGTTTCTTCCCGCCTCGGTGCTTCGTCTTTTCCTCGCCTAGCGTTTCTACACCAAACACCGTGCGTCGCTCCGATGCGCGGTCGCGATACCCTTCATGGGCTGACGAGCTTGTGTCTTTGTCCTTCATTGCACACCGCTCAAGACCTGCCATGCGGATGCGATCGTCCTTCAAATTGCGTTGATGAAGCTCGGATTCCGCCATATGCCGCCGCAAAACAGCCACATCTTTGAACCGTCGCTGACACAATAGACACGTCCCTTTTTCGAAGTGGGCAAACTCGAGTGGATCTAGGTGCGTCTTGGTATTGGTATCGCGATGTACTTCGGATTCGATAGTGTGATGCAATTTTGATTCGGAATCGCAATGTGCTTTGGACTCGGAATCGTAACGAGTTTTGGATTCGATATCGGAATGTGTTTTGGACTCGGGATCGTGGTGTATTTTGATCCTGGAGGCTTGCTGATGGACCGAAGAGGGATCTTGAGCATCATTTTCAAGAGCCACCTCTGCTTTCTGTGAACCTTCCTGTTGTGCATTCCATTTGGAGATGTAGGATGCAAACTGAACATAGATCAGCTTGTAACGTCACGAGATCGGTCGCGTTCGCAGATGGACAGCCTACCTTTTTCGATGAGGGAACAGAGACCATCTTCCGATGATCTTTGGCGACGCTTTGCATCTTGCCAGAGCACAACCACGCAGGCTGTGGGGTCTCGACAGCAATGTCGGAAAGCGGCCCCAAATACAGTGAGAGAGTCACAATCGCGTCAGAGACAAAGTTTGGTCGTGCGAGCGAGAAATGGTCGATTGTAGCGCACCTTACCATGGCGGAACGCGTTGAGCCGGTGACCAAATACACGTGCAGCCCAAAGAATCTCCTGGAACATTTTTGATTTTCTTTTCCCCGTGCGCTGGGATAGTTTCCAAATGTTGTAGTAAAGCGAGTGATTGTTTGAATAGTGCTAGAAATCTCCAGACGTTCAGTGTCGTTCGAGACCTCATCTCTCATCTAATACCGTCATCACTGTACGATACACGCATCGGCCATCTCTATTCAAGCATAAGAGTCTCGCCACATTGTACCCAACTCATTCCCCGTGTGTTGTCGGCAGAAATAAAAAGTAGCATTTCTCTATATTCGCCAACATGGTCAAAGAGACAAAGTTTTACGACCTTTTGGGCGTCAAGCCCGACGCTTCAGAGAGCGAACTAAAGAAGTGAGTATCCATTTGTCTTTCTCTGTCTCGATCGCTGATCGCTCCTCAGGGCATATCGGAAAAAAGCATTGGCACTACATCCTGATAAGGGTGGCGACCCTGAGAAGGTGCGTATCTCGCTGCGTGATCGCTCCACACACTGAAGCCTCTTGTTTAGTTCAAAGAGGTAACTTCGGCATACGAAGCCCTGTCTGATTCCCAAAAGCGCGATATGTATGACAGATTCGGAGAGCAGGGCCTGGAAGGCTCAGGAATGGGTGCTGGAGGGATGGACCCCCAAGACCTTTTCTCGCAACTGTTCGGTGGTGCAGGCGGGTTCTTTGGCGGTGCAAGCGGTCGGCCTCGTGGTCCTCGGAAGGGCAAGGATCTTGTTCATCGTGTCAAGGTTACCTTGGAAGAGCTTTACTTTGGTAAAGTGACGAAACTTGCCCTTCAAAAACATGTCATATGCTCCAAGTGCGAAGGACGAGGTGGAAAGGAAGGTGCCGTCAAGACATGCTCAGGATGTAACGGACAAGGAGTTAAAGTCATTCTCCGTCAGCTCGGCCCTATGGTGCAGCAAATGCAACAGTCATGCCCTGATTGTCAAGGAACAGGAGAGATTATCAACCCCAAAGACCGCTGCAAAGAGTGCAACGGTAAGAAGATTGTGCAAGAGAGACAAGTTCTGGAAGCTCGCATTGAAGTCGGTATGGAGGACGGCCAGCAAATTGTTTTCAAAGAAGCAGCCGACCAAGCCCCGAACACCGTACCTGGCGACGTCATCATTGTCGTGGACGAGCAGCCTCACCCTCAATTTAAGAGAAGGAAGAATGACCTTGTGACAGACATCCACATCGACCTTCTCACCGCTCTCGGCGGCGGCAAGACAGTCTTGGAACACCCCGGAAAGCATTACCTCAGCATAGATATGCCGGCGGGCGAAGTCGTCAAGCCTGGCGCTATCAAGGTACTTCGTGGTCAAGGTATGCCCTCTTACCGTCATCACGAGATGGGTGACCTGTATGTGAATGTACATGTGGAATTCCCTGACTCCATTCCTGTGGAGAAAGTCAGCTTGTTGGAACAAGCACTCCCTCCGCGCCAAAAGCCGCAGAAGATCAAGAATGAAGAGGATGTGGAAGACGTTCATATGGAAGAGATTGATGAGCGAGAGGCACGCCAAGGCCGCTCCACGGCCAACGGCGGCGGCGCTGCTGCCGGTCCCGATATGGACGAGGATGATGAGGAAGCAAACGGTGGACCTGGTGTTCAATGCGCTCAGTCATAGTGTATAAGAATTATTCACCGCTGAGGACAGTTTTTCCACATGTCAAGCTCGGTATCCGTAGCATCATTTCCTTTTCCATCGATCCGCTCACGACGTGATATGATCATATTCCATTTTGTACGTACGATTGTGAAACAATAGATCATTCCCATCAATATGTGTTTCTTTGGAACATAGATTATTGCATCAAGGATAATATCTCAAAAGTTCGTTCCCATCGAGTGTACTATTCTGCTCAGCGCTTTGCATTTCATATTCCTCAGGCGTACATTTTTTAAAGCCTGACTTATAAATCTCAGTCCCCTCGCATGGCATTTAATGCTCAGACGTGCGCTCAATTGTATACGTTCTAGTCAATTTTGTACTTTGCAATCATGTGAGTGTACATATGGCGTTTCTACAGCAAAGGTAGGCAGCCAAATGAGATAGGGTGTCGATCCTAAATGTATTGGGATAGCCAGCGGAAACCCTCACCATACCCTTGACGCATCACGACAGAGCACATGAACATTTCAATGGGACGGATGTCTAGACAGATCAGCGGCTGCCTGCACATACAAGAAGAGAACGTACCTTTGAGCGGAACCTTTCCTTTGCCTGTTGTTTGATAGAGGCCGAGAGCCCCACGAAGATCCTCCTCACTCACGGCTCGAGGCGCATCGATCTTGTTGCCGAGAATCAAGAACGGCACTTTGCTCAATTCCTCAATGCCCAAAAGACGGTCCAACTCCTCCCGCGATTCGCCGAAACGTTCGTGGTCCTGCGAGTCAACCATGAAGACGATGCCGTCCACCTCGGGGAAGTAGTCTTTCCATAGCCGGCGTGCTTGTGCGTGACCGCCCAGATCATAGGTAGTGAATTTGACGGAGCCAATGGCGAGTTCCTCCGAAGCTGTGGGAAGAGATCAGTAAGGACAGCGGGCAAGGCACATGATACCTACTGGGATGAAGTGTGGGCTGTAATGTGGCCAGGCGATCATTTTTCAGCATGTGCAGAAGGGTCTTCAAATCTATGTCAACTTCCGCACCATGAATGTCCACAACGTAGAATACCTACCGTTTTCCCGGCATTGTCCAAACCTAGGAAGAGAATCTTTGCATTTTTGTGCGCAAGACCTAATTGGGCGAGTACATCCTGGTGGTGGGATGTGACATCAGTAGAGCCTCTCATTCAACCGCGTACCTACCCAGAACCAATTGAGGATGAACATGGCTAGGGGCGTTTATCCTGTACGGTAGTACGAAAGTGAGATGCGTTTCACAGTGAATTCCCGGTGCGTGCGAGACAACGAACACACGTCGGACACGTTGGTCCCAGTGGCAAACTCTCACGCGGGGAGCTTAAATACAGTCACGTGGTTGACCGGGCCGGCCTCGGCAGAGTGCACCGTGCACCTAGATATGCTTGCATGCAGACAAGCATCAGGGCATGCTCTTCCAAGCTGCGAAGACGTCAAGAAATCTATCTGGAGCCACGATCAAAAGAGCTTTTGCCTCATCAAGTTTCATCTCCGTACCAGGAACAGCCTCCAGGTTCTTTCGGAACTGCGCACCGCGCCACGAGCCTTCACCCCATTGCTTTTCATTCCACTCCTCGTCGCGCCGGATGAGCGAAGCGCCTCGTCACGCAAAGCACACGAATGGGCTCCGCGAGGCAACATCACCATACCTGCTCCAGCATGCGCACAATCCAGTAAATTGGGTCCAATGGTCTCAGAAGGCTTTGGCGCAAGCTGCATCGGAAGACAAAATGGTCTTCTTGTCTTCTGGTTATGCCTCTTGTCACTGGTGTCACGTCATGGCACACGAATCATTTGAAGATGAATCGATCGCAAAAGTCATGAACGATAATTTTGTTTGCATAAAGTTGGATCGCGAGGAGCGCCCAGACGTAGATGCAGCGTACATGACCTTCATCCAAGCTACGTCGGGACGCGGGGGCTGGCCCATGAGCGTATTCCTCACCAGCCAAGGCGAGCCATTATTTGGTGGCACATACTTTCCTCCGCCTATGTTCTTGGAGCTGATGAACAAGCTCACCTCCCTCTGGAAAAATGATCGAGAGCGCTGTTTAGCCTCAGCCCGTGACATTGCGGCGCAGCTTCGACAGGTCGCAGGAGCAGGAAAATCGCATTCGAGCACGCTTCCCGAGCTCAGCCTCTTGACCAAGGCGGTACAGCACTGGCTTGTCTCGTATGATCATAAGCATGGTGGTGAGTATTCCGATATCCCCTCTCGTAAACAGCACTCATGTATTGCTAGGGTTTGGCAACGCACCAAAGTTCCCTTCGCCACCGAATACGTTTCATCTCCTGCATCGTATCGCTGCGGAGGCATCCTCGAGAAGCGACTTGCCATCGTTGATGCAAAATGCAGGAATATCTGAGGAAATTGCACGCCACGCTCTTGAAGCATCTGTGTTTACCTTGGCTCGGATCGCTCGTGGTGGGATTACGGATCACTTAGGCGGTGGTATAGCCAGATATAGCGTCGACGAGGAATGGCGGGTGCCCCATTTCGAGAAGATGCTCTATGATCAAGGACAGCTCTTGACATCGTTTTCGGAAGCCATTCAGCTCTGTATGGCTCTAGATGACAAGGATCCTCTCAGACAATATCTTCCAGAGTTTAAGGAAGCACTGCAAGGCATCGTGGACTATCTGGAGCGTGACATGACTAGTTCGGAAGGCGCCCTTTTTGCTGCCGAAGATGCGGATAGTCTGCCCTCACCCAGTGACACGAGAGCAAAAGAAGGTGCATTCTATGTGTGGGAAGACATGGAAATCCGTGAGGTACTGGGGGGTGGACACTCAGATGCGTACGTTCTGGTCGCAGCGCATTATGGCATCCAGCCAGAGGGAAATATTCCAGTATCGAGCGACCCCCATGGTGACCTCAAGGGAACTAACATGCTGCATGCCTATCAGTCGCTTGCCGCTACAGCTGCATCGATAGGCATCGACGACACTTCCGTGGCACATCAGCTTTTAGAAGATGCACACAGCAAGTTGTTGGCCAGACGCAGTACGAGGCCCCGTCCTCTACGAGATGACAAGATCATTACATCTTGGAATGGCTTAGCCATCAGTGGGCTTGCCAGGGTTTCTCAGGTCTTTGGCCAAGGAACGCCGCTTGGCGATAAAGCACGCAATATGGCGAGCCGTTCCGCCGAATTTCTTTGGAATACAATGTGGGATCACCAACATGGCCAGCTTCTCCGAAGCTACCGCAACTCCGTTCGAGGTCCGTGGGGATTCGACGTCGATTACGCATTCGCTATTCAAGGACTACTTGATCTGTACGAGGCAACATATGAAAGCAAGTATGTGGACCAGGCTCTCACTCTGCAAGCGGCCCAAGATGCATTCTTCTGGGACACAGAGGGCCCAGGAGGCTACCTGATCTCCCCGCCTACGAGTGATGGGAATATTCTTGGTCGTCAACGAGGCGATCAAGAAGGTGCTGAGCCAACAAGCACCTCCGTCACCGCCCACAATTTGTTGAGACTTCAGGCGCTCGTCGAAAACCTCGATGCACGCTTGGTCGATCGGCTCCCCTCCGCCGCCCCTAGTCTCCACGATCTACCCAGTGTGTCCAAACGTGTTGCTCAGTGTATAACATCGGGGGGAATGATACTCGATCGAGCACCTCATGCCCTGGGCACACGTCTGACGGCCTTGCTTAACCTGTCTCTCGGAATGAAGCAGCTGCTCCTCGTTGGCCCGCTGTCTTCGAGCACCACACAGTCGCTTGTCGAGATCGTGGCCAAGCACTTTGTACCACGCACTGTATCCGTTTTCCTGGACCCCAAGGCCCCTGGTACGCTGGAGGAATCTTTCTACAAGTTCAACGGATCCGTGCAGGCTACACTTAGTGACGCAAACAGTGCACATTTGCACAAGATTCTCGAAGAACACGGCGGCTACGGAACAGTGTGCGTCAACTTTGCATGTGGACTGCCGGTCGTGGATGCAAAAACTCTGCTTGACGAGCTTCAATCGTAGAAATAAAATCTATATTAACCGTATCATCACTAATACATATCTTCCGATCAAACAGAAACACTTCCTCACGTCTCGTGCTCGCCGTCTACATGATGCTGAAGGCTACTGGCTACAACGAGGGTCGGTAAAGAGCATTGTCCCAGACCACATACAGCCACACCTGCCTCGCCAACAATCTTTGCCATCTCGCCATTGATCAGACGTGTCTCTAAAGCACTTGCCCCGGACGTCTCTGTGGATGCGTGAGTGCCTTCCGCACTATTTCGGGTAGTGTGTGCATGGCGCGCTATGAGCTTTCGCAACTCCTCGCGATGTGTTATGGTGGGCATGCGACGATTGCGACCTAGCACAACCATACTGGCCGGAGGATAATCTGTAGAGGGCTGCGTAGATTGTTGGTGGATAACGTCGATGAAGTGAGCAAGGGGTGTGGGCGTCGAAATTTCACGGAAGTTAAGCCGTCGACCAAGGTCTGCATCCCTGTGCGACTCGCGTTCGGCGGAGTCGATGGCCATATCGTCTTGCAGCTGTGCTTGGAGTGGGTTGAGATAGGCATTAGGGTACATTGTGTCTTGTACTTGCATTGCATGAGCACCATACAGGGCCGATGTCGCTTGATTTCTTCGCATTGTGTCTGCATGGTGAAATGTGGCCGGAGGAGACTGCACGTCTGCATCGTCTGTCTTGCGATACCGGTAGATGCTCAGGAAAACATTCCCGTTCAGTTTACATAATCTCACTGTGAGATCCAAGGCACACCGATCGTCAGGCCCACCCATGAAAGCAAAGAGTATGTGTTGTCCTGAGAAGCTTCGCTGTTGTTCCTTTTCAGACAGCACAGGCTCCAAAAGCAAGCCAACATGGCAAGGGCTGCCTTGCACGACTTTTCGAGCAAAGGCAGCCTGGTAGTGGCGTGTTGCATCTGCACGATCTACAGAATTGCCAAAGAAAGAGTCCATAGGACGCCCGAAAAGCGATTGTGAAATGGACGGGTCGCTGAGCCCTGCCGAAGGCAAGTTCCACGGAAACACAACAAAGTCTACATTCTCCTCTGTGGCACGGTCCACCACAGTTTTGGAAAATTCATCCACTGGCACGACATTCATGCTGACTTGGATGGGAAGCTTGTTCAATCGGACGAACGTTCGAAAGACGTTGATCAATGGATCAGAGCGTAATGTCTCTTCTGACTCTGCCACACGCATCACTGCAGATGTCCGCTCAGTCCACTCGACAAGACGCAATGCATCGATCGATGTTGGACTGCGGCTGTGCGATTGCTGTTGCAGATGGGAAAGCTCCGGAAGTTTCTCCACTTCCGAGGTGCTCTGATCCGGCGACGAGGACGATCGCGAGGCGCGCTTGTCCGAGCTACGACTCAGCTGTCGTTTACGAAGCTGACTGGAGGAAGTATCGGAATCGAAGGCAGAGATCGACGGTTTCAGTAGTTGCACAAATCCCAACAGGCCCGGTAGTTGATCGAAGCGGTCGAGTACAAATAGATACCGTTGAGTGTCTAGGTCTTTGCGCTGGGGATCTCGCGCGGGATCCATACGCGCTTCGTCATCCTCCTTTTTCGATCGCAATGAGCCTTCGCGGACTTTGGTTCTTAAACGTGCTGGATATACGAGCATGGTCAAAGGCGTCGTTGCACACGTCGAGACGAGAGCCATGACAACGAACATACTGAAGACTTGCCGGTTCAGGATGCCTGCGTTCAGGCCGAGATTGAGAACAATGAGCTCGACTAAGCCTTTGCATGACATCAATGTTCCAATGGCAGCCGCCTCACGATTGGCAAATCCACAGAGCCTTGCTGCCCCAGCACACGAAAGGAACTTGGAAAAGAAGGCAACTATGCAAATGGCAATGACGTATCCCCATGCAAGACCGCTGTCGAGTGTCGCCAGATTGGTCCGCAGCCCTGATAAGGTGAAGTAGAGAGGCAGAAAGAGGACAGAAACGAGATCCTCGAGCTTTTCCGTGAGTGCCACAGCGAAACCACCCTCATGAGGAATGATGAGGCCGACCAAAAATGCTCCAAAGATAGCGTGCACCCCAATGCAATCGGTCAGGAAAGCAGACGCAAACACCAAAAGGACCGTGAGCGTCATCATCGTGTGCGATGGTCCGTTCATCAACGAACCAGTGCGACGCGCAAGCCATGTGAAGAGCGGCTTGATGATGAAGAAGAGAGCAAGGGTCCAAGCGAGCGCAACCAGAAAAATATAGAGAGCATTGAGACCAGAGGAGGCATTAACAAGCGCAATAGCAAGTGCCAAAAGGATCCAACCTACGACATCATTGCCTACGCCGGCCGCAAGCACTACCGTGCCCACACGTGTTTGAATGAGCTTGAGGTCCAGGACAATTCGGGCAAGGACGGGCAAGGCTGTGATAGCCATTGCCACACCCGTAAAGAGGAGGAAGTGACCAAATGAGACGTTTTCCTTTTCAATGAAGGAATTGTATATTCCGACACTGACTGCCGCCCCTAGTCCGAAGGGAATGACCAAGCCCGAAAGACTGATGAATGTCGAGGAAACAGCGCATCTTCGCACAATTCGTAGATCCACTTCAAGTCCGACCAGGAAAAGAAACAGAACCAGGCCTAGGTTGGCTACGAGGTTGAGGTAGGGGATGGACTGGTCGGGAAAGATATGCTGCGTGAAGCCAGGGATCCGCCCGAACACGGTAGGTCCGAGGAGAATACCACCAATGACCTCTGCTATCACCGACGGTTGACGGAGCTTTGCTAAAAAGAACCCTAGTATACGAGTGAATGTGATAATGATACTCGCTTGGATGATGAATAGCCTCAATGGGTCGGATGGACTAACTATTGTTGGGTCCGCGCCGCTAATGATCGAAGAGTCGGCAGCAGCCCGGATCGTAACCAGATGATGTACCATGGCTGTTCTTTGCGAAGAGTGAATAATGGCAAGGATCACCACTTTGCTCTCTGGCTACGCCTCTTGGCGCCCCTATTTCGACATGACAAACGTCTTGTTGGTAGAAGGGTTATGAAAATAGAGCAGATGTCAGTAGCCGCTCGACTGTCAAGCGCTGTTGTACCTGATCAAGTGCACCTGCAGCCTGGCGCCACAGAAAAGAAGCGCGTCGCCCCTGAACGGTTTCATGCAAGGAGGATAATTCATGCACGTTGAGCTTATGAATCACCACTGGACGGACGGGCAGGCAGTTGGATCTGTTTCATTTTGCATGATTCCGCCATGACCAGCAGCTCGCGGCCTAGCCCGCAAGATATTGAGGCATGGACCCGACTGTACAATGCGCATTTGGCTTGCCCAGCCTCGAGTGCTAAGGAGTATACGTCTGCGGTGCAAGCCTTTCGGGCTCACATACCCCCGCAACACCAACAATACTACGACGCATTGGCGAACAAGCTGCGGGCTGAGTTTCATGCCACTCAAGCGTCTCAAAGACAAGCTAAATTACATTGTTTGCTCGTCCAGACCCCACCCTTCAGAGTTTCTGACGAAGATAGGCTGTATCTTGCGTCGTCTCGAGGCAAAATAGCGCGCTATCGTCAACTGCAAACGTATACTAAACAGTTTGCTCGCAAGAACTCCGTAGGTGTTCACCCTTTTTTTTCGGCCTTGAAGCGCGTATTGGAGATACAGGCATTGGATAGGAAGAGAAGATGCATCGAATGGGCGCTCGATGACGCTGTCCTCATGGAAGCAGGTGGTGAGGAGTTTATGAGAGCCACAGTGTGGATTCTGAAAGGGGTGCGTGTTTTATGCACGGGATTGGCAGATGGCTGACGACGAGAATCAGGTGCTTCATTTTGAAGAATTCAAACCTCAGGATCAGAATCCGTTTCTGGAGGACAGTGAGGAAGACAAGCAGCCTCTCAGCCATACGGCAACAGACGCATTGAGAATCTGGACGGTGGCCCCGCATCTAACAAATTCCGAATGCATGTCGTTGGCTCGATGCATTCCCAAGCACGTTCTACCTCGACATAGAGCCACTTGTGGCGGCCGCCCCGTCCGATATGAAGAGCTGCTGCAGCTGGAAACCGCGGACCAGGAGCAGCAGTCGTTTCTCAATCTCCCCACTGGTTTCTTACGATACTCCCATCGTGCCCGAAGCGCGGACATCATAGGGACGTGGTGGGGACGCTTGGTCGACTTGGTTGTCTCGATATGTATTAGATGACAACGATTGTACTGTGTGTGATTTCAATGATATATTGTTTTACAAGCAGGAACAACATCGTTCAAGACGAAAGCTATGACGAGGCAGAGACAAGGAAAGATGCAGCAGGACCTTTCTCATTGTATGCCGCTTTTGATAAGACGAGACGGCCGTATGGGTCGGTAAACGCCAGCTTTGCATAGATGGTCGCGCCCAGGAAGGGCGCAAGGTCAGTGCGATCTTTGAATTCGGCGAAATAGTCGGGCGTCTTGATGCATCTGGCATGTGTAGGTTGTGCTGCACCTTCTATATCTCCTCCTACTCCTGGGCTATCCCGCGATGTAGGACCTGCCGAGGCAAGTGCTGGGCCGTTGGTAGCAAAGGCACCTCCCGCCGGTGCGTTATCCGCGTTGCTTGCAAGGTAGCTTTGGCAGGTGGCAACGAGGGCGCTGTTCAGGTTGGCGATCTGTCTGACAGGTGCACCAGTAGGCAGAAGCGTTTCCCAAAGTTGTCGTCTCCTTTCCACTTCGGGCACGGCAGCAATGCTTGCGGCAAGGGTCTCTGGGAGCGATCTAAGGACGCTAAAGTCCGATGATGGTGAGGTGGCGCCCAAGTCACTTGGGCCAAACGATGTAGTGGATGCACTGGCCAGTGCACCACGAAGATGCGTCAAAAGTGACGGATCCCAGAGGACATCACAAGCGGACGCCAGCGGTCCAGGCGCAACCTTAATCCGGGTCCCCTGGAAGGAGATTGTTTCGGCTCCCTCCTCTATACTGGCTCCAGTCTGAACATGATCGCTCACACTCCCTTCTGGTTGCTTATCCGTTTCCGCCACAGCTCGATTCTTTCTTTCTTGCTCTTCAACAGCCGCTTTCTCGCGTCCCGCAACTAGTGCGGCGGCTACGTCAAATTCGTCTCCTTCCTCCCCAGTATCTTTCTTGCTCGAGGCATCTTCTCCTTGGACAGATGCACGCAGTTTGCCTTCATCGAACAGTGCTAAGGCTAATTCAAATAGTCGCAGTGCCAGTGTATTTCCTGCCTCTTCTGTGTTGACAGACGTAGCATTCTGAGCTTGACGTGTGGCATCGAGTTTGATCAGTGCCTGGACGATACTCTCATCTTTACTGAGAAGATGTGCCAGATATAAGATTATGTGCCGGATGCCAACTCCCGAATGCTGCACAGCACTGTGCACTAGACCACTCGACTCGAGAATTGGATTTGTGGTGCAGTGTTGCCAACCAAAGTCCACGACTGTGGATGTCAATGTCCCCGCTGCGTACGCACATAGCAGTGGCTCTTCGGCAATGGTCAGGCTCGGTAAGTTGAAATTCTCAAAGAGCAGCTGTGTGCCGTGTGATAGATCATCCCGCGATAGTGATGCGGGTAGAGACACGAATAATGGGCAGTCATTCTGTGCTAGGCGGATTTGTAGTCTGTCTATGAGAACGTATCGCCTGTGCGGAGGATGTTCAGCCTTTGCACATGCCACCTTCTACACGTACCATATGGCAAGCAATGCGGACCAGTCACGTACACTTCCCTCTCGAATGGGATATGTGACTTTGATGTCATTCGCTCCACTGGCTAGTAGCTCATCGAGCTCGTCACCGACAATGTAGTCCGGACCATCTGCACGATCGGATGCGGAAATCCGCTGCCCAACTCTGTTTCGCACTTGTACAGAAGGCCTCTGGAAAAGCTCTTGAATCCCGTGTCCGGCCCTCACGGTACGCGATCCCGATGTCAAGATGATGATTCTGTCTTCTCGGGGTGCCATGGCGTATTGAGGAGACAATGATGATCGTTCGCTTTCGCTGCATCCGCGAAGGTCACACACGCGTATTTAGAATAGGGCACGTGTCAGGGCGGACCTTCTCTTTGCATGGTGTGCGGACGATAGCATAAATCAGTGGCCATGTGCATGGTCTCAGCCCTTGATGGCTTCTATTCATGCAATGAAAATTCTATTGTGGTTTCTCTCTCCGTACGTATACTACTGTAGGTCCGCATACCCCGCATTATCTATAGTGTGTTCTGTTTACCGCACAGCAGGTATTTAATCCATTTTCACATTGATCCATTTTCACATGCTTCCCTGGTACCATCTGGCGCAAAGTGTAGCAATAATGGTTGGTATGTCGCATAATTGTTCCGTATGCCACATAGCAGCTATCATATCTTACCCTTTGTTGCCGTGTAGATGAACATAGAGGATATCCTCTATGTTCATCAAAAATGTATACAGAATCACTTTAATTAATTTTAAGTCTGACAGCGCTTCAGTCCGAGACACACACGTAACAACAACCGATAACAGCGAACACCAAGAGAGGTGTATCAGGCGTCATAAGAATATGCATCGGCCCTTCCACGTCTTTATGTGAAGGCTAGTAACGCTCATGAGAGATGGTCGGAGTCCATCGCAGTCATGTTTATTCGTCCATTTCCATACAGCCCATAGCAGGGAAGAATATATGTATTCCACATTCGCCCAGTACTTCAGCCCAGGCCAGCTCATATTACTCAATACTAGGCAAAGAAAACAGCCTTGATCTATTTTATAGACCGGTAATATGGCGACTTTCAGCATTCATTTTAAAGACGACTGCAGCCGATGTCCGGATTTTCCGCTACTTGCGCATCAATCCAGAGCGCTACATGTACCCAGTCATAGAAAGAAGGCAAGTTTACACAGTAGAAGTGGGGAAAAGTGCTGATCATCCAATCAAAGCTAATATGGCCTTACTGAAGAGGCGACCCAGTCTAAATCAAGTGAAGACTTCTGATAGAGGATCTCGATGCGGAGCATCAAGGTTCAATTAACTATGCTCAAATGCCGTACCTGTGCCATGTTCAACGGTACAGGAAGAACTTTCTGATCAAACAGGACAAACTACGGACCCACACTCTTTAGCTCACGACTCAACAGACCGCAATATCGATCTTGGGGCGACAGTACTATCTAGTACTCAAACTTCTATACTGGCAGAGGGCTGGGCTTGACCAGATTCTTACTAGCACGAGAGCATCAGTGAACCATCAGCCCACATGAAGCGTCATTATCAGCCTGCTACCACTATCGACCCGCTGCTTCGCGCTAGACAAGTATGAAACTTGGTGTATGATGTGAATCAGTTCGGACATGGCTGGACCTGCATTGAACATAAAACGGCAAACACGGAATTGTCAAAGAGGATTACATGGACGGGTCAAAATTCTATTGTGAAGCGCTCTATTTTTGAAGCATACATCTGTACATCTCAAGTGTGAGTGGGTATGACGTTCTTACCTGCATGACGGTGGAAGATCATAAAGGGACTCTGTTCCTCATCCACAAACTAAATCGATCGGGCTTTGATTGATGCAAGGCACGGTAACTTAGATTCACTCTGCAGCGGCTTCAGATAGGAATAGCACACTTTAACCCTGCTATCCTCACCTAGCGGATCACCAAAAGAAGTTTCTCATGCTTTGCTAATAGTGCGATTCAATTTGCGAATTGTACAGATGGAGCGGGACAAGCAACCGCAAAATATCACTTTCGTAAGCGAATCACCTGAGATAGACGTATGTTCTATTTGTGCCCGCAGGACTGGATCGGCGTTTGGACTGGGTGGTTGTGTACCGTACGAAACAATGCTAGGGCACAAGGCCACTAACCCCGAAATGTTCAAATGTATTCACACGTACGGATCTACCATTTTGCCTAGCTGCTTTCGGATTTCTACTATCTTTTCCATCGTTCCAAGTGCTTACCACTTCTTCTACGCAAACACACAGCGGATGCATTTGTTACGTCAAAGACAAACATTGCGCCGCTGCTGTACGAGTATGTATGGCACTATCGGAAAATTCCCCATTCTACACGCAGGTGGTAGTGAATTACGCTAAAGTAGCATGCAAGCATTTTTGAGACTTGAATGCCTAGGGCACTACATCAGATTGTTCCCATGCAGTCCAACTAAGACAAGACGGTTCCGATATGTGTGCGGCGAATGTATCACATCAACGCAAAATTGGGCATCAGGCGCAATTCCACTTCCTATTATGTGTATGTTTGAGATGAAGACTAGTGCGATTCGTATAAGTCATTCTCATTTGCTGTGCTGAACCAGGATGCGAAAGAATAATTCATAACCGCACTGCAATCTCCTTACTCAATTAGGAGAGATCAGTGTGAATAAAGTCTTCCGCGTTCTTTACTTCCTAATCACATTGACTGGGTACAACCACTGGTTGCAAGCGGAGAACTTGACCACATCCTTGCTTTCTCCTAGCCTGCAATCAAGAAGCTGAGGAAGTCACTTTACATTCGAATATGTGCGAAAGGCGTTTTTGAGGATCTGTCTAATCCCATCAAGATGGCAATTTCTGATGATTCTGCTCACAACATTTCAAGCAGCAAGAATGATGTCACATCCACAAATTACCCATACCCATTGTTTTCCCGCAAGCAAAGCTTGCTAGAACATGGGCATGTTCGCAGACAAAGCGCCAGACCTCCTCCAATCTTTCCTGAAGTCGCGACTCGACTTCCATCTATCGCCTCCTTGGACTCGTTGAATGGAGCTGAGTCTTCAGCACGACGCAGTCAAGCAGAGCCTTCTTACAAACCGAACAGGTCAGTCTCCGCTGGCGATGAGCGGGTTCATCTCGCAATAGTTCACTCTGCAACCTTGTCATCCCATGGAGGAGATTCTACTGATGTTCTTGATTGTTCTCAAGACCAACCAAGAGCAGATAACAGCGTAGAATTGCCACGGTCAGCAACGCATAGCAGTTTTAGCGAAGTTCACACGCCCACGACACCATATTCTGGAAGCAGGGCCGACTTCTTCATGGCATCTCTCATGCGTGCAGCCCAGTCTCCAGAGCACTCCTCACCGATGTCCGATAGCTGTATGAAAGCGAGACCCGAGTTGGATCACTTTGACCCACAATTGCAAAGCGCAGTAGTTCGCGGCCGAAAACGCCGTACATCTTCTGTCCAAGAGCCGATTGAAAGCTCAGCCTTTGACTCGGACAAAAGACCCAAAAACATTTCGCGATACTACCAATCTTCAAAAAGTTTGATTTTTGACGTCGAACAAGATGAGTCCCACCAAGAAACCGAAGAAGGAATGCGAGGTCGCAGCTTCAAACCACATCTCTACAGTTCACGAGCATTATCTGCACAACCGTCTTCGGTGACAAAGACATGCACGTCTACGAAAGTCTCTTGCGGAGGTTTATCGGAGAACCAAGACATCAAACGAAACCAGATCAATGCAGATGACTCGTGCAGAAACAACACAGACAGAATGTTGATTGAAGGGAGTGAACACCGGGGCTGGGCGTCCACCTCTAATGTAGAACGTCGTGAAAGGATGTCTCACCGGATGCTTCTGACGCACCAATACCTAATGTTTCCAAACAATTGTCCTTCCAATGCTTCTGGCGTAACGACTATAAGTTGTCTCTACGCAAATATAGCACAAAAAAGCTACGGCTGCGAAAAGCGCTTTCTGTGTCCGCCTCCATGTGTGAAGGTAAGTGGTCTAAATCGTCCTTGTCGATCGGTGTCCGTTCGCGTTGTTCCAGGCGAACTAGCAACGCCAAGCAGCGACATGACAGCGACAGACAGGAATACATCGTCTGCAGCATCGGGCGGCGAGGAATGTGCTTCTCTTGATAAGCATGGTGAAGCGCGTTTTGGTAAACTTCACGTTGGTAATCTGCCAGAGGCCTTCAACAAGGTATTTCGGCTCCAGGTCAGTCTTCATGGACGCATTGGAGCAGCAGAGAAGATCCAGAAATTTAAATCGTCAGTATCGGACGACAAATCATCTGTCTCTGCCTGGTCGGTTTTCCACACTTCACCAATCAGCATCATTTCGAAACCCGCCAGGAAATCCATACGCACTCGAGCCGCCTCTCCTCCTATTTCGAGCGGGTCTGTTGTCTGCCTGTACAGCCGCTTGAATTCTCAGACTGTTCGGACAAAGTACTTAGGATTGGAATTTCCGGATGACAATGGAAGGGAATTGCGAAGCGAATCTAGTTGCAGAGTTGTTGCTCGACAGGAAGGGTGGGAAGGTTTCGCTATTGAACTGCTGGCGCGGCCATGGAACGAACGATCTCGAGAACGTGGGCTCCTAGTTGGCGATTTGGGTATCACATATGGTAGTATCGTCTGCCTTCGGGATACAACGTCGAACTTTTGTACGGATCCTATGATAATTTGCAAGGTGGACAAAGGCAAAGTGGACGTACACAGTCTCTTACATAGCTCTGAAAGCGGCAAATTACGCTTCAGGTTCGCTCGTCAAGATCTTGAAGAGACCAAGGCTTTTCTCTATGGAGGCTCACGAAGTATCCCTGAGTCTAGGAAGACGTTTGGTGATGAGGAGGATCGACTAGGCTTCGCTACAGCCAAACGCAAACGCAAGGAAGACCTATCTTTGCAAAGCGACCACGGTCGTCACCCTACTGGTCCAGATTCTATTGGTTCTCTTGGTGGTCCGGTAATCCAGATGCAGAAAATCACTCTCATGCGAGTTTCTCCCATCCCGTGCGCTGATTCGATGGACGAATTCACCTGTGACCTGTCTTCATCGCGAACGTATCTCAGCTCTTCACCGATGCTTGGATCGGGTCAGATACAAGATGCTGCTGTGGCGAGATCGCAATTCTTCCGGACACAACGGGCCACTTCATTTCTGCAAGGCCATTCTGATGAGGTCGACATCACATGTCCCTCTGCAGAGGACGCCTCAGATTCTGTACGTCATGAACATCATACGAGCTCGCCTGTTGGATTTCTCAATCCACCATCGATGTCGTCTAATCTCAATAACGACAACCAAGTCGATGTGTTGCAAGATCAATTTTGTTGGACAATCGTTACAATAGCACGATCGGAAGTATCTTATATCGAGGCCAATGATGAAGATCATAACAGACACCCGCATCATCCAATCGCCACACCGCCAATTACGCCATTTCCCGTAGTGGCATCTCGCCCAACATACGAGCCAATCAACCATACAATTTCGCTCACTGTCCACGACTTTCTCTTCCCGATGACTCAAAGCTCTCATGCATTGGACTCTCTGAAGGCTTCTTCATCTGCTAAAGCAGCGCATGAGGTATGGCTTGGTCATCGCCTTGCAATGCAAACGCAAATTTCATCGGCTGGTCCACATATGAGTGACGTCTCCTGTAGACTACCTAGCATCCAACTTATGATGGAGGTCTTTCAGGAGATGTCTGGCGACACAAATCTATCAGCACCTCACTCTCTAGGTGCTGCAACTAAAATCCGACTTCCCCTTTCTTTTGTCAGAGTAGAACACGGACTTTCATTCCCTGCACCCTATAGGGTTGTATTAGAGCCGACAAGTAATCGCAAGAACAGCACAAATATATCGTATGATCCACTGGCATGGAACATCAGCATACAATGTCAGTAGACATTTAGATACCAAGGAAGGCAAGCTCAAACATAGTTGGTGTCTGGACTTTGCATTCGTCCTTCTTAAAATGTAAAATTGTATCCAATTAATGATATTGACGTAATTAACTTGCTGAAGGATGACATTTTCGTGTCACATTTACACCATATTCAGCGGTAGTCACATCTGCCACGTTACGGCATCCAGCTTTTAGCGGCGAATTTTGCAAGAGCACAAAATGTGACTGTACCATAGCTGTGGGTCTGCAGATTGTTGTCACGCGCATTCACAGAAACTCAGGAACACGCACTAAGGGTGACTTTAACGAGAACATCACCAATTCATTCACTAAGAGACGGGGGGATTGTTAACCTGCATGCAATTCGCAGCACATCTGAGATGCATAGTCTGCTTTTGTGGATGTGATAGGAAAACTGGACACATATGTGATGGTACACTGCATGTGACAAAATTATTCGTGTCACAGAGCCGCACAGTATTTATGTTATCGGGTATTTGAAAAGAGCACATGTAGGGAAGGCGAAGTGGATTGAAGCTTTATTATTGAATTCCTCAGCCGTTTGGTGAGAAAATTGAGCTGATCATTACTTATTGGACTACGACCCGGCACTACCATACAAATGTGATCACTCAACCGATCAACAGATTCTTTCTATTTATTATTATTTTTGGCTTGCAGATCAATTTAGAATCTTCACACGACGAGCTTGCAGCGGACACTTTCTAGCCAAAGTCTATCAGGCACCTTTCTGCGCACTATTTTTCGGACGGCGTTTTTGTCTAGCGGGCGCACGCAAGAAAGTGGCAAAAGACCCTGCAGAACTCAATAAAGCACACAGATGCAAGCGCCAAGGCTCAAGACAAACAAGCAAGTTTTCTCCGCTGCCAGCTGCGAAGGATCGTGATGTTCTAGCATTTAGAAAACACAAACAGCCCGTGGCGGACTGTACTGAACAGCCACTAGATGATCTTGTCCCGTCCTATTCGTACACATGCGAATCGTTGAATATATACCCTTCCACCAACACTATACACGATCGTTCATCTCTCTTCAGGTCTTCATTCGAACGCGACAGCACAATCTTCATCCATTATATCTTTCAAGGCTTTGTCAAGTTCAGTAGGTCAAGAACAATTTGCGTGCCCGCCTACATCAAGTCCGCGGCTATTTTGTGCGTAATTGTCACATTGTCACTTTACACGCACACGTCTGCATCGCGTCGAGTGATTGTTGCGTTTGCGTTGCATAACAATTTCTTCCGAGTGCTGGAACTACGATCAACACTTTCCTCTCAGCTTCAACGACCTCACCGCGATATCAATTTCATCCTTCCATCAACAAATTCATAGGTAGGTTGGAACAGTCGTTGTTATTTCTATTCCGGCTACGTCGTCACAGTGGGGTCTGTACGAAGAACTGCAGTCCGCAAAAGACATGAAGATAAAATACTTTGAGTCGCATGCTACAGCAGGATTTTTGCTATCATTGTTGTTTGGGAAGACAACTGTTTGACTGCTTCTTGCTCTTCAAAAATTCCAGAGCAAGGAGCACGCGACATGGTGCCGGAGTGGCGAAGCGTGGCTTGTGCACGGAGCATTGAACATGTTGCAATGGTTGGGATCCACTGGATCGGGACATTGGCACGCGCTTTGACCCGGGTCCGAGACTAGGCGTGCCGCGAGCGCGCCAGCCGCAATGCGAGATGAGAAGGGGTACTAATGTGGCAGTTCGCGCTAACACATTTTTATCCCTGGAGTCCGCGTCAAACCCCTTGCGCAGATTCCTCTCCTGGTATGAGACCATTACCCATGACATGACCGATTCGATGAGATGGGTGATCGAATGGATCATGCAAGGGAACAACAGAATGCCCGGCTGGTGTCGAATCGAACGGAATTACAAAAGAGATATATTCCAATACTAATCATAATTCTATCTAGGGTCTACATAACTGGCGTAACGGACCCGTGGACACCTCCTGACCGTTCTGTACGTTCCAATCGCCCCGCCGGTGAGACTGCATTACGGAATAAACAAAAGCTGCATGAAAAGAACTGTAGCAGAAGTGCCACGGTGTTCTAAGGATTGTAATCGAATTTCAATTCGTTGTTATTGAATCTTTCGACATTTCTCTTGCGATTCCGATCCTGTCAACACGCACGCCGCACGCCACAATACTGTTTTGCCAGACAAAAGTGGTAATCCCTTTGCATCAAATCACATATTTACTATTTGTCCAAACGGTGAGTGCGTGCCTTTCATACCGATGCAGGTCTGCCATGCGCGTCTATGGAGAGGCATTTGAACATGGGGTAGACCGTATCTAGGATCATTGTTTAAAAGAGTTTGTTGTTCAAATTACTGACATCATATCACCTCTTCTCTTTCATCCTCGTTCCTTGACAACTTGTTGCTTCCTCCAGGGCTCCTTCCATTTGGCACCCTTCACACTCATTACAATCCCCTTTTTGTCTCCCAACTTAATCCCCACCCCACATTTCAGCCATGCACACCATCTCTGCAGAGCCAACCAACGGCAGTTCTTCAAACTCCTCTTCCGCTTCTTTGACGTTCTCTTCCCTATGCTCTTCCCCTTCGTCGGGCAGCCTTTCCAGCGTGACTTCTAATAGTTCCACCACTACTGCAAAGACTTCTTTGACAAAATTATCACCGTTAAAGAAGCAGCACGCTTCTGTTGCCTTGCAAAGTGGGTTCAAGCGCTTACAGGCTGCTGAAAATGCCAAATCTCAGTCAACAGGCAACCGCAGTCAAGTAGTAAGCCTTCGCAGAGATCATGTCAACACCGTCCTAGATGAATATTACGAAGAAGTCCTCTCTCATATGACGCGCATGGAGCGCGAAACTTTGGCAGGCGTTGATTTGATGGACGCTCAACCTGAGTTGCGATGGTACATGCGACCATACCTTGTTGATTTCATCATCGAAATTCACCAGACCTTTCGCTTACGCCCAGAAACGCTTTTTCTCACCATGAACATCGTTGACAGATACGCCTCCAAGCGAATTGTTTACAAGCGTCATTATCAGCTCGTTGGCTGTGCAGCTCTTCTAATTGCTTCCAAATTTGAAGATTCGAAGGACAAAGTGCCGCTTGGTCCCGAACTTGTTCAAATGTGCTGCAGTGCATACGACGAGTCCGCTTTTATCCAGATGGAAGGACATGTACTCTCTACGATCGGTTGGACGCTAGGCTTTCCTACACCCGAGGCATTCCTTCGTCTAAATTGTGCTACAAGCTCAGCGGCCGAAGACAAAAGTGTCAAAACGCAGAGCGTTGCTCGTTTCTTGATGGAGATGACCCTATTCACCAGAGACTTTGTTGGTTGCTTACCTTCATCTCTTGCTTCTGCTTGTCTCCTTATTGCTCGCTACATCGTCAGTGACGGTATGGATAAAAGCATTGCAAGTTCTGGGGTAGCAAAAGAAGTGAAATCCATCGCTGAGACCATCAATCAGTATCTTTTGAGTCACTCTGACGAGCTCAGTGAAATACTTGTCAAGAAGTACAGCTTCAGTCACTTCAGCTTCGCATCAACTTTGACTGTCCAATTCTACGCAAACCTGCGCAACACGCAAAGTGCAGCACTCCCCACCCTCCTTCCTGCCCACTCTTTGTCAGCCACTACACGCTCTTCGATGCAAAGTGCAACAGATGGTATTCCGGCTTCGTCATTCAACACACCTCGTCGCAGTACAGAGCAATTGCATGATGAACATGACGATGACAACATGTCAATGCCATCCCCTACATCTACTCCCTCATCCATGGTATCTACACCGAGTCATATTTCTGTGGATGTAGACTCTCACTACCGTGAGGACGACGATGACGACGAATACGATGAGGAGAGTGACATGCCTGTCACACCTATGTCCCTCAATTCTCTTCACGACCCCCTTGTTGCCGCAGAACACAAGGAGAACGCGGTCGGTGCCGCGGTAGCCGTCACGACAAGCTCTCAGAAGAACCGACCTTTCAAAGGCGAATCAAAATATCTCCATGTGCAAGATAATCGGTCGGTACTCTCGCTGAGTCAGCAAGAGAACAGAATGGTCACCTAAAGACACGACGCCCAGTTGTGAACTAATAATATAAGCTCAAACAATTCACATAATTATGGAAATACCTATACCATTGGATGGCAAGAATGAGTCTTCCATCTGCAACAAAGTCCATTCCTTGTAGACAGCCGCTCATAACTCTCTGTCTATACGTTCATGACATCAAGTAGCACTACATCACACGCATTTCTAGCATCAATAGTTTGTTAAACATGACAGCAATTTATTTTTTCATTCATTTATAGCATTCCAGTGAGAAAGGAAAGGTCTCGTGCCTGTTAAGGTTCGTTATCCCTTGCAGATTTAGAGTTTTCTAAAGGTTGGGAAGAAGCGAGGTACGCTTCGCTTGTAGCGTCTATACTCTTCATTGTCGGCCAACTTTCTGTCCATGTTTTCTTCAAGTATGCTCACTCCAGAGACATAGCGGATCAAAAGATATTCGAATGTTGGACCCATGAGGACAAGAACAGACGTCCAAGTTCCGTGAAGTTGCCAGATCGTTGGGAAAGCCAGGTAGGCTTGTCCCGTCCAGAGGATGATCTCACCGAGGTAGCTGAAATACCCCATATCAGTGTCTTTTCATTGGCTAACGCATGTAAAGTCTCTCACTTTGGATGGCGGCACCACGACCAAACACCGCGCTGAATGAACGGTTCGCCATGTGCCCCGGTTGCCTTTTCTCGGCGCCATTGTGATTTTGTATAATCTGCAACAACTTCGAGGAGCAGACCACTAAGCCATAAGACTAGCCCCACAGCATCGTGACCATTCAGTCTAGGATGTGCGGAAGCTGGCAACGAATTGAGCTAGAAACCAGGGTAAAAAGACTTGCCGGGACTTGCTAACCACTTACCAAGTAGACCGGTAGACCGGTTACAGAGATCCATACGGTCTGAAGAAACCATGCACCTAAAAATGCTATCGGGCGCTTTTTTATATGGTCAAATCTTGGATCTCGACCGCTTGCAAGGATGCGTAGGAATAAGAAAGAGCCCAAGCGTATGGCCCAGAGGATTGTCGTTACGGAGGTTAATAGCTGTCTGGGATGGTGTCCCAGGAGAGCATGGCCCCGCCACGAAGGAGGGACTTTGGAAATGACCACTGGTGAGGGTCGTAGTGCTTTTTCCATCCGTTCATACCATCGTGTAGAGGGGGCAAGGGGTGGTACATCTGGTGGTGTATTATAGAAAGAAAATATGGTTGCCACGACAAAACCAATGGATCCCATAAGATCATAATAATTATCTGTCTGCCATGGTACGGATACTAGGGCTCCAAGGAGCTGGAGCATACACGTAAGACCAAGAGTGCGGCCTACAGTCTGCCATGAGAGAGTCATAATCTCAAGTAGCGTATCACGGTGTGGAAAAACATATGTTATGAGGGTGCATGTGCGTGTGGGTGAGCGACGAAAATACTAGCGTCAGAAGAAATGTTAGATGGACATTACTTGTTACGAGTTCTCTCCATATTATGCTGAATATGTCCACCGGTGACAGACCTAGCAAAGATCGTCCAGTATGGTCTCCCTCGACTTGGAGAAGTTATCCGATATCGCAACCTATCGAGTATCCTTCACAGAGTGCATTGAGACAAGTCACGAACCAGCTCTCTCGAATGCCAGGACTTGTGACTCCGCATGAGATCAATTCTCTACGAAGGCAATTAGCAAATGTTGCTAAGGGAAAAGCGTTTCTCCTGCAAGGAGGGGACTGCGCCGAGCTCTTTGCTGACTGCACACCCGACAAGATTGAAGGCAAAGTCAAACTCTTGCTGCTCATGAGCCTCATCATCATTTGGGGTGCTCGCATACCAGTGGTTCGTGTTGGGAGAATTGCTGGCCAGTACGCAAAGCCGAGAAGTAAAGCTACAGAGATGGTGAAGGACGAAGGGAAGACAAAAGAGGTGCTGACATTCAGAGGAGATAACATCAATGGCTTTGCTGCTACCGAACGGACTCCTGATCCCCAGCGATTGCTTTCGGCACACTTTTACAGCTGTACGTCCTTAAACTATATTCGGGCTTCGCTCTCGAGTGGATTGGCAGACTTGCATGCACCTCTATCGTGGACCACATCCCACGTTCGCTCCAAAGCATTGGCACAGCAATTTTCTGAAATCGTTTCTAGCCTGACGGATGCCTTGGACTTTATGAAAGTAATTGGAGCGGACCGGGAGCGGCAGTCTGATTCCGCAGATGTCATTTCGAATCTAGAGACTGTTGACTACTTTACTAGTCATGAATGTCTTACGCTCGAGTACGAAGAAGCGATGACGAGATCATCGCAAGCAAGAAATCAACACACGCCGCCTGAAATGTTCGATTTGTCAGCCCACTTTGTCTGGTTAGGGGACCGTACGAGAGGTGTAGCTGGTGCACATGCGGAATTTGTGAGGGGAATCTCCAATCCAGTTGGTATCAAAGTAGGGCCTAGCATGCAGCCCGATGAGCTTCTTGCGCTTCTGGACGTCATCGATCCCAGCGGAGGCAAGGAGCTCGGGAGAGTCACGCTCATTGCTAGATTTGGGCGAGGTAAGTCACAGCAGCATCTCCCACCACTCATCAAAGCTGTACAAGCATCGCCATGGGCGCAGTCTATCATCTGGTGCTGTGATCCGATGCATGGAAATACAGTCTCTTCGCCATCGGACCCCACACTCAAGACGAGGGCATTTGGAGACGTCGTGACAGAGCTCACAGAGCAATTAGAAATCCATTCTCAGTGTCATAGCCGCCTAGGAGGAATTCACCTGGAGCTCACGGGAGAAGTGGATGAATTTGGCGATAGCGTCACAGAATGCACTGGTGGAGCAATGGGACTGGAAGACGCACAGTTGAAGACGAGATATAGAACACACTGCGACCCTCGTCTCAATCTGGAGCAATCGCTGGACATTGCCTTTGTTTTATCTCATGCTCTCAAGGGCCAACGGTTGGGGGCAGCCATGGCTAAATCGCATCGAGATGACTTTGTACGCGAGCTGCTTAGCCAGAAATGAAAGGAATATGCTCATGTGATAGATTGCATAGAGCGCTCCAGGGACCGCTTTTTGATGCTTTTCAAATACGAGTGAATCCCCTATGCGTACAGGATGATGATTAGGCGGCAGCAGTAGCCGTCTGCTTCGTAGCAACACCGGTGCGGAATCCATTCTTGGCGCTATATGGATAGTATAAGAACAGTGTTTTGTACGAAGCCATCTTCACTTACCGGCGAGGAACGGTCTTGAGGTGGCGCATACGACCGGTACCTGTAGTCTTTCTCCTCTTTGCCTTCATTCCCCACTCGAATGAGCGGATCTTGGCGCTAGGGTAGCCACATGAGGCGCAGGCTACAAATGTCAGCGAAAAACGCCATGGTGAAAACTGAACTTACTCTTGTGCTGCTTGTGGAAAGCTCTCTTGTTGCAACGACGGCACAGAGTGTGCGTCTTGGTGCTAAAAAAAAGATCAGATGAAGGACTACATCCACCTCAAAAATTACTCACTGTCGCTTACCAAACGACGTCGTACCTTTAGTCACTGTATAAAAGAGGTCGGTGTGAGTGCATGTCTAACGAAGTGGTTTGACGGATATGCAGCTATCTAAAGAAGCGTTCTGGACGTGCTTCTAATGTTCGAGATACTCACTCTTGCACGAATCGTCAGTGTCTTGAGATGATGACGAAAAAGAAGATTTATCCCGACAACGGCGCAAAGGCGCGCGCTGCCCCAGACAGCGCTGTCGACTTCTTCACTATTTCACCACGTGGTCTAGCTAAAACACGTGAAAAAATGCTGCGCGCAGTATGTGATCTGCATGTGCGCACGAGAAGCAGCCACGCGGTTTGTACAGACGCAGAGGTTTGGCATACTCCGAGATAGATTCTCTTGCTTCTCTATCAAACTGATCATCCACATCCGTTATCGTCGGCAAGGTGAGTATCGCGAAATGCAAAGAGAACAGAGAAGGCCAGGAGTTCGTAGGGAGCTGGGTGAACAGGGCAGGGGCGTGAGGATGCAGAACAATACCATCACAGTTCTCTTAATGCGGCTAGAAAGCCTTTCTAAGAGCACAACGCTAGAGGACAATCCTTTACGTAGCAAGGAGTGCATATCGTCTCTGGTTTATCTCTCACATGACACGATGCGATGTGTGGCGGATCATTTTGTCTACATAAAAGGCAAAGTGATCGTCTGCCTTTGCATATTTTGAGTATGCCACTGACTTCTCGTGATCGTGATGGCCTTGTCTTATGATGACCTTTTGGCCTTGTTTTACTCTTTTACTGACGATGTCCCGCTGCAGATGGCACCTAAGACTAAGAAGACGACGAGTGACAACATCAACAGCAAGCTCCAGCTTGTTATCAAGAGTGGTAAGGTGGTGAGTACTGCAACGACTACAGGTGCCCATTGAGTTTCTGACGCCAGTTCTTCCAGTCGCTCGGACTGAAGTCCGCACTGAAGGCCATGCGAAGCGGCAAGGCCAAGCTTGTGCTCATCTCCGCCAACACTCCTCCTCTGCGCAAGTCCGAGCTGGAATACTACGCCATGTTGAGCAAGACAAGCGTTCATCACTACCAAGGCAGCAACGTTGCTCTGGGTACAGCTGCCGGAAAGCTCTTCCGTGTCGGGTAAGTGAAAAGATGACACGCGCATGCCAAGCTCATCATCATTATAACCTAGTGTCATGACTGTTCTCGATGCTGGTGACTCAGACCTGCTCAGCACTGTCGCAGCATAAATTTGTCACTACACCATCATTCTTCATACGCTCTCCATGGCATTTGGCATGCAAACTAGCGTGCATGTGTGCAGAACATGTACTTTTGATTCAACGAAAAGCACAATATGACCTGGCTTTGCTACATTTTTGCTTCTCTTGAGACGCGGGAGCGGATGCCACGTGGGGGTGTCCTTCACTCGCGTGTGTTGCGTGCGAATTACCATATTGTTGCGCCATCGATGATGTGAGGAGCAACGCGCCACCCACTCTATCTTGAACCAGTACTTGACGCTGTTTGTCTGCATCCACGTTTACTCTACTGTATGCGACTATCGTAAGTCCGCGATTGGGCGGAAGTAACGAAACCCAGCTATTCATCTCCCGGAGCTTTTACCGGATTGCAATACTGTACAAATCTCGGGCGACTTAGCACTTTCTCTTACTACCAAACGATCAAGTGCCATGTCGCCATCATCCACAGCTGCTTCTACTTCCTCGAGGCCTATTCACCTTCTGAAGGACGGAGAAAAGACTAGAAGTGCTGATCCGGAAGGCTATGACCAGCGAAACCTCACCGTCCATCTGTCCTCCAAGCAAGGAGAGCCCTCCATCATTGGAAAACCTCATGCTCTCGACGATTCAACAGATACTCCTGAAAAACGTCGGAGGACACACTCGTCTGAAACACACGTAGAGGACTTACTCAATACACAATTTAGCGACAGCACGCACCATCCCCCCTTTGACCAAGCATCCGACTCGACAACCGCCTTTGCCAGATCTCCACGTCTGCCTCACTCCACCACATCGTACCTTCGTGCAGCAAATGGTGCACCTGCGGAGGGACCTGGCCTGCGAGGTGCAGATCACGAAGTAGATATCATGTCGGAAGGGTATTGCCCTTCACAAGATTATCCACTGAATGCGACAGGAGGTCCGAACGTGTCCTATCCTCCAAACTCCAAGAGACTATGTATCCGCCACCAAAGCATGGCGGATGAAGATAAGACGGCCAAATTGCAGAAGGTGAGTTCCATGACAAGAATGTTTGCAGTACAATCCACCTCCTGAGTTCGTGTACGACTCTGAGAGGAAGGGATGGATACAATTCTCGCGAGAATTGTATTTAAGTGGCTGCTAGAGATACTCGCACAGTTTGAGGCGCCGGTTCGGTATCCCACGGGTCGTTTGCCATAGAAGCTGCGATATATATCGAATTTATTTGAATGATGCTGACACCTTTCTCCAGTCCATCGAGTCACTGCCGCTCGCCGATCAGACGGCCGTCAATACTGTTTGGTCTCTCTTTTCGTCGTCCCCTCATTCTCGCAGAGCTTTAATGCTGCAGGGCCTTTTGACGATGTGTTGCTCTTCGCAGCTTTCTCTCTTGTCTTCTGAACTGTCCTTGGCTATCCGGTTAGACCCCCTGTCTCTGTTTCCACGCGAAGTCAGTCTGAAAATTCTCAAACATCTGGATGCAATAAGCCTTGGCCGAGCGGCCCAAGTATCGAGAACATGGAAGAACTTGGCAGATGATGATCTACTTTGGCGCAACATGTGCGAGCAGCATATTGAGCGCAAATGCGAAAAGTGTGGATGGGGCCTACCACTATTGAGCGAAAGGCGAAAGCGTGCCCCTCGACCTAGCAAGACTTCCGAGCCTCCTGTGCCTCCTACAGAAGATGCGTTCGGACTAGGCTCATTGAAGAGGCATGTGACTGCTGCAGCGAACAAGGCTGCTCTCGAACGCAATTCCACAAACAAGGGTGGTAACACTTCCCGCAGCGCAAGCCCCGCACCAGCAATGACTAGGCCATGGAAGTCCGTCTACTGCGAACGCCTGGCAATTGAGAGAAACTGGAGGCGTGGCAGATACACTACAAAAGTTCTCACCGGCCATACGGACGGCATCATGTGCCTCCAATTCAGCGAGTCCTTTAGTCACCCCAGTTTCCCCGTTGTCATCACAGGTTCGTATGATCGCACGGCGCGAGTATGGAATTTGGAGACAGGCGAAGAGTTGCGGGTACTCAAAGGACATTCGCGAGGAGTGCGTTGTCTTCAGTTTGACGAGTTCAAGCTCATCACGGGTAGCATGGATCGAACATTGAAAATCTGGAATTGGCGCACAGGGGAGCTCATGCGAACCCTGGAAGGACACACGGAAGGTATTGTTTGTCTTCATTACAACAATGATATCTTGGCGAGCGGAAGTGCAGATAGTCTGATCAAGATCTGGAATTTCCGCAGCGGTGAATGCTTCACCCTTCGAGGGCATACTGACTGGGTCAATGCGGTGCTCCTATGGCGTGGCAAAAATCGCCCTGAACAGAGCGACAACGATGATGGGACGAAGTCTACATTCCTCTTCTCGGCCTCAGACGATGGGACTATCCGTCTTTGGGATCTAGCCAAGCGCGAAACGCTCATGACGTATGATGGGCACGTGGGACAAGTGCAAAGTATCAAATTGGTGATGTTGGATGAAGCGGCAGTACACAAATTGGTGCAAAATGCTGCAGGTGGAACAGGCGCCGACCGTGCTGAGCTACTGCAGCGGGAGCAGATTCGTGAGCAGCGTGTAACTCAGATAGGCGTATCTGCTCCGCACGATGATGTGTCGAGCGAGTTGGAAGCGCGTACAACTGTCGATCCCGATCCACCTGGTGACGCACGTACTCCTGATCGTCGAGACAACGCTGCCTGTGGATTCAATCCGCCCGCTGTCCCTGGTGGTAGAGCAGCGGGATCGGGCTCTGCCCCTGCGATTCCGGATCACTTCACATATGTCTCTACGGGATCTCCATCCACTCGGCAAGCGTCGCATCCTACTGGGAAAAGCATTGAAGCTAATTTGCTCTTGCTCCAAAAACGTCTGCAAGAAGGTGGGCTTGTCGATGCCTTGCCTGTCGATGCAGAATTGGCTGATCTCGAAGGGCCTCTGTCGTCCAGTTGGGACGCAACTCGAAACGCCGATAAGGCTCATTTACCGCAACGGCCTGTTCTCATCTCCGCCTCGCTGGATAATACTATTCGACTGTGGTGCGTGCGAACAGGACGATGTATCCGTACGCTGTTCGGCCATACCGAGGGCATCTGGAGCTTGAGTCTAGACAAATTGCGCATCGCCAGTGCGAGCCATGATCGATGTATCAAGACGTGGGACACGGACACGGGCACGTGCAAACAGACCTTCGTGGGACATCGAGGCGCGGTGACTTGTGTGCAATTAGGCGATGACAAGATAGTCAGCGGCAGTGATGACGGGGAATGCCGCATCTGGAGCTTCGCACCGCAATAGCGTACATGTATTTTTGATTTCTGTACAACAATAATCGTATTTCATGCTAATCGAAATAGGCATTTTGGGTCACCTTTGTTCTTCCTCCACAAGCGCGTGCATATATCTTGCACCGCCTCGTGAAGTTCGGAATCGGCACCAGACGAGAAGAAATTATACCGAGCCATCCGGGCACGAGAAACGTTTGAAAAGAGTCAAACTGCTGCCATTTGTGACATAAATTTCTTTGAAGGAATCTGCAGAGCACACCGCAAGCCTCTGTGCAATCCACAACAGTTCTCCTATTAATTAACAGGTGCAATTTCCTATTTGTTTGTTCGCGTCGAGATTATTATTCCTTGGCATCCACACCGCCTCAGTTCCTTCCCTAACCGTATGGCATGGTGATGCGAAGTGCGCCCCGTCTCACCCTCGCCGTCGACATATTCTCTTTTCGCATAGGACAGTGCTCCTAGAGCCCCATATCTTTGCTCCTTGTTCGGCCATCTGCCAGGCAACATCGCAACCATGTCGGCCACAGAGATCGAATCTTCGCCCGAACAATTGTCATTCGCCATTTACCCATGGCTCTCTTCCATAGAAGGCATAGCAAGTGAGCATGGCCTGCATCATGACTCTGGCGTCTCTTTCAGTAGCTATCTCGGTGGCAGCGGAAGCTCAATCGAGAGTGCTCTGCAGCAAGGCACTTCCATGTCGCAAAGCATTTCACTCAAAGCTCCACCATCCTCTTCTCAGCCTCAGCGTTTCCTTCTCAGCTCTGCCGCTTCCACCTCCTCGTTGAGCAAGCAGTCTTCTTCACAACCCCGTGCTCCCAATGAAGATCGCTCCAAAAGAGTCATGGAAAGCCCCGGAGTTACAGGCAGCTTTGATGCCCGCGAGGACATCTGGGGCGATGTAGCGAGAAAGCTGAAACCATTTGGCGATATACTACGGCATGAACGTCTGCGGACTACCCTTGGTTCTACATCCCTCAGTCAAGACTGCGCAGATCTTTTGCAATATTCCTCCAAGCGCAAGGAGGATGGACCTGCACTGCACGACGCACAGATTGAAATGCTCAGAATTCTAGCCAATCTGTGTATTGATCACGAAGAAAACCGCGATGTCGCATTTCGCCACCATGCTCCACAGGCCGTCATGTCTCTTTTTCAGCAAGTGCTGGATTGTGATCATCACCACTTTGAATTGAATATCATCACCCTACTTCGCATGGGCATAGGGGCATTAAATAATATGCAGCTTAACCACCCATCGACCCGAGAAGCTCTAAGACATGACAAGCAGTCCATAGAGATACTTCTTCAATTAGCCACCGATGCACGCATCTACCGCTTGGGCGATTGGTACCGGCCCCATGATCCCACCGTGGATTCGCGCGTATGGAGACGTAAAATCCAGGCAGGTTCGTATATTACCACATCTGCCTGGCAACTCGTACAGGAAATTTGTGCAGATGATGCCGAATCTTCGCAATCGAAGCAAGCTTCCGAAGACGAAGAGACAGAAAAATCATTTGACAGCATTGTTTGCATTGGTGCCATGAAAGCAGCTTGCTATTTTGTTCGACCGATGGAACCGTTCGCAGCCAAAGCAAAGAACAGCATCACCAGCCACGGACCTTGGGATGCCGATGATGTGTCCGACTTGATCGAAGCGGACATCGGCGCTTTGCAGTGCGCTGCGGAGTTATTTGAATCGTGCTCACTGGATTCCAAGGAGTTTCGCATTGCCTCGTTGGCCGATGTACGCCCCGCATTAGCGAGCTATCATAGTGTGCTTGCCTTCTTGGTACACTTTGTCGATGTGGCCGAACCACCTTCCGCATGGTCTTGGGACAGGGACGACGCCGATAGTCTTCCGCCGAAACCGAGTGATGAGGAAGGAGCAAAAGAGGCTGCTTCCACTTTCGCTAGAGCTAAGGCAGCTGTGGCTCGCGCGGTGGTGAGTATCGTCGGGGAAGACGAGAATATGGCGACACTGTTTGAAGGCAATACGACAACCAACATTGACAATTGGTTTATCAATACGATGAAACAGTGGATGGAGCGCAACAGCAAAGACCGCGACGACCTTGTGAGCACGGCTATGCTAGCGATCGGTAATCTTGCAAGAAAGGACTCCCACTGCATTGCTTTAGTGCACGAACATGGGCTTGTGCCTTCTTTGACGTCCAATCTGATACCAGAGACAGATATCAAGGTCTCTCACGCTACTGTGTGCCTTCTCAAAAATCTTGCTATCCCACCAGAGAACAAGAGGCTCATAGGGCAGTCGAACGATCTTCTTGGTCGCTTGACATTCTTTTTGAGCGAGAAAATGGATAAAGTACAGCCGCTGCAGTTTGCCGCCGTCGGCTTGCTAAAACACCTTTGTGCTTCCTGCATTGGCAATGCTGTAGCACTTTCTGTGCGACGCGATGCGCTGGACGAGCTTCTTTGTCTTCTGCAAAGGACAGATGATGTCCCTACTCGCATGGAAGGGACGCGGGCACTCGTGACAACTATCAAATCACTCTGGTCTGCCTCTCCACATGACCAGGCTGGCGAGCGAAACGAAGCGAAAAGGCTGCTTGTCACCGAGCCAGTGATCTCCTCACTAAGTGAGATGGTCCGAGGCAGCTCAAAATACCCCGTCCTCGTTAACGAGGGGATACTTGCCTTGACTCTGCTAGCATCCGAGGAGCACGGCCCACCAATGGTCTCGCAAGCACTGCTTAAGAGCCCTTCCGTGCCAGAGCAGGAAAGCGCTCCGATCACGCAAGAACAGCAACCTTCTCATGCTTTGGATCACCCTCTTCTCCCTCAGAGGCAGACAACCTTAGACTCACTTGCCTCCAACACGTCTCCCTCCTTGCCTGTCATTCGTTCCGCTGCAGACATGGTCTTGATCGTTCTTTCTCGTCGTGACGCACGTATGCCGCCACACTTTGCCAGCAATGCGTGCGCACTTGTTCAAACTCTCGTCCAGAGCAGTAATCGAAACACATCACTCACTCACACGCTGATTAAGTTGTGGATACCAGCTTTACAACAACTTAGTCACGTCGGTCCCCAAGAAACTGTCCCCCTTGCTCAAAAAGCGCTACAAAGTGCCGAACTGTTCGTCGCCTAGCAAGTGTTTGCGACCTATTTTCCTTTCATCACATCGTCATATTGTCTTTCTATTATGCAATTGTCATTGTTCCGCATGGGTGATTGCCCACTTTACATACACTATTAATACGCTTGTGTGTCTTCCGCAGCACCAGCACCAGGTGGCATCGGTGCAGGCGCTGGTGCTCCGTTCACAGTCACTGCTTGACGGCGGCAAAGCGGGCATGAGTTGTTACTTCCTGTGAGCCACTGATCGAGACAGGGAGCATGGAAAAGATGCCCACAATCAAGAAGACGGCGCTCGTCTCCATCGTCTTTCCATTCCTCCAGACAAATCAAACATCTCTCGCTAGTATTCTCCATCACCTGTTGTAACTTGACTAACGTTTCGATTTCGGTACGGGTACCGTTCACAGTACGCAAATTACTATTTGCAATTTGTTCTTTGGTAACTGTAGTCACCGGTTTCACATTCATCGCCGCCATAGCACCCATGAACTCCATCAGGACCATTAGATCGCGTGACGCTTCATCGTCTGAAGCGTGGAAGATGGGATGCTCGGGAGAATAATGACCTCCTGATACGAAAAGAAGGAAGCGGGACATGGGGCTCTCATTCGACTCATCTGACAAATTCGTTTGAGACGAGTCGTCTTCCGGATTCGAGTTCTGCCTGCCTTCGTTCGACTGAGTGCCCGGTCGAGCGCCTGGTGCAGCAGCCCTAGGATTTCCTAATGATTCTAGCGGTGCTGACTCAGATGCTCCTAAGCTTCGGACCCCAACGACCACGCAGGGGACGAGGCCTGCATCGCCAGCCGCCACGGAGGAAGGCCGTGTGTTACTGGATTCACCGATCGAGGGGAAGCGGAAGAAGCGGAAGAAGGAAAGGTGTCCATCTTGTGTATCTCTTTGGCGACGTGTTTGTGTTCTCTCATCGACAGTCTCCCCCGTATGAGAAGGCGAGGTGCTTGAATCGTCAACGGCAGTCTCGGTTGGTAGGCCCCGCACAGCGACATTGAGATCGGCCGTCAGGTCAAACAAGAATCGGTTGAATGATCCTTCTTCGCCTCTGGTCAATTGTCCATCACGCACCGCTTCGAGTGTAGTATTGACGCTTTGAGAACGAGAGTGCGCTTCGCCAAATGCAGCTTCAGATTGTCTAGGATCTGGAGACCCTTCTTGATGCGGAGGAGAAGGGACTTCGCCGTTTTGCCCACGAGTGCCATGTATTCCGTCACGAATGGCATCACGAAGCATCGATGACAACGTGGAGGAAAGCGTCGCCGGGTCATCTTCGTTATGTAAAGGCTCGGCTCGTCCAGGTGGTCTTCGCTCTTCACGAGGCGGTTGGTTCAACGATTCTTGGAGTGGCTGCGAAGAAGCAGCACTGTTGCTACGCAAACGTCCGTCCAGAGAAGGCAACCTAGAACGAATCGAGGCAAGACTTGAGCGCAAGTTGCGCAACGTCGGGGCTACACCGAGCCAATTTGCATTCTGATCACGCACAGCACTCGAGCGAGTTGCCGACGGCGTGGTGGTGCTAGACTCCTGAGTAGGTTGTTGTGCCGGATGATGAGCCGCAGCTGGGTTCAAAAGAGGATTTTGACTACTCGGTGCGTCTCCACCACCACGAGCGTGGGGTCGAGCACCTTGCGGTGACGAAGAGACAAGCGAGGCAGCAGTAGCAGCCGTGGCAATGGAGAGAAGTCTGACAAGCATACGCGCCTGCTCGTCGATGGTAGCGACGTGCGTCTCTGCTCCGCCATCATTGTCCTGATGACCACTCAATGTCTCTTGAGGGAGGTCCCCTGTGCTGTCAGGACGCGTACTTTGACTGAGTGGTTCGGCGTTCTCTCTATCATTTTGTTCGGGCCTACCCTGGCGTGCCACAGTTCGAGCCACAAGGGCACCTTGTACAATCACAGAGGTACCACCGCTTCCAGACCGCGAGTTGGAGTGAGGCAAACCAACGCCGTCAGCATTCGGGGTGCCACCTCGAGAGCCGCGAAGTCCCAGAATGTCGGAAAGTAAAGCCGAGAGCATGGAGGGCCGCGCGTCGTCATTGCTTAAAGCTTCCAAAGGGTTCGGACGACTGCCCAGTCCAAAAGCCTGTCGAACTCGTCCATGTAGTTGGGAATGACGCTCCTCTTCCGAAGCGGTGGGACCTAGGTTTGTGCTTTGCGCTGTATTTGTAGACGCATCTGTGTACGCGGTGGCTGGATCTTGTGCAGAAGCTGCAAAGCTGCCCTCTTTTCTTTCTACATCATCTGAAGCCTGTTTCTGTCCACTCTCGAATTGTGGAGAGTGGGATTCCCTCCTCTTCCCTTTCACTCTCCGTCTGATCCGCCTGGTGCTGCCTCCATCCTCTAACATGCCACCTGTTTCGAGACTGGCATTAGAGCGTGTCCGTCTTCTTGTTCCACTCCGTAAAGTAGATGATTCACCGGCGTCTTGTTCCATGTCACTCTCCCGCATCTTTTGCTTGCCCTTTCGCTTCTGTACAGCACTCTCTTGAATTTTATCTCTCTGAGACTCATCGTCGTTGTTCATGTTTCGAGAAAGCCTGTGCCCTTTTCGTAGAAACTTTCGAATCTGGCCTTTGACGTTGGTAGATCTAAATTCAGGCGCCTTTACGCTTCCTTCCGTTTCGCTGGGTTGAATAGGTGATGTTTGGCGCGACGGCAGAACTCCCATGCCGTGGAAAAGTAGTCAGAGGCTAGTATGGTACTGCGATCGATATATCACAGAATGTGTATATAGTACGTGCAGTGCCGAGATGGCGGCGAGCGTTTGAGACAGGCAGATGGATCACAGTTCGGCACTCAACGGCACATTGCTTAGGGTGTTTGTGGCAACGTAAAATGTTGAAGTGTCCTGATAGATACCTTGCTTCGGGTTGTATGGATATAAGTAGAGGAGAGCTCCTGTTTTATTACAATGGCCCGTGGTATTTTCAGAATGAGGCGCTGGTGTGGTACGATCGGAAGGGATACATTACCTCAATAATCGCCTTTATGGGTTGCGCGTTCAATAAGCCTCCACGAAAGAGAAATCTTGTGTACCCTTCATAAATGTGCTCAACTGCTAAGAAGTCACGGAATGGGATGGAAACAGTCGAAAAAGACAGGATGGGATCAGATGATAAAGATATGAGACTAGATGCTATCTGGAACATGAGAAAGAGGTACATTTCGACATGGAAAGGGCTATAAATGTTCATGACGACGAAAGTTGAACCTTTCTGAAGGCCGGAGGAAATGAATTCGATCCTTGCTAGCTGTGTGATCGGCTGTGTGATCGGCTTGCGTCGAGCATAATACAATTGATTTATGCCATATCCTTCATCGCAAGTGGCAAATGTGCGATTTGCCTTTCATGCTGATTACTACAATTTCTTTACACGTTTTCTTATGTTGATCGCCGCGTGTCAAGTCGTGATTAGATTTTCTAAACGCGTAAGAGAAAAAGCCTTTCTCCTCAACTTACCTCGACAGGAACAATCATCCTAACCCTCGTTCATCCTCCTGAACACTCCTGAACGAAGCATTTGACTCCAACACATAACTGTTGAGGATCAATATAGAAAGAGCACGACCCGAAGTGGGCTTCCAGTGCTTTTGCCACGTGTCCATTCATCAGACGACATCTTTGATCTCATCCATTAGCCTTTTCAATTCTTTGAAGATCATTGGCCACCCATCGAGGCGATCTCTACGTGCTTCTTTCAAAGAATCCACCAGAGATACACTTACATCGAAGAGATCTGGGTAACAAAATTTGCAAACCCTCGCGTGGACGTGCTTTCACTTCGTTGATCTAGTACATGTCCCTTCGTCATCTATAGTTGCCCTCATCATGGCACCACCACGACATCATTCGGCACATCATCACCCCAGCCACAATCAAAATCATGGTGCTGCTGGGCAAAGTGGATCTCACTTCCAACCGCTTGGCATGCAAACGTCTGGGACGTTTGCAGGCGCTCATACAGGTAATTCTAGTGCGGGTGGTTCGAATCAACCCAACGCATCCGGATTGCCTCCTGCTCCGACTCGAGTGGATGCTACCCAAGCGCAGACATATCGACTGCAAGATGCATATTGGAGTGATGAAGAGGTGAGATGGCAGGATGTCAGACGATGTTTCTGCTTACACCTTTTTTCAGGAGGACTTAGATTGCCCCCTTTGTCTGGAAGAGATTGATATTTCCGATGCCAACTTTAAGCCTTGCCCTTGTGGATACCAGGTATGTCTTAGAATCTTGTTTGATGATTTTGTCTGACTGTCCATGGAAGATCTGCCGTTTCTGTTGGCATCACATCAAGTCCAATCTAAATGGCCGTTGTCCAGCATGTCGGAGAAAATATTCTGATAATACTGTGGAGTTCAAGGCAATGAGTCAAGATGAAATCAAGAAGTTGACGCAGGCCAAAAAGCAAAAGGAGCGTGAAAAGAAAGATCTTGAGCAAATGAATCGCAAACACCTCGCCAACATGCGAGTGGTGCAAAAGAACCTCGTGTATGTGGTAGGGATGGATCCGAAACTCGCGAGGGAAGAGGTATGTGCTAAAATTAAAGCATTTTTCATGATCGATGCTGACGAGTGTCCCAGCTCATTCCAACCTTGCGCTCAAATGAGTACTTTGGTCAGTACGGACGGATTTCCAAGATTCTCATCTCCAAGAGGACAACAGCATCCAAGCTTGTGATGGGCACACAGGAGTCTGCTATTGGTGTGTATGTCACCTATGTACGCAAAGAGGATGCCGCACGAGCAATTATCGCCATTGATGGGAGCAAAGGCCCCGACGGTCGAACCATTCGGGCAAGCTATGGCACAACAAAGTACTGCACGACATACTTGCGAAACTTGCCATGTACCAATCCAATTTGTACCTACTTACACGAGCCTGGCGAAGAGGCCGATAGCTTCACAAAGGAAGACTTGACGACCTTGCGACATGCGGCCAAGGATTCTGAGAGCAGGTCGCGACCCACACCTGCACCAGGATCTTTTGGAGTGGCGTCTGCCAAACAGGAGCAGCCGCCAGCCTTGCCACAGCCACCTGCCAGCAGTGCTGCTGCTATTCCAGATGCCGTCGAATCGTCTGCCCTTCCCAAGACGGCATCTTGGGCGACAGCGAAACCGATGTCCGCCAATCATACGAGCGGCAACAATGCAATTCGTGAACAAGAGCTACCTCCTCTCCCTTCTCTGTCCACTGCACAGTCCACAAAGAAAGGTACAGGGCGTCAAACGTCTATCCCGCAGTCACCTGCAGCGAAATCGGCGCAAACAAAGAAAGGCGCCAGACCGACTACGCCCTCTGCTAGACCGGACTCGCCCGTTTCTGTCAAGGAGCCCGAGGCTACCAATGGCCCACCAGGACTATTTAAGGCGACAAAAGAATCCAGCGAGTCTGGCGCTTCTTCAAACTCGTTCAAGAAGGACTCAACAGTGACGGATGATGCTCTCCACAGTCTTACGCCCGGCAAACATGGGATCCCACCTGGTCTTAGCTCTCGATCGGCAACTCCCTCGCAAGAGACTGCGTCTTCGACGTCCGAGGCGAAAACAAGCGCCTATCAGCCTTCGTCAAATGCTCAAGCAGTGATGGACGACATGCGCATTCGTAGAGATGTGGCCGCAGCACAGCAACACAAGAGTCCTTTCCCCGATTTTGACAAGACATTGAGTAGCTTCCAAGATGGTGAGGATTTTAGCTTCTCTCTCGAAGAGGGTTTAGTGCCTGCGCATCTGAAGGGATCCAATACAAATGGTGCTGGGACGCTCAGTGCCTTCACACCATTCTCTTTGACGAATGGTGTCCAGCCTTCGTTGTATAGTGTTCCCCCACCACCGGGTATTGTCGCTTCAACAAACAAAGGGACGGGTACGCCACCGCCTCCTGGATTGACGACCACCAACACGGAGGCCCCCACGTACACGGGGCGTTTTGATCCCTTCGCTCCTGGTGCCGGCGAGTCATTACTCGACGAACCAGAGAGTAGCTCCTCACCACTCCACACTCTCAACCAATTGCGTCATACTTTGGATACAGAGCAGGGAAGAGAGACTGACAGTACCGATGAAGAGAGTCAAGCCTCGCGATTCGGGTTTGCAAAAAGGCAAGAGTCTTTCAAGACACCAGATGATCTACTGGGCTTCGTGAAGCGTGGCGCGCTTTCCCTTGGGGATGCAACAAGTGGTTCCCACGTCAACGCGCAAGCTGACTGGCTCGCGAATGGGTACCACCCAGGACGCCAAGGAACACCCTTGTCTGCTGTGTTGCCTTCGCAGAATTTCGCCACACAGAGATTGCCTGATCACACACCTGGTCGTGAAGACTCTTTGCTCTTGGCGCAGCTCATGGGACGCCGGTCTGGTGAACAAGCGGCCGCTCTACAAGATCCAGCAATCATGTCGTTTACACGTCAACAGCAGGAACAGCATAATCAGGGCTCGCCCTATGCGAATTTTGCTCCGACCGCCAACGCCAATCCTGCGTATACTCAGTACAGTCATCGTACGTTTGCATGAGTAATCTTACTATTCTTGTGTCTCCATCCCCACTTCTTTCGGGCACTCCCTGTCCTCTGTACCAATGAGAATTCTTTTGCCGCGATGGGCCGAATACGCGTCTGTGCGTACATTTTGTGAATGACTGTTGGAGAACAGGGTAAACAGACTTCTTTCCCTAGGACGTAGATACAGCACCATGGAGCGTCTTCACAAGCGCAAGTTGATCTCACTGTTGTGCTCCTTTCTTGTTGCTCTAAATGCAGGAAGCAACTATGGGTTTTCTTCCTACTCACCTCAGCTACAGGAACGTCTTCATCTCACATCGACTCAGATCAATGTTGTGGGTATGATGGGGAACATGGGCGTGTACCTCTCGGGGCCGCTTTGGGGCAAGCTTGTCGATCGTAGAGGGCCAAAAAGAGCACTAGCTATTGGATCAGTGCTGATCTTTGTTGGATACGGAGGATTGTCGCTCCTTTATGAAGGGAGACTACTAAAGACGTCGTCCTTGTTTCTTCTAGCTTTGCTGTCTTTATTCACAGGCCTTGGAAACTGTGCCGCTTTCACAGCTGCCATGAATGCGCAAGCGAAAAGCTGGCACGAAGAGAGGAGAGGCATTTGTACCGCGCTCGTTCTCTCTGGATTTGGATTGTCTGCTTTCTTTTACTCGACGTTGTCGCACAACCTCTTCCCCGGTCAGACGGGCGACTACCTTCTCTTACTGGCGTCATTGTCGAGCCTCTCCTTTCTGGTTGGCTTCTTTCTCATCCGAGTCATGCCACCTCACGATTCGTCACTGCCGCACTTATCGCAAGTCACGCCCCATTCCACACAGGACACAAGTGAATCTGCACCCAGAACAACTTATACGAGGCGAAGAACATCCAGTGATATCGGCGCACGCGCTTGGGGATATGTTGATCCTGCGCAAATGGAAAGCGAGGAACAGAGCCTTGCATCACAATCGGACGAGGATGCGCCTCACGATGAGCAACAGAGCCTGTTGCAAGATGGTATTGACAACAGAGCCCCGCAGGATGGCGTACACAAGCATGCTCACGTTTGTACCAAGGCTTCGCAAAACAATCTCACCGGATGGGCACTGGTAAGGAATGCTGATTTTATCCTCTTATTCTGTATCATGACACTGATTTCGGGGACTGGACTGCTTGTCATCAATGTAAGTGCGACGTTCGAGGAGACGATCTTCTTTGACGGTCTCCGCAGAACATCGGTACAATGACACGAACCCTGTACGAGTTCAACAAAAGTCATTTGTCTATGGACACATCTGACACACGACTCCGGTCTTTCGTCTCGGCAATGGACGTGTCTGCATTTCGAGAGGGCGATGTGCAGCAATTGCAGAATCATCAAGTGTCGGCCATCTCACTGGGGAACGCCATTGGGCGAATTCTCATAGGTAATTGACACGAGCGTGCTTTTACCTATTCTCACAGCTCTCTCGCAGGACTGCTTTCCGATCTTTTCGTCAATCGGACGGGTGACCCAAGTGTGCGAGTATATCTGCTGCTCCTAGTGTGTGCGCTTGCGTTGGCATCGCAAGGGGCAGCGGCATGGCCGAATGTGATAAGTGACCTGAAGAAACTGCTGAGTATGAGCTCCACAACAGGACTCATGTACGGCACTCTCTTCGGTCTGTGCCCTGTGTTGACGTTCGAATGGTTCGGCTTGTCGAACTTCAGTCAGAACTGGGGTATCATCTCGTTGAGCCCTGTGCTGGCGGGAAATACCTTCAATTTGGTCTTTGGAAGGTTTGTAACGAGTGCTTATCTTTGCAAACCTGCTCACTTTTTCTCCCATTAGTATCTACGACTCGCACGTACCGAAAAACGGCCCGGCTCACATGTGCCCCCTAGGCGAAGAGTGCTTCCGATCGGTCTTTCAGATCACTGTGACAGGTGCATTTCTTGCCACGATTCTCTCCTTGGTCGTCATTCGCCGTCGCGCAGGACCTTTAATCGGGAGGCGTCGTCACAGAAATGTATAGTATGAAATGAATTGATACTGCATATGCCAGCTATTTGAGTACACATGAGCTCTCTACAACGGACATGCTGAAATACAAGACCGAATGTTTCGTAAGAGAAAGCTGCGGGGACCAGATGCCCACATGGAGAAAGAGGAAAAGAAACGTGCTGAATAGCCTGTGCTCCGAAAAGGAGTGCCTTGAGAAAGTCCATCAGGGTAACGATTAGGCCAGGTAAAGTAGAGAAATGGCCGCGAGTGTCAGAGCAAAGATGCTAGATAGCTGCAACACTGGTGTGGTTTTGGATGCGTTCGATCCAAACAAGGTAGCTCCGCCAGTTGACGAAGGTACGGGAGACGATGTAGACGAAGATTTGGGAGGAGGTCCTTTGGAGCGCGTGGATGGGTCTTCGTACTTTGAACCTGGAGCGGAGCTGGACAAAGTTGCGTTGTTTGAACGTATGGATGGCGAGTCCAGAACCCACCGCAGGGCACCAAAGACATGTCGTTGCATGTCATCATCCTTCCAGCAGTGCTTTGTGTGCCCAAGAGCGGTATAGTAGGAACGACCTGCACCACCTGATCCGCGCTGCTTTCTTGGTGTGGACTTTTTGTCGTCAAGACCGCCACCAACCTTCTTGGAGGGTGCCGTGAGTTGGTCGCCTTCCTTGTACCAAGCGATGGGGTGTGTGCCTTCGATTCGCTGGAGCTGCTTTGTGGAATCGCCGGTTGGGTCTTTGTAGGTGCTAGTATCGGCAGTAAGAAGGACAGTCTTCCCCACATCGCGAGGGTTTGAATTAAACGTATACACCTCGTCATAGACCTTCCAGGTATCGTTGAGGAACGAAGTCGAAGGATGGTCGTGGGAATGGACATCGAGCGTGAAGTGCTGGATATACGGATGATAGTTGAAGTACGCGCCAACAAGCCGACCGTACCAAGGCTCCTTGTACAAAGCATCGCAAGCTTCATGGATTCCAAAATAGCCGCCGCCTTCCTCGATGTAATCACGCATGTTGGCCGCTCCACGGTTGCTGAGAGCTTTGCCGCTGACACTCACGAAGACCAAGGCGTCGAATTGGAAGATCCAGTCTTTGTCCAAGAACTTGTCCTGGTCATCGCTTTCCACAGTATCGAAGCCATATTTGTCACCAAGATCTTTCAATGCGTCGACAGCATCAGGGATAGAGTCGTGCCTGAAACCAGCTGTGCGAGTGTAGAGCAATACTTTTTGCTTAGCCAAGACAAAAGGAAGAGAGAGAAGAAGTGCCACCAGGAGCGGGAAATGCTGCGTGAACATATTGCGCAACCGGCCGGCCGGAATTTGTTTGTTAAAAGAAAGTGAATGGAAAAGAGAGCGAGAGATAGAGCGAAGGGATGAGAGAGGGAGGGGAGGGCCGAGATGTGAACTGGAGAGAAATACAGGGTGAACGATATACACTTTCAGGTCGAATGGATTGTACAAAGAAACTCGGCAAATGCTTCAATTCCAATACAAAATTCAAAAGCAGCGTTCGTCCCTAACATTTTTACATGTGTGCCCGTCCATCTTACGCGTGAGGCTTCATGCTTGCCAAGTACGCTAATGGCCGTGAAGCAGATTCAGGACGGGAATTGGTCCAGCATGTAAAGAATGTTCGGCAGGCGCGTTCAATTCGACCAAGAAACTTGGCAATTGGCTTTGCGGCGCGTTCAAGTCAATTTAAAGCATACCCCCAATTCATCTTTTGGTGGTGACTAGCATGCCTTGAATTATCTCTTGGTTGTCGATGTCCGTGTCTTAGTCTCAACAACGCCTCCGCCATGAGCACCACTTGTCTTGGCAATCTTTTTATTCTTCGATTTGTTGCGAGACTGAAGAACAGAACGGTGAGGACAGTTCGAAGGGTGGCTTGACAACATACCATTCGTTTCTGTGCACAATCATCGCAGTACCATGTGCCCTGAGGAGGCTTGAGCAATCCTACACACTCCAAGTGGAACTGAAGAAAAGATTGAGCTTCGTTGCTTGGATACGCACCATTCACTTACCCATTCCCGCTCGCAATTGTCATCGTCGCACCCAATCATGTCTCCATAGCTCACGTTGTTACAGAAACAGTATCTCTTCTCGTCTGTGTCTTCCCCACCCAGAACAGGCGCATGAACAGATGCATTTGCCTCCTGTGCAAAGCGTGGAGCTCGAGCCACACGTGCTGGGCGCTCGTCGTCCGATCCTGCCTCTTCTTCGTCGTCCGTACCATGGCCACGAGGATGGCCGGAGGCTCGTGAGTTGCGTGCCACTCTTGAACGGGCGGCAGACGATCCTTGATCGTCATCGTCATGTCCATTCGCTTTGGAGCGCTTTGCCTGCGGTCGTTTGCCCGTCGTGTCGGCGTCAGAGTCTTCTGCGCGGCCACGATTTGCTGTACCGGCCGGCTTCCGCTTCCTGTTGGGCCCTGCCTGAGCTGATGAATGTGTTTCCGTGCGCTTGTCTGTCGGAGGTGGAACACTCGCATGTCCAGGCACTGACTTCTTCTTCTTGAGAGGTGAAGCGGACTCCTGCGTGATCACCGAAATGCTCGCAGGATTATTGCCTCCTGGGCCTGAACCAGGTGCGAGTGGTGTTCCGTCAGCAAGATGTCCTGCAAGATGAGGGTGCTTGTTTGGCGTTAAAAATGGTGTCAAGGAGGGCACTGTGGACAAGTTGCTCAGCAGTGAGTCAATGTAGGTAGTGTGGGAAATAATCTAGAGAGCAGGGGTAGTCATGAGCTCCAAGCTTCTTCTTGTCTGAATTGTAATCAACTTACTGTCTCTGCTGTATTCAGAGCCACTCGAATCTTGTCTTCGCCACCCATTTTGTATGCACGAGCTTCTTCTGCGGCTTCTTTAAGCGCCAATAAGCGTTCCCCTGCGTTGAAATCTGGACTCTCAATGATAGCAGTCAACTGTGTGAGACGAGTTGTGAGAGAATTGAGGTGTGTACCAAGAACAGCATCTAGCTCTCGTAGGTCTGAGAAGGACCTCGTCAAGTCTAACGGAAGAGCATCCAACGCATCCGCGTACGCAGACAGCGTTGTGTACAGGGTGAGATCCTCTGGGGATGGACCTTCTCCATTGGTGACCCATTCAGATGCGGCAGGATTGGATTGTGCCATGGCTTTTTCGCGTGCATGCGAGTAGGATGGACCAGCTTCTGCGTCTCGACGAGATCCCAGCCTGGACATCTTGCTAAGCAGACCTTGGTTTTCGAAATGGCATTTCCCATCTGAGCTGAACGCGCGACAGCCATCCGGATGGACCGTGCAGAGCACACGTGCCTTCGAAATTTTTCTCTAGGAAGGTTTCTTCATGTTGGTGGAGCGAATGTCGGGAGCTTGGAACCACACTGATTTGTTCAAAATGCAAAGACCTACCGGATTAATTGGTTTCAAAGTCATTCCTGGAGAAGAGCAGGCACTCGAGTTTGTGGATGATGTCCGTATCACAAACATTGCCTTTGGCGAGAACATCAAAGGCAATGAGCGTACGGTAGTCCGTGTTCATCATCGTCATGTATCCGAGTTTAGCGATGACGAAGAAGATGAGGATGATGACAAAGAGGAGAGCGATGAAGACGAAGATGAAGAGGAAGAACAAACGTTTGTTCTGTGTAGCCTTTATCCAGGGAAGGTGAGTCCGCATCATTTTTGAGAATGCTTCATCTCACCCAATATTTTCGTAGATTGAGCAAGTATCCGTAGATCTCAGCTTTACTATCACAGACGATGTTCGATTCTCTGTCACTGGCAAAAACGAAGTCGAGATCTTAGGTAATCTTCTGCAACCCAGCCTAGTGGATGACTATGACGAAGATCCCGATTCTGATGAGATCGTCGATGAATTTGACGACGAATCTATCAACAGTGATGACATTGACGATCTTCCGGCGGATTACGAAGACGAAGATGACGAAGATGACGATGAAGAGGATGATGACATCTCCATCGAAGAGATCGAAGTGGATAGCGACTTAGACAGCGAGGAGTTCGAGGAAGGCCGCTTGCAAGAGATTGAGGAAGCAAACAATTCGAAGAAGGCCGTCAATAATAAGAAAAGGTCGGCTGAAGCAGATGTGGACGAGTCAAGTGCTAGCATCACCGCACCAGTAACGGATGCCGAACTTGCAGCGGCAGCGAAGCAGGCCGGACTTGACCCTAGTAATCTCTCAAAGAATCAACGTAAAAAGCTCAATAAACGTCTCAAGACTGGTGTCGATGAGTCTGTGGAAAACGAGAAAGTAGAAGTTGTCGCAAAAGATGCAAAAGATGGCAAGGTGAAAGCTGCTGCTGCTACGAAGAGCACAGAGACCAAGGATGGGAAGACTGTCAGTAAAAGCATCACTTTACCTTCTGGTGTCAAAATCGAAGACAGAAAGGTAGGATCGGGCCCTCAAGCAAAAGCGGGCAATCGCTTGGGTATGCGCTACGTCGGTCGGTTACAGAATGGCAAACAATTTGATGCGAACACCAAAGGAAAGCCATTTTCCTTCCGTCTCGGTAAAGGAGAAGTCATCGGAGGCTGGGACGAAGGCCTTAAGGGTATGCAAGTCGGTGGTGAACGACGTCTCACTATTCCACCAAAGATGGGCTACGGTGCTCGGTAAGTTTAATTGTAGCTCATTTCGCACCTATTGACGTGTGAGTCTCTTTAGTGGCGCTCCTCCCGACATTCCCGGAAATTCCACTCTGGTTTTTGATGTCAAGCTTGTTGAAATCAAATAATGGTGACGCTGTATATATTGTGAAATTTCCAAATACTATGCAATACTATGCGATATATGATTTAGAGCTATTGGCAATCTGCCATGACTGGCTGTACAATGTCTAAATTGGGGCCCTTCAAAGTCCATTAGCAAAGCGATCGCTATTGTATGTGCGTACTCACTGTGTAATGCTTGCGAGCATGCGCAAAGTACCACACGGACGCCGACAAGCTGAAGAACACCACGACAACGCTGGCGTAATTCATGGTTGAGGGAGTGATTTCGGTTGTCGTGGGAAAGCAAAATAGGACGATGGAGAATAGCACCCAGAGTACTGAAAGGAGTCATGTAAGCTAGAGGAACCTTACCAAGGCAATACGCACAAGCAATGCTGTTCACCGGAAATCCCAACTTTCCTAAACTCCAAGGAGCACGTTTGACAATTCTTCGCCGATCGATAAGTGACATTGCCACACAAGCCACGTAGGACAGGCCGAGGAGAATGGTAGCTGCTCCTGTAAAGGCCGAAAAGGCACCGGAGTTTCCCAAGTAGATAAGACCGAGTAGAGAAATGACCACAGTGTTCAGTATAAGGCTGAGAAGTGGGATCTGGTGAAAACCATCGACGCGGCGCCAGACACTGGAGAGAGGTACACCGTTATCGCGAGAGAAACTCCAAACACAGCGAGATGCAACGGTTAGGCTCCCAATTGCAGCGAACATCCCAACGACCAAAATGAGAAAGAGGAGTCCGAATGCCCCACCAGCGCTTCCTGTAGCAATGCTGAATGCCACAGGGAGAGGCTGTCCCGCTGCAGCGTCCAAAATGTCTGACAAATTTTCTGGGAACACAAAGGACATCGGAATGACAAATAGAAATCCCGTGAATGATGCCGCAAGAACACTGCCAACCATGGCACGGGGGACTGCCCGTTCCGGATGTGTTACTTCATCGCAAAGATAGCTGATTGTTCCGTATCCAGTCAATACATAGGCAGGGGATAAAAGGCCTACGAACCATGACCAGCCGTCCGGCCATCCGCTGGCATTCTGCCATTGAGCAAAGACTTGTGCGCCTGTCCGATGATCGTCTGCTTTGACAAGGACAGTGATGCAGATGATCACCACAGTAGCAAATGTCCAATAGATTGAAGTGGTATTGATCGGCTCAAGTAAATTGGCACGGACACCCCAAGCATTGATCAGGGCGCAGACAATCATGACAGCAAAATGAGTAAGCACGACGTGCCATGGCTCTGGCTCCCAAGTATTATTGCGAAATACGCTTACAGCAGCCATGATTAGCTGCGCCTCTCCAAATGCAATGGAAAGGCACAGGAGAATATTTGCGACAAGAGAAATCCATCCGACAACGAAGGACGCCAATTGGGCATGCTTGCGAGGCGCCAGGTGTGCCGTCCATACGTACACGCCGCCTGATGTTGGAAATACAGAAGCAATTTCCCCCAGACTTGCCGCTATACAAACGGAAATCACGCTCAAAAACAGCCAGCCCCAGACGTAAGAGGCTGTACCGCCATTGACCAATGAGAAGCTTGCACTGGTCGAAAGGCCGAAGGGAGCAGCAATGATCGCCGCACCCAGTCCCAGAATAGTCCACATCGGTAAGTTGCGGCGAAGTTCTTGCTTATAACCCATTGCTTCTCCGCTGAAATCTGAATACACTTGCTTCTCATCATCTTTTCCGAACGACGTCACTTGTGCTGTGGGCTTCCCACCGCTGTATGAAACCGGCGGGAACAGGTCCGGCCCATTGGATTTGCTGTCTTTCTCCATCACTCGCTTCGGAAGCGTTTTGAGTAATGGGAGGGAAGTTCCTGGACAGAATTACAGAAGGTGATTTCCTTTCTGTCTACAATTCACTGATATGAATGTTTCTTGGCTTAGTTCGCCAGCTTATCATTTGACCTGAAGCAGCATGTGGGGTCACTAGCGTATAACGAATTGAATTTAGATAACGAGACGCTATCTAATATTCTGACGGATAGGAAACCAGTACCTGGTTCCTCAAACTTTTTTGACGGCAATCTGGCAACAGCTGGATACTAATGCTGCCAAATTCGGTCTCCTGAACTTGTCCTAGAAATGCGAAGAATATTTTGTCTTCGATCGACCTCGATGGCACATTTACGATTTCTGGTAGAACAACTTTCGCAAGTTTTAGAAGAGTTCTCGTGACCACAATGCATTGATTTCAAAGAAGAAGAAAACCCAGCCTTTGATCCATTGCAGTGAGAGGTCCGCCGGTGTTGTTCGCTCCTATGAAGAGGACATGTTGACCAGCATCAGCAACTCCCTGACATGTATGTTGGTACGTACGCGCGTGGAGGAGCGTTTCGAATTCTTCGGTGATAAGTTGACTTATCTCTATACTCAACAACGGGGTAAAATCATTCTTCTGTGGTGGTGGTTGAACACCTTTGTCTTTATGTACATTCTCGCAAAATGCAGGGGACTGAGTAAACAAACTATACTACTTTAGAGGGAATCAACTCGCTTGTAACGAAGCGGCATGACTTAGTGTCTGTGATGCGAGAGGTCCATTGTTGTGACCCACGTGGATCGCCAGACAATCCTCTGTTAGGATTCGCGTGTACAATGACATATTCGTAGATTGGTTCGAACGTTATTCATTAGGAGTCGACGATGAGCTTATTTTCCAACGCGTTTCGGAACTTTGTGCGCGGAGTGCGTATCCGCATCATTCCAACACTTTTTTTGGCCTGGCATGCGATCCGACTCACCCATGAGTGTGCACTGTTCGACCGACTAGTATGCTTATGCTCCGGTTTCCAAGCCGATGGAGCCGCACAAGGCGTAAACTTATAAAGTGAAGTGATCAGTCCTTTGGAAGTGCAGCTCCATTCCGCAAAGCAACGATCTCTGCTCTTCCTGCCTAGTACTGATAAACGAAACGTCGACAAGATGGCACATCTCGACACTTTGATTGGCAAGGCTATCACGTCATGGGACACCCTGACATCTATGAGGCGTCGCTCTGCCGCGACTAACACTCCCGTAGCAGACAGACTGCAGCCGAAGCAGGGAAATGTGGCTATTGTAGACGGACACAGTCTCAACATCGCTGCCCTTGTTGCTGCTGCTAGGTACCAGACCACACCTGTCCTGGATGGCAGTGAAAAGGTGCGCAAGCGCATCGAAGCGGCCGTCAAAACTCTGGCTAAGCGTCTGGAAAGTGGCGAAAGCCTTTACGGGATCAACACAGGATTTGGTGGATCCGCTGATTCTCGGACCGGGAACATGAGGGCGCTTCAACTCGCCTTACTGCAACATCAACAGATTGGTATTCTTCCGATACCTCCAGCATTTCCTGCAACAACACCATCTCGCCCTTTCAATTCCCTGCCTCTATCTACCCATGCTCTTTCGCAACCAGAGTCTTGGGTGCGAGGCGCGATGCTGGTCCGTTTGAATAGTCTCATGCGTGGTCATTCCGGGGTGAGATTCGAGATTTTGGAACGCATGCAAGCGCTGTTGGCAAACAACATCACCCCCGTCGTTCCATTACGAGGGACGATCTCTGCCAGCGGAGACCTAAGTCCACTCAGCTATGTTGCTGGAACTTTGTCGGGTCAAAGTGGCATTCAGTGCTGGGTCACGTCTCGCAGCGGCCATCGTATCCGGGTTCCGGCTAATGAGGCTCTCTCCTCGCACAATATCCCTATCACTACATTCGACCCCAAGGAAGCTCTAGGAATTCTCAATGGTACAGCTTTTAGTACTGCAACGGCAAGTTTGGCCATTCATGACGCAACCATGTTGTGTCTGCTTACTCAAGTCACTACTGCAATGGCTGTAGAAGCCTCATTTGGTACGGACGGCTCATTTGCTTCATTCATTCACGACACTTGCCGTCCTCACCCTGGACAGGTAGAATGCGCATCCACCATCTTGTCTATGCTCGATGGAAGCAAGATGGCGAGTCATTGGATGACAGAAGAGGGTGTTCACATGAGTGAGGATGAAGGAAGCCTTCGTCAAGACCGGTATCCTCTACGGACTTCTGCACAATGGATCGGTCCACAGGTCGAGGAGCTTTTGCAAAGCTGGTCGACGATTGAGCGCGAAATGAACAGTACGACTGATAACCCCTTGATCGAAGTGCATGCGGATGGTATTTCGTCTACCATCCACCACGGCGGAAACTTCCAAGCAATGGCTATCAGCAACACAATGGAACGTACACGACTTGCCTTGAGTCACTTTGGTAAATTGACGTTCCAGCAAATGACAGAGATCATTAACCCTGCGATGAATCGGGGTCTTCCTGCGAATCTTGCTGCAACCGACCCATCGCTCAATTTCATGGCCAAGGGGATTGACATCGCATTAGCTGCCGCCACGGCTGAGCTCGGCTACCTAGCCAACCCTGTCACTACCCACGTCCAGGCTGCTGAGATGGGTAACCAAGCCGTCAACAGTATGGCGCTTGTTTCGACACGCTATACCATTGAAGCTATTGAGACGCTTTCGCATCTTATGTCTTGGTCTCTGTACCTACTTTGCCAAGCTTTCGATTTACGCGCCTTGCAACGCAAGACAGCCATCTATCTGGAAAACCTCATAGAAGAGAGCATCGGAAAGTTCTTCTCAACATGGATTGACGGGGAGAACCAGAAACGTGAGTCAGTACCACTTTGTCCCTACGTCATGCTGATTGCTCTTCAGACCTTGCCAAGCAGGTGTTTGCTCGCCTCAACAAGCGTATGGACGAGACAAGCGCTCGAGACCTGCATGCACGTCTCTCCGATGCGTATATGAACGCTGGGTACGTTCTTGTGGCCTACTTTAGCTCCCTGCCAAGTGGTGGGGGTGCAGATCCGTTGCGGACAATCATGGGTATGTGATAAAGTATGTGCTTAGATACATCTGACATCGTTTGCAGCGTGGCGTGATTATAGCGCCGACGAAACGTTTGATCTTTACAGACGCCTGACGAATGAGTTCTTGTCTGATCCCAAAGGATGTCACGCATCCCCTTTGCTCGGCAAGACCGCAAAGGTGTACGAGTACATTCGACGCACTCTAGGTGTTCCCATGCATGGTCGGGAGAATTCCCTCGAATTCGCAGGCGAAGAGGGCAAGCTTCGCGAGACGATTGGTGGCTACGTCAGCGTGATATACCATAGTTTGCGAAACGGAGATGTAAGTAAGGTGTCTGTACATTTGCCCCAGCTAACAGGATGCAGTTCTATACCATTCTCATCGACACAGCCAAAGATGTCCAAGCTTCTGCTGGCCCGCCCTCGGCCCACCTGTAGACACTTGCCTTCATTCAATATAGCCTTTGAAAATCTTCGCATCTCATTTAGCGTGTTCTGTTGTTACTCACTACGTCATGACGTTGCACGTTCTATTGCGCCTCCACACGTTTGACTTAAGGGTTCAGGTAGCCTAGCATGACGAGTATGAAGCATATACGTTTGCTTTGAATAGTCTGACCCGCATCGCTGCTTTACTTCCTCTCCCGAAACCGTCATCTTTTGCACACACCATGATCCTCACTCGTAAAAATGCTTTCATCACTGTTGGTGTAGTCGCACTGTGCCTCACCTTAGCCCCGCAACCTTCGCAGGCAAACTGGATCGAGGTAAGCTGTGCAGAGAAGCACTTTTTATCCATATTAATTTGTAATTCCTAGGATGCACAGGCGGGCGGTCAACGTGTATTCCAAGCGGCCTTTGATTCGTGGACAGAGTACGTTACTATCGATAGTATTACTGTGTAACTAAACTTGATTGTAGATCCGACCTTCGTTCTTACCTTCTGGAGAGAGGCATCATCTCGCCTTCTTCCACTCGCGAGCAACTTGTTGTCCTTGCAAAGCAGGATTACAAATCTGTTCGTAGTTCCGTGGAAGATGCATCCGAGTATGCATCGAATAGCGCCTCGAACGCTGCAGATCAAGTGTACTCCGCTGCTGCCTCCATTCAGTCGGCTGTGAGTAGCGAAAAGATGCAAATGGGGCGCTCACTCATTCTTTTTCTAGGCACAAGTCCAAGCGAGCAGCGCCAGCAAGGAAGCTAGCCGCCTCAGCAAAAATGTTCCTACCGATGCAGCAAGCGCGCAATATGAGATTTCATCCGCAGCGGAAGGTGTCTCGAAAAGCGCATCTTCCCTTGCGGCAGCTACGACAGAGTCCATATCAAAAGGCTTGAACGATGCTAGTGATTATGTATTCAGTACATGGGATGATTCGCAACTAAAGGCATATCTGGTTCAGAATGGGTACATGAAATCCGATGCACAGGCCAAGCGCGATCAGCTCCTTGCAAATGTTCGAGATGTGTATACAGCCACTACGAACGCCCCTTATGAGATTTATTCCGACAGCTACTTGCATGAGTGGCTTGTCAATCATGGAGTCGTAAAGACCCAGGCCCAGAAGACTCGTGACGAATATGTGGGTCATTATCGGAAAGAAAGAGAGGGACATGCTAACGCACTTCTTAGTTGAATTTGGCACGCGATTACTACTACTCTTCGCAGGACTCTGTTTTCAACTCATGGAAGGAAGGAGAGCTTCGTAAATGGCTCATTGACAACGGCTACATCAAGAGCGACTTCCAGGCAGCCAAGGATAAGTACGCTGCGCTTGTGGCAGCCAACTACAAGTGGACCACCGACGAGATCTTCTCCAGCTGGACAAACTCGGACCTCCGCAATTGGCTCATCCAGAATGGCTACGTGAAGTCAGACTATGAAGCTAAGCGAGATGAGCTCATTGAGCAGGTTCAAAAGCAAGCCGCGGGATTCGTTGATTCTGCTCGCGAATACTACACATGGAGCGACGCACGTCTCCGTACTTATCTTGCTCAGACTGGACTCACACAGCAACGCATGCCATCCACGCGGGAAGGTCTTCTACGGGAGGTCCGCGCCCGCTTTGCACCTAAGAAACCTGGTTTGCTCGACCATCTGAAGGACAGCGTGCAATACATTTTCGATACCGTCCATGAAGCCGGCGGAAAAGCGGAACAACATGCCAAGGATGCAAATAGCGCTATCAGCTCTGCGGCCAGGTACGTGAATTACGCGACAGGAAACCGTATGCTAACCGTTGTGGGTCATACAGTGCGGCATCTGCTTCTGCTAGCCGTCATGTTGAGTTGTAATCGTTCGCTCCACTCGAAGGTCTACTACCTTTCACAAATTTTTTACCCTTTCTGTGTCCCCTCCACTTTGCGTATTGTCTAAACGATGTCATGTCCCTTCCTATCGCGTGCCGGGGAAACCCGCTTGAAATCGGATAACCCGTGTGTGCGCTCCACAAGGAAAAGTCATAATTTGTCAGATCCTGGAAAATAAACTTCCAAAAAAACTATTTATTGCCCGATCTACGACAGCCCTTCCTTCGCCTTTTGTGTTCTTCGATCTTTCGCGCGCTTATACATCGCAATGGCGTCATTTGGTACACATGCTGAGCACGGCAACCCTCAGCAACGTCAAGAGTGAGTGTGTTGTGGCACCCTTGAGAAATTCTGCTCACATTACACGGCCTTTTAGAACATACAATGCGGCAATTCGCGGAGGCGCCAAGGGTGCCAGTCTCGGACTTGCTGTGGCAGGTCCTACCGCCTATCTCTTAAACCAGAAATGGACACCGTTTCGACATCTCACCCTTCCTCTCAAAGCATTCTTTGTTACTTCCGCAACCATTTGTGCGGGCTTGATCGCAGCGGACAAAAGTGGCCTGGCATATGAGGTAAGTAGATAGGTGCTTTAGAAATGCTGATGACTCATTGCTCCAAAGCAATCCCTCTACACAGACGAAGGGGCCCAAAAGATCCGCCAGTACAGATCTCTCGAAGAAAAAGAATGGGCAGAGCTATCGACCAGGGATAAGGCGCTTACATGGGCGAAAGACAACAAATTCGCTATTGTTGCTGGCAGCTGGGTAACTTCCATGGGAGGAATCTTTGCATATATCCAGACACAGCCCATGTCTTTCTCACAGAAATTGGTGCAAGCTCGTGTGTGGGCGCAAGGATTAACATTGACGAGTCTTCTGGGAATGGCAGCCATTACACAGATTCCAAGTGCAGGAGACAAGATTCTGCAACAGCGGAACAGTGCCTCAGAACACAGCTGGCGGGACTTTGTCCCTGACAGCGAATCATCCGATGAAATCGCCGCGCATAAGGCGCTGCGACGGAGGCCCAAAGAGACCTCCAAGTAATTTAGTTTCTGTACACTCCATATCCTCTTCCAATGCCATTCTACTTGTACTCTAAGATAGAAGAAATTGACGTTAAAGTCATAGCATACACTAATATCGCGGATCGGAGATAAGTCCGATCGCATGCAAAGCACAAGTGATGTGGATAGCAAAATCGTCTCATTCCTTCTTCTCGTACCCAGCCGATATGGACGTGAATCGCTTTCATCAGAGTGACAATGCAAGGGTCTATAGAGAAAATGCCTCATTTGTAAGTGTGCAGATGACTTCTCTATCAAGCTAAAAGGCGTCAAGGTGTATAGCGACGAAAATACACGAGAAGTTCTGCATTTGCTGAATGCTAGTCCAGGAGATTCGATACTCGATATTGGTTGTGGTGAGGATAGAATTGAAGCAAGAAAAGCATGACTTATTAGGTGTACAGGAAATGGCCAACTGACCAAAAAGATTTCCGATGCGGTGCGGCAGGGGAATTCTGATGCACACGTAGTCGCCATTGATAAAAGCATCAATATGATCGAAGAGGCAAAGAAGTCGTTTGCCGATCATGCCATCGATTTTGAAGTTTGTGATGCCCATGACGTGCATGATTGGCTTTCGGTTCGACAGCTTACAGGTTCTTTTGATAAAGTATTCAGGTATGTCTTCTTGTTTGGTGAAATGGAGTAATGCTCAACGACCCCGAGATAGTAATGCCACTGTAAGTGGGAAGCTCATGAGCCCTACCTTTTGATACCTGACTCGGGTACATAGTTGCATTGGGCAAAGAACGATCCTGTGAAGGTCATTCAAGGCATGCATTCTGCCTTGAAACCAGAAGGCATTCTAGCACTCGAGTAGGTACTATACATCCTTTCTATAGTGTTCTAAGATATACTCAACAGATTCGGAGGATTCATGAACTGCATAGGAGTACGGTCTGCCCTTCACTCTGCTTTGTCGAAGTATGGCGTTGATCCCAACATGGTTGATCCGTGGTTCTTTCCTACACCTAATCAGTATGCCACCTTGTTAGAACAAAAGGGTTTTGCCGTTCAGTCCATTTCCTTGATTCCGCGCCCTACGCCATTACCACGGCACAAGGGACTCTTTGGCTGGCTCGAGGTAAGAGTCAAATATGGGTCAGAAAGATTCTCACGATCTTCATAGGCATTTGCTGGTCCATTCCTGAATGCCCTTCCCAATACTGAGACAAAGAAAGTTGTTCTAGAGCAACTGCAACAGCAACTGCAACCCGACATGTACGACGAGCAGGCTGATCAATGGACGGTGATGTGTACGTTGAGCGCTGGAGCAGTCACACAAACTAAGTATGTTTCTCCAGATGTCCGTCTTCGCGTGTTGGCCATGAAAACGGGCGTTTGATAATCAAACAAGAAATTGTATTGTATGTTTACAAGATGAGGAATGTGGATGGAGCAATGAAAAGGCATTGTCAGCTTCGTTTGTGCTATGGAAAGGTTATAGTGGTATTATAATTGGGTACGGGGGGGTGTGGATGATGATAAGATCGGCTTTCGGATGTCTGCTGTTGAACCAGCGTTGCAAAAAGGCTTTTGGACGGCTGAGTGTACGCTCGTATAGGCGCTTTGAAGTTCATGCTATGCTCTTGATAAGAGCGATCCAAGAAAGGATTGTCCTCCTGTTCGGAATGTGAACAATTGTTGCTTGCGTAATCTAGGCTCAAGGAGGGAGCAGCAATGGGCTCGGCCGTAGACATATACTCGTCTTCTTCCTCGCTGTCCCACCCTGTGCAGTCGAGACGCGCAAGAAGTCGCTTGTTGGTGACACACATTGCTGCCTGTTGCCTAAGCTCATCTTGCTCAACAGCCAGAGCTAAATTTGGACAGGAAACAGGGAGATTCTCGTTTTCCTGTGCAAGTATATTGTGCTTTGAACGAGGCGAGTGCCGAGCGGATGGTCCTTGAAGACTGCCGAATTGATCTACTCGGTGCTCAGCAGATAATGCACGATTGGAAGTGTGAGCTTCTGGGAACAGAAGCCGTGGCTCGAATCGGTCCAAGTTTCCGCACGGATTCATAACAGGTTCTTCTTCCTCTTCCGAGTCACTCGCGTATGGATCGGCATACGTGACACGTTGTCCACGACTATTGCGTAGAGATTAATCAAACATGAGCTCCTTTCCAACACTGAAGTAATGGCACTCACAAGACGTATGTCATCTTTCCGGCCTCTCGAGGCGGAAGTACTGCTATGCGATGCTGTGCAAGGTGCTTCGTGGGTCCAGAAAGCCCTGCATCGGCGGGACCACCTTGGATGAAAGGATTTCGGTGGTAGTCTAGAATAGGAGCAGGAACATCACTGGTCCTTTGTCTGGCAGGAAGAGAAAGTTCGGGCGAGGCGCTTCGTTTTCTTTTCAATGCTTGAGGTGGGCTTTCGGTGTGTCTTGGCCGGACAAGTCCATTGATCTGCTGTGCTACCTTTGTCTCGCCAGTCGCTGGTGGTGTAAAGGGCGAGGATGGACAGGGAATCTGTGGAGATTGGAAGTGCATACTGTTCGTGCGGTCCGGTCCCGAGGGAGGTTCCGTAAAGAGCAGTTACTTGGCGTGAGTGGAAGAGCTACAACTCCCTTTTCAAGAAAAACGTGTTGCAGGGGTGAAACGCGTACCTAAATGAGCGTGTCGCGTTCAACGCGTCGTCCGGCGTGACTAGAGGGAGTGCGTGGATCCGTGCAGACGCCCTGGGGAAGAAAGAAAAGAAATCGCAAGACCGGTTCATGAGAGGACAATACGGCAGGATGGTGGATGCAAAACGGTCAAAGAGCCCCAGTACGGACGAAGAAAATGCGCAGAGTAGAGAGAAACGATTGCGGCATGATGAGAAGCATTCATCCGCTATCGAAAAAAAGGGCAGTCTCTTCTTAGACGCATTGCCAAGCGCAGCAAGATACCAGTATTCTCTCATGCATCGCGATGTTCTAACGTTCGTCATCCTTACGCCCGGCACCAACTTCATCTTGACGTCTTCTTGCGATGGATATGTGAAGTTTTGGAAGAAGCAGGAGCAGGGCATCGAGTTTGTCAAGCAGTACCGTGCCCATCTTGCTCCTGTCGTCGGACTCTGCTGCAGCGTGGATGGGACGCTGGCGGCAAGTATCAGCAGCGATGGAACAGCAAAGGTATATGATGTGATAAACTTTGGTGCGATCTTTATGTCATCATTCTTCATATGAATGCTAACTGTCCTCTGCAGACCTGATCAACATGTTTAAATTGCCTTACACGCCTCGGACCTGTTGCTGGGTGCACAAACGCGGTAGAGCAGATTCGATTTTGGCTATTGCCGAGGAAGGAAGTACCCGTATACACATGTACGATGGACGCGGAGATGGGACTCCCACGAATATCGTCGATCATATTCATCGGCAACCCTGTCACCTCTTAGCAGTGAGTGGAAGTAGCCCTCGGCGAATGTCATCCTTACGCACTCGCTAGTACAATGAGGTATTCGACTGTATTGTCTCGGCAGATGTGGGAGGGATGGTAGAGTATTGGTCTCCTGCAGAACCGTTTGACGTCCCCAAAAATCGTGGCTTGTGGGAGCTGAAGAGCAAGACGGATCTGTTTCAGTTCAAAAAGGTAAGCGTGGGAGGACATTTGCATTGGCTCCTTTCTCACTTTGCTCCAGTCGAAATCTCCTCCTACCTCACTTACGTTTTCGAATGATTTCCACAAATTCGCTGCGATGTCTCTGACCGACCGACAAATTCGTGTGTTCGACTTCAAAACAGGGAAAGTCCTCAAACAGTATGATGAATCTGTACATGCTGCTCATGCCATGCAGAAGCAAGTGAGTGACGATGAGGGGCAAGAAGGCGCAAGTAGAGATGCAGGCTATGTCCATCTTGATGACATGGAGTTTGGACGACGGCTCGCAGTGGAGCGTGACATAGACACCAGTAGTGTCGATGCACTCGGGGAAGGGACTCGTGCTTGTACGAGTGGATGCACGGCGAACGTAGTGTTTGATGAGAGTGGACAGTATATCTTGTATGGAAGCCTTCTGGGAATCAAAGGTAAGATTCAAATAGTGTGATGGTATGAAAAGCTCAGATATTCTTAGTCCGCAACATCGAGACAGACCAAATAGACGCACTTTTGGGTCAAGACGAAACAATGCGATTCCTCAATTTGAGTCTATTCCAGGGGGTAGCGAAGAAGCGTGTTGTTCAGAGCATAGCGCTAGCAGCCTCTGACAATCCACTTCTTGCCGCACAGAAGGATGCCATTGACCCTACATTGCTGTGCACAGCTTTCAAAAGGTCGCGGTTCTATTCCTTTACCCGTCAAGCACCAGACAGGTAAGACATGTTAATCAAGTCCAAATGTATGATGCATGCTAAAACCCTCTTCTCAGCGATCCGAGATCGAAAGCAGGAGCGGAGAGAGACATTTTCAACGAGAAGCCTACACGGGAAGAACAGACACTGGCAGCAGCACAGCCCGCTTCAACGAGATCAACGGTGGCCTCTTCCGCTACTTTGCACACAACAATGGGAGATATACATCTCCGGCTCTTTCCCGAATTCGTCTCCAAAACAGTGGAAAATTTTGTCGGTCTTGCACGAAAAGGGTATTATGATAACGTGATATTCCATCGTGTTATTAAGAAATTCATGCTACAAACTGGCGATCCACTTGGTGACGGTACAGGTGGCGAATCACTATGGGGAAGAGAGTTCCAGGACGAATTTACAAAGCAGTTGCGTCACGATCGTCCGTATGTCCTGAGTATGGCCAACGCTGGCCCAAATACTAATGGGAGTCAATTTTTCATTACAACAAGTGAGTTGGTATTCCGAAGAGGTGATGAAAACGTATTCATACCGTCTAGTTCCCACTCCGTGGCTGGATGACAAGCACACAATTTTCGGACGTGCGACGGGCGGTTTTGATGTGATTCATTCCATTGAGAGTGTCCGCACCGATCTCAATACAGACAAGCCAGAAGAAGACATTAGTAAGTATCTATGCCAAAAATACCTTGCATTGCGGTTCCGGCAAGCTAACGAGATCCGGCAGAAATTCTGAATGTCTCCATAGACCTATGATGGCATCCGTGCGAACCAGTCTAAATATGTCTTGGGTGTACGTGTAATTTTACCTACATGCATGCAGGGATCTCTCTTCCGTTCTGTCACTCAAGGCAAACATCGGAGACCCGAGGCCTTTCCATAAATTGATTGCATAATTTACTTTGTTAACATGGAACGAGTGGTCTGCGAAGTAGGCATTCGAGTGGCCGAGATCTCCACTGAGTCGGTGGAAATTTCCCTCCAGCAGCGGCGTGCCACTTCATTTCACGTCGCCCCATGTCTGCGACACCGACGTGGACAAGTTAACAAGACTTAACGTGTTATCTGAGCTACTCCTCTGGTAAGAGAGCCCTGTTCCACACTGTTGCACTTCCTAGCGATGGTGGCCCCTGACAAAGGCAACGCATTATTTCCCCAGGAAACGCCGTTATCTCGTCGAGCTCCAGGTGACCCCGTCAAAGTGCGAATCGATCGAAAGGAGTGGCGAGATATTCAGAGGCGTCGTGACTTGATGCCAGGCTCGGAGGGGCACCGAGAAATCATTCTTGGGCCCTTTTTCGCCAAAGATGAGGAGGACGTGCAGATGTTACAGAGGCACATGGGTCTAGATCGCCAAAGCGTAATACAAGGAAAAGCTCTTTCGAATGCCAGGGCTTGGTTACAACGACGGAAGATGCTGGAAGAAGAATCCGATTTGTACTCCAGGCAGACGGAGGCTGAGCAGGAGTGTTTCGTTGGAAATGATCAATTAAGTTGCTACCCTACTTCTGGGACGAAGTTTATCCAGGGTCAATGGGGAAGAGTGAGTTTGTATGTTGAAGACCAGGAGAGGCTGACGAGGCGTGCACAGTTGATTTGGAACAGCAACTATCCGGAATTCACTAATCGAGGAGATCGTGTGGACATCTATCTCTTTCATCAGGACAATGATCAGCTGTTACAATCTTGGACGGATGTGGACAATGGGCAAGGACGTCTATCATTTATGCCCGATGACTCATGGTGGCAGGATAGAACGGCTGCTGATAATTTCAATGGTACGGACATCGACTGGCCTTTCTACTTTGTCATCACGTACGCAGGTGAAGGTCTGGGTGGTACCACGCACAGGCTCTCTACTTGGTACGCTGTCCGTGAGTCATTCGACACGGTTTAATGTAAGCATCTTGACATGATTCTAGAAACGGCCCTCCCGCAATCTGTGGCACAAGCTCGAGCGTCTTCCTCATCTGCTGCGTCGGCAAGTATTACTCTGACGTATTCCTTGTCTCAAGCATCAGCATCCATATCTTCGTTCAACGAGCTGTCAAGCTTTGCGTCCAGTATGACGTCAGCTTTGGAAGCTTCGCTTCATTCGCAGGGACTGTCGGGAACACAAACCCTTCAATCGACCGGTACAACAACATTTCCTGACGGAAGTGTAGCGACGGCATCAGCAACAGCGGTTGCCAACGGAGAGCTGTCTGGACAGGGGCAAGGAGGTAGCGCTTTACCACATTACGCCATCGCTCTCATTGCTGTTTTTGGGTTCCTGACGCTAGTTGCCGGCATCGTTGGTCTCTACTTCATCTTAGCGGCCTCCAGGCGACGTCGTTTACGGAATAGATACAATTACGATAGTGCACAAGGGAGTAGTACACCTATGATGGCGGGGACTGACCAACAGGAAGAAGCAGCTCGAAGTTCCATTGTTCATCGCTCCTCTCGTCCACGTCATTCGCGTCCGACAGACGCAGAGGACACTCCCTTCAACTTCCACGAAGCTTCGCGCCTTGCAGCAGCATTCCGCTCTGCGCTACGTAGGCCCCAATTTGGCAGCATCAGTCACCGTTCCAGTCTTGGCACAGCAGATGCCAGTGTCACAGATCCCCGTGAGAGCTCTACCCATCATAATGATTCCACATACAATCCAGCCTTAGAGCTTCTGCGAGAAGAGCTCACCTCTGAAGGACGTGATCTGATGAATGTAGAAGGCAGGAGACAGCCCGAAGTTCATCAGTAAAGCACGCTCTTGAGCCAGTCTGATCCAACCTCCCCGTGTATGTATGGAATTTTCATTCATTCATCGTTATCCGTGTTCTTTTCTTGCGGCGCAAGCCCAAGCGCGCTAAATCTAACCAACACATGAACATCACCACTGCTCCTCTGCTGCCAGCAAGCTAAGCGAACAGCATTTGGATCACTTGTAATTACCAACGCTTCTGAGAGCGACTCGATCATGTCGTCATCTGCTACTACACCAAAACCTACGAGACCGTCCACGACAGCAGGTAGAGGCACAACTGTGCGCCCTACCACTCGTCCCTCAACAACCACGGCGCGAACAAGTGTAGCAGGCACACCAGCTCGGAATAGTATCACAAGCTCGACTGCTGCGACACCTGTGAGACCGAGACCTTCTGCTTCCACTGCAACCCCCACTGCAGCCCGTGTAAGGCCCACTTCTGCAACTGCCTCACCGGCCACACGTCCCACAGGCACTGCAGCCACCCGTACTGCTGGAGCAACAGCCACACGCCCTGCGACATCCACCACTCGTCCTCCTTTGAGTGCTGGTGCTCCTCGTACTTCCATAGCAGGTAGTACAACGGCGCGTCCCCGTGTTACCACGTCCGCAGCCACGCCAAGCACTCCAAGAACGAGCACCGCCACCTCCAGTGTTCGATCCCCTTCTTCTACCTCCAGTTCGGCGGGGACAAACTCGGTCGCGAACGGTGTGGTTAGGAAGCCCGTCACAGCATCTGAGCTTCAGGAGCGCTTGAAGAAAGCCAGAGCAGATTTGGAATCTGCACAGACTCAGTTGGCAGAGCAGGAGGAGAAATTAAAAGCTCAGGACGAAGAACTGCAGGCCTACAAGCGAGAAGGCGAGAACAAGGAGACGACAAATGATGACACAGAAGACGACAGCTCGAAGCGAATCGATGAATTAGAGAGAGAGATCGAGCGATTGAGAGCGGAGAAAGAGAGTCTCAAGGAGAACGAGGAGAAAGTGAATGAAGACAATGATCGCGTCGACAAGCTTCAATCCGAGAATGAGGCTTTGCAAAGCAAATTGGCCACACTTGAAAGCGTACAGGCGGAACTTGATGCCTCTCAAGCATTGGTCCGTGAACTAGAAAAATCTGCAAGCGCTCAAAAGGATGCTGAACAGAGTGCAACGGACGAAAAAAGCAGCGTAGCAGCCGCCACAATCTCAGGGCTAGAGCAGCAGATTCAAAGACTGACGGAGGAAAATGAGCAATTGAAAGATACACAGACCGCACAGTTCAAGAAATTTGAAGAGGAAATACAGTCTGTCCGCTCAGAAGCTAGCGCAGCCCACGAGGCATCAGAAGGGGAGAAGGAGTCCTTGGGTGCAAAGTTACGTGATTTGAACAAGCAGAATCAGGATTTGACTGCTCAGCTCCAACGAGTCTCCGACCTTGAAAAAGAAGTCGACGCTAAGCAGAACGAAATCAGTGTGCTCACGCAAAATAATGAAGCGCACCATACCACGCATGAGGAGCTCTCGAAACTCAAGCAGCAACACGATGAGTTGGCTAGGCAACATGATTCCTTGAAATTGGACCATCAGGACTTGTTGACCAAGGCGGATAGAGTGAAGGTGCTTGAAAAAGAGCATGCAGACATGAAAAAAGAATCAGATGCGTCCAAAGCTCGGCTCGGTGAGCTGGAGAAGTTGCAGATAGAGAGCGATTCATTCAAAAAGGAGGCACAAAAGTATGAATCGCTTCAAAGCAACCTTGACGCAGCACAAGAAGAGCGTTCTCGTCTTGAGCATGAGCTTAAGGAAAAGTTGGAACATATCCACGAGCTTGACGAACAGAGAGCAGAGTATGAAGACGCACAAACAAGTGCGTCCAAGATCAAAGAAGAGCTGGAAAAGGAGCTCGCTGCTTCGAAAAAGCAATTGAGTGGCTTGCAAAAGGCTGTCGACGAGAGCAGAGCACAGAAGGAGGAGCTCGACACTTTCAAGGCTGAAAACATACATTTGAAAGAAGAAGTGGCACGTAAAAGTGCACTCGAGAGCGAGCTCGACACACTCCGTAAAGAGGCAAATGAGAATAGCAGCGGCGTTGCCAAGGGAAATAGTGATGCGGCCAATATCGAGGCGCTCCAGGCACAGCTATCAGCGTCTCAGCAAGACTCAGAGAAATACAAAGATGAGCTTCAAACTATAAAGCAGAAACATACCCAAGAGATCGAAGAGGTAAAGAGCATGGTGGGCAAGATGCATCAAGAGCATCAAGACGAAGTCGCAGCACTGCAGGAACAAGTACAGGCTGCCAAAAAGCAAAGCACTGAGCAGCAGAGTGATACACACGTCACGGAGATGTCTACTCTCACCAAGGAACACGCAGCCGAATTGTCCAAACAGACGGAGCAGTTGAAGAAACTCGAGGATACTCACAGCAAAGCGCAATCCAAGTGTCTCGAACTAGAGATGGAGCTTAAAGATGCCACATTTGCTCTACAAGAGACGCAGAATGGCTTTGCTACGCAGATAGAACAAATGCAACGGCAACATGCAGAGGAACTGCAAAATCTCCAGACAAAGGAGCCAACAACCACCATTCTCGTGAGTAATTTCCATTCTAAGTGAACGAGAAGATGCTGACAGTGCGGAGCAGCAACCGCGAGAGAACAACAGTGACAACGCATCTGAGTTGGAAAAGCTGCACGCCGCTCACAACGAAAAGGTGCAAATGCTAGTACGGCAAAGCAAAGAGCGCCAAGAATCGCTGGAGCGCGAATTAGCCTTGCTTCGGGAAAAAGTGGCTGCTGGGGAGACGCATGATGGCGTGTGAGCATTCGGTGCGAAATGCTCACGCCAGTATACCTTTAGATTGCTTATCTTTCTATACTTTCATGTCTATCATTTGTGACATTCAATTCATTTTGTGGACGTTGAATTGTTTAGGTGATCATTTGGTCGTTATGTCATTACAAGTACAGATTACGAGGGGCTCTGGAGAATGGCAAATGCAGGCTGTCGATCGACGCCTCCGCTACTCCTTCGAGCAGGTGATTTGGGCAGGGTGACCTGGGAAGGAGTACTCGTGTATTCTCCATACATCTCCGAATAAAGATCGTGGAATGAATTGATACAGAACGCTACCAGACTGACAAGTGTCATGGTATTCGAGGACGCATTCGTGTTACCCTTAGGATCCGTGCCGGAGACCGTGCACATGGCAATATCCTGAAGGGCATTCTGGCTACGAATTAGGCTCGGTGCAACAACTATAGCGAGGTTCGACGCATCCATGAGGTTCTCTTTCTTGTGGCTCGAAACGTCATGTAATAAATGAAGCAAGCTTTTGAGCAAGGCCCGTCGGTCAGAAGATCCAAGTGCAGGGAAAATGGTGTGATGGATATATATTATTTGTTGCTCTTGCGAACTTGTGGGACAAGCAGAGATCAGCGGATACATCGATGGCGGTATCAAAGGTGGATCCATATTCCGCAGATAATCCTTCAGCAATGCGCAGGGTATGTGTGGATCTCGGGAGACGAATTCCTTCAGATTGGGGCGAAGCTGCAGTTGATAGGATAGCTTGCAAGCATTCGTCAACGCACTGGCTGGAGAGATGCGGAACAGGCCTTGCGTTCTGAGTAGGGACGATTCCTGCCCACTACCATACAGTACATCTTGCACATCTTGCACTACGATGGGAAGCGGACCATCATCCCGATGTGGAGGCCAGTGAGAATTGTGACCCGCAGAGCGAAGCTCCCAAATCAACACCTCGGACGGTATGTCCAGTTGGCGTAGCGGCACATGTGCTTCCAAAGTTTTCAGGTCCTCACACTGAACGATCTTTCTTGCAAACTTGGGCGAGACAAAGTACGACCCGGTCGAGATGAGACGGACGAATGTACGCGTAAAGAAGGTAGGATGGACAATCACGAGCTTTTTGAGATTTTTGCGATAGCTATGGATATGAACAGCGAATCAGCATCGAATAATATGCATGCGGCAGGTATCCTTACCTCCGCTCAAGACTTCTCCATGCCTTCCAGCACCATGTCCAGCCTGGCCATGCCGTCTTTGGCCCTACTTCGCCCTTGGTACTCTGTGCACCCGAGGCAAAGAGTACTAGTGTATATCCTGCCGGTGTTTCCACCAAAGGTGAAGTTCGTGACAGGATACGCTGCAAGAGCAAATCATGCGACACTTCGCTCGCTGGAGGCAGGCTTGGCGCGGAAAGCGTGACGATGGCGCGTGACCTACAACGGACCATGATAAGAAAGATCAGCAAGGAATTCCTACTACTTACTCGCTATCGATGCCTGCAAAACTAATGATTCGATCCACATACCAATCCACATCGTGTGGGTCGCCTGTTTGGTGGTTGGGCTTTTCGGACGTGCGAGACGCAGTCGTGACCTTCGGTGAGGAAGGCCCGGCTTGCGACCTGTCTTCCACAGAGCTATTCGTAAAGAAGGAGGAAAGCACTCCCTGCGATACTGTGGTACGGAGTCTTGTCGTGCCCCATGCCACCCAGCTGTTGCTTTCTGCGCTATTTGCTTGTAGACTTGGCTGGGTGAACTGACTGGTCACTTGACTGCTAGATGCTGATGGTTCGCGGATGCTTGCAGAAACCACTCGATCCTTTGCCTTTACTCGTGACAATGTACCATATGCCGAACTTGATCTATGTTTTGGCAGCTCGTCTGGCGAGCTGTAACCACCGAAAACATCTGTTGAATGGCGAGAGGAGCTCGGACTGCCCTCTTCTTGCATGGTCGATCCCGCAATGTGAAAAGGTATAGGCGCACGAGATCTACTGGAACTTCTCGTATGTCTCGATTGCACATGCTTCCCATCATCTTGATCCCTTTCGACAAGATGGGCCGGGCCAAAGGCTCGCTGCGTTTCCGCCTGTGCTTGCCGACTCGAGGGTCCAGAAGGCGATCGCCATGTTAGTAAGGAAGACCATCCCCCGGGGGCAGTAACTGGATGAGATGGTAGTGTACTGCTACCCGAGTCACTGGTGACTTGGTCTTCTAGCGGTGCTTCCGTAGGCATTCCCTCATCGGCGTACTGCAATACTCGTGTTGGGATCCATTAAGGGTCCCCTATGTGTCCAAAACATTTCATTCAACACATGCACAGACCATATGTTTCTTGCATGCGCGTACTTCTCACACGTGCCAAGCTTCCTCAGTCACCACACCATCACCTGCACGTACAGTCGCCATGTCACAGGAGGTTGGGCCATCCGTGCAGCAGGATCCGACAGACATCTCCTATTGCACTGCGGGACCCTCAAAGCAGATGTCCAACGAGACCGCAAGCAGAGCTCTCGAACATGTCATTGCTGCTATCGTCCATTCACACGGTTATGGTGGCATCGAGTCGTCCGCCTTGTCGTATATTCGAGAAAGCGTAGAGTCAGGTAGGAATTTACAAGGTGCACATGACCTATTCTGATGGATTTCTAGTGATGGATTCTCTTATTACGCATGCGACTGAGCTTGGCGACGTTGGTCGACGTAGAAAACCGTCCATGAGAGACTTGTTCATTGCTCTAGTATACGCAGGTCGACGAATGCATCCATGGGAAGTACTTTCCCATGCCCAGAAAAGCAAGAAGGTCCCTATGATTGTGTGGAATGATCTGGAAGAAAGCAGAATGAGCCATGAAGAGACGCCTAGTTGGAGTCAAACATGCAATGACTGGTTAGCTAGCGACGACGAGGAAGAGAACCAAACGACCAGCTTGAAGTTGCATGTAGCACAAGGGAAAAAACCTGTAACATGGGGCAACAAGAGGCGCAAATTGCCTTCCACAACCATGGCAGAGATCCCGTCGCACTTGCCTGCGCTTCCGCCTAGACATACCTGGATGTCCACACCAGCCTATCCTGTTCAATCAGCTTCGGCTCAGGAGCCGTTAGCGTTCATTGATCTGAAGCTTTCTTCTACGCGCCTCACCGAAGCCTCACTCCGATCACTCATTCGTGCAACGGACAGTGCTGCCTTTGATAGCCGAATGTCTCACACCAAAGAAACTCAACATGTGTCTGGGCAAGGTGACGAGCCGCCCATCAAGACAGATGGGACTGTCAAGGACAACACCTCTTCAACGGATGCAGCAGCAAGTACCACTAGGACACGGAGGGGACGGCAAGTTTCTCTTCGTGTGCGTACCACTACCTCTCCACAAACAGCCGTCGCTGTTGGGGGTGCTAACACTCCTGTCACCGAAGAAACGTCGCACATGCCTTACGGCACACGTTCACAACGGACGTCGACGACATCTGCCATACCTGCACTGTCCACGCCCAGTCGCAACACTACAGTGAATGAATCGCAGAACATGTCACCAGGTGTATTTCTTCCTTGGAGCTCCACATCGGGAGCGCTATTTGATTCACGAACTCCTTTGACACCTGAAGGCGGCTTTGCATATCCACCCACACCAAATAACCAAGACCACCAAAATACAGAGATAAATTTGCCTGGCGTGGTCAACTACAAGCGTACTTGGTACAAGCGAAGCAGCAATGTATCAAACAACACCCTTCACAGCGTGATCAAATCGTCTTAGAACCCCAAGTTGGAAGGAAGATATAGTATTGTGATGAAATGTACATTAGCGAACATTGATGTATTATGAGCAATGATGTGACACATGATCTGGCCGATTACACCTTTAGGCCCTTGACCCAGGCTAACAGATCGACTTTTTGGTCCTCTAAGGTCTTGAAGTCATCATGACTTTCCAGCTCCTTGGGACTGGGTCGAGCGGAGAAGTCCTTGATTAGGCAGAGGTCGACAAAGTCGCACAGTGACTTGGGAAACTTTCCCTCATCTCGTGGTAGAGAAAGTGCCGGCTCATTGACGATGCGTTGAAGAAGGTCAAACATGCTGAGACCACCTCCCTGCGAGCCATTGTTGCGAGAATGCTCCTTCTTCGATGCAGTGTCTCGGTCTGGTTTGGTGGGCGAAAGCGTGCCTTTGAGCTCTTCAGGGATGTCGTCCTCTTCCTCTGTGTCAGCAAAGGGGAAGCGACCTAAAGCAAGTTCCACGACGGTGACACCAAGCGACCATACATCGGATTTGACGCTGTATTGATCCCCTAAAATCCGCTCAGGCTATTTCGGGGACAGTCAATTCCTCTCACAAGAGCGCATATAAAATACTTACACTCATATAGGTGCTTGTTCCGACAAAAGTGTCAGCGATGGAATTGATTAGTTCGCCTGAGACTCCAAAGTCGCAGATTTTGATTCGACCCTCTGCGTTGACGAGAATATTGCTTGGTTTTACATCTACATATGGTGTCAGAGAAAGGATTGTCTGCCGTGCTAGTTTACTAGCAAACGTACCTCTATGAATGATTCGATGGACATCGTACAGGTATGTCAACCCATGAACTACTACGACGACAACTTGACTACAAATGTCTGCTCGAATCGGACCATTACGCTTGTATATTGCGTCGAGTGATCTGGATTTTAGGTGGTCAGATACAGTCTTGCTTGATAAGCGTTATACATACCCTAGATCCATGTACTCCATACACATGCAAATATGTGGCTCGGCGAGGTATGCTCCGTAGAAGCTTACGATATGGGGACTGTTGCATTCGTGCAGAATCTGCAATTCTCTGAGGATCTGTTTTCGCACTTCACTCTTGGCATCAATTAGAACCACTTTCTTGGCCATGACAGTGTCGCTTTTGGTATGAAGGACCTGCAAAGCAGCATAAGATTCGACCAGCACATCAGGCTCTCCCGCTCACCTTTGTAACTGTCCCTCCATTTCCACTGCCCAACTCGCTGAGAAACTTCAGATCTTCGTTCTTCAATACGAGCTTGTACCCCAGGCCAAAGCTCGCAAGTTTCTCGCTCAGCGTGTCATGGTAGTCTGCCGCTTTCACATTGGACTTTGTAGATTGGGAGGACGTCCCGCTCGTGGAAGCACCGTTAGGCGTTCCTTCCGACGGATATTCTGTCTCACTTGCCACACCAGGGCGTGCGGCTATGCTGGGAGCCGGTACAGTTGATGTGCTTCCTACTGACGACGGACCTGCAGCGGCAAGGGGCGTACTGGGAAGATGAAGATCCTTAAAGTTCCTTTTCTTGCGCACGGAAGACATATTCGTGACGGATGTAGTGATATCCTCTTGCGCCAACAATCCCTTCAGCGAGAGTTAGGAACAGATCCTACGTAGAATTGCTCAGGTAGAAGTCAGAAGTTTTCTTGTATGGTGGCAAACTTCAGGCACTGGGACCAGATAAAGCTCACTGAATGCCTGATGATGATATGGAGACACTTGCATGAAAGCGCGTCCAACCCCTGCGTATGTCTGTGCCAGCCAGCTCGCCAAGGTACAGACGCCTGGATTTATGCACAGGCCCTCTTTTCCTCCTTTCTTCTCAAAAGTCCAACGTGGAAGAAGCGTCCGCACAAATAGAAAGCCCTTGCACCTTGTCAGAATGTCGCAGCGACAAGCCAAAGCGGCTCATGCACACAAGGTTGACATCAAAGATGATGGGGCACCCGTACCGGAGAAGATTGCCAACGGGCTTGCTACGGAAGATCACTTCGCGCATCCATCTACCCATGAGCTAAGCTCGAATGATGTCAAGGCCATCGTTCTTCTCGTCGTGCTATACTTCTTGCAGGGCATTCCTGTTGGCCTAGCTTTCGGTACAATGCCATTTTTGCTCAAGGCCAAGCTTTCGTACAGTGATATTGGGATCTTCTCCTTAGCCACATATCCTTATTCACTCAAGCTCTTATGGAGCCCCATTGTCGATAGTTGCTTCGTAAACCAGTGGAGAGTCCCCATTCTTGGCGTTCCACTTCATCTTGGGCGCCGAAAGTCTTGGATCGTCCCTATCCAGGCTATTGTCGGAATTCTCCTTTTTTTACTCTCGAGGCATGTCGACAGTCTCTTGCTGACCGAACAGCCAAACGTGTACATCATCACCACCCTCTTCTTTGTACTTGTGCTCTTTGCAGCAACGCAAGACATTGCTGTCGACGGATGGGCACTGGAAATGCTCTCGGAAGAGAATCTAAGCTATGCTAGTACGGCACAGACCGTAGGTCTCAACACTGGATACTTTTTGAGCTTCACGGTCTTCTTGGCGTTCAATTCTGTGGAATTCTGGTACGTACCAGGCTGTTCTTGTCACGAGCGATATACTGATGGAACTTTTAGTAACAAATATATTCGAAGCGAAGCCCTTGAATATCCTATCCTCACTCTGAGTGGGTATCTGCGCCTCTCCGCTTTGGCGTTCATCCTCGTCACAACGTGGCTACTTTTTTTCAAGAAGGAGCATGATCACAACGACACCAAGGCGAATATGGATATTCAAAATGTGTATGACATTATGCTTCGAATTTGTAAACTCAAGCATGTTCAAACCTTCATCATCATCCACCTTGTGGCCAAGATCGGATTTCAGGCAAACGAGGCGGTCACGGGTCTGAAGCTTGTCGAGAAGGGGTTTGGGAAAGAGGATCTGGCGCTCACTGTCCTGATCGATTTTCCTTTCCAGATCATCTTGGGATATTTGGCTGCACGTTGGTCGAAAGGGGAAAGTGCTTTGCGACCTTGGTTGCTGGGCTATGTGGCACGATTAGGATTCGCCATGGCCAGCATGGCTATCGTTGCGGGCTTTCCCTCCGATGCTGCCGGAAACTCCATTCCTACCAGCTACTTTCTCTTGATCACCGTCACAACTGTGGTTGCTAGCTTTGCTTCTACCGTTCAGTTCGTTGGCATCTCCGCTTTCCATACACAAATTGCCGACCCACTCATTGGGGGCACGTACATGACATTACTCAATACAGTCAGCAACCTGGGTGGTACGTGGCCGCGACCACTTGTTCTCAAATCTGTCGATGCCCTCACGCAGTCGCACTGCTCCCTGTCCCTATTGGACAAGGCATCTGGTCTATTCCCGGACGACGGATCTAAGGCTTCCGAATGTGTGAGCGACCATGGCAAGGCTGCGTGCAAAGCAATGGGTGGAGTCTGTGTCATCGACAGAGATGGATACTATTGGACTTCGACAATATGCATTGCCATTGGCGTTGTTGTACTTTTTGGCTATATTCTTCCCAAGGCTACTCAATTACAGAAGCTTCCCTCCAGCGCATGGCGAGTCTCACTAGAGAAGCAGCGACAGTCGTAACGATACATGCAGTAGTTCATTGATCGCATTATCTTCATATCTGCATGCTTTGTACTATTTTACAATTACCGCCCCGAATCAAAAACGTCTGAGTTTGTCTTTTTGGCGAGTGCGCGAAATTCACCCATGTCCATATTGGCCATTCTTACGTTGACACAGACTTCGATGACGTCGCGAGGGGCGACTCGTAGTTGATCTTTGAGCACACCTTTGTCCACATGGACTACGAGCAAGCCTCTTGAGGAGATCTCGGACGTATCCGCAATGACTATGCACCCATTGCGAATATTTACCGACCGAATTAGAGCTTCGATTGATTTGTCCTCTGGAATGTGATCAGCCAGCTCCACTTCTTTGTACATGGGGCATTCTTCTCGGGGCTCTTCTCCCGAATTGACCTCGTCGATGTACGGAGAAGAGCGGATGGCGTCCATTGTCTTCCCCAATTCCGACTCAGATAGACTGAGATTGAAGAGCCGCGAGGGCGGATTGGATGTCATACTTGTCAGTGCCGTCTGGCAGGGTGGGTGAACGTTGTCAAGCCACTAAGAAACATCGATTTTATGCACGTGTTGGCTCTGCGCGTAAGACCGGGATCGTTGGTTGGCTGCACCGCGCGCCTTCTTCACCGTCTACCTCTTCCCATCTTATCAAGTATGGTGACTGCTCTCTTGACCCGCCGTGCTGTGCCTACAGCTGCTCGCGCCATGCGAGGCGTGCGTTTCGCCCATGTTGAAAACACATCCGAAACAGTATGTCAAGCATGAGTCAGTTGCATTCAGCTAACATCACTTGACAGTGCTTGCCTTTCAAGCAAGGCCCTTCGCGCAAGCCTCAACTGGCTCTTGGAATCACTTCCATTCTAGGCCTCGGCTTTGCGCTTCCATTCTTGGCTGCAAAGTTCCAGCTATCTAAGTATGTCTTTTAAACGTCGACGATGCCAGTGAATTGACAACATTTTTCAGGGCTGCATAACGGATTAATCTACGATAGACATTACATAATTCGTGTATGACAATGTAGCAATGAAACCCTTTATACATCGGTTGCATCGCTATGGTGTCCCATCTCATGCAAAAAAACCTTTCCGGTCTTTTGGCCGCATACGAGACATGTGTGCCAAGAGAAGATAAAGGCGGAAGAGTCGTGCACACTCTTCGTTGTTTTTGAATGGATATGGGGCACCCAGCTGGTAAGCTGCGGAAAACCCAGAGACCATGCCTACTTCTGAATATGGAGGAGATCGATAAGCAAAAGGCGGCAGAAAGCACAGCATAGTGACGTACCGTGCATATTGACCAAAGACCAAGCACCAGCAAAGCTGCTCTTACGTCAGGATGTGCCTGTATGAACGTATGTCTTTACGCACCTGGTATGATTTTTTCCGTTGATACTCCACATCCATGGCACCGTTCCACCGTAGTGTTGCCAGCGATGGCTCTGTTGCTTCCACCATTTCTCGAGGATAACCTTCTCTGGCTTAACCTCATCCTTTGTCCATCGTTGGCTGCGCTCTCGGTCCAAGTATATCGTCTGGTACACATGATTTTCTACCGGGGGCAACACATGCTGATCCTCGTGGTGCTTGGTAGTTCCGGTGGTGCTACTGTGAGCACCAGACGCTTTCTCCTTTCCGCCTGGACCAGCTTGACGTTCGGTCGGCAGCGCCTTGTCTAATGAGATGTCCGCATGAGATCCTACCGGAGGCATACCCTCAAACTGGCCCTGATAATGTGTTAAGTCGAAGCTCATTTCAATCTGTGATGGGTCGTCTTCGTACATCTTAATCAGATACAATGGCCGCCAATTCTTCTCGGCAAATTGAAAAGCTTCGATGCTTTCTTGGTCGTTGCGGGAAGCGTTGTACTTGGGATCATAGGTCATTTGGTAGTGCTTGCACATGTAGTCCCAGTCGTGATGCGTGACAGTGACGTCCCACTTGTAGAGTACATTGCCGAGGATCTTGCGCTCTCGCCATGTCGCGCCCGAACCAGCTTCCAGAATTTTCAGAGCACTATCGGCGTCACAAGCGAAGATCACATCGTCGAAACTGGCGGAAGACTGGCCGTCATCGAAGGTTGCAAAAATGTAGCCACCGTGTGCCTTTGCTTTGCTCGTTCCCCTTTCGATGCTCAAGACTTGACGAGGGGTGTGGATCTCTACGTTACCTCCCTCTTGTATTCTGTTTCTCCAACTTCCATATACACGGGCCAATTCCGGAAACGCCTTCATGTGCGGAACACTAGCTAACAGACTCTTCTCGCTGAATTCAAAAAGACGCATGCTTGGGTCCAAGAAGACTCGTTCCAGAATTGCAGAAGAGATATGTTTCGTTTCATTTCCTGTGCCAAAAAAAAGTGCCACCAAAGGGTACACCATCCGCTCACCGAAAGAGGGCGAAAATCTAAAGAGTGAGAGCATTCTGTCCACGGGGATCAACGCAAAAACTGGCTCAAAGCGCTTGATTGTCTGAAGAGCACGGCCAAACTGCTCGCGATACATCAGTACTGTTCTACCCAGCACATGTCTATCTCACCTTTTTGATGTCATTCTGAAATTCATCGACTAACTGACTAGGAAAGATGTTTGTCCAAAACGATTCTTGTCCTTTTCCGAAACTAATCTGCATCCCTACATCACTTGTACGGAAGCCAAGGACTGTCTCGAACATCATCAATGTATTGTGAAAGACGGGGCTGACACCTTGAACACCGTCATTAATATACTCAGCACCAAAGTCAGGAGCCTCCGATGATCTCACTCTACTTGGTAGCTCGTAGGAAGTAGCACTACCTCCGACATTCTGCACCTTGTCGCACAAGGTGACTTTGAATTTCATAGGCTCAAGTGACAATGCATACGCAGCTGCCATGCCGGAACATCCCCCTCCGACGATCAAAACTCGCTTCCGCTCCTCCTTGGGCGGTTCCATGGGCGCTTCTACTGACGATGGAGAGCTTTTCCTTGCGGCCATATCGCGTGCAAACAGGTGTTTGCTGTGCAGAAACACGGCTACGAAGAAACATAAGAATGGTTGGGTCGCTGACAAGATCGTCTCTCGAATGACGCCTCCACACGTTAGGTAATGTTTAAATTATTTAGAAGGACCAACTGATAAAAATACATTAGCGTACGTAGGTCGCAGCGTGATGATTTTAAAGGGGAGAAAAGGGCATCCTACTTCCAATTGAAAATATCTAAACCGACACCAGGCAAGCCACCACTGCGACTTGCGAGAGTACCGGACGCTGAGCCTTCTCCACGGCCAGATATGCTTTGATTGTTCCGCGGCTCGAGTCGTAAACTTCTTCGGTATAGATCGTCAGCCGTGACAGGATTTGCTCCCTTCTGCTCATTGTCTAACGTATTCCGAAGATACTGTTGGACTTCTGGCACCTCCACAAGCGTGTAGGGTACCTGAAACCTTTGAAGATCGCCAATGATGCGACTCATCTTGACATACTTGTCGAAATTCATCAGACGCTTGCTCGGATCAGTAGGAGAGATTCGAGTTGCTGCATTTCCTTCGTGACAGAACGTAAGGTCGGTAAGGAACAGTCCGACAAATGGCAGGGCAGGAGGCAATGTGGAACGCAGGCGTTGACGGTATCCGGCAAAGTTACGTGTATGCTCGACAGTATGTCGCTGCTGTTCCATGAGTTGACGGTACTTTGTTGGAACACCCTCCCAAGTGCGACGCAAGCGCGAGATGTTAGAGGAGTTGAGGGCACCTTGGATGGCAAAGAGGGCATTAAAGTTGTTCAGACCAAGACAACGATCACCAACTTTGATGAAGAACTTGACCAACTGCGTGCGTCGGCGTGTATCTTCCTCGCCAAGAATGCACTCGGAAACCCAACCAGTGATGTTTGTACTCAGAGCACTCATACTTTTGACGTGCACCGCATTGCTTACGCCTGCCTTTTTGCTGAACTCTTGACCGAGTAGCTCCTCGGGCAGAATGGAACAAAAGATTCGACTCTCCATGACTGTCAACTGCCGTGCCAATTCCAATGCATCAAAGTCTGTGACGTTGATCTTCAACGGATCGGCAGAGCGCAATTGATTCATTAGTGTCTTGGATACGGTAGGTGTCGGAAGCGATAACGTGCCTTTCGGAAAAGAGGCTGCAGTGTAGAGATTTGACATGTCTGTCAGACCTAATGTTCCTTTTACACGGTCAGCAGATACCATTCGTTTCAGCGACCCTGGGCCACGAGACCAGGTCCCATTCCCACTAGAAGTGACTGCAACCGTTGTGACTTTGGCAGACTTGCCGGCAGCCAACCGTCGTTGAGCGAGCTCGGCGAGTCGTTGCCCTGGCCGATTAAGAGAATGGGTCATTGAAGTTTGTGTGAACTCAATCAAAGGTTCGAGGATGACGTGATCCGTTGGCGCATTCCAGTGATTTTCCAACCACAACTTGAAGAAGTTGAATACGCGAAGGCGTACAGGTGACACCTTCAGCTCAGTCCATCGCGTGTATTCATCGGCGTTCAATTCGATCTCGATTGGGGCACGCATGTTGTATCGAGCCTCGAGTGCATGGAAAAGCTCAATGGGTGTGGTGAAGAGACGGAAACAAAGGAAGAATGCATTCGACAGGGTAGGATCGATGATGGTATTGTGGGGCGTCATCTTCTCCACAAGCGCTTTGAGAGTTGCTCCTGTCAATTGTCCTTCTGTGTTGTAGGAAACTTCGGAAGCATCGAAATCTGGTGCCAGAATACGTGCATCAGAGGACAATGAACGCCCGACTGTTGCTGTGGATACATCCGACGTTCTTGGTGTGGCAGACGTGGAGTCATCTGGTCGCGAAAAGCTCGCAGAGCGTGTATGCAAAGCTGATTCGCGTGGTGGGGACTTCCCCCTTGGGAAAGAACCGTGGATGGGTGCAGATGACGGTAACACTTTTTCATGCAGGCTCACATTTCCAGGCAAATCACAGCGATCCATAGAAGGCCGCGCGGAAGAATCCGGTGTCAGCACAGACTGAGAGGAGTGAGCTGTGGAAGCGGATGTACGCGAATGCTGGCGTGACATGGACTCGCTTGAGTCACTGGTGTCGCCACTTGTGGTTTCCTGGCTGCGACCAGAAGAGTCTGTTTGCGAAGCGTCACTTCCTGCTTCGGCTCCGTCAGATCCTTCATCGATGTTGGCAAACTGGGTGCTAGGCACATAGTCACGCTCATACTTTTCGCGCAAGCAGCTAAGGCTCGTCGCCTTGCGCCCCAAGTAAGAGAGGGTATGTTTGCCTCGTCGGATGTCAGATGGACGAAGCTCTTCTGCTTCTTCTAGGTGTCTTTCACCTGCCTCTTCATCAGCATCAATAGTGGCTGATTGACTGGCGTGCCTTGGTGCAACAGAAGACGGTGCTGTGAGTAGTACTCGCAAAGCCGGATCTGCACGGTTGAGACACATCTTGACCGCACCCACACATTCGCCTCCGGTTCTGAGAACGGCGGTAGCCGCTTGCAGTAATCTAGACTTTTCTTCATCATCAGATGCGGATGGTGAACTTGGATTGGATGTAGTCATGATGCGCGCAGCTGTCACTAAGGCAGCAGTGGATTCATATACGCTTTCACGGGTCTCCCAAAGAATAGATATCTGCTTCGGAAGACTGCTTTGTAACGAAGGAGTATTATGCACGGCTTCGACAATGACGAGCAGATTTCGAACGCCGTCGACAGTGGCTCTAGTCATGTCAATCAGGAAGGCGTAACTAGATGCGTGACTGTCTCGAGAATGACTGTGGATATGACCGATAAAAGCAGCAATCACAGAGAGAAGGTGGTCGTTGGCTTGATGAACGTATTGGTATACCTCGTCAGAGCAGCACTCGATTGGTTCCGAGGAAAGCTGCGCCTCTGACTCACTCGAATCCCCGTTTTGCCAAGTGTGGTGATGAACAGACGAATCAGGCTGCGAATCAGCGGAGCCAGAGTGGCTGGAAAAGGATTGCTCAAGCGATTGAACAGAGTCAGAGTGCTTGTGCGCAAGTATGTGCATGGGTCTACGTGTGCTTTGGGCAGATAAACCCTGCTCAGCGCGATTTGAATAGTCGACAACGGCCGGTGAATCGGAAGATGACGAACGCTCCGAAGTGAGGGCAGTGCGATATGTCGAACTGCGAGGAGAGTCGGGTGTGGGCGTCTTGTCTTGGTCGTTGCGATCAGGAATGACGTGAGTGCGAGACCGATTGCTGGAGAGCCTCGCGTCATCATACAGATCATCGTATACAGAGGAACGGCGCTCGGGAACCGCGACACCGCATTCTACAGCCACATCAAGGAAACGGCGGACATTGCGGAGAACGCCATCTGCTAGTGACAGCATGTAGTCCATCTGCTCGCTGGCCACAATTTCGGATTCGGAAGGAAGAGATGCTTTGCGCGCTTGCGTAACGAGCTTGCTCAACTCTGCTAGAATCTGCTTGCGTTCACGCGCAAGAACAGGGTGCGCCTTGAGAACATGGGACTCGCGTGTCAGACAATCTGTCGCTGAGAGCACCGATCGAACGGAGGAGATCACACAGGCGGTGGAAGGCTGGAAGTGAGCGATGCGATGCGCGCGGGCCGCATTGTGTAGTAAAGAGATGGCGTGAATGATGGGATCAAGAACATTAGCCCATTTGCCTGAACTACTTCGAGGCTGGGTAATTTGGTTGGCTGTGGGAGTGGAAGAGCGCGAGGAGAAAGATGTGGCTCTGCCAGGAATAGTTGGGTAGCTGGCTGTGCGGTGGCTGCCAGTAGAGGAAGGAGTGTGTGTTAAGTAGTGCGAGCCACCATTCCAGGCAGCCATACTATCCTGCTCATCGTCATATGGTGGTTCATTGTAATCCTGGCCCCACTCGGAGACTGTCCCTCCGCTTTCGTCTACATAGTTGCTTGGAAACCAGCCCCGTTGGCCGTCTAGCTCACCATCCCACCAGCCGGACTCATCACGATTGAACACTTTGATTACTTGACCCGATACGAAGGAGAGACAAGTAGCATTGTTTGACGAAAAATCATGCAGAGCAACGACAAACTCTTCCGTAGCCTTTTCGTCGTCGTCTTCTCCTGTTGTCGTCTCTTCAGAAGAAAGGTATGCAGTCGAAGAAGTAGGTGACGATGACGTTGAGGCGACCATGTATGGATGTTCAATTTTGGGTGTAGGATACCCTTCGGAGCTTTCTTCTTGATTAGGACGGAGGTAATCAAGCCGATAGTGAGGAGACGTAGCGTCCGTCATAGCCTTTGTCGTGAATGGGGCAGAAAAGCCGCCGTAGCCACAGATGACTTTCAGAGAACCGATGCGACTCTAAGCTCTGCCGACAATGCCCAATAATAATCTTGCTTCACAGAGAAGAGAGAGCAGCCTTATTCTGAGGGGACAAAAGCATCAAGCGCCAAGGGCGGCCGGAGGAAAAGATGGGCAATGTATAGGAGTAAATACATTTCTTGCCGCTGTTCACGTCACTCGATCCGCTAGCAAGAGTCTCGTCGAACGCGCCGCGTTGACGCGTACAAGCAGTGTGGCTTCTCTTTGCAGGGCAGGCGTAATACGCAAGGAGACCATGCAGAGCGAAATGGGATTGCAGGCAAGTGATTAATTTAGTTTTGTTAGTGTGCTTTTATTTAGTCCCCATTTCTTAGAAGTGGGGGCCTATTCCGCTTGCGGACCGGCCCCTTGCGATTTGATTGTTGTTTCAATCAGGCTAGGCTGGCACACATTCACAAACAATACGGGTGAAATTGAGGCTACGGTAGGAGAAAGATACAAGGGGTGGTCAGACAATCGTGCTTGCCATGAGATGATGAGCAGTTTACATGACGTGCGGAGCAGTCCTAAAAAAAGCGTGAGCAAGGCACGGAAGCCATATGTGCTATACACACCATGAAAATGACTTGAATTCGGCTTGATCCTGCGCTGAGAGTACGCTATGTACAGGTGTGAGTGTTGGTTTCTCACTTGTGAATTCGGTGTCGAACCAGCTAGTGTCGCTTGGATTCTTGAGCGTTGGGCAAAAGGGAGGAGGCACTCGTTTGTTGAGCATATCGTCCCAGTTGACGTCTCGGAAGAAGGGATGTGCTTTAATCTCGTCTGCATCTGTTGGGCCTGCCCCGAGGCGATGGGCGGGATCTCTAGTCAAAAGCTTGTGCAGAATGGACACAGAGTCAGGGGGCATGTGAATAGGATACAGTGGCTCATCCTCAAGGATGGCATCGAAGATCTCGTCCTCATCATCACCACGGAATGGCGCCTGTCCCAACAGCATCTCGTAGATGAGAATGCCGAAAGCCCACCAGTCGACCGCACGTCCGTACCGCTGCTCCAGAAGAATCTCAGGAGCCATGAATTCTGGTGTGCCACAGAACGTGCTTGTAGTGTTGCCATACCACATGTCTTCCTTGCAAAGACCGTAGTCACCCACTTTGACGTGTCCATCTAGTGTCAGAAGGATATTGTCCAATTTCAAGTCTCGATAGATGATTCCTTGCTTATGGAAGTACTCCAAAGCTAACAGAACTTCAGCAGCATAGAATTTCGCTCGGCGTGGCGTGAATTGTTCGCGTTGAATGTGTAACATGAGATCGCCTCCGCTGACGTACTCCATGACAAAGTATACTCGAGTTTCTGTTTGGAAACAGGAATGCAGGCCGAGCAAGAATGGGTGTCGCTCGCGCGCGGCCGCCAAGAAGACACGCTTCTCCGACTTTGTGCTTTCCACTTCATCGTTCTCAATGATGAAGTCCTTCTTCAGCACCTTGATCGCGTACAGGTATCCCGACCGTTTCTCTTCCGCCAGCATGACTTTACCGAAATTTCCCTTACCCAAAACAGCAAGGAAATTGAAGTCGTTCAGTCCGATCTTACGCTTGGACGATGGTGGATTGCGAAGCTGAGGCGTTTGAACACTAGATGTTTGTTTAAGCGCCTGTGAATCTGCGCTGACTTTCTCTTGACCCATTGGTTTCGTCTTTCCGAGAGACGGTGCTTGTTGTGCCGGTAGGAATGCGTTCTGCGATGGCGACTGGGTTACAGATTGTTTCCATCCAGGCGTCTGTGCTTGACCAACAACAGGATGCTGCTGACCGTTTGCACCTCCAGGCGCTGCTGGGCTACCGTAGGCTGGATGCGGTAGTGGACGAGGGGGTCGGGTGCCTTGCGATAGATCACCGAATGAAGGTGTCCCTTGCTCGACGGGCTTGGACTGCAACGGCTTTCCTTGACCAGGCACGAGCTGCTGTGGCCTACCTTTGGGCGATTGCTGCTGCAAATGGGCCGGCACTTGGGACTCAGGAAGTCGAGCCTGGGGAGGAGGCGGTGTTTGTACACGCATCTGCGCGGTCTGGTGTTCAAGACCAGCTAAGGCTGCAGATGGCCGATGCGAAATAGAGTCTTGTTGTGATTGTGCCGCAGCTTGATTTCGGGCGGAGCTCTTGACCCGATTGATTGCCTCCATATCTGCAAGGAGCTGGTTTGCCATTTCCATTGACATTCCGCAAAGATCAGGCACCAGATGCGCACAATCTGCATGGCACGTTAAATCGCACTCGGAACACTTGCGAGCATTCTTGCGACCAAGCGGAAGAATATATCCGCAATGGCAACACCAATTGGCACCAATATTTGTGATAGGCACAAAGCGATGTGGTATGCGATGATTGATTTTAACCTCATCGCGATCTGCTTCTGCATTGCTTTTGCTGATACACTTGGTCACGACCTTTTGTGCACACTTCTTGTGACAAGTATAGCGACAGTCCTCACATTGGCTCCCTGCAGCATTTAAGAGTAGCTCGCCGCACAGTGCGCATCGAATGATCTGGTAGAACTGTCGAGACACGAATTTGTGGCCGTTGATCTCTGCTACATCCTCTTTGCGCTTACGCACAGCACCTTGACGGCCAAGCCGTGCATCATAGGGACGTTTACGCACATTTTGTTTCACAAAGTTGACCCGTAGAAAAATGGCACCCGCCGGCTCAACATTGAACCAAGCCTCTACCCCATCGGAAGTGGGTCCTAGAGGCACTGGCGCACCTGCTGGTCCATTATTAAATGTGGTGTCCATCATACTGCCTGGTGTAGTTGGTGTGGGCTGTTGTTGCTGTTGAACATCTTGGGCAGTGACCCACCCTGCGCCCGCTGCTGGACTTCCATCTGCCACTTGACCAAACTTCTTTTTCCGCAGTTCTTCTACAATATCACTAATACGAATCCACAACATCCCCACCGGTTCCGGATGATTCGAGCCCACACGATCATAGACTGTCACTTCAATTTCGTTGGCATTGTCTACGGCAACTTCGAAATCTTCTTGCCATCGATCTGTGCGTGAAGGGTGTGTACGCGCACGAGGTGTGTCTTCTACCTTGATGACAACAGTAGATTCACGAACACCACGACGCGGGTTGGGGATGTGTTCAATATCTCTCGCACTCCGAACAGATACTTGCAGCGTTCCTGAAAGAGGTTTGCGAAGATTCTGTCGCCGATCTTCTAAGGAGTCGGGCAGACCATCGTCACTCTCGTCCTCCATGACGTGAAGTTGCTTGTACCTCTTCAAGCTTTGCTGCAGAAGACGGATTTTGCAAGCACTTTCGACACCTTTCGACTCGGCGTCATGGCGCGACTTGCGATCGCCATCTGCTTGATAGAGCTTGGCCATTTTGTCAATCCCCATCTTGTACTGTTGCTCAATCTGCAGCTTGAACTCGAGCTGATGGAGCATACGTGAGATCTTGGCTGTTGTATGAGGCGTGTCGAACTTGATCAAATCTGATAGGAAAGGTCAGAAATAGGACTCGACTCCTCACCTACACATACCTAAGTTTGTAAAGTGTTTACGAGCGCTTGTACCTGTCCGATTGACTGGCGAACCGTTCCAGTTCTCGTTCCGCGAAGAAAACGGTGTACCTCCTGGACGCTCCCCGTATCCAAACTGCGTTGATCCTGGCGGGGGTATAGCATTGTCTGCAGGCGCTAATGGAAGCGGGCGTTCGTCGTATCGGCCTTTCCCCATAGAATTGGGGCTACCTCCGCGGCCATCACCATGTGAGGATCCAAAGTAAGATGAGCTGCTGTCCCCAGGAAAACCACGGGTAGTCGACGAGACGCCGCTGTACGCGCTTCCACTTGAATTTAGGCTGGGTGTTGTGAATCCATTGCCAGGATTCGTGCTACTCGGTCGCATTCCAGATGGAGAATTGGTCCTAGCAGGATTCATCAAAGGGGTGGAATGTAAGCCCGGAAGCTGAGGCGGACCCGCTCCCGGTGGACGCATGCCCATACCGCCACTTGATCGTCTGCTTTGCAACGTCCGCAAGCTCTCTTCGAGATAAGATATGTTCCTTTGAGCATCACGTATTTGAGCCTCTGCTTGACGGATAACTTCTGGGTTCGGTGTCGCGCCGCGGAGAGATTGGTAGCCTTCCATGATCTTGCGCTGGGTCTGGATCCGCCCATAGATCTCATTGATCTTAGTCTCGGTGGTATCCGACATGGTGTGCTAACTTCAGTAACGTTTCTTTCTTCAATAATGCTGTTCTGGATTTCTATGAAGACAATTGTGGTGCGTGGCAATCAATGTCGTGCTGCTGAGCAAGTTCTTAATACCGACTTTGAAGGGGGATAGTGGTGGCATACACAATGTAGCGTGATGAGCCACGTTGCCAATTCCCGAGCAAGTGTGTGTTTCCAAGGAATGGGATCGAGCACCACTGCAGAACGCTCCTGTATGCAGGTGTATTGTCTGGTAGGTGTCGTGCGTGATTATTGCTTTTCCTAAGAGTGTAATCTGTCAAGACCCATAATTTGCCAGGGAATAGACCAAGAAGAGGCGTGGCAAATCAATGATTCACTGGAGTCTCTGCAAGGTGCTATGGGTGATCGGTTCGATTGGTCACTGAAGAAAGCCAACGCAACAAGTTACGATGATATGATGCTAGCAAGTAAAAGTAGCGCTGGCGTAGGTGTCGTTGTCCTAGGCGCGCGCGCGTGGTGCCAATAGTACGCGTGTGTGTTAGGAGAGCTCTGCAACGGAAATCCAGCGACCGACTTATCCACGTGGAGGACATGGATCATTACATGCGTCCAGAAATGACCGTGAGATGGTCAAGAAGTTGGAATGAGAAATGCTGCTCAAAGTATATATAGAGACAGAACTCTGTCTATGAGATCCCACCTGTGTACCCTTGTCTTAATATGTCGCAACGTTCAACAGACTTTCTCGTTGAGACCTCAGCGGACTTGTCGAATGCGTTCCATGAAGACAGTTCCAATGAGCCTCAGGACATATTTGTCAAGCACATGACAGTACCCGAGTGCAACGATCTGCTCAGCCGTGTGAAGATTGAATGCATCTGTGACCACTCGTACATAATAACGGACCTCGGTCAGAAATTCTACGAAACTTGTTGTCCTCATCAACGATGCGGAGCACATGATGACTGGTCATCTCGTGCGCTTCGCTTCATTGTGACCAAATTTCCTCGCGGCACACCTAGTGCAGTACGCCTGCAAAATGAGCGCATAATTTTGCGGATCACTTTCCGGGTCGACTCTCCATTGTGGATCCAGCCTCAGATTCTCACAGCACAACAGATTCATTCCGGAGAAATCCCCATGGTTGTGTTGGACTTTTTCCGAAAAGTAGGCTCGAAGAGGCTTGTTTGCTTTGCTGCTGCTGATTGCATTCTGAAGAATTCTGCAAAACTTTGTTTTGACAGTGTGGAAATTGCGCCTTACTTAGCTTCACATGATCACATTACAGGTGGGTGACATTATATTACTCATAACGACTCATCAACATTGCCAATACAGTTGTATTGAGCTACAATCAAACAAGCCACCGTTATCGAGACGTCTGTGCTTCTCCCTTGGTCTTGCTGGACTCGCTTAACATAATTTTTCGCTTTACACTGCGGACATACAGAAAAGCCTCTTTTGAAGATCGATACAATTTCCAAGGTAGGGTACTAGTTTGGCCAGGAGTTATTTTTACATAATTGGCAGAGTCTGTGATGAATCATTTGTGTGCTGCAAATATGTCCAGCAACTTGCGCAACACTCTCCAGCAGAGCCTGACGACTTTGGTACAGCGCGATCTTGTTCGCAACTATGGTGCGCTCTTTGACGGTGAGGAGGTTGAGCAACGACGATCTTCTGAAAAACACATTGGAGGGATTGCAAGACTTATGACCAAAATGATCGTTGATCCTTCCAATTATCCACTCTTTGCTGATGTGATTGGAGTACGTTTGCCCTTCGCTTTGCTCCCAAAGTATTCACATATTTAAAGGACTTGGATATTCGACTGAATGGCGGGCATGTGCGTAATCAGGAAGGGTCGCAAGTGGATCCACTACACATACAGGACAATCTTATGCATGCCCTCAAGCAGGCGCAAGCAGACGAACGAACAAGAACGAGTGTGAGGAATGCAAATGCGTCGAAAAATTTATCTCACCGTTTCGCCTTCTGCAGAAAAGACTGAACATGGTCACGCCCACTTTTTCTAGACAGGGCACTAACAACACCCTTTGTGCGTCTTATGATCCTTTTTTGTTCGTCAATTTTGAACAATGATGCAATGAATGAATGAGATTCGCTGGCGAAGCCTGCTGCATTGTTTGATGGTACGTTACATTTGTCATACGAAGCACAGAAGAAAGTACAAGAGTGACGATGAGTTATGTCTTGCAACCCTTGCGAAAACACGTCAGACGGGGTGCGACTCGTCACGGAGAGAGGGGACTTGCTGAGGCATCATTGGAGGTTCATGATTGGATACTTCATCGGACTGCTCTAGCCCAGAGCCAATCTGGATTGGTTCATTGCGACGAGGTGTTGTAGATAAGCTTTCTGCTTCGCTCATCAACGTGCTGGATTCAGAAAGAACAACCGATTGCATGGCTTGTTTTGCGCGACGGAGTCCAACAAGCAGAATGGACACATTTGTATCGAGAGTTTGCTTTGTAAGTCTTTGCTCAGGGGAAGAATCTGAGTGTGAGAGCTGACAGCCGAGGAAAGCAGTCATCCACTGATCCAGAGGATCCAGAAGCTTGACCAAAATAGAGCGTAGACGTGCTGGATTGCGAATTCCGCTCTTGTTTTGGTGATCGAGCGTGATGACGAGATAGAAAAAGGCAAACACCTCACCAAACCAAGATTCACTTCGATCCAGGTAAGCGCCCACCTTATCGATATCCATATCGGACAAGTCTGGAGGCGTGTCAGGTAGCGTCGAAGCAAGTGGTTCCAGCTGGTCAATAAAAGCAGGCGTGGCAAAACGAATTGACTGCTCGAGCTCTAGATTGGTTGCGATCAGTGTACGTGCTAGTCCCAGGGCAGCTACACGGAGATGTGGATACGAGGAATCTGTGACCATGTCGACCAGGCACTCTTGTGCCAACGCAGTGTCTACGTGCCGCTCGAGGAGTGTGCGAACAAGCTCCAAACTCACATGACGTGAGGAGGGGTCAGGGCAGACTGCTGCATGGGAAGGCAAAATGCGGAGAAGTAAGATTGCTTCTTCGTCTTCGATTTTATCCTCTTCGAGACCCTCAACACACCACATTAGCCAGCAGAGAGCTGCATCTGGTAGGTGTGCCGAGCCACCCAAAGTCAGCGATCCATCCTTACTCGTTGTTGTGGGTGCATCGTTTCCCAAACTAGCGACGAGGAGTGGCAAGGAAGCATGCAGACGTTGTTTTGCATCGCTACGGGACCACACTGCAGAGTCCAAAGCGATATCTCTGCGTTTGCGGGCCATCAAGTTGACACATAGCAGAAAGGCACCCATAGAGCGAATAGCCAGGTCGGCGGTGTCATTTGTGGGGACAGACAGACGCACAAATGCAGTTGACTCCAGGTCGAGGTGAAGAAGTTGTACAATATGCTCCAACTTCGCAAATGCTTGCGTGGTCAGAGTGGAAAGAGAGGATGTGCGAATGCCCGGCAGGGCGTCCTTCTCGGATGGTCGAGAATAAGCATACCGCGGTTTCCACACACTGAAGTACCAAGACGACAACGTCTGAAATCGTTGAGGTTTAGGAATGTCGGGTAGTATGACAATCATGCTTCCCAAAAAGAGGGACAGTATGTGATCCTTGGCTATCTGATTCCCTTCTTCAAACAATTGATTCCATTGGTGAACATCCTCAATCAGGGAGCACAGTGCCAAGGAAATGTCACAAGCTCGTGCTGTGATTTGCTCTGGAATCACAGATGAACTAGATCCTCTACTCTGGAAGGCATCTGGAGGTCGGTCTGATCTGTTCTCGAAAGATTTAGTGTGGGATGAGTAGTGACGAGCTAGATCCTCCTGTATAGCAGAACGTATAGCGCGCGGGACTAGTGTAATAGTCGGCTCGACGAATTTGGTGGGCTTTTGCGTTTTGATACGCGGTAAAGTTGAGGCAAGGTATTGTAGTAAACGTGCTACTTCGGCAGACCTCGACTGTGAAGCAAGATTACCATTTTCTCTGCGTCCCCGCTCAGGGGATGATGCTCTAGAATTGTTATCAAGAGTTCCTTTGTCATCCGATGATCGGACTGCAATAACTTCCAGGCGTTCTTGAATAGCAAGTGAGATCTCTTTAGGTGTTGCATCTTCGTCGGTCAGATCTGTCGACAGCTCTTTCATGGGAGAGATCTCACGAACTGGCGGCGGGACTGAGGCCTCGCGCGTTTTGCGCGCTTGTGGTGTAGAATACCCCTCCCGCTGGGCTGTCGGCTTGGCTTCCACGCTACCACCCACACTCAATGCATTCTTCACTGCCTGCAATGCCCTCTCATCCGTGACCTGAAACAAGACTGTCGGCCTTCTGTATGAATTGCGATGGCTCCTCTTCCTCGTTCTTGATTGAGGTCTAGACGCAGAAGGAGACCGGTTGGGATATGGTGACGTCGCACCATTCACCGCTGCATGCTCACCAAGCGAGCTGTCCGAGGTGTTTGTCAGCTCTTCTTTAGGATTACGCAGGCGTCCTTCACGTTCCTTTGTGGAGGAGAATTGTAACTTCTTGAGTTTCTGCATGACCTCGTCGTGTAATTCATTTGATGTGAGCTCTTCCTCTTCCAGCCCTGAGAAAGCAGCACTCGAACCAGCGCGGGAGCGGGTACTGACTGCATCATTGACACTCGGGCCTACAAAAGATGCAGCCTTCGAGAGTGCAGGGCGCGTAAACGAGGTAGAGTGACGAGGAAAGCGCACGATCAGATGGAATGCCAAGCACTGCACAGAGCCATCCTTGCTGAGCGCTGTATAGCTTGATGCAGAACTCTCGGTATTCTTGCGTGCAGGAGTAGACATGCTTCTCTTTGATGCAGGCCGCGCTGCGGGTGAAACAGACCTTTGGGGTGTTTGCTGTGCAGGCGTGGCGACTTTCCGGCCAAATGCAGCCATGATGCTCTGGACAAGACTCATCTGGCCTTGGCCATCACCCTCGTCCGGACTCTTATCGGGTGCCTCCATGACGCATTGGAAGACTTGCACGTGAGCATATCCGTCACTTCTCTCCTCTCCAGAGACAGAGGGAGGAAATAAAGGCGTAGCAGGAGTGGATGCAGCATCGGAGGCAAGCCCTACAGCCTCTGCAAAAGCGGCACTTGCGCCAGTCAATGGATGCGAGAGAGATGCCCAGTGCTGCTTGGGCGAATGCGTGCTGATCCCCGATAGATCGGGCCATGTGTGGTACAGAATGCCCGCACAGCGCAAACAGTACTTAATGAACGATAATACTCTTTCAGGCGGTTGATGTGTTGGGTTCAATGCGGTGAAGGAGGCAAGCGAAGATGGAGTGCCGCCTGAAGGGGAGAAACTCGGTGACGGAGGCCTTGAATTGGCGGGTGTCGATCTTCTCGAGAGCGATGCAGGCGTGGCCATGCCAGGGGTAATATTTTCTTCGAGGATGGGAAGCCGAATCGAATGTGTGGGAGCGAGCGGGATGAATGTGGTGCTCTTGAATCGTTTCTGGCTACGTTGCGGCTCCCCGAGTGCTCGTTCCTGTTCAATGACCATGTCGTCGAACTTTTGCATGCGTTTCCGCCCATCCATATCGAGCAAAGCGCCCACTTTGAGCCGCAGAGAACAATCTTGAATGCTCGCGACAGCACGCTGTGCACGAATGGCCATGCCTCGGAGGCTTGAATGGGAGGCACCAAGCGGGAACCGGGCACCGGTAAGACAACGCAACATCGTCACCCCACATGTCCAGGCATCGACTTCCGGGCCCATGTAGACGACTGTACCAGGCGGGCTGGAGAGAGCCTTGACGATTTCCGGACAATGAAATGCTGGACTGCCACAGCAGGTGCTCAGCTTCGGTTCGCTCTTACTGAAATGTGTCGCCAGACCAAAGTCCAAGAGCTTCAGCTGAAACGTCTGTGGGTGGACGAGAATGTTCTCCGGTTTGATGTCACGATGACAAATTTGCAGGGGGACATGGATTGCTCTCACGGCAGAGAGCAGCTGTGTCAAGATACGATCAGCAATGTGTGCAGGAAGGGTAGCGGGCTGCGTTTCGCTGTACATGGGGATCAACGCTTCTAAAGTGACATAGCCATCTAGAAACTCCTCGACGAGGTAGAAGTGGCCTGGCGTGCGGATTGTCTCCTTGACGGCCACAAGGTTCGGATGTGGGGGCAGCTCAGCGAGCAGGGTGGGTTCACGTAGAAGTCGTGTTGCGATGAGCTGATGGTGAGGGAAGAGTGCTGTATGCTTGATGGCCCAACGCTCGCCATTCTTAGACGCCATAAATACGGTCGAAAACTTGCCACGGCCCAGGACCTTGGGCAGAATGGTATAGTCCGAAATTCCTCGGCTGAGCAAGATATCGCCACTGGGAACATCAACAAGCTCATATCGTTTCTTTTCCACCTCTTCGAGCGTTGGTAGTATGTCTTCTTCCCCCCAGGGTAGCAGGTCCTCTTGACGAGCCGCTTTCGGCAGTCCTGAGTTGTTTTCTTCTGTACTGGGAACTGGTAAACCGGACGAGATACGATTGCCTTGGATTCGCCTTTGTGTGATCTTGCCAGCCTCTGCGAGCTTGAAGACAGCAGAACCAGCACCGCGGGTGCGTTCCCATAACTCCTTTTCTGCCTGCTTGGCCGCGGCGCGGGCTTTGTCCTCTTCAGCCGTCCTCTGGCGAGGTGGGTGCATGACGGATCACGCCTTAATGCCAATGGAGCCTTCTCTATGCTCTCCTGTGTGGCCGGATGGACTCCACGGTCAAGTGGTTGGGAGAGAAAAGCAACAGATGGATTTTCGCATCGGCGATTGTATACCGATGTGCTCTTGTCGAGAAGATCGTCTATCGACTAGTAAGATTCAATCTCCGCTGCTGTACGTGCGAAGAACGAGAAAGTGCGAATTCACTGTCATTCGACTCTCACTCGGTGTAGACTCCGTGTGTAGTCCAGTTTAAGTTTCGCAGCGATGTGGTAGTAGCTTTCGTCCCATGCACAAATGCACACAGATAAGCAAGTGCCTGACTGGGTGCGCGTTTCGCAACTCCACCAGAGATAAGACGTGCATGCGTACGAAAGTATATTCTCATCTATGGGATTTTGTTTGTGATCATTAATACATGAATCTGTTTGTTTGTGTCATCGGGCAAAGAAACTGGTGGCGGCGGCTTGAACACGGGTAGACCATGCATCTCCTGCAGCCATCGTGATGGACTGCAGGAGCGAATGCGGGTTGTCTTCAACGGGATCCTCCGGATCACCCGATGTTGGCGCAAAGACAAAGCCCGAAATGAGCACTACGTAGCTTAGAATGCACAATGTACCTCGGAAGTAGTTGGACCTGGACTCGATATACGTGTACGTTAATAAGAAAATCGCAAAGATGATGGCAATCACATCCCAGCGAGGGAAGATGAGTGTGAATGTGCTGTTGACATCAGTGTCGTGACTGCTGTGAGCCTGATACAAGGCACTGAAGGCCACCATAGCCGGGATCTGAATCAGGCAGACTTGCAGGGCATATGCACTGCCAATCTCCATGGAGAGCGCTATGTTACCATTGATGGCAAAAGACATGGCGTTCATGAACTCGGTTGCATTGGGCACCAAGGCGAACAGTGTGACACCCAAAAATTTGATGTCAAGACCTGACCCATCCAGAACCGCATCCACAGCATCCACCAAAATCTCGGCGATCGTAGCATACAGCACTGTGCACGACAGCAGAACAATCAGAGACGTCGATCTGGTCCATGAAGGCGCGTCGTGTCCTCCATGCTCTGTTGTAGAGGCCAAGGCGGCCTCCATCTCGATAGCCGTAGGTCCTTCGGCTATGGAAGCATGCCGGTCATGCATGGCAGCGGTATGTCGCTCCTGTGGCATAGGTGTCTGCCATATTTGCGATGCGTGTGTCCGCAAGGAAAACCAGAGGCCGACTCCGTATGACAGGACAAGGACCACCGTACATGTATACATGAGTCCTTTGACGTTTGTCTGGTAGAAAGGATCGGTAGCCGGCGGCACATGTTCGTAGTAACATCGCTTGCACCTCCAGGTGTCGTCAGGCAACGTTTCTGTCGGACAGCCTTTGCATGTCAGTTGAAAAGTGCCATAGATCTGATAGAAGAGGGTGGGCGTGAGGATGCCGATGATGGCCATGATGAGCATGGTACTGGTCACGCCTGCGGAGCGAGCATTAAAACGCTGCTCCTTGCGTCGCATTGCTCCTGAACACATCGACACGCCTGGCATCAGAAGGACTCCGGCGAGAATAGAACCGATGATGCTGCCTTCCACGAGGCGTGCCTTGTCTTGGGTCAAAGCGATACCATACAAGATGATCTCGATGATGGATCCGAATGTGGCATTGATGACGGCACCCATGCCAATGCTACTTTGTGCACTGATCGAGGCGACAGCCATGCCGATGAAATAGCTTAATGGGATGACGCTGCCAAGAGCAAATACAAACATGGTACTTTGACTGCTGATAAAGGGTAACAAACCTGTCTTGATGTGGTGTCGATGCACGTATGGCTCGACAAAGAAGAAGTCAAAGATGGTGAAGAAAACAAAAGGGAGAGTGTTGATGAAGAGGATGTTCACTCCGCCCACGGTGTACTTGTAGTACTGCAGTCCTGTAGATCGATATGTGCATACGAGAATTTTGCTTCGACGCAGAAGCTTACCATCGGCCGCATGCTGGTTCGGACGCGGGGCGAAATCGCCTGGCTTGAGCTGATGAAGAAAGCTCCGACGTGAAGTTAGGAGTGGTGCGGATGGATTTGTTGCATGGGAGGCGGCCTCCATGCCCGGCGCGTGTCGAAAACGCAATGCGAGAGGCTTTGATGCCAGGTTTCTGAGAAGAACCCAACTTAGCTTGGCCATAGGGATGGGAAAGACGATTGCCCAACAAATCAAGCACACAAGGCCTAGTGACGGAAAGATGACGAGCCAAAACGCGACACCATATGCGATTGTGCCGAGAAGTCTCTCTGATTTGCTGACGTCGTTCCCGGCATCATCCAAGACGTACCCATAGATTTCAAGTTCTTCTTGGACCCGCTCTTGCTCTGTGGAGGGATGTCCCTCCTCGAGACTCCCGTAGCCTCTTGGGGTGCCTTTTATCGTTGCTTGAGAGGATGCCACCGAGTTTTCCGTAGACGATGCGTGATGATCTGATTGGGTAGAAGGATAGTCGGACTGCGTTCCCGAAGTAGCTTGGCTTTCTTGTCGACGGGAAGCATCCGCAGTATATATAGCCCGTCTCTCTTTGCTTCTGGGGTCGACTTCGACTTCCACATATTTGCCAAACGGCCAGAACAAATAGTCTCCGAGACCCCATATGACTCCAGCATACTTGTCACCACCCATGGGTAAAAGATTAACAAACACTGCAAGAAAAAAGCACATAAGACTGAGCCACCATCCGGCTAGAATTGTCCACAGCAGATTGCTGGGAAGCAGATGTCGCTCGGCGGCCGCACTGGGAATCGCATGAAGCGCCGATTCCGCGTTCCGCGTCACCGTTCTCGACTTCTTGTATAGAGCTGGTTTCCAGATTGGCAGTCCGAAAGGGTGCTCAATGTTAATCGCATCCTGGCGGTCCTTCAGGGTATACTCGACGTTTTCATCGTCCACCTCGTCATCTGCATGCGAAGTATCGTCGAACTCGTCAATTTGCGGATCAAGATCCGGATCCAGCGTATCATCAATGTCGCTTGCTGCAGTGTGGTCTACATGGCTTGGCGTACGGGGCGGTGGAATGCTGGCTCTGCGATGAACGCTTGTGCGGCCGCTCGCCCCACTTGCGCGATACAGACGGGGTTCGGTTTCGTCATCGCTCGGTGGTGGAAGAGAGCCTTCCATACTTGCAGCGGCCGCCGCCTGGCGTTCACGTTGTCTGGCTCTCATACGCTGACGCACGAGTTCCTCACCACGATCGAAGTGAGAGATCTCATCATCACCGTCATCTTCTTCGTCGAAGCGTTGCAAGCGGTCGCCGTCCTCCTGGAAGTCTCGACTACGGCTTGCTCGCCGGCCTACAGTTGCATCGCTTCCAACGCGAGACGAGCGACTATGCGACGGCCTGGTGGGGGTGGTGTTCAAAGAATCACGCCGGTTCTGCGAGATGATTCTGCTCATGTCGCCCTAGGACAGGAAACAGAGCAAAGCTTGCGTCCACGTTCCTGATCGATACAGACTGAAGAGAAACCCCTAACAGAACCACCCACTATTTCGCGCTCGAGCCAAGAAACGCCAGCTGGGCTTCAGGCGGACGCGGTGTTGCCTTTCCTTGTACAATCCATCTGGGAGAGCAACTACGCACGTACGACAATCCCTTCTGGGCAGTATGGACAAGGTGATTCCACCCAATTCTTTGCCTACAGCCCATGCTTCGGCGCTCGCGCCATTGCTAAGTCGGCTGCTCGAGCTTCACTCCAAGCCTCATCTCGATCGTCTGGCATCACAGTGTCAAGAAGCACTCGTCTCACTGCCCGATGCGGACCGGCCGACTTCCTACGAGGGCCTATTGGATGTAGCAAAATTCTGCATCGAAGATGAGCCAGGGTGGAGTAACGATGACAAGGCCGTCCTCATTGGAGGCCATCCCCGCATAGGTGCTCGGCCTGGCACCACCATGAGTCAAAGCAGCCAATCAGAGCAAAAGGCGACAGAGGTCGACCGCGATGCGGATACAGCCTTGGCGCAATTGAACCTGATCTATGAGCGTCGGTATCCGAGCCTGAGGTACGTAACATACGTCAATGGACGTCCTCGTGCTGCCATTGCCGATGAATTGGGCGGCTTTCTGGGCAAGCCGACTCTGGACCAAGCACCGTCCGAAATAGACCCAGAAGTGCCTTCGAAGGAAGAGGTGGAATGGGCTGACAAGCTGGCCACACCTGTGGCAGAGAAAGGAGGGGAGGCATGGGAAAAAGAATTGTCACGAGGGATCGATGCGCTTTTGGAAATTGCTATGGATCGGTCGAGCAAGATCAAAGAGGACGAGTATGCCACTCCCTCGCGTGTCACACCCTTCTTTGATGAGAATGAAGCTTTCGATCAACCATTTTTGACATTAGACAAGTTTAAGGAGCTAGCAAAAGCATCTCCGCTGCTCACAGCGTTCTTCGAAACAGATCTTCCCTCCTCGTTCTACCTTGTCCCGCCTCCTCCGCCCCAGGAAACGCCCCGCGAAGCGCTGGCCACACTTGCTGCTGTCGCCGTCACAGGCGGCGGCGGCGGCGATGCGACCCGAAAGAGAGTACGTGGGCTTCTAGGAGGCCTGTGGGGAGAAGTGGCGGATCGTGCAGGCAAAGTGACCGGTCGAGAGACACGATCGGGGCCAAGACCAGCGTTTGGCAGAGAGGAAACACTGCGAGGAGAAGAGTTACGGGCAAAAGGAAGCAAGGGCAACGAGGCAGCGCGTCAGAACGCATCTGGAACGTCTGGAACTGACTTGGAAGATGCGGAAGAGAGCCTCAAGATGGCCACGCAGCGATTGACAGACGCCGACCGGAGTCACTTTGTCATTGATGAGCCGACAGCAGCGGGTGACGCCGAGGGCGAGGACGAGGATGGAGAGGAAGATCTTGGACTTGGTATGGAACGTTTAGAATTAGACGATGAGGGTGCGCTGCAGTCCAGCGAAAAGGATAAAGCATTAGCCAAAGGTGAGGAAGAGCTGCACAGACGGAAAGGGTCTCATATTTCTTATAGATCTTCGCACTGCGCCTGCCGAGTGAGGCCACACAACCTCCTGTACAGTAGAAAGTTTGACAATACGCCATGTATGACAAGGACGTGAAGAGTACATATACATGCCACAAACATTGCTCATTGGTCTTCGGGGCCCAATTCTAGCTCTGGTCCATAGAGCTTGTTGTTGAAGAAGGAAGGATCAAACCAGTAGACACGAATGTATCCATCCTCTCCCCCACTCGCGTACACCTTCCCTGTGGGCGCGATGGCGATTGTGTTGAGGGGACCGAAATGCCCAGGCAGGGTGGCACATTCCTCTTCAAACACTTTGTGCCAGAAGCGAGCCTCGAACTTTCCCTGCCGAGCACTTGTCGTAGTGACGTTCATAGCGTCCTGTCCACCACCAAGGATGACATACGGTCTGGTGGGGTGCAACGAGGCACTGTTCAGCGGTGTTTGTGTCTCGTATGTCTTGATGATGTCGAGAGTCTTGGAATCGATGAGCTTGGACGTCTTATCTTTGGAGCTCGTCACAAAGTACGTCTTGTCGTTGCTCATTTGTAGATCGGTCACGTTGAAAGCATGCGCATGGACGGACTGTTCCTCTAGCTCTGCGTCGACGCCGCTCTCAGGCTCCTCCTTGTCGTGGAAATACTTTGCAACTTTTCCACCTTCATGTCCGGTAATGATGTATTGGTCAAAAGGTGCCCAGGCAGCCACCATAGCCTTCTTGCCGCTAAACGTGATCGTTCGCAGAGGTGTTTTGGATTGCTGAGTCCATGTAGAAGGATCGCGGTTGATGGGGAACACTTGCAGAGTACCCTGGTAGCCCATTCGCTCTTCCGTGATAGCCAAGATCTGTGTTCCATCGGAGGAGAACTCGACTCTCTTCACAGCGGTGGGAAATTCCCAGACGTAAAGGCACTTGCCCGTTGCGACTTCGTAGAGCCGCATTTCGTTGGCAGCAGATCCCGTCACAAGGAGCGTTGATGACACTGTAAAGCGGTCAGATGTGCACAGAGAAGCGATGAAAAGCACTCACTGTCTGGATCCAGACTCCATACGGTACCGTTGTTCCCGTCATATGTGCCAAGGCGCTCTCCATTGTGGGCAAACCATGCGTTGACAACGTGATCTTTGGAGCAGGAAAACAGAAGATCGCCCTCTCGATTGAATTTAATCTGATTCAACGACCGTTCATGTCCAGAGAGGAGGAAAGGACGCATGATGAATGTATGTATGGATGAGATTGGATTCGCAGTGCCAGTCGGAATGAACTGGCGCGAGAAAATTCCTCTCGTGACCTGGGACTTTCTTCGCGCCTGCCGCGCGCTAGGCCCCTCTCAGAGGGGCCTATTTCAATTGCGTGAGAAACAATCCTGAAATGACAGCGTACCATACGCTTGTAGAGGAGAGATGGGCGTCAAATCTTGATGAATATGCAAGTGAGCGAACAATGCGGTCCGATATTGAGCTTTTTCCTGCACTGTGTACGTTTGACATCCCTGTGCATTCATGTAGCAATCACCATCATGTTTCTGATAAAGTCGGGATCGCTCCCAGAATATTGATCTATCGCCTGGCCGGGCGCTAAGCTTGGAGGCGTGGGTGGCCACGAAAACCAGGAGAGCAAGGCGCAATGCTTAGCTTCACTCGAAAATGAAACCTTAATCAAATACTGTGAAATGAGGAGTTTCGGCCATACTACTCTAACATTCATGCACACTCCTCATCAATATGCTTTGATTCATCTCTCATCCGGAGGCTGAGATGGAGTGTCGGATGGGATGCCGCGGAAGATGAGGAAATGAATCTTGGCACTGTCCGCATACTTTACATTACCTATCTCAAATATGTACGGGAAACAGAAGCTCGTCGCAGAGTATGAACGGCCGTTCCAGGTATATAGGAGAAGCCTCTCTCACGCTCTCCACACCATACCCCACACATCTCCCAGCCACAAAAGCCTTATGGAGCCAGACACCTCATTAGCGGGCGAGCGCCCTAGCACAGAGCCACAATTGTACCCCATCCATCCTGACAAAGGGGGCTCCTCTCCCTTTGCATTCTCCTTGCCCCCGTGGTCTTCGCAGGACCATTCGTACGATCTTTCATCCAACCCTACTGCCAGACCCTCGTCCTCACCGCATCCCCTCTCGCATCATGTGGGATACACCCGTCGCTCCGGCGCGAACCCTTTGTTTCACACAACATTCCTTCGCAACGAGCATCGCGTTTCGAGCCTTCGAACGGATCATAAACGAACGCGCAAGCTTCTCACTTGCGAGCAGTCACGTCTTCTGGAGGCGGTTTTAGAACGGGTAAGTGTTTATGCATTGCCGTGTGACCCACTGATCACCGTGCTCCAGACGTTCTATCCGTCGACCGCTTTGCGGGAGGCAATTGCACGCAAGCTCCGTATCCATCCACGCAAAGTACAGATCTGGTTTCAGAACAAGCGGCAAGGACATCGCAGATACAATACAGAGACCCAGTTTGGCCAGCAGATCGATGCGAATGGCTTGCGCGCTCGCAGAGCAACCTGGAGCGACTCCAGTGATCCATGGCAGCTGCCTTTGCGATGTCATGCTGATGACACTGTGAGAAGCTACGACGACATCACGATTCGAGGCCTTGTCGATGCCGATGGAAGGCCATTCCCCGAGCTACAGCTAAATCCACAATGGAATCCTCGATCGTCCTATGAAGGTAGCGCCCTCTCTCGCTTTCACCACCGCAGCGCCTCCCGATCCGTCGACGAATACGTGTACACCACGGAGAGAGACACGCCTCTTTCGAGTGCGGAGTCGTGCTACACAAGTTGGTGCGAAGGTAACAGGCCGCGAAGCTTTTCGACATGCAAGCAGGATGCATCGCCTCGAAAGGTACCCCCGTCGGTGAACCTACACCAGTCGTGGCAGGCACATCCGACATCCATCGACACGCTGGTCAATACGACTCGCCGAATGCACCTGCCATCTCTCACGCGAGAGTTCTGCTCTGAATCGTCAGCGGGCGACTTGTGTTCGTCCCATCCGATGGAGAGCAAACCGTTGCTTGCACCCATCCGAGCGGATTCGCAGGGCCAAACTGCCTCCACAGCGTACGCACGGCGCGCAACACTACCAGAAAGCCGTAGACTACTCCCCAGCATCTCGGAGATGCTCCCGAAGTGAACCAGACGCCTTTCCTTTTTCATCCTGCCACTGTACAATCCACACTCACGTCTTGCGATCTACTTCCGTCAACAAGCATTCGTCGCAACTCACACTGTACACGTCCTTACTATACATTCTCTTTTGTGTTTTACATTTCTCCGCACTCTGTCACCCGCACGGTCATTCGAGGCCGGTTGTTCTGTCCAGTGGGCGTATTTTCGATCTTTCGAAGCGTGAGCATGCCATCAATCACTTTGCCGAACACGACGTGCTTGCCGTCGAGAAAGTCGCACGGTTGGCATGTGATGAAAAACTAGAATGCAATGAGTTGGGGGGATGGTGTGCGCTTCATGCACTTACCTGACATCCATTTGTCCCAGGTCCAGAGTTCGCCTAAAGGCATGTTAGCGAGGAGATGAGGAGAACATGACACTCACCATGCTCAAGAGACCTGCAGCGTCATGCTTCAAGGCAAAATTTTCGTCTTCGAACTTGTCGCCGTAGATGGAGAAGGACCCGCTACCGTCTGCATTAAGGAAGTCTCCTCCTTGTACCATAAAGTCCTTGATCACCCGGTGGAAGATACTGTTTTTGAAACCCATTGGCTGCAAGTTGACTCTACGTCAATATGCTTATATGAGCGTCTGTCAATATTGTCAAGATGCTACACACCTGTGTTCGCCTGTGCAAAGCTGTCTGAAATTCTCGGCGGTCCTGCAAAGCAAAGATGAGATGAACGGTGTATGAGCCCCTCTGTCCACATACTTTGGCACGACATCATTGAACAATTCCACTTTGATGCGCCCAGCAGGTTGGTCGCTGATGGAGACGTCGAAAAAGACGACTGGTCTTCCGTTCGCACCGGCGCCCGCGATCGCGGTCCCCATCTGCTTGGAACTGGCCATGGTTGTCACGCACCAAGAAGAAATGCAAAACACGCCTGCAACCATGTCTGTGCGAGGCGCTATGCTTCCGCAATCAAGCCTCTATCTGATCACGAATGGTCATCATGACCACGACAGAAAACATGGCCTCCTTGATCAAACGCTTGCAAAGTTTCGGAACGTGTGAGGTATGTGATGGGCCTTCGAGTGGTCCCTTTTGCCTTTCCATGGCCACTACTCATCTTCCTATGACCCTTTCTTACCTTTCTCGTCGTAGATCTCGGATGCACTGATCAAATTGAAGCACCATTCCGGAGGCTTTCTTCCCGGAATCTTTTGTCATGCTCCACAGGGCGGTATCGCTGACATTTGTGGCCCTGCATTTACTGTCGAGGTGTGTAGAGGCTGTATCAATCTGCACGTTTGTTCTGACGCATGCGTAGATGGTTTCTCAGCAAGACAAGGATGCTCCCAAACCAGACAAGCACTTTGTCGATGCCACAGAAGGCCATAGTGGATCCATTATGGTCGTCTCAGCCCCCCATGGTAGGTACGCACTGTTTCTATCCATCCCTCTAATCTTTTTTTTCCAGAAACACGCTCTGCTATTTGGGGCGGCCTCATGACTGTCCGAGCGCAAAGAACAGGCGTACAAGGTGTTGTGCTGAGTGGTCGATGTCGTGATCTCCAAGAGCAATGGGACTCAGGCTTCCCAGTAAGTTGTCTCTAGGCGGCTTCTTACATTCCACCTCATCTGTTCTTTCCTTAGATCTTTGCTCGCTCACACTCCACCCTCGGCCAGTCCCCTTTCACGCGTCCGTCACGCTTACAAGTGGCACTGGACATTAGCGATCCCACTGCGCCCTCATTCCCGGCAACGCGGGTCGAGCCTGGGGATGTCGTGCGCGGAGATGTCGACGGTGTAGTGGTGTGCCCACAAAGCCTGGTGGAGAAGGTCATCGAGCTGGCCACCAAGTCTCGTGAGGTCGATGCCAACTGCAGACAAGACTTGGAACAGGGCAAAGGGGTCAAAGAGACTTTTGCCAAGTGGCGTTGATCATGTATGAATTGCTCAATGTAATGAAAGAAATACAGTATGCTGCTTGTTAATTACGACAGACGACTCAGTCCTTCGACGAGATTGTTCATTTCGTCCATCTCGGCATCTAGAGGCGTGCGTGCAGAATGCAAGAGGCTATTTCTCTGTTCACCTGATAAATTCTCGTATCCACGTCGAATAGCCTCGCCGTCTATGAAGCCGGCGGCGGTCTGTACTCTGTGGTCTGTTCGTAAAGTGCGGAACCTAAAGAGACATGTGTTAGTGGAAAGAAGCGGTCAAATGGATTATACGTACTCTTCCGAGGAGATGCCTCCGATGGGGTTAGATTCTTGAGAAATTCGCATGCTCAATTGGCTCAGAACATGCCCTGCTCGATCACTCAGCTTTGCTACTACACCCAAAGCACCAGCTGCCGTCCCAAAAATAATCTTTGGCGTAGCAAATGGTTGTCCGACGTCGTTATGTGGAGACACTAGGGCACCCCGCTTCATCTTGTTGACAAGATCGCCATAGTGGAAGGCAGCGTCCCTTTGCATAATGTGGCTCCAAGCCATATCAGCAACGGCTGTCTCCTCTTTCGATGTATGGCTTGCCTCCGATTCACGCAGTTTTGTCTGCTGAATACGCTCACGAGCACTTTGTGTCCACTTTTGTCTTCGACACGTCCATATATTGAAGGCGATGTCGCTGCCAATGTAGACTTCGTTGTCCTGATCTACAACCTCGCATGACACTGTCCAGTAAGGATCGCAGTCACGAGCCATCTCGGTGAGTTTTCCTGTGCTAATTTCTAGTGATAGTACGACTACTGATCGAAGAGCGTCTCCCACAATCAGGCGATTCGGCTCGGAGAAGGAAAGCGTGGTGGCCGTGAAAGCACATGCCCATTTGCTGACTTCGACTAAGTCTAATGAGCCAAAGACGACGGTATTCTCTTCACTATCGAGCGCCATTTCGTCCTGCTCTTCTATGTCCTCTACATCGTTGTCCACATCAAAAGCAATGACGCTTGCATTGATAGCCGCCACAATGCGTTCTTCACCAACTGCTGCGACGTCATATACATTGCCCTCTACGTCATGTGCACAGACAAGGTGCAATTTCCTTCGTTTAGGCGACACATGGAAGATGAGAAGGCGCCCGGATGTTGTCTCGTTGCGATCAGGGAATGTGTATCCCGTACCGACGACAAGAAATGCTTGATTGTTGCGTTCAAAGTACTCGATGCAATTTGGTCGTTCTTCCAACTCTAGCCTGAACGCATCCAGTTGGTGGAAGGTTTGATCGTCAAAAAGTAGGACTTTGCCGCCTTCGATGGGAGAGATTGTACGGCCTTCAGGGAGAAAAGTTGCAGTTACAACAGCCAAAGACGATGCTCGGCGGCAGGTTGTGATAGACATTGGATTGTCCAATCCCAGATCTATCGAGCTGATATCCTGCTTATGGATCTGGCCGATCTGCGAAATAAGCAACTCGTCGTGCTTGGCAAAGACCAAGAATTTTTCCTGACCCGCTTCTGGTGTGCTGTATTCAAAGGGACACACATCGGTAATGTCTCGATGGTGAATGGAACTGTAGTTGAGACCGTTACCGTGCGAAAACAGGACAACAGGTCGATCACAAGCGGCAAATACCGCATGCAAGCCTTGACTGGTCGTGAAGCTACGGAGATGAAGTGGGTTTCGTCCCAGTCTGGTGCTTCGTTTCTCCAAGGTACCGATAGCATTGGAGACAGATGATTGCGAAGGGAGCGACAGTGTGTAAGAGTTGAGCATGCCATCGCCAAGGCCAACGAAGAGTCTAGGCTCCGATCTTGGTACGCCTGATACAGAAAAGCGATGGAAGAGCAGAGAACGGACAAGGAAAGGCTGTGGAGCTTGGAGAGTATTCGGCGTAACGTCATGTAGATCTTCAAGCGCCAAAAGCCGCACAATTGAAGGTCTCCAAAAGGCGACAGCTACGTATGTCGCAGGTTGCGCATCCAACGGACTGACGTCCAAAGAAGATATTTCACTATCAAACTGTTTGATATGGGCGATCGAAATTTCGTTTGGACTGGCTTGCAGCACAACCATGTGGCCAAAGCGGAATGCTAGTACCACTTGGCCAAAAACGTTTGTAGAAGCCCCTGTAATAGGTAATTTGTTGGTGGAGGGAAGTGAGTCTGGCGTCCATGAGTTGATAACCGCTAATGTCTCTGTCGAGAGAAGATAGACTCCATCGCTAAGGACGATCACAAAACTTCCCCGACCTATGTCTGAACAAGATAAAACAGATTTGCTGTCTAGGCCTAAAGCTGAGAAGGAACTTGTGCGATCCTCGATTCCGTCTGAACCTACGGCTAGAATCCGTGAATGCGTGTGATAAGTCAAAACCAGGAATTTCGTCGAGGCGTTGTGTGGGTCTTGAACAGCCCAGAGCCTCCGAACATGAGCCTCGCTCAAGGAAAGTAAGTCTTGCAAGATCGCACCATTACGAACGATGCGTAGACTGCCTGTAGGTCCTGTTCCGCTGCAAGTGATAATACGAGCTTGTGCACTTCGAACATTCGAAGGGTCGCCACCTGCACCATCGTCGACGACAAAGTCAAGAATGGGAGCTAAATTAGGCCAACGGTGGATTTCTGTGAGCTGTGAGTCCTGTGCTGGAGATATGCTGTCGTCTATTTCTGCTGGAATTTGCACGACCATCGAATCTCCCCCTGCACTGGCTATGTGGACGAAGTTTTCCCCTAGGTAGGTTACGGCTTTTGGACCTCCGGGAGCGGAGACTTGGCCCAGACTTCGTGTTGAGAGACTCACAGGATTCCATTCTTGCTTTTGTTTTCGGAGAGCCACGATGAGCATCTCGAGACGCCCTGCATGGGTACAAAAAAGCACTTCCACGCGTGCTTTGGAAGTATCGTCGGAGGACGTTCGGACCCCATCGTCAGCATCGTCATCTGGTTCCTTTTTCACTTGTGCAGAAGCTATGATGACTGGTTTGTGCATGTCGAAGCGTAGAATACGTTCCATATTTGCGCTATCCCCCGTCAGGGATCTTCTTCGGCCATCACACGCATGACTTGAGCCAGCAGTGGATCGTCGTCGTTTCCCATTCTCATTTGACTGGCTTGAAGAAGGTTTGTGAGGTGCATTCTTTTGGAGTGACGAAGCATCATTGGATAAAGAGTTTCCACTGGGTGCCACAGAAGCCGATTTGGGGATCTCACTTGTGCTTGATTTGCGTCTCTTACCTGAATTTCCTGTACGGCTCTTGGGAGAGACAGGTGAGGTCGCTTGCGTTTCCTCACCATGAAAGGGTGGTGGTGCAGGAACACACAATATGCTTGTTTCACAGAATACCAAGATGCCGCCGCCACATCGAGCGGGCAGGCCAATGATGAGGTGAGCACCTAATGCGTCACCAAACGGAAGCGGGACGTGTGCGCGTGCAAGGGAAGTACTCGACAAGGCTTCTTCATCGGCAAGCTTTTGCTCGACGCTTTTTGCGTGACCAAAAGCAGCAGGTCCATGCCGAGAAGAAGATGCAGCGGAGGACGGTTCTTGCGTGACATCATCAGCAGTGACACTTTTTCGCCATTTCCTCTGCGAGGCCCATGGGATCGGGCGCAGCTCCTGCTCCTTCTCACTTATGGCATGAAAAGATAGCACAGGCAGGCATTGTGTACCCAGCCCCGGCAATCTAGATGCCGAGCTAGACAAGGAAAGTAAGGCAACAGTAGCCGGCGAGGCGTCTGATTTGCGTTCAAGAAACGTAGATGAAATGAGATGAGGGTGAGGAAGCCTGTGAAACAATGTGCATTTCAGATGAGTCCGAGAAGATGAGCGATAACGTACCTGACATCAAAAGCATGTGCTAGATTGATGGAGTCATGGTTGGTACTATTCGGCGAGACGTCGATGATTTTCAGAATACCGACATGAGTGTGAGAATAGGCATAGGAAGAGTTCTGACCTTCCTCAACTTCCAAAGTCTGTCCGCTCTCTGCGGGAGGGCGACCAAGTTCCTCGAGCTGTAATGCCGACTCTGTATGAATGGACAGTTCGGAAGGGAGACCGGTTTGTTGATCGTAAGACAAACTGATTAAGCGCGGTAAATGGTGATCCGTTAGCACAAGAAGCTTTTCCAGATGATGCATATCATGTGAGGGAACGACTGCAATGCGAATAATCCGACCATTCAAAGGAACAGAGAACAGCTCGGACAATGGAGCCACCGCGCTTGTATGGGAGCGCAAGGCCACGAAGGAGAGGGAAGTATGTTGTACCACGCATAGACAAGGACCAAAAGGCAGGAATCTACGCAGATATACCGACTGTGCACTGGCAGTTGCTGCGTGGACGTTATGCAGGTAGTACATCTTCAGGGGTGTCTGAGATCGTCACCCTGTGAACGATGTGAGGCAAGCAAGCATCGATGGACGCGCTGTGAGCTCGGGCCACATTTACGTCAGATAGAACACAAGGACGTTATGAATAAGCCTATAGACATGGAAGCACACGTCTTCGATAGAAAGAGACAAACTTGGCAAGGACGGAAGAAATGAATCATCCTATTCAACTCATGCAGACATGCCGATCAGAAACATTCCCATAAATTATTTAGTTGGACCTAACAAGGAAAGAACAACAAAATGCATGCGTACAACCATTACTGGATTCCGATCTTTTGGCTGATACGGCTGGCAATATCGGGGTGGACTCTAGCAAAGACACCGAGTTGGCGCTTGACAATCTCCTTGGACTTGCATCCGCCAATGTGGCCAGACACGTTGTTGATGAAGCGTTCCTTGGCACCGTCGTCAAAGACCTTCTCCCAGAGAGCACGTGGCTGTTCGAAATCTTTGTCGTCTACTTGCGACAAGAAGTTTTCAATCTGTGCGGCAGCAAGGTCTTGGTGTGCAGCAGTGACTGTAGGTCTCTTGGAGTACTGCAAAGGCTTGATGCTGCTTTGGTAGTTTGGCCTGGATCCTTGGTTTCCATTGACTGCCATGAATCCATCTCGCTGGAAGGAGGCGATAGGAACGAGGGGGGCGTTGACAGGAATCTGCTGGTAGTTCACACCAAGACGGTGGCGATGTGTGTCAGGGTAGGAGAACAGTCGGCTCTGCAACACTGGGTCGGCTGAAGGCTCAATACCAGGCACAAGATGGCTGGGCGAAAAGGCCACCTGTTCGATTTCGGCAAAATAATTTTCTGGGTTCTTGTTGAGTGTGATCTTGCCGATCGGTCGAAGAGGGTACTCTGAGTGAGGCCAAACCTTGGTCAAATCGAAGACAGAGTGGCGGAATTGCTCGGCCTGCTGTTGGGTCATGGTCTGGACACTAACGGTCCAGGAGGGGAACTTGCCGTTTTCGATATCGGTGAACAATTCCTCGTTGTGCACATCCGGGTTTTCACCGGCTAGCTTGACGCCTTCTTCTTGCGTATAGAAGTCGACGCCCTGGTCGCTGCGAACGTGAATCTGCACGTATTGCCATTCGCCCTTGTCGTTGACGAACTTGAAAGTGTGGCCAGAGTATCCATGCTGACGAGCGTGGCCCTTGGGCACACCACGGTCACCCATGAGGATCATGACTTGGTGGATGGATTCCGGGTTCTGCGCATCGGATCAGCATGATCATTCAAATATCATGGTCACTTACTAGGGAGAGGTAATCCCAGAAGGCATCAGCATCCTTCAAATGGGTCTGAGGATCACGCTTCTGCGTGTGGATGAAATGAGGGAATTTCGCCGGGTCACGCAAGAAGAAGACAGGTGTGTTGTTGAAGACCCAGTCACTTATGGAGGTATAAGCGACAAACAACGGTGACACAAGGCAGTACTTACAGGTTTCCCTCTTCAGTTCTCAATTTGATAGCGAATCCACGAGGGTCACGAGCGGTGTCAGCCGATCCTGACTCACCACCGACGGTGGAGAAGCGGAGTGTCAAGGGGGTCTTCTTGCCCACCTCGAAGAGCTTAGCACAACTCAAGTCGGAAATATCATGAGTGGCTTCGAACACACCATGTGCGCCACCGCCCTTGGCGTGAACGACACGTTCGGGGATGCGTTCACGATCAAAGTGTGCCAAGAGATCGATGTGGTGGAAGTCTTGCAGGAGGAGAGGTCCACCAACGGGCTTGTTACCCGACTTAACACGCTGAGCTTCGTATGGCTCAGGGTATGGGGCACCATTGGAGGTAGTATAGAAGACTGACTCGGGGCCAGAGTTGAATACGGCGGCGGAAGGCATTTTATTTTGCGCTGATGGGGTGTGAAGACAAAGTGTGACGTGTCCACATCAAGGTTTATAATGTTGCTCACACAATAGTGACGTGCTGGCCCGGCGAACCACTGCTTACGTTCGCCGCCTCGCTTTGGCATCATCTACCTTCCCATTCCTTGTCACTGATTGGGTGCGCCATTTGTTCGCTCTGGTGAGATGCCGCGCTTGACCCCACCTCCACCCTGAGATGGCTTTGCCTCACCAGCCAATAAGGTCGAACACCGAGAGGCCGAGAAGGCAATGCATCACGTGCCTACGCGGTGGTCTAGCGTGGATCGTGGTAGCCCCTGCGCCTCGTGAGCGCGTCGCTAAGAGTGGCGACACCCCAAATGATTTCTGCAGCCGAACGCAACACCAAGATCGAAACGGCCACCAGTACCAGTGTTTGTTTCTCGCGTGTGCTTCCCTGTCAAAGTGAATTCCAATGAAGTGTCGAAATTTGCCGTACTATTTCCGTTAACATACGCGCTGCACGCCAGACCTTTGACTATATTGCCAGCCTAACGCAAACCTTCCTATTGAATTGGCCATTCGGTTGATCCGTCCATTTCATACCTTTTTTGTTCCAACACCACTACTTCACTCGTTCTTTCGAGAGCGGTACACATTTTGTTCCCTTCATATCTCCGACGTGTCTTTATATAGTCAGTCCACTTTCCCGAGTTTCGCCCACCCTTTCTGTTTTCTGTCACTCAGGCCACTGCGTGCTGATGAGTGCATTGACATCTCCTCATGATTCAATCGCTTCCTCCAGCAAAGTTAATTTGACTGGCAATGGAAGTGAGGAAGGACTGCTGGGAAGTCCTGGACCTGGCTCTGCCGACGGTTCGGGTTTCGACAGCCCCGGCGGCTTCTACCACAACCCTCACAATCCTGGCTTCGGTCAAGCCGTAGCTTCTCCCCCTCAACCGCGGTGGGCAAACGCCTCGCCTGTGACTCTGAACGACCAGCTCAACCCTCGCAGCGCCTCTGGAGGCCACGACTATGCTTCTGTGTCCAGTGGCATGAGACACCGACCCAACGCCTCCAAGGAATTTGGCAAAGGATCGGGATTCATCGTTGACACCAACCCGGACGGCTGGGACACAATTGATGGCGGCCGTCCCGAGGCAGATGACATCTTGCATGACCCAAAGCGAGACGTCCCCAGCACAAAGTTTGGCTCTCCTACGCGAGCGATTATCAACATCGGCGCGTTGGTGCTTCTTGCCGCAGGTATTTTGACTTTGTTCGCTGGATACCCTATCATTGCCTACTTTACCAGCAACAGAGAGAGTACGAAGGGCGGCTTCAATCTTGGTGGTGCGAACGGCACGGGGCAAGTGGGACTGCTACCCACGTCCATGCGTTCCGATCTCATCGACAAAGACACTCCCGACGACGTTAAGACCCGGACGGGCTTCGATGGGAAAGATTACAAGCTCGTATTTTCAGACGAGTTCAACACGGACGGCCGAAGTTTCTATCCGGGCGATGATCCATTCTGGGAAGCAGTCGACTTACATTATTGGGGGACCAACAATTATGAGTGGTACGACCCTGCTGGTGTCACAACGAAAGATGGCGCTCTTCGGATCACGTTGAGTCAAGCTCCCGAGCACAACCTCAATTTCCGGGGTGGTATGCTACAGTCTTGGAACAAGTTTTGCTTCACCGGAGGGTATATAGAAGCCAGTGTGCAACTACCCGGAACAAATGATGTGTCCGGACTCTGGCCTGCGTTTTGGACGATGGGCAATCTTGGTCGGGCCGGATACGGTGCCTCTCTGGAAGGGACATGGCCATACTCGTATGAATCGTGCGATGTGGGTACTCTGCAAAATCAGACAGATGCCAATGGAAACCCGAAATCGTCTCAAGAAGGCGGCGATACGATGTTCAATAGGAAGCACCATACTAAGGCTCTATCCTTCTTGACTGGACAGCGTCTTTCGGCTTGTACGTGTCCTGAAGATTATCCAGAGCTGCACCCTGGACCTAAGCTTCCTGACGGTAGCCTTCGCGGACGTGCCGCTCCGGAAATTGATATCTTCGAAGCGCAAGTGGATGCTGGCAAAGGCAAAATGACTGTCTCACAATCGTGTCAATGGGCTCCGTACAATCAGAAATACAAGCCGGCTAACACGACAGGCCCTGCCTTCACTCTCTTCGCTGATAGTTCCAAATACAATTCTTACACGGGAGAAGTCACACAACAGAGCGCAAGTGTCGTGACAGATGCAAGCCAAGAAGCTCTCCAACATGGAGGGGATGACTCGTACGCCGCGTACGGATTCGAGTACGAGCCAGGAACTCAAGGTTACGTTCAATGGGTCTCTGACGGCAAGCCCGCTTGGAAACTTAACCCAGCCTTCGTGGAACCAGATCCCGTCTCGGAAATCGATTCGCGCCCCTTCCCAACCGAGCCAATGTACATTATCTTCAACTTGGGTATTTCGCAGAACTTTGCCACGCCGAACTGGGACAAATTGGCAAAGTACTGGCCGGCCGTCATGAGCGTCGACTATGTTCGTGTCTACCAACGCGAAGATCAGTACAATGTTGGTTGCGACCCTCCCGACTACCCCACGCAGGACTTCATTAATCGTCATCTTCCCGCTTATATGAATGCCAATTACACGCTGTGGGGTGCCACTGAGGAAGAGGGCGGATACCAGCAGAATTGGCCACGCAACCGTCTCAACCCTAATGGCTGTGATGCGCAACTATCCAAGCTCCCAGGTTCTCCTACTGACCCCAAACCAAAGGCACCCTGGTATCCTCAGAGCGAAATCGCTCAAGGGGAAAACTAGACTGTTTATTTGTCTACATACTGCACTATTCATTCTCATATTTCTCACTCATACGGGCCTCGCTTCATGTCATCCATCATCCAATCATCTTTTCTCTAATTTCATTCTGTCTAGAATCATGTGTGTGCGTGTGTGCGTGCGTGAGTGAGTGAGAGAGTGTGTATGTATGTGCGTGCATGTCCGGCAAACAAGCAACGCGTACAAGAAATAACACTCGCCTTGAAACGTTTTCTTCCCGCAGACCCATTCCATCATGTGGTGAGTGACATGTGTATCGTCCCTAGGGAGAATCTCACAGCTGCGACAGCAAGCACATTCTCAATGCGCAGGTATCCATAAGGGCACCCTGTTGCCGCAAATTCTTTGACTGCCCTCAATGCCACGAAGACACATTTGGTGGCGATCACAAGCTTGCCAGGACGACAGAAATGCAGATGGTGTGTAAGAAATGCAGACGAGCGTTCCGGAAGGACCTGTCGAGGTTTGAAGATGAGGATGAGTACTGTCCCCACTGCGACAACCGCTATGTACGTCCCACAGATGGAAGCACGAACGGCACTTACACATTGTCAGGTAATTGAAGCCAAGACACAGGAGGAACCTTCTTCAGATATAGAAGAAGCTACCCAGGATGTGGATCTCAGGACGATTGACGAAAAGTATGTACATGACACGTTGATCAACGTACCCTCCCTCATATCATCTCTAGCACAACGCAACTTCTCGATCCACGGATACGATATGATCCTCGAAAGGACTGGATGGCGCACGAGAGCCAGTCCAAAACAAATGCGGAGCGTATAGATGAAGGAGGGGTCGCAGGTGTCATTGCAGACCGAGAGCAAAAGGAGCGCCAAATGCAGCAGGCTGCTCGACAGATGCACGCCATCCAACACGCCCAAGCGCGACTGCAAGATGTGAACGATGATGATCTAGACTGGAGCTGACATGTAATTCTTATGCCATTCTAAAAATACACAAATACAGCTATCATGGTCACCTATGGATCGTCGCATTCGCCAATTTTTCGGCCACGCCCTTCACACCCTGCTGGGATGCGTTCTGCGTATCTTCGCCAGTCGCATACCCACCGCTGCTTGCCTCGGATGCCGAGCTGTCGCTGTACAGTTCGGCCTTACTGGGCGGAAGCACGCCATCTTCCTTGTCGTCTTCTTTTCCTTTGCTGTCAGCTGCTAGTGCCGCAAACGTTCGGAACTTTGTCGAGGCTCGAACGGCATTTATGGCCGTCTTCCAGCGTTGACGGTAGTTCTCGCGAAGTCCAATGGAGATGTCGTGCGATGTCTCTGTCTCATTCCGATTCTCTGCAAGCCACTGCCGAACATGGTCAGCAAGCACATTGTGACGGCAAGGACACGTACAGGATGTTGTATGGCCTCATCTGCGGTGATCCGCTTTTTGGCATCCACGGTAAGACATGCTTTGACAAAATCTTTTGCAGCCGAGCTGATATTCTTCCAATAGCGGTCATCTACCAAGAGAGTCAATACAACTCATGTCGTAGGATCCTACGTACGAAATTCAATTTTGCCGCGCTGTGTCTCGGCTGCCAATGTTTTCGGATCGTCCGATCGGAATGGAGTGTATCCACACAACCTGTCGAGAATGAGTCTAGATGCTTTGCACGTTGATCTGCACCTACATCGTATATGTGATCACACCAAGACTCCACATGTCTACAGCTTTTCCGTGCCCTTTCTTAGAGAGAATCTCGGGTGCTGCATACCCGTACGACCCACAGACGTTGGTCAATACCTAGATAGACAATGAGACTGCAGCGCAAGAACTTCTCTGGCAGCGTACCTCGTCATCCCCCTTCAGGTGTCTGGCGATCCCGAAGTCCACAAGCACAACATTTGCATCCTCAGCTTTCGTCCGATAGAGAATGTTCTCTGGTTTGACATCGCGGTGTACCTACGTTTTGCGATGAGCGAATAGGAAAGTGGGTCAGCAGCAGTACATACAATTTGATGGTGATGCAGATACTGTATGGCGCTGAGCACAGCACGAATAGTTCGGCAGGCATCGGCCTCTGTGAAGCGTCCGCGACTTATGATGCGTTCGAAAAGCTCGCCGCCTGTTGCTTCCTCGAAAACAAGATAGTACTATATGTTGTGTGAACGGCTCCACAGGCGTGTTTGTGCGTGCACTCACCTTGTCTTTTGATTCGAACCAATCAAGGAATTTGACTACATGAGGTTGGTCCAGCCCCTATTGCTTGTCAGATGGGTCGTGCAGGATTATGGTCACATACCTTCAGGACATCCATTTCACCCTTGACAATCTCATCATGGCCCTTTAGAATCTTCTTACTAATAACCTTCACAGCGACATTGATGGGCGGTTGCGCCGTGTTCCAAGTCGCTGAACGGACAATACCGAATGTGCCTTCGCCCAAGGTTTTATTGAAAGAGTAGTCCTTCTTCTTGACATAGGTGGGAGGTTGCTTAACGAGAGGGTTGTGCAGTCCCATGATGTTGGGACAGTTATGGCACAAGTCAAGCGGGATCTATATCCGATCCCACTCAGACTCTGCGCTATTTCCGTTGTCCCCTCGGCCACTAAATGTGCGCGCGACGACTCCCCGTGGCGCTTATTATTGCGCAAGCGCTTACTATATACATTTTATACTAGAAAGTCTTGAAATGGTTGAGGGAAGGTATAATACAAGTCATGAAGAGAGCATGGACATGTGTGGGGCGCAGATTTTGGGCATGAGTCAACGGCAAACAGATGCTTGAAGCTGTTTAATATGATGCACATGTAAATGCCCTGCAAATCATGATAACGACGCTCTTTCCTGGGTTATGCATTAATCTTTCAAACAGCGTAGATATTTTTTTTCGCGCGCGCACAGCACCGGGCCTGGAACGGAAGCTGACCTGGGCCACGCGCGCAAGGTCGGAACATTTTTGTCTACCACTTTGCATCACATCTATCATCTTACACTGGATACCTGTCGAGCGTATCGAGGTGACATTGATACGCCACTGGACGATTTCTGCAGTATAGATCCAATTCACTGGACTGATAGGCTTGACTAGGACCAAGCAGGCAGATAGCTTCCCAATTGTTCCACGGTCCTCTTTGGGACCATACCCGGCTCTAAACTATGGGTCAAACTCTTTCCGAGCCTGTAAAGGACAAGCATACGTCTGCAGGCGAAGATGATACCCTCGTATATGGTGTCTCTGAAATGCAGGGATGGCGAATTAGTATGGAGGATGCGCATGCTACAGTGCTGAATCTCGATGAGAAGACAGGCGATGAAAAGGCCAGCTTCTTTGCTGTCTACGATGGCCATGGAGGATCCTCTGTGGCCCAATATACTGGTGAAACACTACATGGGCGATTAGCAGCAACAGAAGAGTATAAGTTGGGCAAGTACCAGGAAGCGCTCAAGCGCGCCTTCTTGGCGACGGATGAAGATCTTCGAGCTAGTGCGTATGATTGGTTACACTCGTAAATTCACTGACAAGCTCGACAGATCCTGGGTTTACCAATGACCCTTCTGGCTGCACAGCAGTCGCCGCCCTTTTGGTCGCCGGTCCTACCCAAGACGAGACTTCCAAGCAAGAGAAAACCGCACGGCAGATCCTCGTGGCCAATGCTGGCGATTCTCGGTCTGTGCTTTCTGTCAAAGGCGAAGCCAAAGCTATGAGCTATGATCACAAGCCTGGAAACAAAGGGGAGAATGCCCGTATTGTATCTGCCGGAGGATTTGTGGAGTTTGGACGTGTGAATGGAAACCTGGCCCTTTCGCGCGCAATCGGAGATTTTGAATTCAAACAGAACTTCTCGTTGGAGCCAGAGCAACAGATCGTCACGGCTGACCCCGAAATCATCGTACACGATGTAGACGGGGAGGAGGAATTTCTCGTTCTTGCATGTGATGGTATCTGGGACTGTCTGAGCAGTCAACAGGTCGTCGACTTTGTACGCCGACAGATCGCAAATGGCAAGGAAATCAAAGATATCTGCGAAGAGGCCATGGACCGTTGTTTGGCCCCTGATTCGCAAATTGGCGGCGTAGGCTGCGACAATGTAAGTGGTTGTGGATGATTTTGAAGGACAGGGAGCTCAATAGCTGTATAGATGACCATCTGCATCGTTGCTCTTCTCAATGGTCGCACTAAAGACGAGTGGTACACCTGGGTGAAGGATCGGGTGGAGAAGCAAGTTGGATGGGAAACGCCCGAGGACATTGCTCCCGTCTTCAATGAGCAAGGAAGCGGTGATGGGATCGGTGCTGGTGGCATGGGTGCCATGGGTGGTGGTAGTGTCTTGTCAGCCCTCGCGGGGAATCTCGGGAATGGTGATGACGACGAGAGAGGTGACTCAGGAGCTACATTACGACTGCCTGGAGGCCTCGCTGGAGCGTGAGTACTTTGCTGTTCTGCGTGTCTTTCTGACCCGTTCTGCGTAGTCTTGGTGGCGCTGGCATTGTCTTCCGTCCAGGTAGTCAAACGGACGAGAATGGCGAAGTTGTATACGAGGTAAGATGATGGTCGCATATTAGTCTCCTTTCTCACCGCTTCCCCAGGCACATGTTATGGACCAAGATGAAGACGAAGAAGACGAAGATGATGACGAGCATGATTCCTCCGACCTACAAAATACGACAAATCATTCCAGCATCACTGAAATTAACGAAGATTCTTCTTCGTCGTAGTGTAGAAGCTCAGCAGCGACGTTCGCGTCATATGATCCCCCTGCTTGCACATTCACTACTCGGAAACATTTTGGTCAATGGCTGTGATGGAAAGAATTGATTGTGCTTCTATCACAACATGTTGTAGATGGTATATGTATGGAATGATACAAGTACAAATTTGAAAGCTCAGTCCTCTTCGTCGTCCAGAGCCCCCATCCATGCATCCAGATAGCCCAATTCAGCTCGTGCCAATGGAAGTCCTTCCTTGCGTTCTTGTGCTATGCCAGGTACACCTTGCCAATCCACTGATGCGGGTGTGAGAGACTTACGTTGGAAGGCAGATTGGACAAGAAAGGCGATAGACAAAATCGTCGCCATGCGCCCCATCACCACCATGTGTTGCACTTCGTCTGGATCTCGCTGGAAATGTGTGATGAGCAAACACGTCTTGCATAATACGTTAACTCACTGTGTCGTCATCGACTTCTTCCCCGTCTACTTCCAATTCTTCCTGCGCGCTGCGTCGCACATGAGGACCTGCTCCGAGGAGGATTTGTTCGACCTCGACCGAGACAGTGTTCACTTCCTCCGATGTATGATACTCTAAGTTGGTCAGGTTCTCTGCCACAAAGCGAGCATAGTGAACATCGGCTTCCGTGCACTCTGCCATGGATGTGTTGACATCGAATGCTCGAGCAAGTGCTTTGAGAAGCTCATTGCGGCCTTGGCGAGGTTGATGCTCGCGCACGACGTCGTACCAAGTCTGAAAAAGCGCTCGCCCGCCACTTGTAATACCACGAACAAGGTCGCCTTTGAGGGCTCTTTGAAAGTTCCATGCTTGCCGAGCGCATCGTCCATATCGGAAATTGACGCACCCACTTTTGCTTGTGAGATGCTTGTAAAGCCGCTGTGCGTCGCAACACATCTTAGGGTTTTCATAGAATGTTTGCAGCGCAACTATGGAAGAAAGGCATTCCATCGGATGACACAACCCTCGGAGGATAGCATGCTTGAGGATTTCAATGATGGGGGCTTGCAGTGCTGGCTCCATAGTAAGCTGCATGATGGATGTGCGAAAACATTGCAGAAGTTCAAAGCTAACGGAGGCTGATGATTTTGCGCAATGGAGCTTCTCTTCTTGCGCATCGGTTGATGCTTTCGCCATGTGCAATTCTTCAGCGTCCATGATGTCGACAAAAGTCCGGAGCACGATATTTTTTGCCGGCATTTCACCATTGTCTAGCACTTTGCGAAGCATGCTCACGGAACCATCCTCGACACTAAGGGAAGGATGCCCTCGGGCTACGCAACGAAAAGCATGCAGAGCGTGAAGTTGATAGACACGGTTCTGTTGCAATTCAAGAAGAAGCGCCACCACCTCATCAATGATACTACGACGAGTATGAACTTTCAAAGATTCGGGATCGCCATGCTCCACGAGAAGTGCGCACAAACGAATAACCAACGCATCATCACGGTCAATTTGTTCCAGTCGATGTCGACTTAGGACCTTGTGAACGACACATTTCAACAGCACAATACTTTGCTGGAGAGTTCTGCTGAGCAAAGCAAAATCATGTGTGTGGTGCTTGACAACCAGACAATAACATCGAACCAGCTCGTGAAGAACTGGTAGATATCGTGAGGGCTGACTCACCAATGGCCGCAACGCTGTTTGTAGCTGTCGGGCAAAGGAAGTTGCTGTCTTGCTCATCGCCGGGAGCGCCTCGCTGAAGGCACTCAGAAGGTATCCTGTGACGGGGACTTCTAAAGAATTGTTGCGGAGCGAGATGAAAGGTAACAAACATTTCGCTTTGCTGATCCGAAGGGTACATGGCTCGACTTTGACAATCAGAGCCAGACACCTGGACAAACTTACAGTTCTGGACATGTCTTCTGATGACATGTTGTTCAAAAGGATATCGACAAGTATATCCACAAATGCTTGCATGTGTTGCGATGCAACCGCCGACGATTGAATAATTCGTTTGAGAAGTTCTTCCAATGGACAAGGTCTGTCTAGCACGGCGTCTGATACACTGATCAAATTTTCGACTCGGCATTGTAGCGTTTCCGAGTTTTCCTGCCATGAAGACATGGAACATGAACTACGAGCCATCATCTTACTAGCAAGTCCATCCTCACGCATCTCCACTGCTGGGTTACCAAACCAGAGCTCAGCCATGATGTAGACTGCTAATTCTTGCATGGAAGGCTCTTCGTCTGAAATGCAACGCACGATGAAAGTCGTCGCTTGAACCTTGATGGATTGGGGAAGATCCACTTGACAAAGGTCAGCAAATAGGCGTATTGTTCGTTTGCGAACCAGTAAACCGGTGTCGTTGATTTTGGATCGGAGATGCGGAAAGATTGGCTCAATGTATTGTGGGTTCTGGAGCATGAACTTGCCCAGCAATGCTACGGCGCCGTCACGAACATGGACAGATTCGTCAAGCAGGCAGCGTTGGACTACTTGCCGAACGTGAGCCAATTGCAAAAATGATCCATCCACCTGACTAATGGAACTAATGGCACGCAATGCCTTGCTTCTATTTGCCGCTACGGGTCCTTCAGAAGCATGAATGATCTTGTCGCAGATCGTTTCGAAAGGAAGCGTAGAAGAGAAGGTCAAGACCAAATTCGCATATGTCTGTTGTATAGGGCGAGTCGACAGTGCTGGGCTGTCGCATGTCCGCTCGGGGTTGTGCAGCATTCTCTGAATGCAGTCTTCGATTTTCCCCAAGACGTTGGAGACGCCCTCCGGTCCGTTCACCTCTGATTCTTTTGTGTAGACCACTTCTTGGGAAGCTCGCTTATGAGCCCATGAGAATTCGGCAAGCCTTTGCGATTCAAGGAAACAAGTCGCACTCTTGATAGTCGCATCGGACGATTGGACACGACACAAGTACTCCAATATTCTGTCGTAAATTGATATGATACGAAGGAGATCATCAGTCTCTTTCCTTTCCACGATGGATAACACACTGTCCATGTGCGAATACGTTTCGCTGGATGCTGTGTTTATCTGCGCCTCTCGGAACTTCGTGGCTACAGCGCCCAGGAAATCGATTGCCAGTCCGCGAAGATCGACAAGACCCGAGCGATCATCTAGACATGTGCAAAATAGTCTTGATAGCTGGTTGACCAATAAAGCTGATGCGGGCCATTCAGGCAATAGCATGGTGTTGTGAAGATCGTGTGACAGCATTTCCATTACAATGTCGAATCCTTGCCCATCGATGCTCTTGGTCGTTTTATCTGCTCTCAGACGCCGCACAATATTTTCAGCGATGCATTTGGTTATCGCAAGGGGTTTATCAAGCGCACGTCGCAGCTCGTCGTAGGTGGGCGCCGCCGGTTTCAGTGGCTCAAAGCTGTCGTTCTCGAGTATCTGCTTGGGATCATCCAGAGACAAAGCATTTTCGTCAAACTGTACGTGCTTGACCCCCTGCGCAGCCATTTGAACAAGATTCAAAAGCAGTGCAGAGAGGAGATGGATTTTCTTGCTGCCGTTGTGACTCTGTCTGCTTTGCTTCAAGAGGTGTGCGTGTTTGGTTGCAAAGTCAAAAATGGTAGCAACGAAAGTCTCAAAGTCCCCATTTCTCGCACAAATATCTATGACAAGTCGGAATGCAGATATTCGTATGCCAAAAATGTTAGTTAGCCACGGTGGAGTATTGCACGCTTGTGGATCTTCATTGAAAACAAGCACTGGCAAAAGTGAAAGAACCACGGAGACTGAAACAGCATCACATGGAAGCCAATGTGTTTGACTGATCAGGATGGATGCTTTTCCCAGAATAGTTTGCAAGGAATCGACTGTACCTTGAATATAACGAGAACATTTGGACACTATTTGTGAATCTGGAGATGCTTGCTTTGCACTAAGCGGATTCCAGTGAGTCGCGAGGTGTCGTATGGTATCACTGTGAACCTCTGATGCATTGTGATGAGCGAGAAGCAACGGGATAAAAACGTTTTCCACTACCGTACGAGCCAACTGCAGACTCGGAACTGCCAGTTCGTCACAATACAAAGTGTCATCTGCATAGGGACTACGTAAGAGGGCCAATACGCAATCAGCTGCTGCAGTGCAAGATTCAATTTTCTCCAAAACTTCAGCTGCCTTTTCCAAGGATGATGTATGTCCCGCACCATCCTGCGGCTCACTTGATGACCTTTTCGGATGGCCGGAATTGTGGCGCACTTTCTTACTTTTCCCTGTTGCAACGGAGTTTGAAGCTCTTTTCTTTGAAGGCTCTGTGCGATGCGAAAGGAATGGTTCCTGATGTATTCCAAAGGAGACAGATCGGTTGGCCACTCGAACAAAACGAGCAATATCCATGGTATCCACAAGAGATCCATCGTGCGAGCTCTTGTTGTTACTACCGTTACATTGCCTATTCGAGTCCGACTGTATGCAAGCCAGTAAAAGCGACTGTATCCGTAGGAAGGCTTCGCGTCGTAGGAAAGCTTTGCCATCGATGAGAGAAAAGAACTCGCTTGAACTACTTGGAAGCGGCTTGCGGTGCTCTGTCAGGTGGACGAGGACAGACGCTTCAGGAAGAAGATCGTCTGCCTCCATGATATCCTGTATGTAGCTTTGGAGTCTTTGATGTGGCGTCTGGTTGTGACTTTTAGATGCGGACGCAGAGGGACGTGAAGTACGGTGGGAGGGACTTTGGCTTAAGCTTCGCTTGGTAGGAAGAAGAGTGATAGTATCATACTCCTCGAAGTAGTCCTCCTCCTCCTCCTCATCATCATCATCGTACACCATGTAGGGAGAAGAGACCCGAGCGACGCTCATGGTTCATGAATCATACCAGTACGAGCAGTGCGTTGTGATCATGGAACAAGGAATCAACGTCTAGGTGTTGGTTCTCGTAGTTTCGCGTCGAGGCGAACGCGTTCTTAACCGCGTATAGTCGCGTGTTTCCCTCGATCGGACTTGAATGAACCAGGAAATCTTTGCTCGGTGGCTGTGCGTTGTCACTGAGATTCACGTGTGTGGAGTACACATCGAGCTCTCCCACAACCGTTGCATAGATCGAAATAGTCGCTGCACCTTTTTTTTTGTACACCATTCTAATTCAAATTTAAGGGATACTACTTTCTTTCACTATGTTCCGCAAGGCGCAGCAGTCGGTGGCGCACCAGAGTACACTGCCAGGTGGATTTCTTGGCAATCGTGACTTACGGTAAGTCTTTTAGGAAATAGACTTTATCGACACTGACAAGTTTGGGTAGCTCTTTGCAAGACATCATCAACTCTGAGAAAGATTTTATTAAATCAAATGCTCGTAGCTCACAGGACTTTCATCGAACAGCGGAAGCGATTAAAGGTTGGGCATCCTCGGAAGGAGAAGATCTGCAGGTACGTCGATGCATAGACTGCGAGTGAAGCTTAGAACACTATCGTAGGATATTTTGGGAAAGCTTTCTTTGCTTTTCGATCACTACACTACATCGCAGACTCGCTTCAATGCGCATCTTTCTACCATTCGGCAGCATTTCAAATCGATTCGGACTCGCGAAGAGAGCCTGGCCGAGCTCCGTGCACGTAAGAGAAGCCTTGGCAATAAGATCGAAAACGTGGAGAAGAAGTTACAAAAGATGAATCCAGAAAACAAGGAACTGATGAAGACAACATCGCTGCTGAAGGAATTGAGGTCGGATATGGAGAACCTTCGTGTGGAGCTGCAGAACGAGGAAGCTGCCATCGGCGACTTCAAGCGGAGAACCGCAAAAGAGGCAATGGGGATCAAGTGTGCAGGCCTCCAGGAGCTGTCAGAAAAGATTTCTGTATGTTCGTTGAAATGCTTTTCCGTGTATCTGACAATGTCTTTCTGTACAGATCGTTGCAGAAGTAGGCAAATTGATGATCGAAGAGATCCCTCTAGAACAGACTCAGCCAGGCATGCCACGAGCAGATTACTTGGGTGCCATGAAAACCGATCAACTGCTACAGGATGCTACGAGAAGCGTTGCAGATGTTGGTTTCGTCCCAGGCAATAGTGGGATGTCTCGGCACGATCACTCATACATGCGACCGTCGGAGATGAATGATTCAGGGCAGGACTACAGCACTGATCTGGGTCAAGACCAGCTTCAATATACGGACGCCAACTATTGGACAGAGCAGCCCTCCGCAGACTACCAGCTACAGGATGTTGGCGACGACAGCCAAACAACTACGCCGATTTATGCGAAACATTCAGTCCTCAGTCGAGATCGGTCCGACTCAGGAGCCCCATCCATTCCACCTCCGCAGCCAAGCATGTCCCATGATTCCGCCACGGACGAATGGAAAAGATCGCACTCGCTAGGTGCACATGACGGCGAGACCGCTGCCTCCGTTACTCCGATTGCAGATCAATTTGCATCTCGTTCACCAGACGATCAGCAGGTCGGCGGAGTCGGGCTTCGAGTTGTGGGGAACTCCTCCAGCGACTCGCTTAACGAGGATGTTCCTGCATCCGTGGCAATACCTCCCTCCAACACGCATCCATCCGTTCCAGATTCATTCGACACAGCTCCCAGAATTTCTACACCCCCTGCACACGATCATAGCGCTCAATATGATCCTTCGCCCCCCGTTCAGCAGCCAACACAAATGCCTCCTACTCCCTCGGTAACCAACACTGCTGATGACGATGAAATTTATTTCCAAAGTGTCGGTTCCACGCGCGCCGCTCAGCAGGCACTGCGAAGGCCTTTGTCTCCTGGAATGTCTTCCCGGCAACCACAGACGTTGTCCAGCTCTCTTGGATCTCCGAATAGCTATGAGCCACAAGCGGAAGGCCGCAAGATGACCGCTGCAGCTTTTCGTAAAGGGTTTGGCCGTGCGCCATCCGCACAGCATATGGGCACCGTTAGCTCTACCAGTCTGAATCGACCCGGTAGTGCTGCAGGCGATCTCTCTGTCGGCACACACGACGAAGATGCTTCGAACACTGCGCCTCTTTCTATACGGAAGCGTGTCTCTGCCGTCCCAGGGCAGACAAATGACTCCGAAGCAGTGGACAGTCCCGCTCCACCTTACTACGATCCGCGTCAGCAGTCCATCTACGGCGGCCTTGCAGGCCACGATGGTGGCGAGGATATGTCAGCATACGGTCAGTTTGCTCCTCCCCAGCAGCCATGGGGTTCCAGACCAAACAGCCGGCCCTCCTCTGCTGGAGGATGGCGAACACCATCTAGCCACGTCGGATAGCTGTTCTCGTCTCGTCTCTTCATCTCTTCTATTCTAGCAGTCTTGATACCATTAAGAATTCATGTTTCTGTAACGTCCGTGCGCGCTGTGTGAAGTTCTCGCCCCCTTCTCTAATTTTGGACATGCCGTCGCGGAGCACCGCCGCAAGGTAGAAAGCTCTTTATTTGTCATGAGCTTGTCAAAGCATAGTCCTGCTACAACATTGGACAAACACCTCAGTGACAAACAGTTACCATGGACGCAGAGGTGGATGATATGGTAGAATCACGTTTTCAACTGGCAATCGCTTTGGTGGAAGCAAGAAATGCGGATAAGACACCCGATAGAAATGTTCGTCAAAGTGCCATCTTCGCCCCATTCCTTCAACAAATGATTTTCTCGAATGACGACACAGACCGTCTGGCAGTCTTAGGAGATACGAGTGAACGCCAGAGCAGAAGAGCGTCCACACCTGACTATTTGAAGATCGAATTGCCGTCGGATAAGAGACATGGTGATCTCTCTCATGGTACTCATTTTGCGACAGACGACGACCATGATTCAGGGTGGGGCAAACTACACCTGGCGCGTGGCGATAGCCTTGCCAGCAGGCCGAATTTTCTGAAGTCACAGAGACATTCAAGGTCACAAAGTGTGGCAAGCGACCCTACATTGGAGATAGACGGCCTTTCCGACCTTGTACAATGCATCGATTATAGTATGGACGACAGCTTGGAATCATGGAGAGGCATTGAGAAGTACCTCACTCTTGACGAAAAGGAAAAAGTGACCAGTAGACGTCTTAGTCGTAGGACAAATGCCAGTAACCGATCTTCGATACAATCAACGTCGTCTGCTTTGGTGGGAGGTCCAAGAAGACATTCCATTGAGCGATCTCGACGGATCAGTATGGCTGATCCTGTGCTTCTCGAACGTATACAGGAATACCGTAGAGGTTCTGCGCAATGTGAAGATGTGCCATCGTTGCTGCATGACAATACGCCGCGTGCATCTCGAAGTGTGTCTTCGCCTGCTGTGATTAATACCAACGAACCCGTGCAGAGCAGACAGCCATTTTTTGCTCCGCTAGATCAACGTTCCTTCACGCAAAGCAGCAAAAGTCCAATAATCTGTCCGACCAATTCTTGCGCCGATCCGCCAGATGGTAAAATGGGAATAGCTGCATTTCTACCTCGAAGTTTGGTGATCCCAGAACCTCTCTACGGTACCAAGTACGCGCCGTCACAGCGTCTGTCAGGAAAAAATCGTATGACTGAGAGCAACAAAGACACCGGTATGGTACGTCAACAAGTCCCGCAATTGGCGTTCATGACTCCAGAGGGAAAGAAAAAGCACGAGTCCCTCGTCCTAGACCTACGTGAGCAACAAAGGTTTCACCGCCGGTCGCCCGCGAAACTTCCAAATGGACTGGATCCAAGAAAAGCTACACGAACCACGGCATTGTTTCGTAATCAGCTTGTACGGGCAGATGAAGATAAAGACGGCTGGGGGTGGCAGTTCGAGCACGACACTGTAGACGATTCGCATTTGAGTAGTAATGACGTCGGCGTCAGTGACAACGAGGCCGATTTGTCTCTCGAATGCAAGAAACGTAGATGGTTCAGACTACATCGAACGAACACGATTAAGGATCGAGCGAAACGGAAGCAAGCAAGCAGAGAGCGACGACGAAAGCGTCAAGTTACCGAGTCGCACGCCATGCCATATGAAGCACTTGGTGTATTGGAACTCAGTCCTGATGAGGATCTGGATCTATCAGATTTAAGTGAAGAAGAGATGGAGAGTGGCAGTGACATAGACGATCTTCCGTATGAAGGTCGGCCTGCTGGACGACTTTACGGAACGAATTTGCTCGACGGTCTAGAGGACAGAAAACAAAAGATTAAGGCTAAGGCTCGGTTCTACGGAGAGCATCAGGCTGGAGATTGTGTCGATAATCCAAATCACCAACATGATGTTGCTGTGAACGATACACACGAACGCATGGTGTCCATCTTCGGCAAAGACACGTTGTGGGAACGTGAGATGGCGGCAAAGCAGACAGAAGAGAACACTTTGCAAGCGCAAGAGAACGCAAAAGGGCTACAGTCAGTTGCGCACAAATACAGCCAAGTGTCTTTAAAAAACGATCACATGACTGCCGACGAATCAAGGTCAACTAGTCCGCATGCGCCTACAATTCAGCTACAAATCCATTCGGCTCAGAATCCTGTTTTGGACAGGTCCAGTGTGATGGGCGATGTGCTTAGTGAGATGGATGCCGAGAGTGACAACTCGTCTTTGTCGGACCGTAACTATGAAGAACGCTGCCGAGAGGCACAGCGCATTTTGCCGAAGCTGGCAAAGGAGGAACGTGAAGATGATTCCGATAGCGAGAATATTCCCCTATCCTCTTTGCGAGCTCGGTTGAACACTACGGACGTCAAGCGCATGAACGAGAAAGATGAAGAGGAGACTCCATTGGCTCTTCTCGTGGCGAAGAAATTCCCATCGAAGAGGTGTCACACACCCATCGACGCACAGAATAAGCACGATGATGATATAATGCCTCTCGGTATCAAATATCCCAACGGTCTGCCACATTCCAAAAGGACGGGCTCCGCCAATGGCGCCGACCCAGACGACGATGAGCCTCTTGGTCGAAAATACGGACGTCGCACACTCTCTGCCAATAAAGCGCATAATGCTCCACGATCGCACGACTGTGTGTCTTTTGCTCGGACCGCGACGGAGCGTCTGGACAGAAGAAACTTGACGTATTCTTTACCTGTTCCTCCATCCCCACTAGCCCTGTCCAAGAGCCCACTCTCGATTCCACAAGCGCACTCCATCACCAGATGGGCTGCCAAGGTCCAATCAACATCTTCACATCCCACGTAGTGTATCCTCCTTGCGCATGTTTTGTTTAATTCCACGCTATTCTGTGTTTGACTACGCGTGAAGCTTAACTTCGTTCCTCCACCATACGACACGTCTCCATGTCAGTATTTGCATAGACCATCCTGTTAATTCTCATCGGTTGATCTTGACAGTCTTTCACTATTTCGCTATGGTTTCCACTCGGTAAGTACTTTCTGTGGAGAGAATCAAAGAGCACGAAATGCGGCGTGCCGATGTGTCCCCTTTTGGCCACAAGGCAAGGTGGATGACAAATGTTGCGATGTCGCGTATTTTTCATGCATGCACGCTGCAATCGAACGATGCTCCATAATCGGACGATAGTCCATCGTACGATTTGTCGCTGTTAAGGGATGCTCGCAAAAGTCCATTGAAGTCTTATTTTCTTACTTAACCATATTCCTTAGTCGACAATCGAGCACGGACACCCCCACCCGTTCACGTTCTCGCAAGAAAAGCACTGGTGCTCGAACACCTGCAACAAACGGCAGTGCTCGTACCGTTGATAGCGTCACCTCTTCTCCCGAGACACCTACACCGGCGCCTCGTAAGCGCTCTGCAGGTCGCAAGTCGCAGTTATCTAACAGCACAACATTGCACTCCGACAACTTAGACACGAAAAAGTCCGTGACGCGTAAAACATCCAACCGCTCCTTAAAAATGGACAACCCAAAGACTACGCACTACGAGTTTGGAGGTCCGTTTGGCGCCGCGGGGGTTTCTCTTGCTACGCCTTTCTTCACCTACGCGCTCTTCTTCTTCTGCAATGAGAAGGTTGGATGCTCTGTTTTTCCTCGATACCCTGAAGTGATCTTTGGACATTTGGTAAGCGGAGTCAAACAATCTTTCTTGGACGCGCATGCATGGGGTGTGTATCTGGGATGGTACGCGTTTCTCGTGGCGTGCTGGGCTCTCCTTCCAGGCGAATGGGTGAAGGGCTCCGAGCTGCGCACTGGAAAGCGCTTGGAGTACAAGACCAACGCGTTCTACACCTGGATCGCGACGGCTGTTCTTGCCACTCTGTTTATTGCGACGCAAGGTGCTCATGCATTCGCGGAGCTAATCTACGATCATTGGGTCGGCCTCGTGACAGCTTCGATAGTCGTCTCGATCGTACAATCTGTGTACGTATATGTGGAAAGTTTCAAGCCGAACAAGTTGTTGGCGAAAGGTGGAAACTCCGGGAACCACGTCTTCGATTGGTTTATCGGACGCGAACTCAATCCGCGAATTGGTCATTTCGACATCAAAACTTTCAATGAGCTCCGTCCAGGCATTATTCTCTGGTTCCTTTTGGATCTCAGTTGTGCTTGCCATCAGTATGTGAGACTTCATGGCCGTATCACAGACAGCATGCTGCTCGTCTTCGGGTTTCACTCGTGGTACATTGTGGATGCCTTGTTCAATGAGAGTGCAATCTTCACACAGATGGATATCACAACAGATGGGTTCGGGTTCATGCTTGCCATTGGCGATTTGACATGGGTTCCGTTTGTTTACAGCTTACAAGCTCGCTACCTTGCCTTTACACCAGTTGACTTAGGCTTCCTACTCTCTGGGGCAATTCTAGCGATCAATCTCACCGGTTATTACATCTTCCGGACAGCGAATGGCGAAAAAGACGACTTCCGTAAAGGAAACAATCCCAAGGGCTTGCAGTTTATTACAACCTCTACGGGCCGGAAACTACTCACCAGTGGATGGTGGGGGCGCAGTCGTCACCCAAATTACTTTGGCGACTGGATTATGGCACTTTCCTGGAGTCTTCCTACCAAGTTCGTCACACCCATCACATACTTCTACTTGTTCTTCTTTATCACCTTGCTTGTGCATCGCCAGCGTCGTGACGACGCAGCTTGCGCGGAGAAATATGGCAAAGACTGGACAAGGTACAAAAAGCTGGTTCCCTTCCGCATCATCCCCGGTATCTACTAAGTGGCTCGATTTGCTCCATTTGCCATCTGTAACAACAAGTGTGTCTGATACTCTTGCGCTTCCATACCCGATACTCTTACTCTTCGCCTGTCAAAAGTATATGCTTGAATTGCTTTCGTTGTGAACCTGCATTATGTGAGAGCAACCTTTTTTGATATTAGGGTGCTTTGTTTATATGTAAGAATGCATTGCGTCGTAAAATACAATTGACATCATATATGTGGAGCGAGAAACAAAGAGAGCTATGAGCCCGATTTAAATTCGTCCACCACACGCTGAAGGTCCAGTCGAGTAAGGGCAATATGTACCTTACTGGTATCGTGATGAGCATCACCGGAGGACTGCCCATCGCCCATGGGAGAGCCAATGAAAATCAATCCGTGACTAGTGAATTCGACAAGGAGACTCTTCAGGGCATCCGGCGTCATGGCCAAGAAGTTGTTCCGAGCCACGAGTTCCAATTCGGAGAATGTAGTGGTAGCAGATGTTGCGTCCGGCTGCAACAGAAGTCGACCAGCCAAGAGCAGAAACAAACCCCGAGCTTTGAATGTCACGCTCTGAAGAATGTGAATGGCGGCTCGATCCGTGAGATTTTTGAAGCTGGAGTGGCTGTTTGTCGCATTATGCGCGTCTTTGCCTACATTATAGGCCAGCACGCCCACATCGCTGCCCCCTCCAAGCGAGCGAACATCTAGCACAGAGGGAAGGCCTATTTGTTTACCAATCCCCGCTCCACGTTCTTCCAGCACTTCATCCAACATCGGCACGTATGTTGTCGCATCCACCCAGAGCCATGGCAAGTCTATGAGAGAGCTTCCCAGCACGCCAGAGCTTATATGATTAGTATCCGCACAAAGAAGGATGCGAGGTGCTTTAGTAAGCTTTGCCAATAAGCGTAGAGCGCGTTCTTGGTAAAGGGACGGTGACTGAATGCTGTGGATTAGCAGCAAAAAGTGAGCTGGCGTTGGTATGAAAAACTCGCCCTCTGAATTTCTTGCCGACAACAATCTCACCAGATGGTCTACACGTGCCTCAAGAGGTGTTGCGAAACGTAACCGCTGCACTCGGCTCACATCTGAAGAAGGAATGACGGCGCATGCTCGCTCAAGTTCGACGACGATGTCTTCTATCCGCCCTCCTGCCTCCCCTCGAACGACGATCGCAGCACATCGGCCGTTATTGGCCATCTTGCGTACGAATCGCTGCAAGAGTGCCCGCTTCGAGCCTACACCATAGAACATCAGAGGTCGCCCAGTCGCAGACATAAGCCCATGCCACTGTTCAAATGCCGCATCAAAGCATCGGAACGGCACACACGGAGGACTTTTTTCCACTGTATCATCTGCAGTATCGCACTGTTCTGCTATGCGCTCGATCATGGATGCCACGGATCGAGTAGAAATGTTAGGAAGCTCTTGGCTGATCATGCGGTCGGAAGTTTGATTCCTTGCCAGTCGCTTGGATAGAGAGGCATGATTCACAAAGTATGCATCAGACGATGTCGGTTGCACGAGTGATGCTCCCAAAGAGACGCCATAATTACGCAGGTCATCCTTGCGGCCAGCCTGGAGAGTGGATTGCGCGGACTGATGGTCCCGCGCTGCCTTGTGCTTCAGAGGCGATGATTGATGCTCATTCGTATATGGTGAACCTGGCGTCTTTTTCGAAGGTGTAGACGTATGACTTTTTGGTTGTTTTCTCCTCTTGGAAGGTGTGGATGCACTTGTAGAGGGTGGACTAGAAGCCATACGATTCCTTCTTGGACCCAACCCGCTCCATGCTTCACTAGCATGGGTAGCCGCCTTTCTTTTCACTTGTTTGTCTTTGTGTGGCGTGAGGTCCACGCGCAAACCTTCCTGATCACTGAACACTTCTTCATCTTCTAGCGACGAGAGGCTTGACTCCGAGTATGACTCCTCTTCGCTGACCGCATCCTTTGCGTCCATCGAAGTCATCGATGATCATATGCAGTCCCAATGTTCTGGAGACAACCAGCTACGCAGGTCGTTAGCGCGTTATCAGAGGGTCGTGCGCTGAGGGTGTTCGCAGTCTTCTTCCTCCACACTCCTCATGGTCCCTTGCCTTGCCAGGCCCAAGTCTCTTGCTTCTTTTCTGAACAACCACGTTCGATACTCCTCGCGCACCATGTCTTTCTCGCCACCTTACTCGTACATCAAGGCCGACGACTTTGCTGCATTATGGAAAAGCCACCAGACAAACCGTGTGGCTGTTGTGGATGTTCGCGACGATGATTTCGAAGGTGGCCATATCAAGGGCTGCATACACGTGCCAAGCACTGTATTCCAGGATAAAGTCGAAGATCTTGTCACCGGTCCTCTGAAGAGTGGTACGTAGAAAGCACACAAGCACCGCAGTATATTCATATTCTCTTTTCCAGCCGCACAAGTCGTATTTCACTGTTCTCTATCGCAAGCGAGGTAGGTACTAAAACAACTTAACTTACCCTCCTGACAACAGCACAGGGGACCCAAAGCGGCACGGATATATCGCGAAACAAGAGATCAGGCTATCGCTGATGGCAAGATCCCTGAAGCAAAACAGACCGTCTCGGTGCTTCGCGATGGCTTTTCCGAGTTCGGCTCCAGATACAAGGTATGCGCATCCAGCCATACGTTTTGCCATTCACTCAACTCTTTCAGAATGATGCTTCACTTGTTGAAGACTACGACGAAGAGTCGTGGAAGTATAGATGATGGATCTTTTCTGTGTACACATTTTAATGGACTTCATGCATGCATTGCAATGACAGGAAATGTGTCTGAAATGTAAGGAAAGCTCGACTACTCATCGTCGACGAGCTTGTCACCAGTATCGCGTGTCCCTTTGTTCTCTTGTTTCTTGATGTCATCTGCTTTCTGTGTCGCATCTGCTTCCTCGGAAGCCTTCTTGAGAGTTCCTTGTGCGCGGCGACCGTAGAATTCCTTGAGGATCTTGGGGTTGACACGGGTCAGCATCTCCTTGGGGAGCATCCGCATCAACGACCAAGCGATGTCCAGTGAATCGAAAATGCTTCGGTTTTCATAAGCACCTTGAGAAATGAATCGCTTCTCGAATGCCTCTAGGAATTCGAGACTTAACTTGTCCTCCGCGCTCAATGCATCTTCACCCACAACAGCCTGTAGAGAACGGTTGAGCTATTTCATCGAATGTCAATCAGCCTCTTTCTCACCTTCATACTTGCCGAATCACGTCCCGTAGCGTACAACTATAAACCGTGTGAGATGCTTCCTTCATGAAGTGACAAAGACGTACTGCATAGAGCGAATTCGATACGTCGCCATGATCTTTTCTTGTCATTCCCTCACCAATAGCGCTCTTCATGAGCCTGTCGAGATTTCGTCAGACCCCTAATAAACACTGATGATCAAACCTACCGGCTAAGCGAACCCAATACCTGGATAGGAGGATATACTTGACGCTGATACAATTGACGATCAACGTAAATTTGGCCTTCAGTGATGTATCCAGTAAGGTCAGGGATCGGGTGCGTCATGTCATCGTTTGGCATAGTCAAGATAGGTATTTGAGTGATGGAACCGTTACGCCCCTGTACACGACCGGCTCGTTCGTAGATTGTAGACAAATCTGTGTACCTGAAAAGACATGTCAGATGTTGATTCCTCTCCCATGTTGAACGTACATGTAACCTGGGTACCCTCGACGACCAGGAACTTCTTCACGAGCGGCCGACACTTCACGAAGAGCGTCGGCATAGGAGGTCATATCCGTCAGGACGACCAAAACATGCTTCTCCAGTTGATAAGCGAAGTATTCAGCAGTGGTAAGAGCTAGACGAGGAGTAATGATGCGCTCGATTGTCGGATCATTTGCCAAGTTGAGGAACAGAGTGACTCTGTCGAGACTGCCGTTTTCCTCAAAGTCTTGTCTGAAGAAACGAGCAGTCTCCATGTTAACACCCATAGCAGCAAACACAATACTGAAGTTGTCTTCATGGTCATCGTGTATGCCCTTGCTGGGTTTGGCACCTTTCCCTCCGGCAGCATCTGGCTTCTTGACCAAACCTGCTTGACGACAAATTTGTGCAGCGATTTCGTTGTGAGGAAGACCAGCAGCACTAAAGATGGGAATCTTCTGGCCTCGGGCAATACTGTTCATAGTATCGATTGTGCTGATACCTGTCTGGATCATTTCCTCGGGATAGACGCGAGCATATGGATTGATAGGAGAGCCTGCAAGGTTGTCTGTGAGCAATGTACATCATTTGATGCTATGAGACGTACCGTTGATGTCTAGATAATCTTCTGCAAATACTTTGGGGCCCTTGTCTATGGGATTACCAGATCCATTGAAAATACGTCCCAGCATATCTTCACTAACAGGTAGTTTCATACTGGCCCCAGAAAATTCAACGTGCGTATCTTTCACATCAATACCCGGTGTTCCCTCGAACACTTGTACAATTGCCTTCTGACCAGAGACCTCCAGTACTTGGCCTCCACGTCGAGACCCATCAGGTAGTGTAAGAGATACAATCTCATTGTACGACGGGAACTTCACGTTGTCCAACACAACCAAAGGACCATTGATAGCCGACACTGTTCGATAGTCAAGGCGCGGTTCGACATTGTAATTCTGCACTGCAGCCTTTGAGTTGAGCTCAAAAAGCTCACGGTCGCTTAGGCGAGCCTCGGACATGACACGATAGCAAGAGACAGAGGGGAGTGTGGTGGAGTCCTACTAACTAGATCGAGACCCAATGTGTTATCTCCCCCTAAGCCGCGCGCATGCACACACCACATAGATAGTCCCTCGGCCGACGCTAGGAAGGAGAGCACGGACCCGATCGAGGTGGATCCTCTTCTATCTCTCTTAGTCCTTTGCGGAGATTCTGTTTGTGGAACAAGGCCACCGATCGTATGTGTGACCTTCCCACAAGGCAAGGATCAAGCTCTACACACCGAGGGGGCAACAGAAGGTAGCACTCTTCAACGCGTGCTCAAGCTTCAGCCATTATGTCTAGATCCGATCGAAGGCGCTCGTCATCTAGGCAAAGGCCTGGGGCGTCGTTTTCCTCACTGACGAAGCCTATTCTCACTTCGCAACCTGTCCTTCTATGGACTCACGAACCTCCAAATTTCAGCAAAGAAGAGCTGGTGCTCAACCCAGAGCTGATTGCAGCCTTTGGAGGCGTGAGCGAAGGGTCTGAACTCCTCGAAGTTCGCTTGCCGGAAACATCTGGCCGAACACACACCACAAAATCTAGGGGAGAGAAATATGGCAGTAAGAATGATAATCGTGTTTATCGAGGCTTCTCTCGTAGAAGCTTTGTTTTTCGCGCAAGTCAAGCAGTCAGCGACATGGAATGTATTGAGCGAAGCTCGTCGACGCTTCAGCTGAGCATCAGCAGAAACATTGCTGCGGCTTTCGGGTTGCACAACCGCAGTGAAGTGATGCTGAGCAAAGTACCTCTTATAAATCATACCATCTCGCACTTAGAGCTCTACTTTCGAGACCAATATTTAGGTCGGGCCGACCAATGGCGCATTGTCAGCCTCTTAGAAGACTCTTGCGTCTATGTTGGACAACGTATTACACTCTCTGGATGCGTCAAGGCAACTATTGGCAGGATCTTCATCAACGAAAAGAAAGTCATGTCTGGCTATGTTGGGCCACATACTCGTGCCATTTTCCGGTCCGAATCCGCAAAGTATAACGTATTTATTCAAATGGCCTCCGAAATGTGGGAATTTGACGAGGACGGCGAGATATACTACGAGAAAGCGCTTTCTGGCTTGCTTCCTGAACTTATACGGCGGTGGCAGAAGGCAAATACTACTCATGTTATCAGTGTCGTTCTGTTCGCTCGCGTTTTTTATAATGAAAGCGAGATTCACATGCTGCAAGAAGTTGCCTTACCTCTGCGGCGAGAAGAGGACGGAAAAAACCGTTGGTATATCGACTACTACAAGGTCATCGTCGACCTAGAGTCGGATTGCGACTGGCCAAGCGTTCTCACTTATCTTAAAGAAGAATTTTTCCGCTTTCGACACGATGTCTTGTTGCTTCGCAGACCAGTCTCTGGTCCTGCTGGAGCTCCTTGGCAAGAAGAGTTACATGCTGATTTGCTTCGAAAAGACCGTGCACTCCTTGCAGGAAAGCTCTCTGCATCTCACGAGGGTAATATTTTGGAGGCTGTAAACCTTGCACTCAACCCTTTTGATGAGCACTTTATCGACCGTGATCTCAACCGTACGGGTCTTGACCTTCTGGTCATCTCAGCCGGTACTGGTCATTTTGATGTTGACAAACGACTTTTGCGCTTAACCACAGAGAGGCTTATTGACAGTGGAATAGGCTTCGATCTGGTAAGTTTGTCAAAGATGCCGTTACACTCTGTACCGCTCTTTCATTTTCAAAGTCAAGTTCCTGCACCTGATATCCAGGGGACTGCAAACGTATCAGGTTCAGGGAAAAAGCGCTCTAAGGCAGCTGCGAGTGCTAGACCTATACCCTCAGGACCACAAAGTGCTCCGCCAGACCCCCTTTACTTTGATGTGAAGCATGCATCACTTGGTACATCTGCGGGGACATATGCAAATCTTTGCGCTACAGGACTGGCTGATTTTTACAGCATCCCTCACTGGGTCGATTGTTCGTTTTACAATCTGCAACAAGATAAACCTTTCCGTGCAGATCGTTTCATTCCGCGCTGCAAAATGACCGAGATACAGATGTTAGGTTTAATGGAAAACGAGATTAGTGATATTACCATCCCATATATTGACTACGTCAAAATCCCTGGCGTTGTCGCTACGGGACAAAGTGCGAGTCAACTTAGCCAAAATGCTGCTTTTTCGCCAGATGGAAGTGGAAGGCTCAACAAACCAGCTTTTCTCTTTACTGAGAGCTTCGGTGACATCTCTGGACTGTCACCCCATACCCAAAGACGAATTCTTCGCGAGCAGTTTGATAAAGAGTCTTTCCGTGATCTCGAGCATGTTCCCTGCGTATTTCGACCTTGGTTGATACATGGATCAACCGACAAAAGCTTGCCTCAACTGCTCTCGTCTTCCCCACCAGCTATTCGAGGTACATATCAAACGCAGAAGATGGGGGGCGGTGCAGACACAAACCTGCGGTCATCAAGAGATATGTCCAAAGTCCAGCACGGACAGAAACTTGCTTATTCTCCAACAAACTCCCTGAGAACGCCGAGATTCGCTCGGACTCGCGAGGGTGTGATCCCATCGCCTTCATTAGAGTCACACATGGAGCATCCTTCTCCTGATGACGGAATCCGCCAGGATACTCGATCTGGACCACACGGTTCATCCGATCCAACAGATGATACGACTCAAAACTCGCAAAAAGGCAATATGCGTTTAGGCTCACGCACAAGCTCAATATACAGCATTAACACTCTTAACCGGGGTGTTCGTCCATTAGAACCTATGGGAAAAGCAAAGGCACTGGTTGCTGCATCTGATATTAACTTTGATTTCGAGAGGAAGGAGGGTGCACAAGAAGCTGCCTCAGATAGCCTTGCTCATCCGAGTGCGACAGCGCTTACTCAGCAGAAATCTACTACTCCTGCCTCGAAAGCGAAGGTAGGATATTCGTGGTTATTGTCAACGCTGCGCGGAAGCAATGCGAGTTCAGCATCCCCCGTCAAAATGGAAAAAGAAGAGAATTTGAACCAGTCATCTCCTTTGCAGGCCTCATTAAAGATCCAAGCTCTGCTCAAGTCTCAAGTCTTGCGAACAAATCAGCAATCTAAGGGTCATTCGAAGAGTGAAGATGAGGTTGAAGCTAAGGGTTCCGAGACCCATGAAAAGTCAGTTCCGGGTCCCATCCTCATTCCCTCACAAGGAACAAATGAAGGCGAACAGGAACAGTCAAGCCCAAATGATGCAGTACCCGGTGGCGTTGATAGTTCGTTACAAAAGCTACTAGAGGAAGAAGATGCAAAAGTTCGTTATATTGCACAAGCACAAGTAGAAAAGCAGACGCTTGTCAACCCCTGTAACCCCAAGAAAAGTCTTCAGCCAACATCGGCATCCCAGCTCATGCGTTGGCAGCATGCCTTCCCTCGACGTCTCAATCAACATGTCGTTAAATGGCGAAGTATGACGACGCCAGCTTGCTTGCCTTTGACCACCGTATATCTACCAAGCGAATCCGACTTGAAGAGCCAGTGGCAAGAATATCCATACCAAATGAGTATCTCTTCCGACATGATGAGCTTTCTGGTAAAACGGGCGAATTCTACTCACCCTGCATTGGCTGTCATGCGTGAAATGGCCTCACAGCGCCTTGCACAGGGCTTCCAATTCATTGTTCCTGTTTCTTCGTCGAAGTCTAGGCAGAAGTTTGTCCACGTCCTTCCCGAAGGAGAACCTCAACGCTTCCGTCTTCAAGAACCGTGGGAGCTTTTCCAACCAGGAAGCTTGGCCTCTGGTAATCCTATTTTTCTTAGCATGACGAACCAAATTCACCGCATTCTTTATGACCGGACATCCAGTTGTATCAATGTAAAACGCTACGTTCGAAAGACAGACTACGACACTACATCATTCCAGTATGATTGCTGTATTTGGCCCCGAAATCTCTCAGGTTACCAAACCATTGGTGCTCGATTTTCCTATCCAGACAATACAGGGTATAATTGGACGTATCTAGATGCCTTGATTGCCGGACACAATGAAGATGAGGAATTCAACGAGTCAACACGGTACTGGCGAACACGCTTTGTTGTAGTTCCAAGTGAAGGAAGCCCACCGGTGATCCGTGGTCCTAGTGGAGAGAAGCTGAGCGATGAAGAGATTAGACTCATGGGCATGGACAAACTTGCTGACTTGTTCGGCCGTGCACGATGGCGCCCACGGAATTCAAAGTCAAGGCAAGGGGACGCACGCTCTATGCCGACCCATAACGCTCCATTGCGCTTTATCCCAACCTCTTTGGACCCTGCTATGAGTCTTCGGGACATTGCATTTATGAAACAGGTAGAAAGCGCGCGAGAGGAGGACTCTGTTGAACAAGAACTACGAAAGCAGCGAAGAGGAAAGACTAACATCACGCACACCACTCGGCTCAGCGAGACCAGTCGAGTTGATTTGGTGAATCTGATGTATGAGAGTGCAGACTTGAAGATAAACGATCGACTATGGAATCGCACCTTGTATCGCGAAAGCTTCTCGGGTACAGACTTTGTTACGTGGCTTTGCCACGAATTTGTTGACGTCAACTCAAGAGCGATGGCCACAGAGTGGGGAGAACGTTTACTCAAGGATGGGGTGCTGCGTCATGTACATGATTACCACGGATTTTTGGACGGTCATTATTTTGTAAGTTCTCTTTGTACTTGTAGGCTCCAGAAGTTGACAGGTCATCAGTACCGAATATCCCCATCTTATGCCCCTGAGAAAGAATACCCGGACAAAGAAGGAGCAGAAAAAAGCTGGTTTGCTCATAAGTCTGAAAGCGATGACAAGACACCTCAAGACAACGAAAAAGCGAGCTCTTCCCACAAGACGCGACAGCGCGTGCTAATGAGCCGTAGCATGATTATCGATGTCGATGCGGGACGGCGGAGCGATCGTGCCGAGGTCGCATTGCTCCATCACGATTTAGCACACAATCCTACCAATGGATTTAATTTCCAAATCCAATGGCTCGGTACTACGGCTCGGTTCATAGAAGATCTTGTGCAAAGCTGGACAAGGGCAGTAGAAAGATATGGTCTACGACTCATCGAAGCACCGATCAACCAGATCAAAGATGTTTCCAAACACAATCCTTTCCAAGCACCTTTGCCAATCAGCCTTGCTTTACATCCTCCTCCTTCCAACGTATACAGAAACTTACTTCCCGCTCATGTGTCGTCCTTGCAATTCTTCGAATATGTCCTTCTGCGACGTTTTGGCTTCATCTTGGACCAAGAGGCTTCCGACATGTATCTCAACATTTCCAAGGATGTGATCATTGAGTACAAGAGTCGGCCCAACCAGTTTGACTACAGTCAATTCGTGCATCGATCTGGTGTGGCATTTGTTCAAGTACTGCCAAACAACGAGGGATTCTTATGGTTGGACAACAGATTATACAATTCCCATACTCATGGAAGTACACCATCATCACATCCTGGTGTACAATCTGCAACCTCTCCAATCATTACGGGAAATGTAGGAAGCTTCACTGCAGACAACTCATCAAACACTTTCCCATCAGCAGATGCCGTTCGACGAGAATTTATGGAATTCTGCTCCGATATTGATCGTCTAGAGGTATTCTATCGGAAAGAACTAGAGCGTTTACAGATGCAAGCGGAAGTGGAGAATTCAAATGAGAGTGGTCATGGCTCTCCCCATGATGCCGCCTCTCTCAAAGATTGACTTCCACAAGAGAATCAAGAAGGCCCTGATTCAGTGTGAAAGCCATGCTAGCCTCTTGGGCTAGCTCTTTCGACGTTGACTCGGTGACGGTGAGATTATCAAGGGCCGCGCGCAAAGACTCTTTCAGTGTTGTTGGGTGCTGGAAAGAATAGAAAGCAAAACCTTGCGCGTCATCGACAGGGAATAATCTGGACAGACGTTTAGCCATATGTTGTCCTCCAGATAAGTCTCCCATGTAGCGTACATAGATATGAGCTGCAATGAAGGGGACTGAGCTTGTATTAGTAGAAATGTTTGTAGAAATAGGATCATCACTGGCGGTTCCGCGGAACATCTTGGACGCCGAAGTCACTAGCCAGGAGAAGGTGTATGATGTATCTGTACGTGGAGCTGGCTTTTGTTCGATGGATATGGGGCTGGATTGTCTTGTTGGAGAGCCAGTAGGAGTAAGGGACACTCCTTCATCATAGTGGAAGTAAGAAGGAGCATCAGGTATAGGTCGTCCAGAAAATTGTTCATCAAATTTAGATATACGCTGCATGTATGGCCACACAGCAGCAACTTGTCGATCCTTGAGGAGGGAGATATGTTCGGAAGTGAGACTGCCTCTCCCGGATGATCTCCCGTCAAAACGGTCCAGAGTCGCGAAACAGTTTCGTAGGACATCATTGATCATTGTCCTCTCCCACTGTAGAGCATGTTGCGACTCCTGACTGATATCCAAAAAAAGAGCGAACTCTGATGCAGATGCGTCTCTCGTACCACTTAGCTCGTCCATATGAGCCTGGATATCCTGCATAAGGGCACTAGTGCGTCCTAGCTTGTGCACAAGATCCGGATCTAGGAGACAGTCTGGATCAGCCTTCAACATACTTGATTCCAACGGTCTGAGGGGAGAATGTGAGCAGCAAACAAAGCGTCAAGATTGAATCTTACACATAGATGCAAGCCAACATAATGAGAAATCGAATGTAGTCTAGCCGCTCAAGCGTTGATGATGCTCCAGATGATCCCATGAGAGCTGCAACACCAGGGGATTTTTCTATCGCACGATGAGCAGACCAAGTCTCTTCTTTCATTTGTGCGGTCAAAGTCTTTCTTTGGCTGGCGTGCACAGATTTGTGCGCCTTAGAAAGGTCTACACCTATCGTATTGAAGCGTGCAAAGGGACAAGACATGTTGGACGTGATGGAGGGCGGTGAAGGAAAGGTGTTGCTTTTTCCCCAATATCTATGGTATGTCTATGCCAGGAAATGGCGTGCAAACATTGTTATCATGTTGATATCAGATCGCATGTTGCCTTGCGATGGAATTTGAGCAAAAGGGGCGCAGAACGCGCGATCGCAACTTGATCAAACAGATCAGACTCTCTATACGCCATTGAAAAAAGTACGCGTCTTTATAAAATTCAGGACCCTGAACAAAAGTGCACAAGCCACCAAGCGCATCGTGTGGAGGTAGGCATGCTCGATTTGGCGTTGAGACGCTCCTATGAGCACATCTCTATCACCAATGATGACAGAGCAGAAGAACACAACAAGTGTAGGATTGTACATCCTAACGAGGCTTGAGCAGCTTGGAGCACTCTCAATTCAAGGTGTTCCAGGTGATTACAATATGGGCTTCCTTGACCTTATTGAAGACCACCACACGTTGCGATGGGTAGGAAATTGCAATGAGTTGAACGCTGCGTATTCTTCCGATGGTTATGCTCGTACACCAAGTATCCAAAACTCCAGATCTAAAAGAAGAGTAGGTGCAGTCGTCACCACCTTTGGGGTCGGTGAATTGAGTGCACTGAATGGCATTGCTGGCTCCTTCTCCGAGAGACTGCCTGTTGTCCACATAGTGGGCGTACCTTCCACTTCAGCACAAGTAAGTTTCACTATGCTCAAACATATCTGGATACCTATTCACGTAGTACACTCAGAACAAGCATGCATTACTTCACCACACGTTAGGAGACGGACGCTTTGATACATTTCAAGAAATGTCCAGAAAAATCTCCGTCGGTGTCGCCATACTGGAGCAACATGCAAAGGACCCGGAGGGGATTATTCGAAGCATCGATGGTGTACTCGCACATATGTTTCGCGAAGCCAGACCTGTTTACATCTCTCTGCCCACTGATTTGGTCAACTATCCAGTCTCATCCACCCCGCTCCAAAAACCTCTAGACACCTCTCATCCTCTAAATGACAAAGATGCACAGGAGAGCTGCTTGGAGGCGATCACGGCCAAAGTAGATCAGGCGAAAGATCCTATAATAATTGTTGATGCTTGTGCAATTCGGCATGATGTGCTCACAGAAGTACATAACCTTATTGATGCCAGCGGCTTGTCGGTTTTTGTCACACCTATGGGGAAAAGTGCTGTGGACGAGGGACATCCTCAATTTGGAGGCGTGAGTAATCTAGCCTCGACGAAATTTCTCTGAATAAAACTCTGTTTAGATATACATCGGTAGCAACACTGTCGAGCCCATTAAAGAGAGGGTAGAGTCATCGGACCTTCTTATACGAGTGGGAAGTCTCCTCAGTGACTTCAATGTAGGTAACACACTCGTCAACCATTTAACGAAGCTCACTCCGTACCGTAGACTGCTAATTTTACATACCGTACCCCAACGAGTTCCACAATCGATCTGCACAGCGATCGTGTTAGTGTGGGATTCGCCACGTTTGAGGGTGTGCGTATGAAACAGATATTTCCGAAACTGATTGAGGCGCTCGAACCTTCAAAGACAAAACGTCTGGCACTCACAAAAGCGAAACTTCCTCTCATTGAGAATAGGGTGCCGTCGTTTGAAGAAGAAAAAGAGTGTGGGGGAGGCGAAGATCCCCTCGCTATCACACAAGCATGGCTATGGCCTAGGATGGGTCACTTTTTGAAAAAGGACGACCAGATCCTTGCTGAAACGGGAACGAGCTCTTTCGGATCACTCTCCATACGACTTCCATCTTCCAGGATCCCCTGCTTTCACAGTCAAGTCCTCTGGGGGAGTATTGGCTGGTCCCTTCCTGCATGTCTAGGTGTCTCATTAGCCAATAGAGAGAACCAGACTGCTGGACGTGTAATACTGTTCATTGGTGATGGCAGCTTCCAGCTCACCGCGCAGGAAGTATCCACGATGGTTCGTGAAGGGCTTGCGCCTATCATATTCGTCCTTGCCAACGATGGGTATGAAATTGAGCGACAGGTGCGTAAAATTCAGATACTTGAGATCATTTGCTCATTTTTCGTTTAAGATACATGGTCCAGCACGGCGCTACAATAATACAGCACGGTGGAATCTGAAGCATTTCCTTGACACATTTGATGATGTCAACCGGGCGCAGGACATTGAGATTGGCGGGAATCCATCTCAATCTAAGGAGGCAAGCAAAAGCCACTCTCACAATCCTAAGCCTAGCCGTATTCGTTTTGATTCTGTCCAGACAAAGGATGCCTTAGATCAACTACTCGATGATTCATCATTCATACAGACACAAGATACACTTCGTCTGGTAGAAATAAAAATGGTTCGTGGTGACGCACCAAAGGCACTTCTGGGACAGGCAGCTGCGACACAACAGTCCAATAGCTATTAGAGCATCAACACGTAATGAGGTCAGTATTATTGTATAATGATTAGTCTGTATATATTCTGTACATTGTCAATGATCTGCATATAGCGTGTATTATGAATATGCGTAGAGGATGTCGTCACGGTTCCATCGATAATTTTCTTTTAGCCTCTCGTAGGCGCTCCGGACTAGAGAGAAGAGTTGCCAGAACAAAGTCGGCGAATGAATTGTCAGTCCAGTAGCTAGCGTGTGACCAGAGAAATTCCATGTATTGATTTGACAAGAATGATGCGGAGGCTGGAATCACGAAATCTACGCATCCTAATTCGCAAAGTGCATCCATTCTTCGCCGAGCGCGATCAAGAGCAATCTCCGAATTCTGTTCGGATGAGGGGGTACTTTCGCTTGCTTGATATTCTTTTGAACCCTTTTGCTTCACTTCCCCATTATCTTCCTTTTCCTCGTTTTCTATTTTGGTGCTCGTGTTCTTCGCCTCCGCTTTTCCCTTCCAGTCTCTCCATTTACGTCCCAAAGAGTCCGTAGGTTTAAACCCCTTCTTATCTCTGTGACTCTCATTACTTTCCGGAAACAGACTCTCAGCATCGTCTGGAATGTCTGTACCATCAGGTGCATCCACATCGTTGGCACTGTTCCGATTGGTCCATGTACTGAACAGTCCTGCGGGTGGTGCGCTGGCTGGTGCTTGAGTATCCGGTAGAGTCCTTAGGATACTTTTCACAGTCCGACTCAAGGACACTGACTTTAAATCCTTGGCCAACACAGCATCGACGGTAGAATTGAGTCGGGTTCCTATCGGATCACTGGCAGAAAAGATATTGAAGATTCGATCGACGGCAAAACAGCCCCATCTCCCAGCCCTGTCCAGTGCCTCGTCAATTGGGCTATCTTTAGTCAATTCGCGACCCTTGCGAGCTATCAATTGAGCCTTGTTGATCCACATAAACAAGGCAACGGGCGATCCGACGAAGTAGAGATTGTGGACATCGTAATTTAACTCGCTGCTTGAAGGTGAAAGATGTCTCTGAGGTTGTGCAACCGTAGGCTGCCGTGATAAACTATCGACAACCATTTTAGTGACAATCAGTTGACTTTTCCAAACTCACATATCAGCTGCAAGTGCAGCTCCTAGACTGTGTGCAATCAGATTGACTCGGCCGCCATTCTCGAGAAATTTTGGATTCCTCTGCTGAAAGAGACCAAAAATCCTATTGTTCTCCTTGATGACTCGCTTCAGAATTTCGTCACGATGCTGACTAAGATACATAGGAATATCGAAGAGTATTCCACTAATAAGTTGTTTGATTACCGGGATAGTATCACTGAAAATATCGTCGATAGTGAATCGATTGTCAAGATGTTCAGCAGGATCAGCCCCCTCTTCGTGCGCAGCAGGCTCAAAATCTTCTAGAGTAGCTCGCCACATCACTGGCAGTAGCTGTATTCGACGGTCTTTTCCTAAATCGGAAAAACCTTTTCCGCCTACATCAGCTGGTGCAGGCAGCCCCATGCGGGTGTGAATCAGAGCTCGTAGTGAGGAAACCGCAAGCGTAAAGTCGAATGATTTCCATTCTTCCGCAATTTTTTGCCCGATGCCATGCCACACGAGGATCAGTTCCACCGGTTTCTCATCACGCTGGATTTCTTCCGCATACTCGGCGTCTTCCCTTTGCATGTAGGTCATGTTCTCGTGCTCATGCGCATCCTCCTTTTGTGTAATATCGTTCTGAGTACTATTTTGTTGCATTTCAATATCGGCCTCTTGAACACGTTCTTGAGCTTCCTTGAACGCGTCTCGAACATCCTCTTGCGCTTTCTCAGACAAGTTCGGAGAAGCTGAAGTCGGTGCACTACTCCATGGCCCAAATTTGGCCATCCACGAACGAACGAAGTCACCTGATTTTTTCTCGTTGGTTCCCTCTGTTTCCTTATTTGATTGATTCTCTGAAGTGGTATGCTGGGAAGATTCCCCTTTTGGCGTTCTACAATCATCGCTTCCATCATCAGCATCTTTACTTCTCCCCTCTACAGAGTGTTTCTGTTGGTGCGAATGGTTCTTTGCTGGAGCCTTGGCTTTCGGAGATGATTTACCAGCAGCCTCTCGTGTCTTCAAAAGACTTTGGGCGTTGTCAAAACCTCGTGCAACTAATGTGCCACCGCCATGAGCGCCTGACCAGGCTGTCCAAATGGTTTTTGTGATCCTTGAAGGTACGTCGTCAGCGTAAATCCGAGCTAAATGTGGACCTAGAAAGATGACATATGACCCTTTCAGAGTGTGTAAGGGTGCCTTCAGCTTGTCTTCTGCATCTGAGCCGATAGACACCGAAGATCGAAGCTCGTCTCTGTATGAGGGAAGCCATGGTTGAATTGAATCGTAGAGCTCCTCCAGCTCTTGCGCCGTAGCCTCACTACAAGGAACGATCTTGCCCGAGTCAAAAAACCAAGTGCCACGAGAGACATTTGCTGGTTTTGATTTCCAGAAAACAGAGATCAATTTCCTCGTGCGAAGATCCACATCATATAGCCGATCTTCTAACACAGGAACCCGGAATTTTGCTGTAGCCGCATCGACGGTAGCTTCCAGGGAGTTTGGACCTGATTCTTGATCATTATTTCCACTAGGATCGCCGAGATCGTCTTTATGCTGTTGCCAAGCTGCCTCCAGCGCCCTACTATCTTTTGGTCCAAACGCAAGCCATGACTTAGCACTTTCTTGGGCGTGCAACCATCGATATATGAGCGTAGGTTTTTCTTGCGTTAAAGAGGGAGCACTGGCCTGACGCAGAAATGCACGCCTTTTGGTGTCTACTTGGCTCGACTCCAGAGGGATGGTGTTCTGACTGGGACTAGAAGTCATTGGAGTCCTTCCGTTACTCGTTCGAGACAACTTTGAGTTTTGGTTGAAGAATCTGTGATGCTCCTTTTAGTGGAGAAAGACGCTAGAAATACGATGCATTTGTGAATGCTGCAACGCAGTGGGTGCTGCACGTCATTGGATGGTGGGCTTGGCAATTTAGCGCGAGCGTGCATGCATGCGAATCTAGACTCCTAGCGGAACTTCCGTATCAGCAGTTAACTAAGGACGGAAACAGAACGTCGACCTTTGAGCTAATTTTACATTTCATCCTTTCCTCCATGAGATGAGGAGCGCAAACAAGAACAGTCATCAATATGTGGACAAGAAGGCAAATGAAACAAGTCTAATTACCAGTGCTTCAGTATATGAGAGATTGAGCTCCGGCTCAATCCCCAAGGCTGGCCCATCTAAGCTCATGCCGCGGGCCCCTTCTTTATATGGCACTCCTGCTCTAGCGCAGAGCGAGGATGTGAACACCCATGGATCGTCGACATATGATTACGATATTGAGTCCAATCTTCGGAAGCAGCAGGCCAGAAGGCGGCGCGGTAATTCCAATGGGTCCATCTCAACAACGGCATCTGTGCTGTCGAATACGCCTTCCGTCGTCAGCCACTACGCTCAAGGAGAGTTTGTCCAGAGTTCGGCATATTCGCTGCGTGAAGATAACACGAAGGCGTACGATGCAAAAGATCCTCAATACAGTCGATCGCGTACGTCTAGTATTCAAAGCTCCGCATCTATACGATCGCTTCTAGACGGGAGGCCATCAGCGCCAACTTTGACAGACACCCTAGAGCAACTTATTGCCAATTCCACAAGCTATCGTGCAGTAAACCCTCAGCCCCACATAAATCGTAGAGGAGTCCCTACAAGTGCATCTGTGCGCAATTTGACATCATTCACTCCCACTCTCCATCGTCAAATGGCTTCTGGTATTCTCTATAATGATGCGGATAGTAAGAGGAGGACAACGAGCCTTTTCTCGTTTGGCGGAGCACAAAGAGCTCCCACAAAGGCCACCCACATGGCACAAGCTACACTGGGAAAAGCAGATCAATCCGTCACTGCCAGGGGTCATTCGACATCCGTAAAGCAAAGCGAAATCATGGGAAGTGTTCATGGCCTACGTCATGTGTTAGCAAAAGATGCCGCACTGAGTAAGAAGACAAGTAGTTATCTTCCGCAACCCAAGTCAGACACACTTTCAACAAGCTTAAGTGCAAAGAAGAAAGGCAAGCGAAGGGCAGCTGATGCTTTGCCTCCCTTATCCCCAGTGCCTTCGATTAGGAGCAACCAAAGATCCTTCGAGAATGTCGACCCTACATCGCCAACGTCGACTACTGCTGCAGGGTCTCATACACACTCTTTGGCAGGCAGTCGTGCCAGCAGTAGTGTGAATCTGCACGCTCTCACGCATGGAGAAGCGGGATCTTGTGGTAGTCAATCACCTAAAAGGAGACTTGGCCTGCGTGTGTCATTACCTCTTCAGGAAACATTGCCCAAATTAGACAAGGAGCTTGCGCGTGTGGAGGATCAAAGCGGGCTTCGAACTTCCTCACGCTGCGATCTGTGTCACAAATCTGTTGTCAATGCACCACTGACTCGCTCTGGTAAAGTATACTGCGGACGTGCTTGCCGCATGGAAAGTAGAGAGAACAGACAAATCACTTCACCTCCCATGGTCACATCAGAGCATTAGATATTTCTTTCCTTCTCTTCATATCAATTGTATCTAAGCATTCTTTTGTGGAAATTTCATTGTATAAACTATTTGTGAGGGTATACTGCATGAATTTGGACTGTCGGAGGGTAATTAGGATTGAAGTGAGGCATTTCATCTCGTTGGCTAAAATTTACGAAGAGACACGATCACCACCAGTACTGAGGTCTTGCAAAGCAACCTCTTCTTGCTGTTCCCGTGTACCCTGCGTCATCGCCATGGATGGCCAACTTGCTTCGTGTCCTATTGGCGAGACAGAATTGGTATGCTTGCCATGCCTTATTCGGGACGACATGGAGTTTGCCGAAGTATCGCGGTGCATCTTCTGTTCGTGGCGCGCCAGAATAGCGCTTTCCGCTTCAGGAGAGTGCGCTGCATCGCTGTACAGAGACGTTTCTGAAGCCCGCGAAGTCTGTTTCTGGCGCCGTTTGAGACGATCCTTGATTGTGCGCACATATTCTTCCTCCAGCACCTCAGCTTTGAGAGCTCGCTGCATACTCACGGATCTCGTAGAGGTGTTTCGTGCTTCTTTGGCTTGATCTGTTTCAGAGCCCGCAGATCGAATGGATGAAGCAGCGACACTAGACTCACGTCTTGTTCGCATTCGTATCTGCATGGGAGAAGTATGATAATGTCCTTCATCCACATCATCCGGCGCAGCTAAGCTCATTTCTTGCCGTCCTTCTGAACTCGAGCGGCTCCATTTTCGGCTTGTTGATCGGCTCATCAGCGAGGATCGTCGTTTGGGCAATGTATCTCGTTTAGCAGAGCGTAAATTGCTCAATCCGAGAGGGGCCAGCGTCCCATCTTCCTCCGTCCCAGTGATAGACTGCTCTTCGTCCAGCGCTTTTCGATAGTCGTTCAGGAGATGGCGTGGAACAGATGCAGCAGGATCCACAGATTCGTCCATTTCATCTGCCTCCTCTAGTCGTTGCGCAAGGGCGCCATGAATTTCAATATGTTCTTGTCCACTGAACGACCTATCACGGCTTACTTCAGCGTCTCCCCCTTCGCCACCAGAATCGTGGTGTATCTCGCTTGAATGCTCCCCTTCCTCATCATCTTTGTCCTCATCCCATTCGCCCACAAAACCATTTCCTCCTTGAGAACTAACTAGAGCAGGTCCATGCCACTCTATAGTGTCACAAAGATCAATGGCATATTCTGGAAACCGGGGCAACCACAGGAAAGGATCTAGCTCAGCACTGTAAAAGGGATTGTTGTAGCGTGCACAGTTGTTTGGCGTGTCGTCCCAGCGAACAGGCGCATGCGGTTTGATCAGGATCTGCTTCTCTTCCTCTTCATCGTTGGTATCTTGCATGGAATTTGCGTCGGATTTCTGATCGTCGTGCGATCTCAAACCAGCAATCCTGCTGGGCAAGTATTTGTCATCATGAGAGGGTGCAACATCAACCTCCTGCAACGCCTCATGCTCCGTAAGAGCCATGAGAGATGGTTTGTGCTCGGGATCTGATTCCGAGACATCCGACCCTGCAGATCTTGACCGTCTTGGCTTGGAATGTGACAACGACCGACGCTTTGCAACCCGTTTTTTGCGCATGTCCTCAGCTTCTTGCCTTCTCCGTTCTCCAAGTAATGTTTCATATTCTCCGTCTCCCAGTGAAGAAGCACTGCCATCATCGCTTGCGTTGATAGGAGCATGGTTTGTGATGGTATCAAAAGCAGACATGTAAGGTGCATCACCCGAATGCTTGACTCCATGTTCTCGAATGATCCGATCACTTGCCGTTCGAACAGGTGTTTCTTTGTCTAGTTCACCATCAAACATTTGTTTTACATCCTTGGCTGTGGACCCAGCTAGATGATCGGAGGAACCTCTACCACGTGGAACTTGATCATCACTACTAGGGAAGACTGATGTGCTGTCAGTCGACTTTTGCATATTGTATGATTGCGCCATAGGGTCACTCGTTGCCGTGGCATGGAAAACGTCCATACCTTTCCCTGCAGTCTTCTTCACTACTGCGACAGGTGCGTTGGCTACCGCTTGCGTGACAGACTTAGCATTCACATGACTACCTCGAGCATGAGCTGTAGCAAAATAACTTGGTCGATCGTTTCCGTTGGCATTGAAACTATCATGAACCCTATTCCACCAGGATATGAAGAAAGAGGTGTCTTTTGGTGGTGGTACGGAAATTGGGAAGCGCCCATTTGCTCTAGCATCAAAAGGTTTGCCTGTACCCAAGATTAAGCTATCTTTGGTAGTCTCGTGATGAGAAGAGGAAATATTCTGAGATTCTATACCACAGTAAGCATTAGCCTCATCGTCCTCGACCGCTCGACACTGTGATTTCCAAAGCTTTGTCCCCAACACTTTCGCGGCGACAGTGATAGGTATGAGCGTCGCAGTCATACCTATATAGACCGGTGCTTGCTCGGTGACGCTGAAAAACACGAGAATCACCACTTGGGTCACAATTAGGCCGTCCAATGTGAATCGCAAGATCCGCGTAAAGTAGACAACTCCTTCCTTCTCATTGAAGCGACGGAAATATTGGTATGCAAAGTTCTTCTTGAACACAGTAAGTGCCACAAATATATAGACCAATGCAAAAGGGATGACGAGAGGGTTCAGTAGTGCGAAGAGGAACACGATCGATATGATTAAGATGTGGAACGGCAGCCAGTAGTACCTGTTAAAGTTTCGAGGGAGCGTCTTGATGGCTCTTGCTCGCGGACTGTTCGCATTTCGCGCGCCAAAATGTTGCAAGATGGGAACGATAAAACCAAGCAGCTCGAATCCCGTGTGTAATCCCATGCCTAAGATGAAATACGAAATATAGAACGGAGCTGCTTTCGGAAAGGAGTAAGCAATGGCGTTAAGGAGTGAACTGCGCGAACCCGGACTTCCTATCTGAAATACGACACTTTCGACAACCGTCGACCCAATACAAAAGAATATCACGACGTTACATATTACGAACTTCCAATAACGGCAAAGGCATTGGTCGTAAAGCGCACTAAAGGTGAAGAAACCTTGCGCCCGCTTACTGATTTGGAAGATCATTTCTGGAACGGCCATGGTGAGGAGTGAGACAATAATTGTTGGGAGTGTCACCGAGACGAAATCTTTAAATCGAGGATTCGCCGAGAAGAACTTTTGCAAAGGGATGAGTTTGCTCTGAAGACTGTCGACGGAGAATAAACCAGTTGCAATCAAATTGGCAGGCACCACCCAGAGAATGGTGAACAACCAGAAGAAGCTATTGACACCTAGCCCTCGAACAATGTCGCCCGTAAAGCTTGTCCGCATTAAACGTTCCCAATCTAAATCTTTTACCTCCGGTGCAAGACGTACTTTCACCACGATCTGTGACTTGAGCTCTCGCCATACCATGCGCGCCTGTCTGGGGTCACGAAATGTAACAAATGCTGTAGATGTCGCCTCATAGCTAGATGGTGGCCGGGCGCGCATCTCAGTAACGAGGGCTGTAAGGAGATTCAACTTGGTCAAAAGGTAATCTATCGTGGGAACCTTTTGCCCGCGAAAGAGAGATGAGAGGCGTGTGACAGGCTGAAAGGGATCGAGGTGTTCGCGAGGAACGCTAGACAAAGCTTCCCATACAGTTCTATTACCATCTTCGTTTTCTATGTATGCCGTATCCTTGCGAATAAACTGTTCTAGGTGCGTTACCAGACCGTCCAGGCGCTCGCGATTGGCATTGCGGATAGCGGCCGCGTTTTTCTCAACATCTGTCCCTTTGTTGACATGCACAAACTTCTTGACTTGTGTCCACCGAAGGAGATGGTGGTCATTTTCCTCAGAAGATGTGACCATGTCTGCCTCTGGTCTTGACGAATGGACTTTTTTTGCGTGCCGTGCTACCTTCTGCAGCACAGCACGAGCTAATTTTATATGAGCTGTCTCTAACTGTTCCAGAACCTCTTGACGTCGACTCAGCATGGCGGACAGCTCGTTCATTTTGCGCACCAAGACAACAGTCTGGACTGGACTGCGTAAAAAGCGATTTGGATCCGTGTCCGGTTCTGGCCCTGTGCGTTTGTCCGGAGATGAAAGCTTGTCGGGGTTTGGGTTTGGTGAAGACAAATTTTGCGTCTCTTGATCTGACAAATTTACTCCTTGATGTTCATCAGCCACACTTGAAATGTCACTGGCATCATCAGGACGGAGAAACTCCTCAAAGTATCGTCTAATGCTGGCCTCGCCACGCATTGAAGGTGGCAAATTGGTTACGAGCAACGTTCTTTGACGCCAACCGTCATTGCTGTCCCCTTTATGTGAGGCATGAGCTCCTCCTTCGTCCTTCGTTTCAGGATTCTCTGAGAGCATCTTGTTCTCACGTTCATGTCTCTTTTGCTTCCTGATCTCTGATATAAGCCGCTTTCGTATTTTTAGACTACCTTTGCCAATCCAAGAAACAGCACAAAACCACGTTATTGTTATATACCATAAAAGACACAGGTGTATCCAAAGAAGTTTGCGGCCTTGTTCATTGGGTATGTGCTTGCAATGGGCATACGTACTCGATTCCACAGACGTTTTTCCATCTTCCGTAGGACATTTGCCAGATGGGTCACCAACAGTCGGGTTGGTAGAATTTGCGTCAGAACCGCAACAATCTACTGTGAGAGTCACAAGATAGGACAAGGATGCCCTTGACATGTCGGTTAGCTGCACTTGATCTGCCGATTTGTCAATGGTAATTTTGGAATAGTAGAAGTGGATGGTCAAGAGCAGCGGTGCAGTTGTGAGGGTCTGCAACAACATCCAATAAAAGCAAGCTCGAAGAAAGCGGACATAAACGACAGTATCCATTCCTGTATGCGTGGCATAAAACCAATCAGAGAATTTGAGAGACTGCCATGCCCAGCCAAGAGGCCAACGTGACATTGGTGGTGATGGTGTTGTTGCGTGGAACTGCCTAGCCGTGTACAGATGGCCCATCTCCCAATCTTCGCAAGTTAGAATTTCTCTTCTTCCAAGCCGGGTTTTGCCTTTGTCTCCTCTTACCCCGCCTGCGCCACCTTTCCTGAGATACACATCTTTCTTCCAGAATGGTGACATCTTCACCTTAGGTAATCGACGTAGTTGGCGAAGGGTTTCAAACCCAATCAAAGCCACGGATCCCACTACCCCGAAGATGGCAACTGTTGTTGTTAATCCAGAAAACTTGGTATTTGTGTTTCGTGAAGGGTAGTCTGCCATATTGCTTGATAATTTCTGTACGTGAGCATCGAAGTATACTGTGCAGGCTGGAGGGGAAGGTGTGTGCAAAGGATCTTCACTTTGGATCCAAGCTCTGTAGAGCGGTGATCTTTATCCTCGTTTGAGGCGTTGGAAACGATTAGGCGTGTCAGAGGCGCGCCTCAGGCATAAAGATCAAGGGAAGGCAGCGTTGAGGGCGGTGCTTGTCGTGATCTAAAATACATCCAGCAACAGTGACAGCAGCCAGCCCTCGTAGTTAGATGGAGGAATACGAATTTAAGGAGCAATCCGCATTATAACGCGAGCTCACTCCACAATTCAACACTTGATGTGGTACGCTAATCACAGAAAATCATACGCCGAGGAAAGAGCAGTATAACAAATGCAGCGCGCGAACCTTTGTCATTTAGTCTCGTGTCGTAAGTCTAGACCCTGACGCACGGCAACTACTGCTTGAAGCGTATTGCTCTTCGAATGACGTATCCTCTTCGCAGAGAAACTTCCTCCGCGTGTAAGTGAAGAGGATGCACAAGCGGTCAGAATCGCATATACTGTGTATGGAGGAGATTCATGACCACTTGTTAGATTATTATTTGTATAGGCGTGGAGTATGAATGGTTATATCATTACAAGCACTGAGCTTCGAGCTACTGTCCACTCAAGCAGTTGTTTCCATTCTAGATGCAGCGGCTAATAATAATCATACTTGCACCACCGAGGGCAAAATAGCACGCAGAAAGCGTGTATGCAAAGTGGACGCGTGCCATGTTTTGATTGAGAAAAGGCAATAGGCCCCTTAAGCGTTTGGGAGCTAAAGTGCGCGCGAAAGAACATTACGCTCCCGTTGAATGGGAGGTGTAATTAGGATTTGTTCTCACCTTGACAATCATCTGCCTCTTCAGTCCCGGACTTTCGTGGAGCCGACCGTGCCTCAAAGAGCCACCAAGCCATCGGTGGCGCTGACTTTCATAGGCAACAAAACTGTCCGGCTTGCAATTACACGATCAAGCCCTGGCGATTTCTGCGCTCTTCCTTCGAACATTGCCCTGTCGACTAAGAGCCACCTCTATTCTCCCAAATACTGTTCTCTGCTGGTATTTTCATAAGAATCAAGCAGACATCGCTCATTAACCAAATACTTGACAAGTCTACTCCCGTTCTCTGTGCAACTGGTGACAGATCGATATAGGACTTGGAACTCCATCATGTCGAACCCAATCACATCGGTCCCTGAACCTGAACAAGCTTCTGCCTCAGGGTCAGTAAATAAGGACAGCCCTCTGGCAAGTGTTATTACCCAAGTTTCTCCGTCTGGCACTCGTTCTAAAGGACCTGCTCGGCCTACAAAAGTAGTCAAGACATCCGAGAAAAAGAAGAAGCAGAGTACTCCAGATAACAATGGGGATGCAGCCAGCTTCGAAAAGGCTCAAAAAAGCTCATCAAATACCCAGCAGGAAGTATCACTTCAAGTAAACAAGAAAGCGGATGATATCACGCCAGAAGGAGGCAACGATCGTGGGGAAGAATCCTCGCACACGCAGAAACCATCATCAACACTTATTGGAACCACTACGAGCAAAGGGAGCGCCCTCACTCCATCTGAATCCGCAGAAGGTACTGGTCTTACAAAAGACAAGCCCAGTGATGCCGCTTCTACGCCTACGGAGCCTGATCCTCTCGTCAATTCCGCTGGGACCGAACAAGGGAAAATACTAAAAAAGACCCAGGACAAGGCTACTACCTCTGAGCGGGTAAACACCAGCAGAAAGAATGCTAAAGGAGAAAATTTATCTCTTTCTGGGAGCAAGACAGCCGGCGCACCATCTGATTACTCACGAAATAGTGCTGAACGAGGAGAGAAGAAAAAGAAACCTCGTAAACGTCATCTTACACGTCGGATCGTTGCTGCACTGACTTGTTCAGCATTGGGCGGGTCCGCGCTCATGTCGGAAGAGGAGTTAAATGAGAAAAATGCTACCAAGCAAGAGAATAAGCGACAAAAGGCGAAGAAGAGAGCCTCGTCGAAGAACGAGAATTCGAGTACGAGAGGATCTCTACCGTCTTCCCGACGAACCTCCACAGAGAAGTTGGGAACAGTGAGCGGTGGAACGCGCCTACCGCGTGATGAGACAGGTGATGTGATGAGCGGGGCTGTGGTGCCGCCCGGCAGCAGCTTTGTTGTTCAGGAGGGCGAATCTCGAAAGGGTGGATCCGCATCAACATCACAAAAAGATGTCGAAGAAGATGTAGAGGAGGGTGAGGGTGACGACTGGACTGGTGAGGATCAACTGGAGGACGATGAAGAGCAAACGGAAGAACAACGATTGATCATGCAAGGAGGAGCTGGGATCCCGAGAGATGAGAATGGTGATCCTCACCCACTTCTAGAGCCGATCATCCCGCAAGACGATGGCCGCAAATGCCTTGTTCTTGATTTGGATGAGACATTGGTGCACAGTAGTTTCAAAATGATCAGTAACGCAGACTTCATTGTTCCAGTCGAGATCGAAGGCTCTGTACACAACGTGTATGTGATCAAAAGGCCGGGTGTGGACGAATTCATGCGGCGTATGGGTGAAATCTACGAAGTGGTGGTCTTTACTGCATCCCTCTCCAAGTATGCGGATCCAGTTTTGGACATCCTGGACATTCATCACGTTGTTCGGCACCGCCTTTTCCGTGAGAGCTGCTACAATCACAGAGGAAATTATGTCAAAGACTTGAGCCAGCTCGGTCGTGAAATCGAAACGTCGATCATCATTGACAATTCACCCGCAAGCTACATCTTCCACCCCAATAATGCTGTTCCAATCTCCAGCTGGTTCAACGACCCCCATGATACAGAATTGACAGACCTTTGTCCTTTCCTCGCGGAGCTTGCTGAGGTTGATGATGTCCGTGCAGTACTCGATGGGGGCCTGTGAGGCTACTGTTTATTTTCGGAAATTGTTGCAATCATCTACAAGACTGTTGAACATTCACATTGTGCAATCTTGCACTATCCTCATTCGATACCCATACATTGTCAGCGATTATGGACTTTCTATATACCTCGCACAAGTATCCATTGCATCTTTTGATCTATTCTTGCATCTCAAGCATCAATCTTGTCCCATCCACATTTATCAATGTTACATTCGTTTTCTTGTTTGTTTAGGGGCTCGCACGCGTGAATAGCGTATTTAATGTAGTGTTGATCTTCAGGGAAAAACAACTTGCTGGATAGTTATTCGTACATGTCGCAAGAGAGCACGCCTAGGAGGCCAAGCAGCCAAGGTGCGCGGCTCTGGTCGGCAGTACGTTCCTCTGTAAGGGTGGCTTCGAGCTATTCAAGAAATAGCTTTCAAAGCAGTGGCTTTGTATTGCAAGAAGGACGGATTGATGACGAGGGTATTGCAGGGGACGAGAGCAGTTTTGTTACCGGCGATGCTATCACAAATGCTTCTCCTTCGCCCGATAGTCATCGAAGACGAGGAATTTATGTCGACCAGTGGTCTGCACTGGGCAACATACTGGCCCAGGATGCTCAGAACACCACCGGACGCTCAGGGTCAGCAAGCGAGAATACAGAAGCTATCATACATGATACTTTAAACACTCACCATAGCCCTTCTTCTTTCATTTCCCGGTGCGAAGACTTTCCTGGACAGCCTTCTCATACAATCAGCCATGAGCCTGAAAGTATGTTAGACCCTGACCCAGAAAATATTCCAAGGCAAGAGGACCCTTTGGCTTATAGTAATGGGGAAGGGCTCCAGCTTCTCAACCAAGACGACGATACCCACTACATCTCACCTCCTCTAGTTGATCACAGTGGCTTCTTGCGATGGAAAAGTTTGTTTGTGGCCTGGCAGCCTTCCCTATTCAACAAGACGGTGTTCAAGTGTGTTGTGGCTTACTTTATTGCATCCCTCTTCACATATTCGCCATATTTGTCAAATTCTCTGGTCAGGCTGCTACCCAACCGGGACCTAGACAAAGAAGTCCCCATATCGAACATGCATTTTGTGGCAACAGTAGCGACGTACTTCCACCCAGGCCGTTCTGTAGGCAGTATGATTGAGGCAAATGTCTACGCTACAATCGGGTTCTTCTACTCAATCGTGTTAGCGCTCGCATCCATGGGAGCTGCTGTATTTCTGCACGATCGTCAAGCGGCCACCCTAAGCAATGTTGTTAGTGTCGTTGTATTTGTAGGATTTGGAATGGCTTTTATCGGCTACGGTAAAGTAAAGGTTGGCCGCCCTACATTTAACACGGCATGTTCCCTTGTTGGTGTCTTAGTATTCACTGTTATTGTGAAAGAAGGCTCTTCGCACCTTGGGCGATTTTCTACTGACAAGATCTGGCAAGTTACCTTGGTAGTAGCAGCAGGTGTTTTGACCTCAAATCTTGTTTGTTTTCTGTTATGGCCACAGAGTGCTTGCACCAGCCTTCAATATGATATTCAGAGAAACCTATACAGTTTTTCCACGCTGCTCAAGGCTCTGACGAAGACATTTCTCCTCGATGACGTTCATGAATTTAATATACAATCCGACCGGCTAAAGATCGCAATCGATAATCATCATTCGTCTTTCGTGTCCCTCAAAAAAAACCTTGGCGAAGCTAAATTAGAATCCCCTTTTGATAGAAGAATCAGAGGTAGGGTGTCTAGCTATGTAACTGTAGTAGACAGTCTCAACGTCCTTGCTCAGCACCTTGGTGGGCTCCGAACCAGTTGCAATCTGCAGCATGAAATCATCGTATCCCAGCGAAATCGTGCGCACAACGAGGCGGCTCGATCCTCCTCATCATTTATTAAGAATGACTCGCCGTCGTGGCAATATTTTGACCCGAGTGAAACAGCTTTCGGACAGTATCTAGAGTCGGTTGGCCCACATATGCGCAGTCTAGTGGTAAGCATGCTGTCTCTAGTAGGAGATGGGATCACTGATGAGACATTCTAGTTCACTTGTTCTCGTACGCTAAAATGTCTAACTACTGCATTCGAAGCCACTCTTTCAGACATGTGCTCTACTTCCGGATACAAAAAAGATGTTCAGAGTGTGGAGACATTTGACATCCTCGCTAAAGATGTGTCAACTGCTTTGGCACGTTTTGAACATGAGCAAACTGTAGCAATTAAAAAGTACGTCGGTGCCGATTTGAGCTCAACGAAATCTTAAATTTGCCCTTCTTAGATTCTATACGATTTTTCCTGGGGACTCTGCAGCCGTCGAAGAGTATGCTGCGGATAGCGACTCTAAGCTGGATGAAGACGTCTTCCTCATCTTCTATTTTACTTTTTTGTTGGAGGAGTTTGCAAAGGAGCTAGGGAAACTTGTTGTCGCCATGGAAGTGATACGGCAAGACGAGAGCCGTCTCCAGGAAACATATCTTCTTCCCCTTGGTAAGCGTTTATGGGCCGCTGTATTCGATTCAAGATATATTCGCCGAGACCGCTGGGGGCGTCCTACGGCGAAGGACGCATACTTGCAGACCATTACTCAGCTATTCATCCCCCCATCCTCGTCCTTTCACATTCCTTCTGCAGCTCGTCACCAACCCAACACCTCGCAAACACCGATGATCCAAACAAAGCGAGCACGCTTCAACCGATTCATCTGGCAGATTGGACAAAAATTGCGATCAGCTGAGACAAAGTTTGCAATCAAAACAGGTCTAGGATGTGCAGTGCTAGCATCTCCTGCCTTTCTCCATCCTTTCAGGAGTACTTTTACTTACTACCAAGGTCAGTGGGCCCTCATTAGCTTCCTCGTTGTGCTCAGTCCTACGGTCGGACAAAGTAATCAAATGAGCGTTCATCGAATTTTGGGCACAATCGTCGGTGCAATAGTCGCCGTTGCTGGGTACACACTATTCCCGGATGATAATGTTGGATTGCCGAGTAAGTTACATGTGTGAAAACGAAGAAAGCTTTATCTTATTGACGTGCTCTGAAGTCTTCGGCGCCGCATTCTCGGTTCCTTGCTTCCGCTATATTATAGGGATGCCCCAGTATGCTTCTACGGGGCGTTTTGTGTTGCTGGCTTTCAATTTAACTGCTTGTAAGTGAAACCCCCTGACTTAAGTCCCTCGCTCTAAGAACTTCTAGTGTATTCTTACAACCTTCGTAAGGTCGGCGTAGAAGTGGAAGAGATTGCTTGGAAGCGAATTGTCGCTGTCGTAGTAGGTGTTGTCTGGGCGACGCTTCTCAATCATCTCGTCTGGCCTTCTGAGGCTCGCCGTGAGTTTTCGCTGGGATCCTCCGACCTCCTATTCAAGCTAGCGTTTTTATACCAAAAACTTGTGCTTTCGTACTCCTCCAAACGAGATACACCAATCGTAACCGATGCTTCAGATTGCAATGTTCATCTGGAGGAGCAGCCACTACTTGGTTCTGTGCGGCCAAAGCAACTGAGCGAGATCCAGTCAATGTGCGTTCATGTTGGCACATGGCCCTATCTCTAACTCTTCTTTCACGTAGAGAGCTTACTTTACAAGTCCATCTAATCAAATTGGAGGGGCTCTTGGTGCAGACCAAGCATGAACCTAGACTAAAAGGCCCTTTTCCTGTGGAACCCTACAAAAGATTTTTGTCATCGTGTCAGCACATTCTTGATCTGCTACACACCATGAACCAAGGTACGTATTACACTCTATTGAAGGAAGTTCGTCACTAAAACTTAGTTTTAGTTACCTCTTGCGTTGATTGGGAGACAGAAGTGCGACGAGACTTCATCTTACCGATTGATGCAGGAGGCCAACGTCGTCGTATGGTGGGCAATGTTGGGCTGTTCTTCTGGCTGTTGGGGTCAGCCTTCCATCTGAAGACTCCTTTGCCACCATTTCTGCCACCTGCTGAGGAAGCGCGCCTTGATGTGCTTAAAACGATACGGCAACTACCTGTGGTCAGGAAACGTGCTATGCGAGGGTCGAGAGAGGTGAGTATAACATGCTGATAAGATTATTGCTTATATGAGACGCAGTATCTTCTATACTTCGCGTACGCCTTAAGTATGAAAGATCTCATCGCCCACCTCCAAGAAATTGGATTGATAGCGCAAGAGCTCTTCGGAACTGTCGGAGGCAGCCTTGATTCATGGGAAGAACAATTTGTTCCTGTGTCGGCAGACAATGCAAGGGATACGTAGCATTCATATTTACCAAACATGATGATATGTAAAGTACTGTACTCGGGTCTTCTGTCTGGATGCGCAAAGAATTACTCGAAATGCATTCAAGCTCATGAAATGAACACCATGTCGTTGCAGAATGGAGCAGTATGCCGTCCTTTTAACATTTACATTTCTGATGAACTTTACATGTTCGCATTCCTCTTTTACGAAGTTATTGGAAATTTCAGCTTTTGCTTTGCACGTTTGGTCCTGTTAGTTCCAACTTTTCATTTGACTGTCCTTTGGTAGCTCTCCGATTGCGTAAAGCAGCATCATGGAGGGGACTTAGAACATTGTCGGAAGAATGTATTCGTGTGACGCCACGCCTCAGTGGACTGTCCTCAAGCGATTCCACCCCCTTCAGACCCAGAGAAGAAGATGAACATGCGTGAATCGATGAGACATTCCTAAGCCATTGTGGAATTTCTGGTATGGCGATAACAATATCTGATAGATCTAACTGCAAGCAACTGTTAGCATTTGTGATGGTGATAATTTTCTTTTCATACCAGGGATCGTAATTCTATCACCTCTTCTCTTAGCTTGAGTGCTACTTGATGCACTTCTGCAGCCCAACTTTCCATTTCATACATGCGTTCCCGAAGGAAATGGTTCTCTTCAGACTTTGGATGTAAAAACGTAGAGGGTTGATGGAAATCATCAGGATTGCTAGAGTGCATTGTCAATGCCCTTTTCCGATTCGACTGGTACTTGACAGAAGCAAGAAGTGTATCTTTTGGCTTTGGCGTTGTCTGCGAACGGTGATAAAATTCTCTGGTGGGATCATCATGCGGCCTGCCTTGCGATATATGCAAATGTCTATCTTCTTCCAAGTCTTTCGCACTGCCAACTTGCTTTTGACGAAGAGGGGAGCTACGATTTGCCTCTAAAGGACGATTTGCCTCTGAACATCCAAACGTGGAACCAAATGCAGACATCTGAGCCGTATTCAATTCGGCGGCAAGAATCTCAGATTCTGTGTTCAGATGGTGAGAAAGCTTTCTCCTTTCCTCGTTGAGAGTTTCTAGCCGTTGCAGTAGGTCCAACGTAACTTTTTCTTGTCCTTCTTCTGCCTCACGAAAAGCCTTTTCTGCTCTGGAACGGATTTGTCTAGATACTCCAGATGCGCCACAGGATCTTGAACAAGAAATGTATTTGTCATTCTGGGACGGGAGCGAGTTGAAGATTCCGAAAGGCATTTCTCTTGTATGCTACGGGCAGTATAGGGTGGGGAGGAATCCTGCATGTGCCCATATATTCAAATCAGACGAGAGATGAAGTCGAAAGCTGATGTGGCAAGAAAGAAAGGCACTCATACACATTTCCCTTATGCTTAGATTGTGTGTCTCGGAGGTTGACATACGTTGTTGTCAAATGAGGACCGCAAATTGCTTTGGCTCGAGAATGCCATGTCCAACCCGCGTTCTCCTACGAGCGCACGCAGAAAAGCGTGGGGTACTCCAGAGCAATTGTCGCGAGACTAGACTCATGCATTGTATTACGATTTGGCAGTCACACCGCGGCTGCTGTGATGACTGGATAACTACACTCTCTAGAAATGTCATGTAAAATATGCGTGAATTGACGAATGAGAGACGAATGATCAATCTAATCCAGATCTGAGAGTGGTTGATGCGCAGGCGCCTTTGTCCAGCGTTTGAGCCGGGAAACTACACCCTATGAAAGTCGTTCGATGTTTCAAGACAGACTAGCTTCCTTTGTTCGTGTACCCTGTCCGCGCATGCACGATGCAGATGGCGGGTCAAAAAAACTTGCAGTAGTCCCAATCAGGACGGCTAGGCGTAACCCTCTGAAACTGAGGGTTCATGTCACCATCCCAATCACTACATTTGCCTATACCAGTACATTCTCTCGACTCATATCTAGCGCCTCATTCACATTTACTCCGCCAAGGCTCCGTCATCGCTTGATCTTCAAGTCAATTAGTGTTTCCTCGTATCACTTGGCAATTCTTGTCTCTGTAGTAAAGGCGTCCGTGGCGTGCCCTTCATTGAGGCAAGAAAACAACATTTAATTAGTACACTGCACACCCTCTAACAAGACTCTGCACATCCTCCGTCAGCGCTCTCCGATCAATTACTTTCGTTTGCACATCTCAAACTTGACATTTCTCGATAAAATTTGGTCTCAAATTCTCTTCCAGACCTGCTTTAGGGATCTTATTGAGCGCCAGCATAATAAACCATATCCTTTTCACAGACTCTCTAATAATCCTGCTCATTTTTGTTTTGAGGTCTTTCCTTCCATCGGCCAACTGTATTTTGTGGCACTGCTCTTTGCATATCAGCGCCACTTCGACAACCACGCCGCACGCCGCATAACGTCTTTCGATTTTCTTCTCCTCAAATCTTGTTAATTAGATTTTTCTTGATCTTATGGGCTCCTTCGCTCCCCACTTCTTGGATATCTACACGGAATGAATGGGGAAAGCTATACTCAACGTGGCGCAGAGCCTACGTTCAATTCTATGACGGATCAAGAGGATTTGCAGTCGATTGCGCATCCTCGCGCTCATCACCAAGCGTCAAGTGAAAGTGAATCTAATGCAGAGAACGCTCAAGCTTCCTCATCCCAGTGTTCCTCCTTCTTCTCTAACACATCTTCCACAAGTCCTTCTGCAATGCCGCATGCAACCAGTGTTCCTTCCTCAGCGTCGACATCTGCGGTCATAATTCGATCGCCTACCTTGAAGAACCCCTGCGACACGATTGGATCAAATCTCTTGGCGTCCGAATTCGCTTCTAGAGTCTCATCAGCACCAACATTGGACGTTCAGCCTGTAGACGTTCAGCATTTGTGTGTATCATACGGGAAGAAAGACCATAATAGCCATTCGCAAAAAACATCACTTTCGCCCTCGTCAAACCCCATCTCGGCCACCCATACATTTCATCTCCAACCACCTCCGGCATCGAAGCGCAAAGCAAGCGCTTTCGCGTTTTGTCCGGAAAAGTCAGGCGCCTACTCTGTCCCACAGAAAAGGGATGACGGGTGCTACACTCCAGAACGGCAATGGGTCCTTGACGATCGGTATGATAAGAGACCAGCAGGAAAGTCGGGTGCATTTTCGGCATCATGCTATACGAATACTTCTAAAGCAATTGATCAATCAGCACAGAATGTACAGCTCACCCGCCGATCGATCAAGGTACGTCGATCGCGGAGCCTACCAAATCTCAAAGCAAAACAAACTATGGATTTGAATTCTCGTTCATCACACCATCTGATTCCTCCACCGCGACTCTCCTCCAATCGCGAACTTAGGCAAGGCGCGCAAAATTATCATCACCATAATCGACTTCAGCATCTTCGACAACACTTACACCCCCATATGACACAGACACCCCCTGATCCTCACCTTTATAGTCTGACTTCCTCAACAAACTCACCCACTCTCAGCAATCCAAGAGTTTCTTCGGATACACCTGCCAATGCATCGCGCAATGCTTTCTGGGCGCTGGATGGGGGAAGCAGTAAGTCAATGTACATTCCTTCTTTACACCCACCTATTACAAGGCATACACTCCGGGAACTAGACTTGCATGAGATCCTAAAAAACCCTCAGCTACGCCATGATGTTGTTTATGATTCCAATGTCCAATTTCGACCCAATTTCGACGGTGAGAGGGGACGTCGCAAGCGAGAGTTGGCTACCAAATATTGGACTGCCGTTCAACGAGAAATCGAATGGGGATGCACTTGCACAACATTTTCCGGCCGAACTATAATGCCTTGCATTTGTGATCCGGCACAATTAAGGCGGCCAAGTTCGAAGGCAGACAATGTGGCTGCCTACTCAAGTTCCCCATCACCTGTAGCAACAGTGTCGCGAGCTCCATCGACAGCAGACTCTTCTCGAAAAGGCTCAAAAAGTTCATTGAACTCGATGCACAGTTATCGAATGCATTCACGGTTTCCCTCTTTGATCCAAGAGCTGTGGGTCATTTGCCTGTCTGTTCTCCCATCATCAGGTGCAGATGGAGCAGTAGAAAGTGATTGCAAAAAAAACGAAAACTCGCCCTTATTTACTTCTCTTGCGTCAGGAGGAGAGAGTAGTAACCCTGCGGGACCGACAAAATTATCTGATATCATGAAGCATAGTGGCGAGCATCATGCTTTGATTGCTCAGACTCTCGACCCGCATTTCATCACGCAACAGCTCGCTCATGGAACTCCTGATGTTTCCGGTATTATAACTTTTATTGGTTCGATTCTCAAGCAACACTGCGCCCCAATGCGCGATGAATTGATCGAGAATATGATCTCCACTGTCTGTAGCCATGGAGATGTAACCAAAGGCTTACGCATGTGTTTCGAGATACTAGAACTGATGAAACTCGACATAGCAAATCATCAACTACGTTCTAGTAGGACCTATCTCGTGGAAACCGCCGTCGATTTCGAAACGAGATGGTTCCGCGAACAGATGGAGGGTCATGCATCATTAGAACGCACCTCTCGTTGGTTCCTTTCGTCCCTTGAAGGTATTAGTACTAGCGATGGTTTTACTGGTAAATCGATACGGGACCGAGTAACCCTTGCACTAGACAAAGGATTTCTGAATCTGGTTTTTGAGCCTCCAAGTATCTCCTTGGTTTCAGCGCCTGGCCGATCTGCTTCAGGACAGCAAATGATGTCAAGCACATCTCTCAATCACGCATGTACGGGTGTCTACCCCGAGACGTTCCAGTTCGATGCGTTCCGCTTGCTCGCTTTCCATGGTGATGTGACCGATATCACCATTGTATACCTTCTCCTACTTCTCTTCCGGCAACTGGCTTGTTCTCCAGTGAACCTGTCAACTAAGGCTTTCCCTGACACACCTCTTTCTCCGTCCACTATCCGTGAAAATGCCAGCAAGTTGGCTTTACAACAGCTCGATTCCGTAAAAGCAGAAGTGTGGACTCTCCTCCACGAAGCTGAAGTGGAACTTGTTGCTGCTTGCCGTACAAAACCGCAAGCCCCTTCCACCCCTACCACGCCTCGATCACCTCTCACTCCGCCTGGAGTAGCAGGACGTATACTAGGTGGAAGTATGTGGCCGGGCCGAGCCAAGTTTGAGAACTCCCGCTGGAGACGTGCTGTTGGTGATATTGTTCTCCAACTTGCTGCACGTGCGATACAGGTACAAGTTCAAGCCCGTACACCTTTGGATCCAAATCTAAGACCAACGAACAATTTCCAGCTTTCCGATGGATTTACTCCTTCAGAAAAAACCACTTCTCTTCTCGTTCAATGGCTAGACACCAATCTCAGAACGCAGAGCAGTCTTCATACTCTTTGCTCTGATCGCTTGCGGACTATTTTATCCATGCATACAACACTTGAGAGCGTCAACTACGTAGCAGGACGCTCGCGCAAGTTCCCTGTGCCAATTAGCGGCGATGATTTACCGCCAAACAAGCGAGTCAGAACCCAAAGACCGGAAGGGGGACCCGAGTCGTGTCGACAAACGCAAGCTCTTCGTACCTCCATGGCAAGCCATACTTCTCTGTCTCAACAAATTGGCGACGTGACCCGCCAAATGAATGGTTCGCACGCGGAAGAGGCACTGGCCATGGAGCAAGCGACTGGATTGAGTCCTCTCTCTGCAGAAATACGTCTCCTGTCCGAGCGAATGCTCAAAGTCAAAATTCTCCATCTCCGCGTCTTTCGCTCCGTTTATGAACGGTGGGCACTGCACAACAGTGAGATGTCCCATCACCAAGGTAACAATACTAAAGCAAAAATTTAATTATTCTTCTTACCCTCTTGCAACAACATTTGTACCCATACATTTGACCCGGTAATTAATTCGTTGTTTGAATGTTCAATGAATTGATTTGATACTGGTTTGTTTTACGTACGTATATTACCTATGGCCACAATTACATTACATGGAAGTAGATCTTGGGGTATGTGTATCAAAATCTAAATAATCGAGTATCATGCTCGCACTTTACGAGGCTCAACAGTCTGCAGCAATGTCTTGCGACGAGCGGCTCGTATCTCGTTATACGCTGCAGAGCTCTGTTGTCGTGCATGCGAAGGTCTCTTCTGCTCTAGAACTTTTTGGAAGTGCCATTCGCAAAGACGCTTGCCATCGAAGATGAAAAAGTCTTGGAGTAAGTCCTTGCAAAACTCTATGCCGTCGTCAAATTGGCATGTGAGACATCGCGGATGAAAGCGTTTTGACGACTCATCTGTCACTGTACGACATTGACCTTCGATGCCTTTCCCGCAGCCAGAGCACAGTGTACCATTTAGAGCATGGTAATCATGCGCACAGTACGGCGCTCCGTCATACACATAAAATGTATTATCCTGAAAGCGTGCATTGCATTGCAAACACGAGAAGCAATCGCGGTGGAAAAGGCCTGCCAAAGCCCCATCTCGACTCCGCACACCCACGTTCTGAACTGGCTGTTGACATTTGCGACATTTTTCCAGGAACAGGTCTGCGTAGTCGTCGATGCAGAAGATCTTGCCATCCTTTTGAACCATCGGCTGACCACGCTCGAATTCTTTGAGGCAAATGCTGCAAAGTTTAGATTTCGATGATGGCTGCTTGTGTTTTCGGTGAGATGCCAAATGTTTTACGCGAGCCTTTTGGTTTTCCCTCTGTCCCGAGACTTTTTCATCTTTCTTTGACTCAGGTAAAGTTGATTGCTTGATCTCCTGGACGAGCCCTTCTAATTGTTGTAGATCAAAAATAGAGCCTTTGGAAGAAGCTTTCTCGTGGAAAACACCAAGACCTTTTACGGTGCATGGCTTGCTAACGGTCAAGCAGCTATCGCCGACCCGCTCGTTGCTAGAACTAGGTGTCATCGAAGCCGCTGTTGATCGTGCAAACAGAGAAGATGAGGACGATTTCGAGCTAGATGATGAAACAGAAGTAGATGACTGAGATCCAGGCACGCCACGACGATGTCCTTGAGCACCACTAGAAAGTTTGCTTGGAGCCAACGAGGAAGCTAATTGCAGATTTTGCTGACGCTTCGCTCTTTGCGCTTCAATCTGCTTTTTTCGTTCCATTCGCTTTTGAAGTTCTTCTGCTGCCTCATTGATTAAATGTGTAGGGGAACTCGTCTTGCCTGCGCAAAAGTCTTGATCGTAACGGTCGAAGAAGGGTGAACGGGACCCAGAAGTGTCGGGTGTGTCCAAATGAGTGACTGGTGATGTTGCTTCGCTTGAAAGTGAGCCTGGTCCGATCTTCAGAAGAGGAGAATGGCACACAGTCTGTGCACAAACATGCTCGATTAGATTTTCAAATGGGATCTGATCGCCGCAATCCGCACACGTAGCTGTAGGCAATGGATCCATTTCAGTTTCCCGCAGGGTTGTGGAACGATGGCCATTAGTGTTCTTTCTTGAGCTGTCCTCTTCTTCGTATGTGTCTTCATAGAAAGTTTCACGAGGGGGACCGTCGATCTTAATCTTCAAATTAGGCTTTCTTTGGTCCCCTTGTAACGCGGAGTTTACTGAAGATTCGTACGATGTCCCTACTCCAGATAAGCTGGTCCGATGTGGTGAAACAACACACTGGTTATTGGTTATTTGATTCCTCTTGTCGGTGTCCTTTCGACGACGTTGTGCCTCAGCCTCAGAAGCATCCCAATGCGCCTTCTCGCGACTTGCTTGCACACCATAGTACCGTTGCTCTGATTGTAAATGTCGTTCTTCATTACTAAGGTGTGCATCGCGAAAGGTGTTGCAATTCTTTTGTGTCGAGCTACTACGTGTGCTTGTGGAACCTTGTCTATGATGTGTGTAATATGATGCCTCGGCTTCCATCCTCCGGCGTCTCTCACTCTCTTGTGCTTGTTTCAATTTGGCTTGTTGCCTTTCCGCAAAGCGTCGTGCTCCAACTCCAATCATGGTACCCGCACCATTGTCATCGGTAGAAAGGGTTGAAACGTCGTTGGGTTCTAAATAGCCATAGCATGGTGCACCCATGTCATTATAGCTGCTCGAGGATATATAGTCTGTCATGCTGATCTTATACCATCAGTTTACAAACTTGAAGCACCGCCATACACGCGGAATCCGTATTCGTGTCGCGTAAAGACGATGGTATAGAGAAGTCACAATGTGATGTCTTTAGCAGGCAGATCAGACGACAAACGCAACTAGCTCAGAGACCGAGAGTCTACTGCACTGAGGCATGTCACTCAGGACCATCAAGATTCCGCACAGGGTCTAATCGGGCCCTACTTTTTGACCCGAGTTATTGTGATGCCAAACTTCTTAATTAGGAAATGCGATTGTAATTCCTTAGCACTTGGCAGAATTGAGCCGTATCCGAGCTTTCAGTCTGTGAATCCGCTCAAAATCAGGATTTCAGAGGTCCTGTGCTTTTTTCAACGTGCCTGGTATGTGTACCTTGACTTGGTCTCAGGGGTTGGAGCGCGTCTGTCACGCTAATGTTGGGTTGCAAATTTGGAATATGGTCTCTTGAGGTAAACCCTCTTTTCTCAAGAGCTTTATGTAGCAGACAATCAAGAATGTGAACAGCTTTGAGTCAGGAGGAAATGGTGAAGCTGGTGGGGTGAGGACAATATGTTGATGGTCCCGTCACCTTTTGACATTTGGCGTCGGTGGTAGGCGCTTCTGGCTAATTTATATAGTTTGGAAGCACGACAACTATTCTGGCTCAATTCATGCATGAGCGTGCATACATCCTTATCATTGTCTTGTTATTCCCCGCTGATTGTATCGAGATATCCCCTGGTAAATAGTAAGTAATAACTTAATGTCTTGGCTTGCGCGTTTAGTGTCTACCAACCCTACGTTCACATGATGAAGCAAAGCTCTAAATATATACGGGTGATCTACGCTGCAGATTTTAGCACTGGAATGCTGCCGAACAGGGGATTTACCCATCATGTGTGATTCCCTTCTGCAGAAGAACTTTTCGGGATGAAAAGAACCTACGCTGCGTGTGATGTTAAGCATCTGTTGGTTTTCGCACAATGCGGAGAACATGCATCAGCCGTCGACGACTTATTGAGCGCACATGAGAACATCAGAGAAATTTCTAGATTGAAGAATGGTTGTTGGTATTATACAGATGTGGCTGGCTATATTACAATGTTCGAGCTCCTGATTGACTAATCCTGATGACAATACATGGATATTCCGAAGTATGGCCCTGTGTGATCAGAAAGACGGTACTGGCCCCAGACAAGGCTATCTGAACATGCCAAATTCTCCTGTCCTGGACACGAAAGAATCTGTGAGGGTGATGAGGCAGAATTGATCCAAATTTCTCCGGATACTTGTTGAAATTCAAAGAATTGAAGAGGGAGATGAGGCACTGGATCTCCCCCGTTGATAATATGGCGCTGTGAAGGCACGTATCGGTCTACAGAGAGGGCGAACTATGCATTAAAAGCGAATTAGATACCGATATGCAACGTAGATGATATATCTTCTTACCTTCGCATTTCCAACCTTAGGTAGTCCAACTAAGATCCAATTATCAGGGTATGTACTAGGATGTCATAAAGCAATAACTCACAGAGTATTGCATTGACAGGCGCAGAAAGCTCATGTGTAATGCGCAAAGCATCTAGTAAAGCAATGGCTGCTCCAAGACTATGACCAGTGACCATGATGGAGGCATTTCGATACTTGTTCTGGGCATCACGTACTTGCTCAAGTACGTCGTCAGCACTTTCTAACCATGCACCCTGAAACCCATCCATTATTGCTGCATCGGAGTCTATGAAGTTGAGACGTTCATCAAGCGGTTGCTGGGTTACTCTTAAGATGTTTTCAATGCTTGCTTTCGAGGAATCGTTGGTTCCTGCTCCAGACGTCAGTATTGGCATAATGACAGATACATGAAATAATTGACTGACCCTGGTGTGACACAACTATCCCAAGTGAGGGACTATAAGCGACGTATGCTGGTTGTGCATTGGTTTTTCCACTGTTTGTCCAAAGAACTTTGCCATCCTTCCCAAAATTGGATCCAACATGTAGAGACAAACAGTATCTGCCGAGTCTTTGTAAGCTGTGGTATTGTATGATTATGAGTACGTACGCATCTGCTGCAAAAAGAGCAGGACCGGAATAATCATCTGTGGCGTTTCTCTCGGCAATCCTGACAGGAAGGCTATTACTTTGAAGGTACTTCTTATACATCCAAGATGGACTAGAAGGGGCCGTCATAGCTTGCTGAACCATTGTGACGGAAAATGAAACGTAGGAGAGAAGAAACAAGTGTATCATGATACGAAAAAAGGAAGTAGACTTCTGAGATAGAGATGAATATAGGAGAGTAGTTCCGACATTCCATACTATTTGCTGTGTCCCACCTCCTGTAGAATTCCAAATTCACTCTCCTGACAGATCAATTCGTTACGCTCTCTTCATGCCTCTCCTGTATAGAGACCAAATGCCGATAACTTCATTTCGATCCGTGTCGCTTTAGAATCAGACCCTTCCACTTGATCCAGTTCCTGCCTCGGGATGTGCAAGTCCACCATTTTTTGGGACACTGTGCGTGTACCTTGATTATCACAAGTCAAGGATATTCTGCACACGTTTTTGTCCGTTGTATATCTACAGGCTGCCTGATCAGGAAGGCGCTCACGGCAGTCCCTTAATTAGTCAGTCATGCGTGTAAAACGAATAAGGATCCAAAAGACATCATGGCACAAAAATATTGTTGATTATATCGATGGTGAATCTTGCGAGGTATGCTGTTTTTATTTTACAGCTTTCTTTATTTTCGCGGTGATGTGTGTGATGCTTCCAACAATTGTCCAGTGTTGTGGTGTCCGACACCTTTTCGCACGTGCCATCGGTGTCCCGTTGTTGCTCCCCGCCACCATTCTATCGCATCATGACTTTGACCAATAAAGGCGGCAATCCAGCCAAACAACTTGACTCTTCTCACGAGAATGAGGAAGTACCGAGCTACGAGGAAGCTACATCTCAACAAAACCAAGGGTCGTCGTCTGATGTTCCCAACGTGAACATGTATCCATTCCCCAGCTTAGGGACTCAACGTGGAGGCTACGGGCAATCACCTTACCAGTCAGACGGGACACTACGCATCGTTATTCAGCAAGCTCCAGTACCTCATGTCAGTAGAAGCAGTCAAGCTTTTCTGCTGCCGCTACCTGCTACAACGGAACGGCGTGGACCAAGAGCTGGTCGTCGCTTCTGCTATGCTCTTTTCTGGGCATTGATCTTGTACTGTATTTTTACCATGGCCACAGGCATGGTGATAGGCCACCTAGAAAACAAACGAGGAACAAACAGTCCACCCACAGGCGGACCTCCAGGGTGGCATCATCACCATGACGATGTAAGTAGACCGGGCGAAAGCAAATAATCTGTGTACCCCAACTACAAAATATTTCCTGTATCATACTGTTTGCAATTTTGCATTAATTCATCACTGTACATTTGGAAAACGTATAGTCGTTCCCGCCTTAAGGTAGTTGCGGAAATTATTTCAGAGGATCAAAATCGCTCCACTCAGTGTTAGCAGAATGTGCGTTTTTGTTCATAGCGCTCGTTGACTTGGCCGTCGGGAGTAAGACACTGCCGTTCCATTGCCCACCGCCTTGTTGAGACTTAGGGGTCACGGTGTCAACACCTGAAGAAGGCATTACAGTGCTAAGCGAGGATGTCTGAGGTACTAGTGGAGGCAACCCAGCAAACGAATTATGTGTCAATGTTAAAGAAGAGGCTTCCTCAATCGGTGCTGAATGAGAAGTAGGGCCGACGGTAGATGTAGGAAGGGAAATGTTATAATTAGGCCCGCCTACGCTATTGAGAGGCCTGCTGATCGAGACTGATGGCGTGATAGTGGAGCCAGAAGTATATCCCGGTGGTGCACTGAAGAGAGGGAGAGTGGACGACGAAGGTGTCGGCAAGATCGAAGGTCGCACAGAACCCAAGGGTGGAGGGGCAATAGTTGACGGGGTTAGGGCGGGAGAGGCAAAGATCGGTGTGGAAGAAGTTTGCGCGTTGATAGAATGTACAGGAAGAGACGGGTTACTGACGCCTATACCTTTCACCGATCGTGTTGTACCGGTATGAGATGGCGTTACCACTGGAGTGGCCCCAGCGACAGGAGTAGAAGACGTAGTAGGCTCCTGAGTACAATTAAATGTAAAGAATAAGGTATCATGTGTGAACTCACAATGTCATCCCATGCCATAACGTCAAGCGCATCTCCACCTACAGGCATGTCGCGAGCCACCTGTCCTCCTTTCGAAGATCCGACAAGTGTGGCAAAGTCGACATCACCAGATGCTGTCAGTCCTGAGTGATGGCCTGCTGAGTTGTTTGACCCAGTGACATAGTTCTCAGTATGGTCTTGCATCCTCTTTACCTCTTTGAGATGTTGCGTATCTGCAACGGAAGGATTGTGAGCGCAGGCCAGAGGAGAGAAAGGTACTCACGCTCTGCTTTGACACGATCACCCATTTCCTCAATTGCTCGCATGAAGCGCTGGAATTGCTCTACACTCAATTGCGGGCCAATAGACATCGTCCACAGTTGGGGGATAATGGAGGTTGCTAAAGTCTCCCGGTCTACCTTCTTGGACATCGTTTCATGTACAGCTAAGGTTGCGATCTGGAGAATTGTCAGTCAAATGTATGTATTCTGAGACAAAGACTAATTACCATCACCGATGGTTCCCGTGTCTTGATCCGTGCCAAAATCGGGACGAGCTTCTCCGTAAGGGTATACTTGTCGAGCACATTAATCATGGAGTGAAAGCAGATCAGTGTATTACACTTGACTGAGAGCACCCTAGTTTTGGTAAAGACAGTCTGATAAAATGAAAGTCAGTCGGGCACCGGAGATGTGCTGATGTGGCTCACGGCAATCTTTGGAAAAAGGACCTCTTTGACATGGGAGTATTCCAGCACCTCACACAGACGCGGAACAGTTTGAAGAGCTCGTTCTTGTACCATTGCTTGCTCAGATTCCAGAGAAGAATAAAGAAGCGGAGTCACCTGTTCGCGGAATACAGTCGGAGACGTCTTTGAAACAAAAAGCTCTATCTGTTCTAAGAGAATTACTGCAGACTTTGATTTTAGCTGATACTTAAATCTGAAAAACAATCTCTTACACTGATTTTGAGGCGGATCCTGAAGACTGAATAGAGGTTTTAACTTTGGGAGAACATTGGACGTAAACTCAATTGAAGCTGCAGAGGAAGGTGAGAGCGAAGATGAATCATCTGTACTTGACATACATAAGTTCTTTGAGATAACACTTTGATTGGTAGGAGTATCAGCACAGCTTTTATCTTTAGAGCAAGGTCTCGATACTTACAAGACATTTGGCTAGTTATGTATCTGGTAAGCAAAAGACCCTTTGTGATTTTGTTGAACTTACAAGAATGAATGGTAGAAGAGTTCTGTCGCTCATCAGCTCGAGAAGCTGCGATGGAAACGTTATTAATGGAAAATTAGTAACAAGAACATCAATTACTCACGGCAGGAAGCACTTTCCTACGAAGGAGCCGGTCAGAGAATTGACCAAGAATTTTCAACAGTCCTTTGAGAAATCCAACACGTTCTTCTTTGGTTTTTCCTGCAAATGTATCACGCTCCATGAACTTCAAGGTCTGTGTAAGAAGGTTACTAAAATAGTCCGAACGCTGGAACACTGCAGCCGAAGGCCTGCTTCCTGGGAATCGAGTGAGCAGGCTGGATAGAACATCTGAGAAGAGGCAGTGAGTATGACAATGGCATATTGTACAAAAACCTACTGATCAGATCCTTGTTCATCCTTTGCCACGAAGGAGATCCAGCTATTGTACTCAGCTGATCTGCATTATATCGAATATTCTGCAAGCTGTTGCGATTTCGAAATGGTGGTTCACCTTTGTTATGTGCTGCGTACATCAAACAGCCTAGTGCGTACATATCATTGGATGGATCTAGATTCTCATCCAAGGCATATTCAGGGGCCATGTAGTCGAAATTGCGGCTGAGGGCGGGGGGTAGACTCGGATCATAGTCAGGATATTGGAAAGGCGTGGGATCACCATTTGGCTGTTTCAAAGGGGTGAGGAAAGCAAATCCGGAAATCTTCCAATCTCCTTTCACATTGACGAGAACAGACTCTGTTGTAAGATTCCCGTGGACCAAGCCTGCACCATGGAGGAATTCGAGGCCTCTGGCGACTTGCAGTAACCCTTTTTGAATCTCAATCTCATCGAGTTGCACGCTGTCGCTAGCGCGGCCAGACGATTCACTCGCAAGGAGAGCTTGCGACAAAGGTGCCATGATGGGTTCCGTTGCTAATACCAGCTCAGAACGCAGCTCTTCCAGGGGTTCTGCTACTTCCAATATGCATGGGTGTCGAAGTCGAGTAAGAGTTGATGCCTAAAAAGAAGCCAGTCAGGCTGAAATTGACTTCGTGTTTCTCATACTTACCTCCTTCTTCAGAGTTTCTACAACAAGTTCTCGATCCCTTCCCCTTGTGCCAATAGTATGAGTCCAGATGCTGATAATTGCTTTCTCCGAATTTGTTGAAGCTCCAACAGAGTTTTCTGTATCGTGAGAATTCAAGGATGCTCCACTCGGAGATTGAGCTCTAGATGTGCTTGGCGTGGATGGCCGTCCTATAGCTGCTGATAGCCCTCCTCCTCCTGAATTGCGCAGAGCTCGCTGAATCTTCCAAAGACCCGCATGAGTCGGTGATACGTTGGAAGAATCGACGACAGTATAATTGGACGAAATGTTACTTCGCCCGCTGTAAATGACAAACGCTATAAGCTTTTCTGTACCATCTGATAGAATCCTGACTTACAAATAGGCGCTTGCTTGACTGAATAGCGACGCCATTGAGGCGTGGTAAGACGAGACTCGAAGCAAAGACAAGTGCTACGCTCACAAGACTGCCATTTAGAAGTGTTGTTCGTCAGATGTTTTCCTTGCCCCGTGCACCCACAAAGGTGCGCGTGCACGATACTTGCTTCAACCCCGGAGTGGCAATAGTACTCCCCGTTCTTTATGCCCCTCGAAGCATGAACTACTTCTCAATCTAGCGAACAGTCAAAATCGAGCTCGCTTCTCCGGATTGCTGAACTTGCGAAAGCTGAAATTTACAGAACTGAGATCTTCGATATCACGGAAAACGAAGGGTTGATCGATGCTAAGTACCGCACTCGTCACAATTATGTCAGCAATTGGATCCTATAATGGAAACAGGGATGCCGGTTGGCAACCGAAGATGCTCTTTCAAAATTCTCTAAACAATGCTATGGCACCAAGAAGAGTAGATGTGACACTCGGTGTTATGTCTAAATGTCCGGATGCTCTCTTTTTCGAGAATGCATTTTCACGCACGCTGGATCAAGTCAACAATAAAATATCTTTATCACTTACATACATTGCATCTCCCAACTCGTCGGAGACATACGGTGCTCAATGCAAACATGGCACAGATGAATGTGCAGGAAATATCCATCAGCTCTGCGTAATTAATGCTTTGAACCCTACTAAGGCAGGCAAGAGATACGACATCGGCCCCAGTCAAGCACAACGTCTCTGGTGGGAGTTTATTCAATGTGAAAATTTCGTAGGCGGCGTAAAGCGTATTGGTGAAGAGTCTCTTGCGAAGCAATGCACGGATGCATTAGGTAAATTTCCCAAATGGGAAGATGACGGGATCAAGGATTGTATTCGTGGTGGAAAAGGCACGAAACTGCTTCACGACAGCATTGAAAAGACAATTGCTAGACATATTGTGTTAGTTTTCACTTTTCATTTATGCGAGAGGCACTGACTGTTTTGCAGGACCTCTGCGACTCTGCAGATCGAGAACGAAACAGTGTGTATTCGTGATAACGACTCCTGGAAAAAATGCGATCGAGGCCACGAACCTGCGGACTGGGTCAGGATCATCAACGAAGCATATGAAAAGAAGAATGCCGACCTCTTCTCCTCATCGTACAACCCATTAGATCTGCATGCGACTTCGTCATACCCAGCCCCGCCTTATGTTCTGCACAAGCGCCAGCAAGGCTCTAACACATCCTCAGCTGACGGATCTCAGACACAGCCTCCAAGTTCACAGACGTCGGAAGGACAGCCTCAGGGTGCACCATTAAGCGTGTTCACATTTATCATCGCTATTGCACTGTTTGTGCTTGTTGTGTCGTTTGTTCTTCTGAGAATTTTCGTCAGGAACAGGCGCCTCAGGAGGATGGGCATCTACCCTGAAGGGCCGATCGAACGCCTTTTGGGTGGACCGACTCGCGAGATAGAGGATACACTCCCCCCTCCGCGTTTATGGGACGCAAAGATTGCTGATGTACAAGCAAGCAATTCGGGCGCTATGGCTAAAGCAGAGAAGAATGTTTTAGGGGGCGGCATTGGTGCTGGTGATGTCGAGCAACATGGATGGGACGCCCTTATGCCTGTTTCGGCTGCATTCCCTCCAAATTTGTATCCCTTGCTTTACAGAAATGAGCAGGCACCAATTGCCCCGCAATCCAACACAACAGAGCAGCAGGATTTACCTGCAATCAGTGCAGCAACCGGCGTGAGGATGGGACGGAGACATGTGCCGAACTTCCTGCGACGTGCAGGGGGAGAGGACGAGGTGACATCCCCTGCTGGGAATCCTCCAGAATATACTTCTACGGCTGTGACATCCGAAGCATTCACTGGATCAAATTGCGAGTTGTCACAAGAGGAAAAAGTCAATGCAAGCGTCAACGTCACGGTGTTGATTGCCATGCCTTCTCACAGTACCGTCTTTCCGGCAACGAGCCGCAAAGTAAACATGAATGCATCAACCCATTCTTTCCACCGCTCTAACTCTCATGTTGATGAACGGTGGGTTGTGCCCACCAACCTGGAGAGGGTAGAAGATGAAGATGAGAATGTTGACCGTGACTCTCAGTCTGCTAAAGGTAAATCGCGCCGCGCTCCCAGTCTTCGCAGTGTCCGAAGCGTAGCTAGCTCAAAAAGTCAAGGCGCAGCAAGGCGCAATGCGTTTTTCGACCAAAAAAGCGATGAGAAGAATCCTCCCCTCACACTAGATGCACCTACCTTTTCTGTCGACGACGAGGAGCTTCCTGAACTCGTCTTTGGGACTGCGAGTGTCCCGCTTTATCTGCAGACGACACCTTCATTAACACAGCCATCACGCGATGACATTATGCAATTGGTCACGTCCTCTGCAGAGGCTCGCCAACGCAAGGCTTCTCAAGGCATCGTCAGTGAAGGGAAAAAAGAGGAGGAGGAACCAAACATTGCTCTGAGCGGCACCGCCTTACATCTTCAAGACGGCAGCCGCAACTCGGAAGCATTCGAAATGGATACACTCTCGAGACCTTCCATTCCCGGCGGACCCAGCAATGTGGCCTAATCCCTCCTTTAACTCTTTCCACACTATGTTCTGTAACGGATCTTGTCGATCTTTGTCAATCCTTCTAATTAGCTGAACACATGTTATATTATCTGAGGTGTTCGTCTGGGAAACTGTATCGTATTTCATTGTTATACCTATTTGATATCATTTGTCCCAGTATCATACGCCGCAACGGACGTTGGAATACAACACCCGTCTATTTGTCAGATTTAGTTGTCGAGCCTATGCTTTGGTTGGCTTGCCGAGGCCCTCTAACCTTAGACCCTCGACTTCCACCATCCGAATTTCCAAACTGCCGACTGATCCTTGCAACATTCGATAACGGCTTGTCTTCATCGGCTGTGGAAGAATCTTGAGCAGATGATGACCTATTGGTATCTTCGTCAGGCGTATCATAGGCACTAGCCTCACTATGGTTGGAAGGGCTCGCAACCTGTCTTTGAGGAATGTCGCTTGGGACCAATCTATCGGATGAGCCACCGTCTGTGGGCAGAATTCTGCTCGCGATCGGGGTCACTACACTATCATCAGCGGAATCCTCTCTTTCCGTGGTGGAAAGATCATCAGTGACGACTTTAGGTTGCTTCTCGTGTGAAGAAGAGACTGAAAGTCTCTCCAAACCTTCTGTAGGAAGGGTGGCATCTTGTACTGATAAGCGAGACCGAGAGATTCGTTGATCCACCGGCTTCGTTCGCTTTCGCAGAGGGGTTCGTCGCTGCGCATGCAATACCTCCGAATCCTTGGCTTTCGCATTGATAATTGGAGGTAATAGATCATCGTAGTACTTGACCAGATCATATACCAGAAGTATAGGAATTGGTGAACGAACAGTCGCACCACTCTCCACATGTGGCCGCAAGACAACGCGGGAAAGTGATAGGGCCAACTTGTTGAGGAAGAGAGAATCAATCTCTTCCGTCGGAGTGGTCTTGACTAGACGAGAAAGATGCCCGATGATAGCATCTAAACATACCAGATGAATCTTTGGCAATTGGGACAGTATCACACCCAAATCTGTCAATACACCTTTTCGAATCTTCTCTTCCAGCACAGGGTCGAGTCCCTCCGCGCGTGATTTGCCTTTCTCTGTTGTTGAGGGAGACTGTGAAGGGCTCATTTCGGGGCTCTCTTCCTCCGCGACTGTCTTCGACGGCTTTACTCTTGAATCGCGTTCTTGGTCGACTGCTGCTTGATACGTTGCAGCGACAGAGTCCCAAAACTCTTTGGGCACCAAGCTATCCACTAGCTCTAAAGCCCACAATTTGACGGTCGCAGCAAGAGTAGGACCATCGAAACGCTTTAATTTATTGTCAAGCCCCGCGCCAATGTCCGCTCCCGGAACGCTATTTCCCTGTAGATGGTAGATGATGGCATCACGACAAGCATGAGAGTTAGCAAGCGGAACGTCGTAAATCCAAGCTTTGCGCTTTTCTTCATTGAGCAGGAGAGCTGCTGATTTTTCTTCCTCCTTCTCCGAGACTGGCCAACTATCCTTGTCTTCATAGCGGCGTTCGAGAGTCACCAATAGCGCAGCCAGTGCTATGGGAATTGCAGGTAATCCTTTGTGACTGCCAGCCCCAGCACGAACGCCAATGTTTATGTCACCATCTTCAATAGCGAGAGTTTCTGCCCTCATAAACGCAACCAGGTCCATGCCGAAACCGGCGGTCCCTGCACCTGCTAAGCTACTTGGGTCATCATGATAATATGGATGGAAGACTTCTGCATGTGGATGGTATGATCCAGTTTGTGCACTTGCGATAATGTGATGCAGAGACGCTCGCGGGTCGACCAGAGACTCTAGAGAAATAGTATGTTGCAAGGATGCTGCGATTGTCGGTGCCATTTCTGAGAAGGCAGCATTGTATGCAACAAGAACACGTTTCACTGCAAGCAGTCGGCTAGATTCCCATCGCTCAGCAAGATCGAAGTGTTCCATTAGAATTTCTTCTAGAGAGCATCGCGCGCGATCCAATTGTCTGACGCTGCTCTTGTATGTTTGCTCCGCAGTTTCAGCATCCCTACGGAGGCGTAGATGACGTGGCTCCGCAAGACCACCTACGGCAGCTCGCAAATTTTGGAATGCTGGCACCTCTGAAGCTTTGGAGAATGCATTGCTCAACGCGTGTGAAATCGTACCACTTCTTTTAAGACCACCTCCAGAAGAGAGCTCGCCGCCTTTCTCGCTGGTTGCAGGAAGCTCAGCGCTGGAACTTCGCGGGCTAAGGGATTTGAACTTGTCTTCCTCTGTTTCTGAAGGACGACGAAAACCAAACTGTTGCCGTAAGGTCTCCCTTCGCTGTAATCGTTCCGCATCGACTGTCTTGACGTCAGGCGCCTGCGCCTCCTCTTCTGATGGAATTTGCTGCCCATTCTTGTCACTTTCTTGTGAAGTTTCAAAAGGGACAGAGGACAGCTCACCACCGGCAAAGCGTGCATCGTCCTCCGCTTCATCGGCTTGACGGCATTTGCTTTCGTAGTTGTGTCGCAGGCGATCGACCTCGCTTTGTAGTCTTTCAACGTTTTGCATGTTCGCATCGATATACGCCCAGCTACTTCGGACACGTTCCACATGCTCATCGGACCATTTCTGGAAAGGTATGAGAATGCTTCTTTCCAAACTTCTTGCGACTTTGCCATGAACAGACGCTTGCTGCTGCAAAGTCTGCGATTCGATTGTGCGAAATACGCGGCTAGCACTCGATTCGTACGAAGAAAATGATCGAGAACCATTACCACGTCCCTCTCTGATTGCATTGTGAAACAATGGTGCTTCGAACGACGGAGTAGGGCTCGGCGTGGCCAGAAGTTCGGCGTGACGATACTCTACTTCCGCCCGGTGCGAGACAAAGGCCAGAACCGATGAGTCTTCATCTATGCCAATTTGCAGGCGAGCATAGAGTGCCTCTACACCCTTTCGATACTCTGGACATGTCCAGAATGAGTTTGAGAACCTTGAAGGTAAGCTGATAGGCAGCGCAGATGGAGTCGACATTATACCACAATCGTGATGAACCTCAGGTATGGTCCTGGCAGCACTTGTCCAACTGGCACCGGTTTCATTTCTCTTGCATGCAGCGCTCGTCGGCGCTCCGTGCACGAGGGCGTTGTGTGGAACAGCCTCAGCCACGTGGGGCTACGTGATCTGTTTGTTGTTAATTAAAGTTATGCACGCCAAAGTAGCTCAACACTGATTACGAAGTGGAGAAGGCAAGGAATCGTTCAAGAATGGGTAGACGATGACATTGTATTTGGTTATTTCATCATGAAATTTGATCTATTGTAAATCCGTATGCCCTAGATTGATGCGTTTAGATCACATCGAAGAAGTTTGCCTTGCCATATTGTATCTTTCTGGTGTTTCATAGGTACTTCAAAGTCATCCAGCACTCGAAAAGATTGAGACTGGTAGTACCTAATTTGGTAGGTTAGTATATGTTAGGTCGGCTTTCTTGCTACTTACTCTACTAACCCCATCGGAGGACCTGCATAGCAATCGGAAAAAATTACAAGTTTGTCGAGCCGTCTTGCTATCTCCTTGATATATTCTAGCAACGCCTTGCCTGCCCCTCTGCAAAGCTCCCTCGGAATAGACCGATCTGCTACGAGTCTACTTAAATAAATGAAGTTGTTCGTATCAACCGATTGTGAAATGTGTTTTCTTAGATGTTGCTGTGAGGTGACATAGGTAGGAAATAGTTCTTCAATGATCACTGCTCCGCAACGCACAACAAACGGGGGCTCATCTAATTTCCGCTCGGCTACAAACGCACGAATAGAGTTTCCCTCCTCTCGGCCTTGCTCGCTTTGCCGCACCAACTCATGTATTTTATCGGTAGCCGATGCCCTCTCACTGAAAGGCTCAGAGCCCCATTGCTGACTGCCGATACTTGCCAAGTATGGTAGAGCCGAGTCATGTGCCTTGAGAATAAATGTACCATCTCCTCGTAGTGTGGAGGCTGGCCGAATGACAAAGTCAGACAAATGTCTGTCCATTCGATTGTTTGTCGAGTCTACGTCTCAGTTTGTCCCGCGTTCCTGATGATAGATATGTGCTGCTTGTCTGGACGGCACTAGATGGTTGAATACTTTGATCGTAGCAAGATAATACCCAATGTCTTGGCTTTGTCTTGGCAAGCTCCAGCACACACGCGCTCTTTGCCTGGAAAATTGAGCCAAGCCACAACTTCTTGGCATTCTGAAGAATCGTGCACGTGTATCATAGCCACGCAGCGTCTCCACTTCGAGGCAGAATATCAGTGTCGTACATCGTGTTACTCGTGTTCTAGATTGAGCACGAGTAGAGGAAACGGGCAATCGGCCACTGTAAGCTACAAAAAATTCACCCAATACGTGAGATTAAAATGCTTGGGCCTACCCCCAAGGGTCCCGGCGGCTTGGAAACACTGTTGCATCGCTTGACGAAAGGAGCGTGGATAAAGCAGCAATTCGCCGCATCTGTCTAGATAAAAAATCTACGCAATATTCCTGTCACACAACTTTAGCGCAGTTGTACCGATACCTCGCCCTGAAACCGTTCGTCATCCTAATCCAATTGAAAGCAGAAGATGCGCCAAGACGTCTCAAGTCTTGGCTCAGTCAATGCCCGATGATTTCCGCCATTCTTCTAGATGTAATGCTTCTGAAAGACTTAAAAAGAGTTGCTTCCGGCGGTTTCATCTAGAATGACACCCACACCTGGCTACCACTGTGATAGAACCGGTTCGGTTAGCAACATAACCTTATATTATTTTCAGCTACTTATGCTAAACATTGCATTCACTCGTATCTCGACAATCCATAACAACTTTCGGTAAACGAACACGAACAGGAATGGATCGCCGCACAGAGACGAATTCCACGGCTGTGTCCATAGTGGAACCTACTAATGAACGCAGTCATGCTCCTCCCTCACCTCGGAAGAACAATGAGAAGCAAGAGAAATTCTTTCCTCGGAGCGACACCATCAGTCATGCACCGCAAGGTCCCATTGAAGCTGATGAAGCTATTAAACGAGCTTACATGTATCCAGTCAAGCCTGTCCTTGAAGCACTGCAGTCAGATGGGCAAAAAGGTCTGAAAGACAGCGACATCACTTCACGCCGTGAAAAATACGGCCAGAATGTCTTGGAAGGAGGTGATGAGATTAGCATGTGGAAAATTTTCGTTCGACAAGTTGCAAACGCAATGACCTTGGTTTTAATTTTGGCATTTGCAGTATCCTTAGGTACGTGATAGAGTAGGCATCTCTGAATGCATGAATAACACAAATTATTATAGGCATCAAATCATGGATTGAGGGTGGTGTTCTGGCTTTCGTCGTTATCGTCAACATCCTTGTTGGTTTCTTTCAGGAGTACTCAGCGGAAAAGACCACCAATGCACTCAAGAATTTAGCCTCTCCCACAGCTCGAGTTATACGGTCTGGTAACACCACTAACATCCCAGCTGGCGAAGTCGTCCCTGGTGACATCGTTGAGCTCGTCACCGGAGATACTGTTCCAGCAGATATCCGTATCATTGAAGCTATGAATTTTGAGACCGATGAGGCACTCTTGACTGGAGAAAGTCTACCGGTTGCTAAGGACGGTGCTGCAGCCTTCGGAGTTAGCGGTCAAGATCTCGATGACATTGATATCCCGGTCGGGGACCGCATTAACATGGCATACAGCTCCAGTTCAGTGACGAAGGGACGTGCGGTAGGCATTGTCGTAGGCACCGGTATGAACACCGAGATTGGTCGAATTGCTGATGCTTTACGAGGCGCGGCAAGGAGCTCAAAGATCCGTCAAGTCAAGAGTAATGCACACGGCAAGTCATATCCTCATCATTACATGCAAGCAGGTGCTTTGACAGTATATGACAAAGTTGCAGCTTTTCTAGGCTTAACAAAGGGCACCCCTCTGCAAAAGAAGCTCTCAGCTTTAGCTATCTGGCTTTTCTTCATTGCTGTCATATTTGCCATTGTCGTATTTCTTGCAAATTTAACAGGAAACTCTAGTCCATGGAAGTCTCAAGAAGTCGCGATCTATGCCGTAGCAACTGGAGTCTCCATGATTCCAGCTAGTCTTACAGCTGTTTTGACATTGACCATGGCCAAAGGAAGCAAGGCGATGGTCAAGCGTAATGTTATCGTGCGTAAGACTGAATCCTTAGAGGCCATTGGTGGTATCACCGACATCTGTTCAGACAAGACTGGCACCCTGACTCAAGGACGAATGGTTGTTCGAAAAGCATGGGTACCTGCAACGGGTACTTATTCTGTCAGTCAAACAAATGAACCTTTCAATCCCACTCTTGGCGAAGTCATAAAATCTAAGGAAGCCCCTCATAGCCAAACCTCAAACGAAGAAGAAAACACCATAGGCGGCGAAAAAGTCACAGATGGCAACGCAGGAAATTCGCTTGTAAAAGATGATACCAAGTTTACTAACTTCTTAAATGTGTCATCTCTATGTAACTTAGCCAAGGTTTTCAAAGACCGTGAGACAGGAGAATGGATTGCTCACGGAGACCCTACAGAATGTGCCATTCAAACATGGGCTTGCCGCTTTGGATGGGGTCGCTCAACTTTGACGAAAATGGACGACGAAGTTGGTGAACGAGACGAACGTAAAAAATATGCCCCTTGGAAACAAATCGCAGAATATCCTTTTGACAGTAGTGTAAAGCGAATGGCAGTCACATATTTGGACAAGAATAATGACGTTCACTATGCGTTCATGAAGGGCGCTGTAGAACGGGTGTTGGATGCCTGCACCACTGCACAAACGGCTGACGACACAATTGATCTTACTGAAGAATTCAAGAATGAGATCTTGGAAAATATGGAAGCTTTGGCATCTGGTGGGCTTCGAGTATTAGCTCTTGCTATGCGTAGACTCAACAAAAGTGAGATTGATCAAGGAGCAGACCTTGACCGTCAAGAAGTTGAAGGCAACATGATTTTCCTGGGATTGATTGGCTTGTATGACCCCCCTCGCCCAGAAACCGCAGGTGCGGTGGAAGTCTGCAAACGGGCCGGCATTAAGGTTCATATGCTCACGGGAGATCATCCTGGGACTGCCAAAGCAATCGCACTCGAAGTTGGAATCGTTCCCCGTAACACGAAGATGATGTCTCAGAGAGAGATCGATGCACTCGTTATGACTGCCACACAATTTGACAGACTTAGCGAAGACGAGATCGACGCTCTCCCTGAATTACCACTAGTTATTGCCCGGTGCGCACCACAAACCAAAGTACGCATGATTGAGGCATTACATAGACGTGGACGCTTCTGCGCGATGACTGGCGATGGTGTCAATGATTCGCCATCCTTGAAGATGGCAGATGTCGGTGTTGCTATGGGCATGAATGGTTCAGACGTAGCCAAGGACGCAAGCGACATTGTCCTTACAGACGACAACTTTGCTTCGATTGGAAACGCGATCGAAGAGGGTCGCCGCATGTCTGACAACATACGCCGCTTTGTCCTACATCTTTTGGCCCAAAATATCGCTCAAGCATTCCTTCTTCTGATCGGTCTTGCTTTTAAAGACGATGACAGATTCTCAGTGTTTCCTATTAGTGTAAGTGCTTAGACATGTGTCCAGTAGAACGTTTGCTGACCTAATGTTTAGCCCGTTGGAATTATGTTCGTCATCATGCTCACATCTGCTCTGCCTGCGATCGGCCTGGGATTAGAGCGAGCCAATGCAGGAGTGATGAAGCGACCTCCTGATGATCTGACATACGGCATCCTGCCTCCGGAGCTCATGCTTGATTGTCTTGTCTATGGACTTCTGGCTGCCGGTCTTTGTATTGCAACATTCTGCCTCAGTCTTTTCGGATTTGGTCCATCCCATATTGGAGTAGGCTGCAATGGTAGCTTCAATGAATCTTGTCGACCCGTCTTCCTAGCTCGCGGCGCAACACTGACGGTCATGATTTGGTTCAGCTTGCTGTTGGCCTGGGCTCTTCTCGACACACGTCGCAGCTTCTTCCGTATGCACACTGACCGCAAATGGTACAATCAATGGCTCTACGACGCATATGCGAATAAATTCCTCTTCATCTCCGTCATCTTTGGAGTTGCTTTCAGCATTGCTATTTTGTATATTCCGGTCATCAACGAGGATGTATTCCTGCAGAAAGGAATATCGTGGGAATGGGCGATCGTCATCATCTCAATAATTATCTTCATGGGCGGTACAGAAGTGTGGAAGTGGGGTAAGCGGGTGTATTTCCGCCGTAGTGATTTGAATAGACAGCACTGCGTGGACGAAGAACTAGCCACAAAAGAGACGGAAAGCTCTCACAACGCTTAAGAGGAAGGCTTCACAAACGCATTTGAAAGGCTACAATGTATATATAGTTTCCACTCATAGTCCTTGGCAACAATATCATAAATGGTAAACAAGCAAAGATGCACGTTGTTCCAAAGGTCCCTCCTGGAAATGTGTTCGTCAGAATTGTAGTTTGTCATTTGTGTAAAGATACAAAGCGTGTATACAGCATCCTTAACACCACACCGAAACGTTACAAAATTGTTTGCCTCTTTATAATGTCTATCGTAACACTATCTTGCAGCTTTCGAAGCGGATTGAGTCAGCCAACCGCCTTTTTCCCATACGTGGCCCGGCTGAGAAAAGCATTATCAGCCTTCCGTAGTCATTTTAAGGATCTGCTTACCTTCCAACGCTGCTCATCGCGCTCTTCCTGATGAGTAATTCCTTTCATCAATGTTCGTAAACGAGCAAAGTCAATCGGCTTCAGAACCCATCCGTCCATGCCAATCTCACACATTTCCTCGCGCATGCTTTGATCAAGTGAAGCTGACACTGCGAAAATTGGGATGCGACCATTCAAAATGTGAGATGGAGGACGGTCTGCAATTTCATTTTTCTTTTGCTGCTCCACTTCTAGGGCTCGGATCCGGCGACATGCATCCTGTCCATTGCAAATAGGCATTTGCAGGTCCATCAGCACAACATCTAACTCGTGTCCTTTCTTTTCGACTTGTTGAACACCATCTTCGCCATGAACAGCTAAGGATACGGTATGACCATCCATACCCAAACGCTTCTTGAGTATCATTCGATTGATTTGATCGTCTTCCACAACAAGAATTCGTAGAGGTTGAAGTTTCTGCGGAGCACTCTGTCCAAGACTAGGGCTTATTAGTTTGGCTTTGGCCAAACGACGTTGTGCTGCAGATGAGGAGTGAGAGCTCCGCTGTGACCCTTCACTGACTTGGGCAGCTGATGACGACGCAGACTCGCCACTCGACGATGTAACTTTTGGTTGCGCGACAACCTCTGACACAGTTGGCTTGTCAATAGCAATCTTAGGCGGGTCTTGGCGCTGACCTCCCTCTCCTCGGTCAAATTTGCTAGACAAAGAATCTGCCTGTCTAGCGACAGCTTCGCTTTCTTGGCTTTTTCTTCGAGGTACGGAGTCCACCTCATGCGGATCCACTTTGACGCTACGAAGGGGAACAACCGACCCGCCCACTGGTACGGTTCCATCGCTTGATGTCGAACGTTTTTCCATGGCTACAGTAGCACCAAAATCTCGAGTTGTAGGAGAACTTTGGATATGATCAAAGCTCTTTCGCTGAGGTAGTGACTTATGTTCATCGAGATGAGGTGCAGAGAATGCCTCTACTAGTGAGTTGATCTCACTCTTCACGCTTGAGCCTCCACTGCCTCCACTTTCGATGGAGTTCGAGCGATTCGACGTGGGATCTCGATGTCTTCTCGACAATTCTTTCGAATTGGAGGTTTTGAAAGGCAAATAATAAGTAAAACGGCTACCCTCCCCTACAGTAGAATCGACACGTAACTGGCCTCCAAGATTCTTAACTATACGTGCAACTATAGCAAGGCCCAAACCGAGCTCTCCTCTCTTCTCTCGAGTATCACTCGGGGGTTCTGTCCGCGTTGTCAGAGAATTTCCTTCATCAGTGTGGGTAGAAGGGTCTGCGATCACACTTTCTACTTGCTCGAACTCTCTGAAGATTGCTTCCAGCTTTTCGCGAGGGATGCCTCGGCCGGAGTCACTGATCGATACTTCGAATTCGGTGTCGCAGCCATCAGGAAGGTCAGAAGTTATCTCCTCTGCGCTTCTCCTTCGGACCTCAACGCCAATGTGCCCGCTTGATGTGTACTTGACGCTGTTACTAAGCGTATTCAATATTACTTGACGAATTCGAGAAGCATCACCAAGAACAAAGCACTTTTCAGGGCTGATATGTAAAGAAAAATCGATTTTTCTCCTCTTTGCTTCGCCCTCGTGCATTTCTGTTGCTTCCCGCACAGTCGTAGCAAGATCAAACGGTTCTTGCTGGTACAATTCCTTGCCTTCTTCTTGCCGAGTAAGATCTAAAAGATCATTGATTACAAAAAGAAGGCTTTTCGAAGCCATATGGGACTTGCTTAAATTTTCTCGAATATCATCATCCAGAGGACTGTCCAAAGCCAACTCCAAGTAGTTGATAATATGATTGAGAGGTGTCCTGACTTCATGTGTGGCATTGGATAGAAGAAGCTTGTTGAGCTGATTGTACTGCATAGCTTGCTCTCTCTGGCGCCAAACACTGATGAATTTTCCATAGACCAGGCTAAGAACGGAGGCAGTTTCCAATTCTTCGTCCTTCCACGCTCGACAGGTGCCAACCACTTTCTCTGACCATATCTTGAAGGACTTTCGTGGCTCGAGGACAGCCGTACTTTCGCGTCCTTCCTTGAAAGGTTTACCCGCCCAATTTACGTGCCTTGTCTGAGCTTTTCGCAAGAAGGTAATGAAGTCTATCCCTGAACTGCTGAGCGGGATCACAAGAATCCCAGCAATCACTTCTAATCCATTGGGTAGGATCATATCGGGAAAATCACTTGCAACATCTTGGCTTGTAATCACATGTTGATATTTCTTTATGCGGAGGTACTCCGTGACAGCTAGAACCTCTTGACTTGCACTCAGAGGGCCTAAGATCTTTGCTTCGTTTCCAATGGCGATTACTCCAAAGTCAGCATCGAACAAGTTCAGAAGATCTTCAGCATTAGAGATGATGTATCCACCTGGATTCTGGTCGGTAGGTAGAGTATTGATTAATTTTCTTGCAGAAAGACGACGTGTGTAACTCAAGCGTTCGATGTTACGAGAGACTGAATCACCTACTAGACGGCATAGCTGCCGCATCGGAAATGACACACGGCGACCATGAGTACCGTAGGTGTGCAAAGAAATAAGACCCCACAATTGATCAAATGCCGTGATAGATATGGACATCGATGCTCTTACACCCATGTTTGCCAGGTACTTGATATGAATTGGACTCATTGCTCGGAGGAAGGAATGCGTCATATCTACCGGAGAATTAAGATCCGAGCGGTCGCGACATACCATGCGCGCTGAAGACTGGTCGCGATCGTACAAAAGTCTGACTTTGTTGACCATGTATAAATCTCGTGCTTGTTTCGGAATGTCCGTAGCAGGAAAGTGAAGACCGCGGTATAAGTCGTGTGTGTCGTTCCAATCAACCAATTCACAGACGACTTGTCCATTATAATCCTCATCAAATTGGTAAATCATCACCCTTGAAAAGCTTGTTAATTCTCTAAAGATACTAACGACGACTTTGAGGAATCCAGCAAGCTCTGCTTGAGAAGCCAATTGTTCGTTGATTTGGCTAAGAATTCCAAACATGTCGAGCATTTCATTACCCTCGTCAGTGGTATGCTGCGTAGTTGGCAATTTTCCACTTTTCGGACGTGGGCGTTTGGATTTGCCGTCAGATGTGATTCCACGCAAGCGTTGTAGCGCTTTCAAAGGCTTTGAAGAGGCTTGCGTGGATTCAATAAACTGTTCAGGAGTAGGAACATAGGGCATGCCATCTAAACCACCTTTGACCTTTCCCAAAGGTGTCACAGCTTGACTAATTTTGGTCGTGCCGTCCGAGTCTACGGTTGTTATACTTGGAGGTGGCGAGATACCTGTGCTACTCAAGCCACTTGGACTACTGCTTCCTCCTGTCTCTGCCACGGGCGAAGCAGGTGGTGATTTTAGGAAAATAGGGTTGACTGTGTCTCTTACGAGCTCAAACTCCATGACTGTCAATGAGTTTGTGGTGTAATCATCGTGGGAATGCTCAGGATGGGTTGAAGAGGTATTTTGGGAATGAAGCCGGTGAGCGGCACACCAGAACTTGTTTGCTTGCTTGCTCTGCTCGCTGCTTTTTCTTGGGTTCACCGAAAGCTGGAAGACATGTGGCCCTGAATCACTCAGCTCTTTGTCGGAGTCTTCCAGAGTTTCAATAGTGTCCCACAAAATGTCAGCCTGATCTTCATCTAAGCAATCTAAGAACGAATTGAGAGAGAAAAGAGACCTAGGAGGCCATCCGAGAATGCTTTCTGTGTTTTCAGAGCATTGGCGGACGACTAGAGCCCCGTCTTTTTCTTCACGAACGACGACCATACAACCAAAAGACTGGACTGCTCCAGGTACATGGATTGGCTCATCTTCACATCTCGTGATATCTCCTTCCCTCCCAGTGACCACCATGTGGCCTTGCTCGGTTTGTACGTGCTTGAAGCGAGGGAGCGTCATACTTTCTATGCGATCTTTTTCCGCCAAAGACCCAGTAGCAGAGCTGACGCTGGCGCGTTGTGACAGTTGGATGTTTCGCTTCGAGAGTGTACGGCTAGAGTACTCAGGAAGATCTTCTCCTATCCTCATCCTTCTCATTATGTCCACTGGTGCCTCTTCTGCATGATCGGAAAGAGCTGAAAAATGATCATGTTCATTTCTACTATCCTCATCCTCGACGTCCACTAAGGACGTGCCCTCAAGACCTTCATTGTCGGAACTTGCACCTGTCAAGGATAAAGCCCTATCCAAAGACGGACGCGACCCATCTTTCTGTGATGGTCGGTGGGGAAGAACTGGCGGCCTTTCCTGTTGTGTCGGAGAGAGTGGCTGGACAGATACTGCAGAGCGGATAGGATAGATGAATGCTGCAGTATTCGATGGTGAGGTGAGCCCAGGAGATCTGGGCCCTTCTTTTTTGTCAATCCTTGGGGGAGGTGAGGCCATGCTGACAAAGGTCGTGAGAAAGGCAAAGATTTAGGTCAGCGCTGAATGGCGCAGTAAGGTAACGCGATAAAGGTGCAGATACGAGTAGAGATGGAGACGGCTTGAGATCGAGGAATGACAGTCACTTGTCACTAAACGACTCAGAAATCGGAACGACGCCGATTATACCGCCGAGAGCCTGAGAGGATGTTCTCAATATGACTTCGTTGTGGAAGTGAAACGTCCGTTACACTGGAAACGTAAGCCCTGCGTGGGGCGCTTCGCACATTATTTTCGTCGGGCACTATGTCTCTGATAGGTGCCACCCTTAGACCGCGTATTCAAGTCCCTGGAATTACGAAAGCCGTTGTAGAAAAGACGAGAAAAATGTAGGAAAACGTCGACAGTATTAATAAAACGAGACAAAGATTACAAAGAGATATGAAAGGTGAAGATGATGGCACCAAGATGCTCAGTAAGGGATAATGAAGTGCTTCGGGCTTCTCCTAGTGCGAATGCTTGGGTGACTTTGTCTGGCCTTTTTGCTAAACTCGTAGCGTAAGTGGAAATGCATGGCAATTCATAAAAAAGTCCGTGCGTGATGACTACTCAGATCTATAATACACAGCACTCAATCCTGCATATCATTGACTGTAACACACCATGCGCCATCTTCACATTTTCTGGCTCTTGTTGTTCTTGCAAACAGCAAGAGAAGCCTTTTGCCAGATAAACACGCATCAACATGTGTTCCAACCATTCCGCAATGAAGCAAGTATGAACGAGGATGTGCAACAGCAGACTTCTCGGACAAGGAAGGTGGCCATCATAGGTGCGGGTGCGGGCGGTACAAGTGCCGCATATTTCCTGTCCAAAGCACAGGATAGGCTGGAAAACTTGGGAATGAGCTCCGAAAGTATCGATGTGACGATATTTGAGAGAGACGAGCGTATCGGTGGACGAACTACAGTGATACATCCATACCATGATGAGCGTCTGCCAGCAATTGAGCTTGGAGCGAGCATCTTCGCCGATGTGAACAAAAATCTGAAAAGGGCTGCAAAGCAATTTGGACTATCTACAGGAGCAAAGATCGGCCTGGGGGCACCAGGTGTATGGGATGGGCAGCAATTTGTCATAGAGAATCTAGGCGACGGGTGGTGGAACAGTGCCAAATTGTTTTGGAGATACGGTTACTCTCCTCTCACGACACAGAAGTTGGTGAGGTCATTGGTGGACAAATTTGTCCAACTTTATAACCCTTCCTTCATGCACAAACAATCCAATCAATCCAATCAAACAGAAAGTGGGTTCCCATGGGACACAGTCAAGAAGATGGCGAGGTCGCTATCACTTGACAGTTTAGCGGGAATCAATGCAGGCGACCATTTCTACCAATCAGGTGTCTCCAAGCTTTTTGTGGAAGAGATCATTGAGGCCGCCACTCTGGTCAATTATGGCCAAGAAATCTACTCCATACATGGTGTTGGAGGCAGTGTGTCATTAGCAGCTAGTGGTGCTGCTGGAGTCGACGGTGGAAATTTCAGAATCTTTGAGAAATTGCTCTCGAGCTGCCGTGCTCTGCGCTTGCGACTGGGTGTTCATGGGGAAGTAACTGGGCTCGCGCGATTTCAAACAGCCAGGAGTGCGGTGAAGGCTGGAAAGCTTAGCGAGCAAGAGGCTATAGAGCAAGGATTCTTACAGCATGACGATCCTTCGCAGCTAACGGAAGCAGGGTTGACGACAAAATGGTGGCTTGGAACGAAATCAGGGTTCGGTTCGTTGTACGATGTTGTTTTCCTTGCTGCACCGTGGCATTCGTCCGGGATCACGTTATTGAATACAGAGGCTACCATTCCGTCCGTATCTTATGTGCGACTCCATGTGACTATTGTGGTCACCACAGCACCACAACCCAACCCAGCCTACTTTGGACGCGGAGAAAAAGACAGTGTGCCTACGAGTATTTTGACTAGCCATGTTGCCTTGCGGAAATCAGATGAAAAGCCGAAAAACAGCAAGAACAGTAGTGTCTGGACGTCATGGCCATGGGGCAACGATACCAAGCATGGCCCTCTTCTCGAAGTATGTGAACATGGGCACAGAAGATGGAAGACTTACCTTCTTTCAGTTTAATTCATTATCTTACTTACAGAAAATGGAGCGAGCATCGTCCCCGGCTCGGGAGGAGTACGTTGTTAAGTTGTTCTCCCCGAAAAGGCTAAGCGATGAACGACTTGACGCCATCTTTGGTCAAGATAAAGTTTTATGGACATACAGAAAGGAATGGGATGCGTATCCGTGTATGTACAATTGAATTCTCATAACTCACACCCTTACACATTAACACATACAGACCTCTCACCTACGCACCAATTTGCCCCGATCGAGGTCGACGATAATCTCTATTTCCCAAATGCCTTGGAAAGGTGCGTGATCGCCTTTTGTTTTCCATCATGCTCACTTGTCACACAGTCTCATCAGCACTATGGAGACAGCCACAGTCTCCGCGCGCAACTCTGTGGCTTTGTATTTGGCCAAAGAATTCGGGCCCTCCTTCGTTCATGGAGGCACAGATTGTCCATGGGAGGAGGAAATGGATGACAACGAGGCTGACTGGGCTGCCTGGGGATGTCGCAGCGCCTAGACACACTGTCATCACAACTGTACAATATCAACAATAACGTGCTGATCCCATTTTCTACATGAACATGCGGTTTGAAAGTAGGAGAATGGTTTACACGATCGACAATCGGATCCACGTAAGACATCCGCGTCATCCGGGCAACTGCAACTATTTATGAGCCATGTGAACTCAAAGTGCAGCCATCTATCCAAATCGATGATTGGCACGATGCTCTGACTTTAGAAGCCACGCGACACTTTCTCCAATACTAGACTGAAGTCAATACAGACCCAGTTTGGGAAGGATGTACTTACCGGTCTCGTGTGCCACCTCGCTCATGTCTGTACCTTGAATTTCGGCTGCAATGCCGACGAAACACCTGCGCAAAGCGTCTTTCGAAGAGGCGTAGAGCATTTTTTGCTTAATCTTAGAGTCATCGGGCGACCTGCAGAAAATCAGAGCTTGATTTATGGCGAGCCAGACATACGTACCATGTGAAGAATATGATCTTGTTTCTCTTGCCCGCATCTCCTTTCTCGTACTCAAAGTCGTACACAGCATAACAACAGTCACCAGGCTGCAGCTGAGAGACGAACTCATCATAGTCTTTCGATTGTGATGTTTTAGCAACGACGATTTGCGTATTGTCAGGAGAGAGCTTATAGATGATGTAGGTCAGACTTTTTCCCAGCTTCAATTGCTGGAAGGTTTCCAGACATTCTGGAGCTACTTGCACACCAGAAGACTAGAAAGGTATCGTAAGCAAATGACTACATGATCGCTTTGCACCTACCATTGTGCAGCGTATAAGACAGGAGGACAAGTCAAAAAAAGATGGACCCTAAGATTATGCGTTCCCACGATCGATGCTGCAAATCAGGGAAGGGATGTGTATGATCCTACAAAGCGATTGTTGGAAGGAAATGTAATAAATACCGTTTGTGCGCGCGCGAGCGCCAGCTTGCACGGAGCAACAGCGCGTTGCATCACACTTGGCAAGACTTCTCCTATACCAGACTTGTCACGTGTATGTTAATCGTCGTCACTCCTTTCGCTACACTCTTATTTTCATAAAAATAATAATATGATCATTTCGATCGCAAAGATGTAGGCAGAAAGCTTTTTTTTATCATTTTCGTCGCTTTATTGAGTCAGGGTGTAGAGGGAGTTGGGTTAAGGAATAGTATAAATGCCACGAAAGACCAACATTCGTGTGAGAATTGCTACGCTTCAAATCGTGAAAGGAATCTCTTCGTGAGATGAAGGTCTGCCACTAGTATCCGATTCAGAATGGTAGAATTGATATGCACTGAACATAGCCTCATCTTCGCTGCCACTCTCCCACGCACGTTCGGTAGACAAATATTCACCATGAGATGAAGACACGGACGACACTGCGCCATTTTGATCCTGCTCATCTGATGATGGCAATGGCTCCGTGTGAGACGAATCATCTCTTTCTACCGTCAGGGCTGTACGAGGATTCGTTGGTGAAAGCAAGGAATTCAATCCAAGAGAGGTGGGTTGCGTCTGATCTGTCAGATTCATAGCAAGATTCTCTGCTGTCAAATTAGTAAGTTCTTTCGCTATGTTTAACGGCGTTTCTGTTGATAGCACAACATTGCTACTTTCAGAGCTACATGAATATGAGTAGATCATCTAGACTTGACTTCACTTGTACTCACGGCATGATCGGGTCAGCGCGAGTAACTTGTGTTTCCTTTACGCGCCCTTCCACTACATACTGATGATCCGTACCTGAAGAGCATGCCAATGGCGTCTCGTTGCTCGTTGGACAGTCTTCAAAGGTTGGAAGGCGATCTTCCGGTCCATAGCTCAGGTCTAGCAAGATTGGTGTGTCTAGCAAATTATGTTAATAATCCATCCTTCTGATTTTCAAGGGCACATACCCATACATAAAGTGTTTTGCTTAACAGGTTCACTTTGAGAATGACAAGCTGTTTGAACATCTTCTTCATACGTGGGAGTGATGGCATTCCAATGTAGGCCGCGCTTGAAGGGCGAAGCATCGTCATACTCTTCTTCTTCACGTCCACGCTTCTTTGACCTGCGTTGGTCTGAATACGGATCCATCACCGAAAGTAAAGCTGTCAAGCTGTTTAGAGAGAGAAACAATAGAAAGAAGGTATAGGAAAAACTAGGGCAGAGATATAGGGAAAGAGAAAGAGAGATGAGATTGTTCAAAGTAGTCACCAGGATCTTCTCCGTGAGATGGTTCATTTTCTCCTCTATCCCATCCAATGCACGCATCACACACCATTTTTCGATAAATGATATAAATACAAGAAATGTATTGCATACAAAAAATGTATTGTACATTTCCGCAGACTGACAGATTTCAACTCAAATAATGCCCTCTTTACATTGCCAACCCCTTTCTTACATGTGCTATCTTCGACTACGTCCATCCCACTCTTGTCTGGAATAACGCGGATTGGTTTGCTCTCTAAGCGGAAACATGGATCGACCGCCGGATTCTCCTCGTTGTGGACCGTACCCTAGAGGATTGTGGTTTCCACCATTGCGTCCGGACTCTTCTCGTTGGCGCCGTTCAGACAATATCCGTTCCTCGATCTGTCGAATGCGCTCTTCGGGCCGAGTGAAAGGTTCGCGACGTGAGCTCTCATTTCTTCTGCTTCCATTCAATGTCCTCTCTTGGTCGGGTGGATGAATACGTGAAGGGGGGCGGCGAGCGTCAGCATGACGCCTCTTGTAGTCGTGCTCCAGTTGTGATGGTTTTCGCTTTCGAGGATTTGACTCGAAGGTGTGATGTTGATAGCTTGAGGATGAAGCATGGTGTGAAATGACAGGGTGTAAAGAGTATAATACACGACTGTCTTCGATCCGCGCCCGCAATTCCATTCGACACCGATCCTTCAGCCAAGCACTATCTTCAATACCGATACACCGCTCTGCGATTTCATAGGGAATAAAGAAGAGCTGAATTTTCCTGCCAGTCTCTGATGGAAAGACTGTTCCGGAAAGGTCTTTGCGTGCTCTTATGGCCGATTCAACGTCAGAGAACTAGGTCATTTCGTTAGTGCTTGATACGACAGGGCACGATTCACTTACAGTAATGTAAGCATGTGTTTTAATGCCGTCAAGCCATACAGATTGTTCATTTGGGTTGCTTTTGGTTTCGAGTGGGCCATATTGCTCGATCTTTTCTTTCAGCGTCGCAAGCGTCAATGGGCGGATAAGTCCATGGATGTACAGGCTTCGGGATGGATCCATCTTTTGCACGATGCCGTTTTCCGGTGTCAGTCCTTCTAAGGATACCGTGTTTGCCTCTTCTTCCTGGGTTAAAGGAGTGAGAGTGCGGAAATACGGAGAAACACCGCTCGTTACCTTGGAGTATTGTGCTTCCTGGTCGTGTTCAACAGGAACACTGACTTCTTCGTGCTCCTGTCTAGTGGCATGATGATTTTCGTCTTGACCAAGCTCTACTTCCTTTTCTTCTTGTTCCGTAGCTTGGTGCAGCAATCGTTCGCTTGGCTGCTCTTGGATTTTATCGTTGCTGATGTGGTGTTCATTTTGCAAGTCACTCCCCATCGAATCCTGGTCCTCCACATTGTCAATGACTATTTCTTGTTGTGCATCGACAACTTGCTGATCGTTTGCAGCCTGCTCATGTGCCTTTTCATCCTCATTGGATTGCGCGGGTGTGGTTTCATCGTCCGCTGCAGGTTCATGATGGGTGGTCGATTCTTCACTGCTCATCGCATCCTGTAGTCTGGAGGCTAAATCCGCTTTCAGCCCAGATGTAGACAACCCTCGCTCTTGCAAATGCTTTTTGAGTTCTGCAACTTTTAGTGTTGCTATATCAATTGCCATGGTTGTAGTGCACGAAGCCAGAAGTATACGTCGAGTGTTGCCCTGGTTGTGGGTATTGGCATGCGAGTTCTTGTTACGTTGTCTCTCTGTGCTGTAGCGCGTCGTGATAGGCACGCAGCGGTGCCGTGACACGTACGGAGGGAAGAGCCTTACCGGACGTCAAGACACTTTCAGGCCTGAGTGACACTACTTAATTTGGAGATCGTCTCTAGCAATTGAAAAGGCTAGCCAAGCAAGGTGATGCTCCATATTGTGAATAAGGTGAAGATCTTCTCAGGCATCCTAACAGCGGTAAAAGAAGATGCAAAGTTCTCGCAGATCCGATGTTTCACACAAATGGCATAGATTCTTACCATTCTCAACACACATTACGAAAGCATTTCTCGAGCAAAGGATCGTATTCCCATGGTCATTTTGGTGATGTATAAGTGCAAGAGTGCCTGATATTGGCCGTAAAGCATGGAGAGAGTGCGTAAACTCAAAAGGGAGGTGTTCTGGGTCCACCTCACACAATTACACATGAGTAGATGACGCACAATTACTCATCGTCATCGTCATCTTCCTCATCATCCTCATCTTGTTCCTTGAGGCTTTCGAGGGTGGCGACAGCAATACGGTCTAGATCCCGCATGCCATCTTGGCTAATTCGGCGACCTCCCTTGGGGTCCTTCTCCAACACACCGATGCCCTCGAGACCTTGAACAGCCTTGCGTTGAACGGAGCCACTGCTGTTGGCATGGTGGAAGGGGCGGTGTCCGCGGTTCTTGGCACCACCGTGGAGCTTAGTCAGGGCACCGATACCGACTGACTTGCGCAGGTAGATGTGTCGAGCAAGAGCAGCTACGAAAAGGTGAGAACCAAGGCATCCTGAAGGAACAGGAAACATACCTGCACGAACGTAGAACCAGTCAGGGTCATAGGGGGCTAGCTCCTTGTAGGCACCAGTCTTGACCACGTCGACCCAGGTGGGCACCTCGATCTTACCGGAGCGTTTCAGGTGGTTGGCGTAGGCCCGCACAAAGGCGTCCGCAGGGCAATCCTTGACGTTTGGCACTAAAGTGAAAGAATGTGTCAGTTTCAATCGGTAACGTTGGGAGACAAAGCTTGGGGGAGGGATCTTGACGAACGGCAGAGAAACGACCTCGCATGTCGTCTTCAAGGTCGTCAAATTGGCACCATGGCCGAAAATCATCCCTCCTCAACCGGAGCCGTTCAGTTCCAACAAAGACAACACTTACTCCTGGAATAGGAGAAAGCACCGTCAGCAAGGACAAAGTAGTAGAGGGCGTTTGCTGATGAAGATGAAAAATGATACTCACTTGATGTATAGGGTGCTATTCGTACAACGACAAGAGGTTCGAGAATCTTGCCCGCCCGAGTCTAAGCGCGTTGATTTGCCCATGCTGCCGGAGCACAAATGCACGTGATGCGTATCCACCACGTAGGCCCACGTGGAATCTCCACGCTACCCGTACTGTCTCCGGAGGGGTGTCTGTGCGGTGACGAAGATAGAGTGGAGCATCCCACCACCATCTTGTATTTATCTTGGCAAAACAATGGCTAGCGAGGACAAAAAAACAATTCCTCCCAAGGAGGAGGTTTTTGGAGATACCATACTGACGAAGGTAAGTACAATGATCCCAGATATGTGTCACATTCCACCAATACGCTCCGCTCTATAGTACAAGTTTGCAGGCGACATCACTGCAAAGGCCATCAAGGCCGCCATTGAGGCCAGTACGGTAGACAAAACCATCCTAGAAGTTTCTCAGGCTGGTGACAATGCCATCGAAGAGGGTGCCAAAGGTGTTTTTAAGAGTGACAAGAAACTGAGCAAGGGGCTTGCCTTTCCCACTACTGTGTCCATCAATGAGGTTCTTTGCAACTACGCTCCCCTTCCCTCTGATCCAGCCTCTGCTCAGAAATTGAAAAAGGGGGATGTTGTGAAAATCCAAGTGGGCGCTCATATTGACGGGTATGCGACTGTTGCTGCCGAAACTATCGTAGTAGGAGCAAGTAAGAGCGAGCCAGTGCAAGACAAGGCTGCCGATGCCATCAAAGCTGCTTGGACGGCGGCAGAGGTTGCTATACGCTCAATGATGCCTGGAAAAACCAACCATGAGATTTCCAGGGAGATTGAAGCGGCAATCAAAGAATTCGATGGCGTTCGTGCCGTCGAAGACATTCAGACCAACCAAATGGAAAAGGATGTCATTGACGGAAAGAAGAAGATCGTCTTGGCAGCCGAACCGACAAACAGGCCGGATGCGTGCAAGTTGGAAGAGAACGAAGTGTACGGTGTGGATATACAAGTGACTACCAGTGAATCCGGGAAGCCTAAGAAGGATGCAGACAAGACAACAATCTACAAGAAGACCGGCACAACGTACCTACTCAAGATGGCCACTTCTCGTAAGGTCTTCAGCGAGATTCAAAAAGTTGCTGGTCCTTTCCCATTCAACTTGCGTGTTCTAGAAGATGAGAAGAAAGCACGCATGGGCATCCAAGAATGTGTGAATCACTCTCTCTTGACACCTTTCGAGGTATTGTATGATGGCAAGGATGGAGCTGTTACAGCGCAGATCTTCTTCACTTGTGCTGTCTCTTCCAAAGGCGCTGTACGTATCATGGATTGCCGCGTCATGAAATGCTCACCCTTTTTCTTTACAGAATCGACTGACGCCGGCACCAGCATGGTACAACGAAGAGATTGTGCAAAGCAAACAATCTGTAAAAGACGAGCAAATCAAGGCAAAATTGGCGGCACCTGTCCGTCAGCAAAAGAAGAAGGCTTCTGCCAAAAAGAACTAGAGTAGTAGTCATATCGAGGATGTTGATCAGTCACCACAATCATTCAATGTCATGCATTGCAGCATCTCCAATGCTTGGGTATAATTCTACAGGGAAGATGTCAGAGATCTAATAAGGTCCTCGACAATGGGCGACAGTTCACTTTTGCTCGCCTGAGACCACGGCGTAGACAACAATGATTCTTCTGCCTCATCAGGCAGGTCATCGAGAACGTCTTGAGTTTTGAGATAGATGAGTTCGGCTGCAGAAGCACGAACCGTTGGAAAGGGGTGCATTAAGAAAAGTCCAGTGTGCTCCATAGCCTTGACTCGTAACTGTGGCACACTGAAGAGATTGGTAACAAAGTGCATGGAAACAAGAATGCGAGGAACACTCTTGACCCTGTCGATGCTTCGACAAGCGATGTTCAGGATCTTGGCCAATCGAGAGATGCTTTCCGCATGAGCGGAAAGACGGTCTTCAAATACGCCATCCTCCAGAAGAACGTTGAACGTTTGCATACATGGAATGAAGTGATTGTTACTCCTAATATGGGAGGTTGTGAGCGAGACTAAATCTTGAAGGACTTGCGATGCAGAGTAAGTCTCGACAGATTCTCTGGTAAAGTCAGAGATGGCAGCAGCAAGGGGTCGATTGATGCTTTCTCTTTGGTGACCGATACCTGAAATGATCCCACGCAAAATATTGTATCGATACTGTTCAACGAGAAGGAGACGTACATATCTGGAATACAAATATGATGGGTCATTCAGGTATTCGTCACTTGATTCCTGGAAAAGGCTTCGCAGGAACTCGTCATTTCGTATGAGCAAGTGGCTGGCATCTTCGGCTGGCGCTCGGAGGATGCTAAGGAAAGTTTGCAACGCTTCTGCGCGTAGCGAATCGATTCGATCTGTCATTTGCTTTGCTACACCTGAGAGAACAGAATCGAATAAAGACTGACTCATGCCAGAACCCTCGGATGAGGAGGGCGAGAACTTTCTACGGAGTTCGAGAAGCTGTCGGAGTCCTTGGATGCAAGTGGCTCGGATCCATGAGCCAATATCTCCACGAGCATCTGTCGAGTAATCTTCCAAGCCCTTGAGGAGTGACTCCCAAACAAGCTGCATCAAAGATGGCTGAACCGCAGTGCTCCATCGACTGCGAAAATTGCCGACGATTTTCACCAGGCTGCGAAAAGCATTACATCTTGTTTCGATGTTCTGTTCATATCTTGATGACTTCTCATCTACAAGAGAAACGAGAAAATGAATAGTCTCATCGAGCATGAGACGAGATACGGCGTAATCGTAGCTGCCGAGAAGTTTGGTACTACATTGCTTTTGCAAAATGTTCAATAGCGACCAATTTCTCATCGTTTCTCGGATGCGAAGAGAGCAGTCCTGAAAATGGCTGACAGAGGATATTGCTTCGGCCGCTGCTTCGTGAACCGTTTCCTCTTGTCGCTCCGTGGCAGCCTTAACAAACTTGTCCCAGACCGAGTCTGACTCTTGTTCTTGTAGAGTCTGTAGGGAAACACTTGTCGAAATCAGGAGACAGGCGGCTCGTAATACGTGTCCTGTGCCTGGAATCCGAAGACTGGGCATATGTACCTTGGACAAGTTGTTGAAAGACTCCCTTCGGATGTCTCTAGCAGCCAAAGAATCATACTTCTGACACATTTTACAGATTTCTGCTTGGGTTAACAAAGCTCCATGAAGAACGAAGAGATCCCTAGACTGGCATGATTGTGACATGTGCTGCATTATTTGGGAGGACTGACCAGCTAGATCGAGCTCCAAAATGCTCGCAATAGCCTTGGCTCCAAGCTGTCGCATGTCAATATCCCAATGAATGATAGATTGTTTGATCAGGTGATGCAGAGCAGCGGCTCGATAGTCTGAGTGCACGGCGACCTGAGGTGCGCAGACAAGATACGCATTCTTCCGGATGCCCACAGCATAAAAGTCAGTTACGCGAATGACGTCAATACCATGAGGAAAGAGGCCTAACCGGCCTACACATTCTTGAAATGCTGCACTTGCGGCCCGTCTGATGGAGATATCCCTGTCGAAAAGAGCAACGCAAACCAGAATTTTTGAAAGCTCAACTGCATGTGGTCTGATAGCATCCACAGCATGTGCTCTTGCTAGCGCCCAGACAGCGTAGCAAGCTGCATCTCGAACTCCCGTTCCCACCGAATGTGCACCTCTTCTTACATCAAAAAGAAGGGCCTGCAGATCACTTTGAGATTGTGTGGTTAAGAATTAATGCAAGACTGACCTTTTCTATCCAGTGCAACTGCTCTCCCAGGTGTGGCCCTTGCAACAGCCCCCGTCTCGCAAGTTCGGCAAGCGCAAGGCAGCAACCTTGCCAAGTATATTCGCTGACGTTCGAGAAATCTTCCACCTTTCCGGACATATCCATAACGCCAGTGGAAAATAGACAGGTAACTTCATCAACGACTTGTTCCACAAAGTCTCGCGGTAATCTGCAACAAATTCGAGACAGTCCTTTTGCGCCAGAATATCGAACAATCGTATCCTTGTCCTTCAGAGAATCTATCAGCTTGCCTATATACCCATCCACCTCTTCGGGCACATCGACATTTGCATCTTCGCTTTGACCAAGAGTTGCACCCCTACTGCCGGATCCCGCGAAAGCTCTTTGAATAAGATGCTGACTAGAGGGATCTGTTACACTCAAAAGTCGGTCCTTCTTCATCGGTCGGAGCATCTTAAGCCCCAATCTGCATGCCATTTTTGCCTTGTACTTGTTGACGACACTGTTGCTTACAATAGAGGGCGGTGGAATCTTGTCAATGGCTCCAGCTGCACCGGTTGCTTCATCCACATCTCCTGAGAAGAGAGAAAGTATGGTCTGAAATTGAGCTATATGCAGAGAAAGAGCCTCTGGTTGAAGTGATTTCAAGATGTAGCACAATGTTTGCAGGATGCCACAAGCAGCAAATATGGACGGCGGTGATTTTGAAGTTAGTTCGCATATGGACCAGGACACGAATTTAGCGAGATGCTCTTGACAAGCGTCTCTCCTTTGCAGTAACCGTCCGAGCATCACGGCGGCTGCATCACGTTCCTTGCCGGAAGATCTCAGAAAATATTTGCCGACTTTCTCGATCCGGTTGATCACAGTACTGTGGAGAGGAGATTTTGACAGATTGGATTCGTCAAGTTTCGAGAGGTCGAAAGGGATCATACAGATTAGCGAGAGCCACAAAAGTAGGATGTAACGTGCCTCCCAGCTCGCTTGCACTTGACCTGCGATGCACTGCTCAAGTACAGAGAGGGTTGGCAACAAGTCATGCACGGCATGAGGAAAAAATTGCACTGAACATAGAAATAAGAATGATTATCACCAGCACCTTGCCATCAACATACTTATAGTTTTGTATCCTCGTACTTTTGTAAAATAATAGAGGAGTCGTGCGAGGGTGTCAATGCTCTCAACATATTGAGTGGAGTCACTCGAAGTGGCAGGAAGAGGAAAAGCACTCCGTATTATGTTCTGGAGTGTTTGGATCGGCGGTGTAACAATCTTTTCAAGGAAAGGATCTAAAAGGTACGACTGTTCTTGGTACAGGTCAAGCTGCTTGTGGTGAGATGGACAGCAATAGTATTAGAGGTAATCACGTACTATTTGGAACATCCTCCTCATCCGTTCCTCGGTATTCAGATCTTTGTGTGCCATTCCTTGTGTCATTTCTAAGCCAGAATGAGGCAATTCCTCCGCCGTTTGAGACGATGAGGCCCTTGTCGATCCAGTCTGCGCATTTTCGTCAGAATGATGTCCACAAAGAGGGAGTAGAAGCGCCCAGAATTCATCAGCCTGATCAAACCTTGTCAGCTCATGCTCCTCAACACATGCTTCTGGAACATTGCCTGGTTGCTGTCCCTTGGCTGCGAAGGTCTCCCCACCATCCGACATACTCTACGTTGCTTGTGGTAGCAAAAGTTCGAGTTGGTTTCCAGCATGTTACAAAAGGTGTCCCGTGCGCGGAAACAGTGCACTTGGGTACGTTTGCAAGCACCTTCTTTCCCGCACTCGCCTCCTAGATTGCTGTCATGGCTGACGAAGAATTCTCCGGCGCAACAGCAAACCAGATTCTCTTCCATGCAATCCAGTCCGGTAACGTGGATCTGTTACAAGAAACTCTACAAGGCGGCGAAGCAAGTGGTGGCCACGTTCCTAATCTTGAATCGACAAACGCCATTGGAGATTCGCCTGTGTTGGCAAGTTTGCGTGCAGGTCAGCTGGATATTTTGGCTGTCTTGCTAGACGAGGAAGTCGATGTGGATGAAGGAAACCCAAGCCGTGAGGGTGACAGGCCTTTGCATCTGGCTGTGCGCTTAGAGGATGACGAACAACGCGAATGGACTGGTATGTACAGGTAGTCACCATTCTTCTGTGACACATCTGACTTTGTTCAAGTGACGCAGCTCATTGAGGCCGGCTCCGATCCTCGATTGACAAACAATGACAATCTGAAACCTGTGGATGTGCTACCGTCAGGAGCAAATATAGACGAAGTTCGTAGAATTCTAAGGAATGCAGAGGCAGTCGCTGGCATGGGGAAAGGCGATGTAGTAGGTGAGTATGCAAGCCACAGCTCTCGTCTGAATTTCGCTGATGGACCATAATTCATGATCAGACGAGGATGAGGATGATTCAGATGGAGGACCACCTTCTGACGACGAGTAGACAATGAATAATGTTGAACAATAGTCATTAACAAAGCTATGGATAAGTGTAAATAAAGTGAGGCCGACAGGGTCGTGCCGGGGTATGAATGTGAGGGAACAATGATGTTTGTGCTATGAGGACTAGCTCGAGCTCATTGTCGGGCGCGCTGCAATATACTTCCCATCAAGAAGACAAACGCAGACTTGTATTTCCTCCACGTCATCACGTAGCTTGTACGGTCGAATGGCAAGCCACTGCCAAATTTTACCCTGCGCTCGTCGCCATAGTTTGTGTGAGGGGCGACCAACGAGTTTTTGTTCCGTCCAAGGCCAAGCGTACCGCTCCACTATGGATGTGTTATCTTGGTTTGCCCCTCCACCTGTGTGTCTGGAATTGAGAAGCGGGTCTTTTACGCTTCCATCAGGAGTCACGGGTGGAGGATCGAAAGGTTTGTTTACATGGTCACAAGGTGCTGAGGACTGAATCCCACCGGAAACAAAGATGATCGTGTCGAGCGCAAAGAATAGGCGATTCAGAAGGCCCCGGTTAAATACTCCGTGCTGTTTTGGTCTTTTGTCTGGCGAAGAAGGCGGGTTCTCTTGCCAAATGCCTTTCTTTGATTTCAGAAATACTTCCAGCCGGCTTCTCGACATTGGGGTATAGGCGATGCTCGTGGGAAACATAGGACTGAAGAATCGTCGATGTCGTCGAAGTGCAGTATAATCCTCACTATTCTGACGCCAGAGGTCGTCCCAAAAAATGTACCACCACTGGTGGACGCGGGTTTGATTGATATGTTTTAAGCGTTCCGTCAACAATGTGGTTGTGGCTGGAAAGCGGCTCGGAAGACTGCGCACAAGGTCACATGCACTATTACTGGCAAACATGGTATCCAACACTTCTCTCGACTCAGCCGGACTGTCGTAGATTTGCGTCAAAAAACTGTACTTCATTATGTCTTGTTTCCTGCGTGCTTCTTCAAAGAAAGTATGACGATAATGCTGCATCTTTGCTCGGACACGAGGAAGTCCAGTGCGGACAAGCGCATCGTTGTCGCGGAAAAAGCGTTGGACAGATGGGACCAGCTCGAAATTGTCATGCAGGCCAAAAGCTGCTGCAGCATCAATAGTCAGTGGCTTCCGCAGTACACTTATTCCTTGTGCATCCCGAAACTGCCCACATGGATAAGTGATAAATACATCAAATCCTGCTTGGGAATCGGCATCATCTACACTGGACGATATTTGATGATGTACTCGCAATGTGCCTTTCTCATAGAAGATTGGCGTGTCTAGCGAGTATTGATGCCGCTGTCTTCTACACTGACCAAGGAATGATGAGAATTTGTGTGACTGTCCATGCTTGACCATTTCAACGTGAGGGCAATACACGCTCTGTCCATTTAGAGCACGCAAAGCTTGGCGGACCTCTCTTCTCTTTTTGACGGACTCAGATACATTCTGCCCTACAAATTCTTCCAATGCTTCCAGAGTAGTGAGCTGGACGGTGGGCATGTACCCCATGCCTCGCATGCTGACTTGGTCGTAGCGCATCACTAGAGTTGGAGGAAAGGGGACCAGGAATGCCTTGCCGAAATACGAGGAGATGCCTTGAAAAGCCGCGTTCGTAGACACTTCGGCATCTTTTTTGGGACACCAATAGGCATCCTGTCCTGTCAAGTGTGTCTGAATAAAGTCAATGACAGATCTCAATCGAAGCGACATTGGATTATTCCCATACAACGCCTCAACACTGCTGGCATATGTTTCTATGCCGACGCTTTTGACAATCTTTAAGTTTTCTACATGGCGTTCTGCAGCTGTTCCCTGAAATTGTAGTAGATATGGAGGCCAGCCATCATCGATAGAAAAAGTTACCAGTTGGTTCTGTGGCATACGGTATTCGGGCCCTGTTAGAAGGATGGCGGACAAAGTCTCTTGCCAGACCCTTCTTTTAATGTGTTTTTCCAGATGCAGTGACGGAGAGAAAACATCAATGCTAAAATCTATACGTCCTTGAATCCGCTTGAATACATGTGCCATCCACGACGTTCCAGCCAGGCTGAAGTAGATATTGAGGGTATATGTGATCGAGTAGACAACGTATAGGATTGTTGATTGATACACAGTGCTTCCTTTGACTTGTACAGCGACCAAAAGCCCTAATACTGATGTGACAACGTATCCGAGTCTACTCACAAGCTCGCTCCTGTTGCTAATGGCGTCTACGAAAGGCTGTACGAACAGATGCACAACAAGAAGGACCACCTGCAAGCAAATAAGGACCGACTGTTGTGAGATGAGCAAGTTTCTTGTCGAAAATTTCTGCCACAAACAATTCTGCTGTGTGAAGACGCTGATGACAAGTAAATTCGGCAGCTTGAAGCACAGAATATATAGCGGCTTATAGTTTCCCCACGGGCGGCGGTAGGCATTGTACATGAAATTGAGAGGAGACGAATCGTGCTTTAGGAGTCGCATGTACTCGACATCCATCGTTTGTGACGACCGTTTTTGGCCCAACTCATCGTACTGGTTGCTTTTGGGGAGCAAGTGTGTTATGGTCTTCATCATCAGGAATGGGAACAATATCGTGTAGAGAATCAGTGTCAAGGCAGACATCGGGAGTATAGCATATGCCCTACACGACGAACAAACATATGAGCGAAAAACGAGAAAGAGTTCACTGTCATACTCACCAATTGAACTGATCGTTCTTGGTTGTGGTTGTATAGCAAAAATTTGTAGTTCCTACGACGTTGTCTGAGGAAGTATCATGTTTCTTATCGGGCCAATAATTGGCATTCCATACAAGCGCATCCACAGAGAGCTTGCTCAAAGGAATATATAGAACAGTTAGCACAAAGACAATAGCGACATTTCGAAATTTCGACCAAGCAGTGCTTCTTCGGATGGGTTGTGTTTTCTTTGCGCTCGTGGGCCATACCAGTCGAAAAAGCCAAGGTTGCGAATCATACCCTTGCAGCGTTCTATTCGGATTGTATTTGCGCGACATGGTGTAGAAGGCGATGAGAAGGGCGAAGACGATACCCATCCAGAAAAATAAGATAATAATCGCTCCTCCAAAGACGGACACAAAATCGAGAGCTATGATAGAGGAAAACACCTGCATGCTTTTTGAATGGGAGCCGGATTCGCCTCTGAGCACTGGAAGGTAGTGCAAGTTGAGGTTCATGACCTGAATGAAGTCAATGAAGAGTTGCAATCGGAAGATTCCGGCGGCCAACGTCGATCCTTCCGTTCCAATGACAAAATCCAAAATAGTTCCCATTAAGGATCCAATCCTGGGTAGAGATCCAATGAATCCACCGGGAGGCTTACGAGGTCCGACAGCATTCGACTTCAATTCATCCAGTGTACTGTTTCTCAGGAGCATAAGAGGAGGGAACATTTCATAGCGGGTCTTGGGTGTACTTTGCGTGGAAAACTTGGTTGAGACACCCGATGAAATTTCGACCGTCTCACTCAAAAGTGGATCGTCCAAATCTGTGGCTTGTTTGACTTTGTCTTGGTACTTTAAAGTGTCTGCGGACCACGTTCTGCGTAATGCTTTCATCTCAAGGCCCACGCCACCTTGCTCCATAAGATCAACACTTTCTGAATGTGATGGTTTATTTCTTGACCCTGCTGTGTCTTCGTCAAATGACGGTACTGTGAGCTGACTACCACATACTTCCAGCATAGATGGTTGCCGATCAACGGAATAGAGACTGCAAAGGCGTGCTTCATGCTCTGACATCACCTTGATTGGATCTGAGAATTTAGGTAGTCGAAATTCTGGACTTTGAAGAAAAGCATCTACATCCGGGAAATGGAGAGGATAAGCATCTGCAGAAAATACTGTCGATGCTCGCTTTGTTTCGAATGTAAGGCTGCTTTGTCCTACATCTGTCTCAACACTTTTGCAAGAGACCGGCCCCTCAGATCGATCTGACCGATGGTCACTCTCTTTTTCTTGAAGAGCTACTAAAACTTGGTTCTTAGATGACGTTGGAAGCCCATCAATGCATCTCCTGGAATGCACTGATTCTCGAGCCGAGACCTTCGTTCGACTTAGCGTGTAGCCAATGCTTCCGTGTGAGACACTCACAGAAGGATGCAAACATTGTTGCAGTTGGTGCAAGCTCTCTGTGTCTTCCGCGTCATGCTGGGGTGAGCACAGCTGTGTAGTGAGAGGAGGATTATCATTTGCTACCAATGAGGGAGAAGATTGTTTGGCCAAAGGTTTTTGTATAGGCTGCCAATTCATGCCGCCTAGGGGCTGACGCACCGTAGCTGCAGCTGATCGTAGCACTGCGTGGTTCTCTAATATAGGATCGTGTCGCTGACGTTTCTCATGCAATGCTCTGACGCTTTTATTTGTTGAAGCTGTTCCTTCGTATCTTTCTGCTAAGGCTTTAATACGAGGTGACGGTGTAAGACGTTTTGGATTTTCTGGCTTTTGTGTTGAGCCATAATTTTTGGCGTATTGTTGAATGTTACTCTGCATTGCAAGAGGCGACTGAAAGGATGGGTTGGGTATCTAACGTGTCTTGAAATTGGCATGGAGGCTGCGTAAAACGTTATGTCATTAGCTCTGAGCAAGCAGATGTCGTATCACGAAGTGCGGGATTTTGCGGTGTGTCTCATGTGCGAGCCATGACTTGTGCCAGTGATCATTGTTTTAACAGGCGCAAGGGTGAGGATCGCTGAGCAGCGGGAATCAACATCGAAGCCGCGTTATTGGAAAACTGGAGCCCCTGACCGTAAGTATCATAACGCGTCGTGGATCCAAGAAATTGTTGTTTGTGCACAGATCATCATGAGCTAATTAGACGTGGGAAGCTCGAGAGCACGGATGATATGAATGGCAAATGCTACCAAGAGAAGCAGGCAAGACGAGTGTGTGGCGCCCGTACGACCTGAAGAGGAAAGTATGAATGACAAAGTTTACGTGAAAGAAGAGGACGCAGGGTGGATAGAGCAGTCACATGGACTCCCTTCATTTTCTCAGAGCTTCTGTGACTCATTCTCTTTCCAGAGTCCGAGCTCCCATCGTATTTCAAAGTCGGAATCATCCTCTGCCAAACGAGAGATACCAAGAACAACCCCAGGACAATCACAACGACGAAGAAAAATTAAGGAAAAGGATGTCGAAGAGTGTCTTCCGGAAGTCCCTGACTATGTACGCTGTGACATGGATAGTAAGTTTCCGCATGTGCTTTTGTGACCTAAATCTCATTTGTGCTTCAGTACTGTTCATCGGATCTAATCCAGGACGAATGTCTAGCCAAAAAGGACAACACTTTTCTCACCCCTCTAACGTAAGGATGTTTGATCGATGAAGTCTTTTGTCATTGACAAGTGCTTGTAGCATTTTTATCGGGCCATTCATCGAGGAGGCCTCACACCCATGCAAGTGCCCCCTTCTGAAGATTACACTATGTTGGCACAAGCCTCTCCCTTCTTCTCCCTTGGCTTGACCAACCTAGCTGCCCGACCAACACGGTTAGCCGAAGAGCTCAACGCTGATGAAAATGAGCTCGGCACCGAGATACTCGTGCGCTTGATTCGCAGCAATCGTCCTCGATTAGGCATTTTCGTTGGCATCGGAGTCGGGCGTGCATTTGATCAAAGTGTAAATAAATTGACGAGAAGTACGAGACAGGATCATGAACTTGAATTGAAAAGGGAAGAAGACACTGCGAAGGCTTCCATGGCAACCTTGTGCAAAGACAGAGGCGAGCAGGTCACTTTTGACATGCCGTGTGAAGTGCCAAAGGTTGATGAAAGAGAGATGGGTTACGGCGTTGGTGTAATGAAGTTTGCTATCAGACACTCTGTGTCTACCACAGGTGCCTTGCAGAGCAGCAGACTTCCGTACACTATCCTCTTTGCTACTCCCTCGACAAGTGGGCGTGTAACAAGTCACCAATTACCACAGAAGGCGGAGTGCATGAGACAAGCACGCATCTTGACCGAGTTTCTCGCTTCGTCGCCTGAGGAAAGGGCGAACATAGCTACAAAGGAAGTGGTTTTCACTCTTATATGAGAATTCCTGAGCAAATACAGGTTGTAGGGCTTCATTTGTAGTTATACACATCAATTATCAATTAACAAGTGGTGAGGTATATGTTGGAGTGTGATACATCATACTATACGATACAGATGAGTCGAAAAGTCTATTGAGGGTCTTGTGATTCTGTATTGTCAGATTGTGTGTGGCTCTTCTCGCTAGATTTGATTGGTTCATGCTGTTCTCCAATGTGCAGACTCCGTTCTGAATTGTCTTCGTTCACCGTGATGGGGACAACATCTCCTTCGCGGATTGTACCTTGGATCAAAGCACGAGCCAGAGGGTTTAGCAGGCTCTTCGTCATCAGTCGATTCAAAGGACGTGCACCATAACGTGGGTCAAAGCCATGTTTCGCTAGCCAATCCTTTGCATCATTCGAGACGTTAAGGCGAATGCGTTGTGGCGCAAGACGTTGAGCCGCCTCTTTCAGTCTGATATCAACAATGTCGCGCAGTGCGGCTGGCGAGAGTCTATTGAAGATGAGTTGCTCATCAATGCGGTTAATCAATTCGGGTGGTAGAGCCGCTTGTATGGCACTGAGAACGGCTTGCCGTGTTTCAGGTTTGATGTTCCCCAAAGCCTCATCGGTCGCTCCATCCATGTACAGTACTTCCGCACCCAAATTGCTTGTCATGACAATAATGGTGTTGCGGAAGTCTACGTTGCGTCCTTGGCTGTCTTGGAGCTTCCCTTCCTCGAGAATTTGCAGAAGCATCATTTGTACGGACCTGTTGGCCTTTTCTATTTCATCAAAGAGGACAATGCTGTACGGCTTGCGACGGACTTGCTCAGTTAGCTGCCCTGCCTCTTCATGACCAACGTAGCCTGGAGGCGCACCGATAAGACGCGCAATACTGTGCTGTTCAGCATATTCACTCATGTTGAGTTGAATTAGAGCAGACTCTGAATCGAACAAGAAGTTGGCCAAAGCTTTGCAAGTCTCCGTTTTTCCTGTACCGGTACTACCAGCCATCAAGAAACTAGCCAAAGGCCTTCTATCATTCTGCAGACCGGCACGAGAGAGACGTACAGCTTCTCCAATAGCGCTTAGCGCTTCGTCTTGACCCACGATTCGTTCACGCAGAGCATCTTCTACATGTAGCAATCGCTCTCGCTCACCTCGCAGTAAATTGCGAAGTGGAATGCCGGTTTGCCTTGATACGACGGCTGCAATATCATCGCTGATGACTCTGTCGTGTGCGAAAAGATCTTCTTCACCATCAGCATTGGCCTGTGCCTGGTTTTGGCGAACTTTCTCTTCTTCCGCGGGAAGCTTGCGCTCTAGATACGGAACGCGACCATATTGGATTTCTGCCACTCGCTGGAAGTTTCCTTGACGTGTGGCTTGCTCCAATTCAATGCGAGCTTGTTCCAATTCCGCTTTGAGAGTCTTGACACGCTCCAGACGCTCCCGTTCGGATTTCCAGAGATCCGTGAGACGCTTTGACTCTGCTTGGAAGTTCTCGAGCTTCTTGCTGATTTCTTCCTGACGCTCAAGGGACATGGCATCGTCTTCATTGCGCAGTGATTCCAGTTCGATCTGGTAGCGGAGAATCTCTCGATCAAGCTGCTCAATACGTTCTGGCTTGCTTTCTTGTTGAAGACGTAGTGCACTAGCTGCTTCATCGATCAGATCCAATGGACCATCCGGCATGCGGCGTTCCGTTAAATATCGATGTGCCAGCTGCACGGCGTTAACCAAAGCAACATCGCTGATCCCGACTCCATGGTGAACTTCGTAGCGACTGCGTAGCCCACGCAAAATACTGATTGTATCCTCCACACTTGGTTCGTACACATGGACAGGTTGGAACCGCCGCGACAAGGCGCTATCCTTCTCTATGCTGCGACGATACTCGTCAAAGGTTGTGGCACCGACAATAGCCGTGCCACGAGCTAGAGCAGGTTTGAGCATATTTCCTGCATCCATAGATCCTTCGGCTTTTCCAAGATTAAAGAGCATGTGCAACTCGTCTATGAACAACACCACGCGGCCCCCCTCTGCTTCTACGTCATTCATAATTGCCTTGAAGCGTTCTTCAAATGCACCACGATATGCTGCTCCGCTGATGATGGCCGCAAGATCAAGGCTTAGAATACGCTTATCACGCATACTCTCTGGAACTTCCTTGTTGACGATCCTTTGCGCCAGTCCCTCCATGATGGCCGTTTTCCCCACACCGGCAGGGCCCACCAGGGCAGGATTCGCCTTTGTTCTCCTTGACAAAATCTGAATCGTTCTCCGTATTTCCGCGTCCCGTCCTATGACTGGGTCAAGTTTCCCTTCTCGGGCCAGCTTGGTAAGGTCGGTAGTGTATTGAGCTAATGTCTCTCCTTTTTCTGGGGGAGCACGGCCTCCTTGTCCCCCACCTCCCATTTGAGATCTTCCTCCATCCGAGGGTCCTTGTGCGTACCTTCGTAAACTGGTATGTATATTAGCCCGGCGTGGCATGTGTACCAAGGGTGCTTCATACGGGCACCGGGCAAGAGCGGGAATCTTATGTGTTTGAGACGCGGCTGGCATCATCAGCGCCTGTGAGCGAGATGAAGCCACCCTTCTCCATGATTGTGCTGAAATTGGCAGCATGGCGAACGTAAAAGTGGGAGAGGTCCCATTCCAAAGCAGTCCGAATATATGTCTTCGCCACTTTGCTCTTTAAAACCAGTTCTTCTCGAGATCTTTCTCGAAGCGTGGAGCACAAACACGCGTCGGGTGGTACGTGCGCACTGCTCGCCCGATCACTCAGAAGGTTTACATGTATTTGTAGCTATTCACTGTAGGTGTACATTTGTCAAATTCATTGAAAGAATAGAGTAGGAGAAATTAGCTACGGGCTCCTTTTGCATCGGGCCAGGCAGAGACCGCCTTCCCATTAGTGTGGGATTTCGGCGTCTTGCTACTGCTGACGGTCTGCTTGTTGAAGTAGCTGCGGATGTAGAAGCGGGCGAACAAGACCAACAAGGGCTGGGAAGGGGAAGATGAGAGAGAGGATGGACTGGAAGAGATAAAACTTACCCCCATGTACAAGGTATTTCCAATAATAGCCACGGCAGCTCCGGTAGACTCAAGACCCTTGAAATTTTCGCTGCCGTATAGAGTACGAGCGTAGGCATATGTTCGGAGTTGGAGGAGCGCCGCGCCGTCCGCATCCACGATGGAAGAGGAGGCAGCCGATGTAATGGACGAGGCACGGAGTAGAGCCTTGCTGATCGAAGAATAAAGGAAGTTGGAGTCCAATGCGTTCGACAAGCCCGCGCCTGCACCGCTTCCCCAAATGGAGACGGGGAGGAGGGAATGGATACCCTTGGCCTCTATTCCGTTGTACACCTTGACGGGATCCAGCTTGAAGAAGAAGTACAAGTTGACAAGGAAAGTGCCTAAGACAGAAGAATGAGTACAGAGACAACAAGGTTCGAGGGACACGTACCACTGGCGATTTGCAGAATCTGCAATGTTGTGAGGTTCCGTTTGACGGTCTTGGGGAACGGGAGCTTGAGCGAGGCAGAAAAGTAGTAGGCGTACATGAGTGTGTGTACACCGGAATTGAAGACACAGAAGACTAGAGTAGAGTCAGAGAATCAATCGGAAGATGCCTAGCGTACATACCCCAGACTGCTTGTGCCTGCAATCTGTATGCGATCCACATGCTAAAAAGTGCGCCGGCATGATGGTACGATTGCAAGTTACCAATCTTTTTGCCCTTCAGGTACAGAATGACAGAGTCTGATTAGAAACCCGGTTAGTAGTCTGGCCATGCAAGTGCTGACGGATACGTACCCATCACTTCATAGTACTTTGACAAGTAGAATATGTATGCCCAGCGGCCAAGAAGACTGGTATTGGTAGGGATAGAACAAATTGCCAGTCTCATCCCGTCGATGCCTGCTGCCCTGTAGCCTTGGACTACAAGGTCGATTGTCACTGGTGCAGTCGCAAGGAATGTCAGCAGGCTGTAGAGGCAAAGTCCGGCATTGTGTAGAACGACAAAGGCTCGAAGCAGACGGTTTGTCAGAGAATTCCCCTTGGAGTAGTCATGGCCTGACTGAAAATGATTGGCGGTATGGGCGACTGTGTAGTAGACGAGAGCGAATGTGACCGGCACTGCGAGCTGAAGTGACCAATCGTGGAAAGCTTTCGGGAACAGAGGGGCTAGAGTGGAACCTTGGAATGGATAAGGAGGATAAGGAATCTTGTACAAGATGTTGGAGATCGTTGTTCCGGGCGGATCAAGGGGATACATTGTGACGGTAGGACTGGGGACCTGCAAAGGGCCGAGAGTCCAATGTCTGTGGAACGTATATAGCCAATTTTTTTCTCCGTTCGGATTTCGGCATCCAAGCTTCGTTCCCCAAAGTGGAGAACCCTATGCACAGGACGCGTCGCTTCAATCCCCGTCCCCAACAAATAGCAGGACCCCCCGGTTAGAGGGGCGACCAAAGATACCGGATTCGGTGGCAATCAGGGTTCCTGGGTGGTTGGGGAATGACAATGTATTTAGACTTTAGCGGGATTACGCTCATACTGAAAGCGAGGAAGTAGCGATGATATCGATTGTGTGAATTCGGGACTATACAGAAAAGGATGCAAAACAAATAGGCTAAAACAAACATTGGACATATCATCCACTGCACATGAGACATGCTTCCTTGTTTTCTAAGGAGCACTGCAACTTGGCATCTTCCAATTCACGCATCTTTTGTCGCTCGAGCGCTCGCTTGTAACCGTCGTCCTCTTTGGGATCAGCGGGTGTAGCTGGGTCAGGAGAAGAGGCACTGCTGTCGTTGCCGCTGAGAATACCAGGCCCATCGCGTGTCACGGTACCATCAATTCCCAGCTGGCCCACACTTCTCGTAACTCCGTCCACACCACCATTCATCGCGGAAGCTTTAAATGCTTTGGCCTCGGTGGACGGCGTGGAAGGAGCGGCGATGGGCGCCTTTTTCTTGGCTGCTTTGGCTGCTGCCTGTTCTTCTTGACTGACTGTGAATTGGATGGCATTCGCGGCCGGCCGTGTTCGGAGGTAGTACGTTCCTGTCTTAAGACCGCGTTTCCATCCGTAGAAGTGCATGCTGGTCAATTGACCAAATGTTGGTGCACTGAGATGGATGTTGAGACTTTGACTCTGGCAGATGAATGCACCGCGATCGGCAGCCATATCGATGATGGCCTTCTGACTAATTTCCCAGACAGTTTTGTACAGACGTTTGATCTCGTCTGGGATGCCGGCAACGTTCTGAATTGACCCGCCGTGAGCAATGATACGGTTCTTCATTTGGTCGGACCAGAGACCCTCTTCTACCAGGGTTCTTAAAAGCCATGGGTTAACCACCTGGAATTCACCGGCAAGAACACGGCGCGTGTAAATGTTGGACGTATATGGTTCGAAGCATTCATTGAAGCCCAAGATCTGGCTTGTGGAGGCCGTAGGCATGGGTGCTAGGAGTAGAGAGTTGCGGAGCCCATCTTTGGCAATTTTTCCTTTGAGCTCAGCCCAGTCCCACAGGTTTGAGGGTGTAACACCCCATAGATCATATTGCAGTTCACCCTTGCTTGCAGGGCATCCAGCATATGTTTCGTATGTTCCCTTCTCGGCAGCAATTTCACAGCTGCGTTCCAGAGCCGCATGGTAAATTGTCTCGAAAATTTCCACATTCAGCTTACGAGCTTCGGGCGAGTCGAAAGGCATGCCAAGTATCATGAACGCATCTGCAAGTCCATTGACACCAATGCCGATGGGACGGTGGCGCATATTGGAGCGACGTGCCTCTTCGACCGGGTAGTAATTGATGTCGATGATCTTGTTCAAGTTTCCACAGATCACTTTAGACACTTCATGAAGCTTCTTGAAATCAAACACTTTGGAGGTTTGGTCAATGAAAGTTGGCAGCGCAATTGAGGCCAAGTTGCAGACAGCTACTTCGTCGGGCGCACAGTACTCAATAATCTCTGTGCACAAGTTGGAGTTCTTGATGGTTCCAAGGTTCTTTTGGTTGCTCTTGCGGTTGGCAGCATCCTTGTACAACATGAATGGATTTCCTGTCTCTGTCTGCGACTCGAGAATAGCATACCACAGCTTCTGGGCCTTGATCTTGCGAACATACTTGCCCTGTGCTTCGTATGATTCGTACAATTTCTCAAATTCTTCTCCGTGACAGTCTGCCAGGCCTGGCGATTCATTTGGGCACATCAAGCACCACTCTCCGTTCTCTTCCACACGCTTCATGAACAAATCGGGGATCCAAAGTGCGTAGAAGAGTTCACGAGCACGGACTTCTTCTTTTCCATGGTTTTTACGAAGATCGAGGAACTCGAAAACGTCCGAGTGCCATGGTTCGATGTAGACAGCAAAAGCACCTGGTCTTTTGTTGCCGCCTTGGTCGACGTAACGAGCAGTTGTGTTGAAGACTCGTAGCATGGGGACGATCCCGTTGCTCGATCCATTCGTTCCAGCAATGTACGATCCAGTGCCACGAATGTTGTGAATGTTCAAACCAATACCACCAGCGCTCTTTGAGATCATGGCACACGTCTTGAGAGTGTCGTAAATGCCATCGATCGAGTCTTCTTTCATGGATACCAAAAAGCACGAGGACATCTGCGGACGAGGTGTGCCTGCATTGAAAAGGGTAGGTGAAGCGTGTGTGAAGTACTTTTCGCTCAGCAAATTGTACGTTTCGATCGCCGCTTCTACATCTTGGCCATGAATACCTACAGCCACACGCATAAGCATGTGCTGCGGTCTTTCGGCAACCTTTCCATTGATACGGAGAAGGTAGGAGCGTTCCAGCGTTTTGAAACCGAAGAAGTTGTAATGGAAGTCACGTTCGTATATGATAGCCGAGTCGAGCTGGTCCTTGTTCTTCATGACGGCTTCATACGTCTCTTCAGAAATCATAGGGCTGTGTCGATTGTTCTTTGGGTTCACATAGTCGTAAAGGTCCTTGACGACCTGACTGAATAGCTTGCGCGTTTCTTTGTGAAGATTGCTGATCGCGATGCGCGCCGCAAGGACTGCATAGTCAGGGTGCGTAGTTGTCTTGTATGCTGCGGTCTCTGCAGCAAGATTATCGAGCTCTACGGTCGTGACACCTTCGTAGATACCGTCAATGACCTTTCGTGTAATCTCGATGGGGTCGACATAGTTCATGTCTAAGCCGTAGCACAACTTGGAAACGCGGGCCGTGACTTTGTCAAACTTGACAGCCTCTTTGCGACCATCTGATGGGTGAGAGACGCGTTAGTATGAGTCACGCGAACCAAGAGACGATAGAAGTGACCAAGGGCATCAGTGGTACTCACCTCTTTTGTAAACATAAATCATGATGAGTAGTAAACGTAAACACGAAGCGTTGTCTTGATTCAGATGCAAATAGTTGGGGAATTGCAACGGAGGAGTGCGGAGTATGTGGTGGCGGTGAGTCTAGATCAGCGACACGTAAAGATGACGATGGTATGATGGTTCGCGTGCGCAGTGTGAGTGTGTGTGAAGTGCAAGGAGCACAACAAGTCACTTAATAAGAGGACAAGGGACCGGAAGCAGAAGTAGTGGGCGTGGATATGGAGAGAGGAACAAACACAGAAACGCGATCAATTTATGGCTGACGAGACGTGCTGATCAACGCGACAAACGCGTGCCGCGTGCATCGACGCGTCCCTTTTCATTTCGCGTTATTCGACACAAGTAACAGTCTGCGAAGCGTGCGTAGATACAGATGATCAATGTGGAATGCGCAAGCGGATTTTGCCTGATCAGATCGGTCGTCGATTTAGGAGATCTAAGCGTCTGATAGCTACTGATAACTGATGTGGTTGGAGAGAAAGCAGATAGTCTACCACCCCTTCCAAGCTAGAGGTTAACCACAGAGCCTGCTTCTCTGCAAGAAAGGTGGTTTTGGTGCGAGCGTATATGAACTAGATGTAGCAAAATGGAATGTATTTTCGGCGAGTAATGACAGACAAGTTTAAGTGTGCGATTCCTGAAAGATTCATGCCAAGACGACAAAAGAATACATTGATAGGTCTAATAGATGAAAGGAATGAAGCTGGCAGAGGGTATGGTCAGTGAGACAAAGGGGGAAACTGCATAGCACTCACCGGTACGGCACAATCTTGCAGTACTTTTCCCAGTCGGATTTGTATTTGCGTTCACACCGTTCAAAGTCACGTCCACAACGATGCGTTAAAACGACGAGGAAAAAGATGCAGTAGAAGTAAGGAATGATACTCCTTGTTCCGGCGCATGCTCCCCACAAGAACGATTGAATCCAATCACTAATATAAATGAGCTTGACTCGTAAAGGCTCTTTCTCTTACTCACGCAGTGTAGTTCGGCTTACGGAGATATTGCCACCATCCGTCAATGAGAAGGGCATTCCCGTGTTCAGTTTGCAAGTAACGAGGGTCCTTGAGCGTGGACCAAGGCCATTGCGGGAAAGTGTTGCGGACTTTGAGAGTTCCCTGCAGTTGCATGCGGAAGCGGGACTTTTGCGCCATGGACGAATCAAATACCCAATGGACAAAAATGAGAAGGCTGTACATGGCAATATATGTGGGTGTGCTGAACTTGTAGTAGTGCGGCGGGTGGGCGGCCATGTACACAATGCTGTAGCAGTAGGTGAAAGGGACACCGGCGAAATTCCAGAAAATGACCATGAAGCCCCATTTCTCATGGAACATGTCCCATGTCTGTGGGATACATTCTTCTCCTTTCGCGCAAGCATTGATGTAAAGACCGGTGCAAAGCACCATGAAAGCCATATTAGGTGTCACATAGCCGTACAATTCGTACTGTTGGCATGCACCACTGACGCTGATCAAGAAAAGTAACACCCATGGAATACGTACTTCTGCCCACATCTTCAGGTCAACAGAGCCAATGCGGGGGTTGAGTGCAGCTCCCATAAAGAGATCGTAAGCAAAGTTACCGCTCATACGATGCGCGGTATTGGTAAGGATAGCATGGAAGTAGGTCGCAAAGCTAACGCCAAAACCAGCAATCATGGCGACTGTCATGTACTCGCCAAAGTGCTCGATGATCGTCGTGAGCCGATACAACCCCGACAAGTGAAGGCCAGCGCAGACGAGTAGCGTGGCATAAAATGACGAAAGCGCATTGCACTTGTACATCAATGTCTTGTAGTTGAGAGAAGGAACAGGGAGACCCTCTTGCAAATATCCGGGCATGATAAGCGCCAGAACGAATTCAAACACCATCAATCCACCATATCCGCCTAGTGCTCGCGGTGTAGGGAAAGCATCCTGATAGACATGTTGGGCCATTCTATAGAGAAAAGGTTGAATGTCGTTCAGACCGTTAGGATACACCAATTTTCCGTCGTAGAACCAAAGACAGATCCAAAGATAATACATGAGTACGGGAAAAAGGGTCATCATGGCTGTGACACCAAGAGGACCGCCGAACTCGTATCTATTCGTGCATGAGAAGAGGCCACTGGTGCACACGTTCCTTTACTTACTCATAATGCTCGTCAAGCTTTTTGTCTTGTTCCCGGCCTTTTTCTGTGATCACAATGCCAGGGTCATAGCGAGTCAAGGCTCGTTCCTTTCCACCGCCGATGATCTGGTCATCGCTCATATCAACGTGGCCGTAGCTATGGTTGTATTCTGTATTCTGAGCCTTCTTGATTGTGTCATGAGCATCTTGCGTTTCTTTCTCGGCTTTGCTACGTGAGCGGAGTCCAGCCGAATCCCCATTAGGCTTCCGAGGCATCTTGGAGAGGATGGCAAGAAGACGAAGAAGGAGAAGAAGAAAGGTTATTGCAGTATATGTTGTATGCGAGTATTTCCATATGCTAACTTTTTCCTGCAGCCGAACCAAGCGACACGCCGCGATGGCTAGCGCAACAGGCACGCGTGCGTACCAGAGCCATGTTCCATTGAAACTCTGCTTGCATGAACGAAAAATGAATGATTATACGATCAGAGCACGGTACCCAGTACGTACATTGCTAGCGCTGCTATTGATGCTGCTCCATACAGTGATATGAGTGATGTGTGTTTTGATTTCTCTTTCTGAATGGGAAACAGAAAAGGGGAAAGAGACGTGTGAGCTCGTTTCACATGGTGTACTTTCGGCTGAGAGCCATCTTGGTTTGGCTTCGTCTGATTATTTTAGATCTGCCCCCCCCCTACTCGACTCCCCTATTGCCTAATGGCCACTTAGCCGCAAACCCTCGCGTGTGCGCGCGCTTTACATTTGGCGTTCTTGTGCGCGTGCTTGAAATCAACTGGAGTCTAGACACTACAGCTCTTTCTCCCCTTTAACCTATTCGAATAGGCTTCGTTTGAGCTGACAAGGAAAGTCATTGTCTTTTTGACACGCAGTGACTTCTAAGGTGCGTGTCATTCAAGGGTGCTCTCGAGACACACCTTTCCCGTTGCGCTACACGATCGGCTTCTGTTGCCCTGGAAGCGATGACGTGTGCTTCGAGAAAAGGGTGAAATCGTCTTCCCTCGCTATCAGGAATCACGCATGTTGCTCACAAAACTTCCATTAGGATATCCTTGTACAATTAATCTTCAACCCACTTTCATCGCAGCATATCCATCATGGTGAGTGGTTAGCGAAGTAACCGGAGATCATCCTAATTTGCTCACCTCTTTCTTCAGAGCGCCGGTGACAGTCTCCGTCGAAAACTGGTGATCGTTGGAGATGGTGCTTGTGGAAAGGTACGAGGAAAACAATCAACAATTTTCAGCATCTTACCCTGTTTCTCCCTCAGACATGTCTCCTGATTGTCTTTAGTCGTGGCACTTTCCCCGAGGTGCGTAACCCATGTCTCCTTTGCCATTATTTGTCTCACTGACAAATCTCGTAGGTGTATGTGCCCACAGTATTTGAAAACTACGTGGCAGATGTCGAGGTGGACGGTAAGCATGTAGAGTTGGCTCTTTGGGATACCGCAGGTCAAGAGGATTATGATCGTCTCCGACCCTTATCATATCCTGACTCGCATGTCATTTTGATCTGTTTCGCCGTCGACTCGCCAGACTCTCTAGATAACGTACAAGAGAAGGTGCGATGAGGATTGTTCGAGTAATTCAACAAGCTGACCTTGCTTTCTGTTCTGCAGTGGATTTCTGAAGTCCTTCATTTCTGTCAGAACCTCCCCATCATTCTCGTGGGCTGCAAAAAGGATCTGCGTAGAGACCCCAAGATTATCGAAGAGCTTCGTAAGACAAGCCAGCGACCCGTCAGCCCCGAAGAGGTGAGCCTCCTATTTACTCTTGTTGATTTTCCTAATCCTTTCACGCAGGGAATGGCTGTCGCTCAAAAGATCGGCGCCGCCCGGTACCTTGAGTGCAGTGCAAAGACTGGTGAGGGTGTTCGTGAGGTGTTTGAGCATGCTACACGGGCCGCATTGTTGAGCAAGAGAGGTGGTCAACGGAAGAGCAAGTGTATGGTCCTCTAATCGAATCTCTGCTGTCTCTCTGGCAATCAGGCCCAGCTCATGATGATTGGATGACGTTCAGTTGACGACTAGAGGAGTAACGCAACATGAAGAATGACTGTCATTCTTTGACGCACAGTATGCACATAAGTGTTCGTTATATCCACGTACTCGATGAAATGACCCTCGCTGTCGTCATGGTTATTTCTCTCCTTCTCGGCATTTCCCCCATAGCTTCCTTTTCGATGTGGTCTACATTCTGTTCTTATTCTTTCGTCTCAATTGAATACGATCGAGTGCGCCTTTATGCTCCCCTAGCCGTCCCTGTCTATACAGCATTCCGCTCGCCTTAGCGGGCTTTGGTTCCGTAAGTGGTGTGATTTGTGCTTTGCGGAATACAACATTCTTGAATGAAAATTCCGTTCCCAACGCGATTGTAATAAGTCAATTAGCCCGCGTTGGAGGCAATTAACTACTGGAATCACCAGGGCCTGGACGGCAACAAACAACAACTCTTGCCTTTCACCAAATTCCCTTGGATCGAGTGGCCACTTAGCTTTGCGTACTCCATCGCTGGAGCAACGAGAGATCGGTACACATTTTCCTTGTTGGTAATAGCTGGTGATCACACACTGTCTCACAGACCTCACACGCTGCGCGAACACTCTCGTGCTCCGCACTAAGCAATGGTGAAGACCTCCCTTTACAGCGGGACAAGGAGAGATGTTGAACAGGGACAGCAAGTTCTTCTCAAGCGCACTTTCAATCTTGGACAATTAGCATATGTTGCGCCTATCAGTCTCGAGGACCAAGATTTCAACGTTCTCGTAAGCACCGGATCTTCTGATCTTTGGTTTGCTTCCGATCGATGTGACTCTTCTTCCTGCGAAGAAAAGGAAGGATTCGAAGTTCACCTCCTTCAAGATAACATCGGGCTCGATGAGGGGCTAGAGGCCAATTTGAACAATCTGCTTGGCACAGCCCAAGGCGAAATCGTTTCATCCAACACATCCTTTGCGGACAGTGCGATAACAAACCAGGCGTTCCTTCGAGCAGATGACGTGGAAGGGGTCCAACTTGGTCCCATGCAAGCTACTGGAATTTTGGGGCTGGGGCCTCCAGTTGGCAGTCTGGTGCAAAGTATCATGGGGACACAAGACAGCGGCCAAAACAATTCCATGACAGACCCATCTAGGACGGCGTCCATACTACCGGGACTTCTGGCCAAATCGCCTACTGGCCAGAGATTCTTTAGTATAGGACTACAGCGCCTCCCCTCAGATGGTGGTAATGGCAACTCTACTCTCACATTTGGAGATTTCGATCGAGAATACATGCCTTTATCGTCACAGAAGCAAATGAAGTGGTCCTCGATTCTTGCCGGTAGCGATGGTTTGACGCGTGCTTGGAAGCTCATTGTGAATGATTTTCAATTGACCGTCAATGACTCAAAGGTTCAGATCCCACTTTCCACGACAGGTTCTGCGGTGGTCACAGCTATTCTCGACTCTGGATCTCCACTTAACTACGCAAGTTCCTCGTTTCTCAATGCCATGTACGGGGCCTACAACCTTGGCCCTGCGGCGGATGGATCTGGCGAATATTATGTAGATTGTGGTTTACAGATCCTCATGACCATCAATGTTGGCGGTATTGCAGTGCCTGTGCACCCGCTTGATGCTTCTCTGAAGTACAACAATATACCCGGTAGCGGTGATTCGGGATGTATTGGGTCTTTCCAGTCGTTTCCCCAAGGGAAGAGTTCCGGTACTGTGGGTGCTCAGTTGGTCCTCGGAGCACCTTTCCTTCGTAGCGTGTACAGCACTTTCAGCTGTGATGCGCATCCGGCCAATTCCTCCTCCAATGGTTGGTGCTCGAATCCTTCCGTAGGCATATACCCTCTCTATCAACAGTCTGAGCAACAACAGGCGGCGATTGATGAATTTCAAAGGGTTCGGGTACAAGGACAGAAACTAGGTGATAACTCTATTATTGACGGCTCGGGCGCTTCTGGAAAGAAATTCAATTCCGGTGCGAAGATCGCCGTCGGAGTGGTGTGTGGGCTTGTGGGTTTGGTAATAGTAATGGTGGCCTTGCTGCTTCTTCTCAAGCGAAGAAGGAAGAAGATGAATCTAGACGAGGATGCATTGAATGAACTGTCGTCTCCTGATGACCTTGAAGAAAAAGACCCCATTACTGGGTCTGTGAATTGGAAGAAGCTCTCGGAACGGGAACGACAAAAAGCGCGCGAACTTGCCATGCTGCATGGACATTTCGTCGAAGAGCAGGAGCCGTCTAGATCTGGCACACCCACTGCGCCGCCCGGTGACGACTGGGATGTTACATCGAAAGGATATTGGGAGGCAAGAGCGATCGTCAATGAATATAGGCGGAGAGAGCGTGAACATGATCTGCATTCTTCAACCGCTGCCAAAAGTCTTTCGGGATCGGCTACTTCGCATCACGATAGCTGCACCTCCGAACCGCTCGAGCTACGCGATACAACTTATCTGGACAAGGATCTGCCTCGACGACCTGAAAATCAATAGCGCAACATTATCGGGGCCTTGGATACTCTGCTTGAGGTTGTATGTATTCTACACTGTATTTCTCCCTCTGGTTCGAATTCAATTTGAAAGCTCGAATCACACTATTTGTCTACTTTCAATACAATTGATTTACACAGCTTTGTAGAGTTATCCGACGCACGCACGTCTAGCTAAAAAAGACGTGTATGGCCTTACGACCGAGGCCGACATGCCCTGCCCCGCACCAGCGCCAGCAAGGCTATCAAAAATGGCTCCACCTGGTTTCAGTAGCGAGTTGCGCGCGCTGTAGAAAAAGGATCCTGTACCTTCCACACTTGGTCTTCCCCTTTTCACTTGTTCATCTACCAGCGTACGTCCACGTCGACTTGAACATACTGCATCTCAAGAGAGGAGTTCTCAGTATATTTCCTTTGGATTCGCAACCTTGTCAGTATGTCTGTCGAGTGAGTATGACCAAGAAGCTTCATAGGGACATGTAAGCGGCGAGGACATGGAATCCTTGCACAGTGCGGCCTGCGCCACATTGCATTTCCTATGTTCCTTCACCCGAGATTAAAGTGGATATATAGAGCTTACTAGATTCACCTCCTACAGCCTTAACCCACATGTGCAATTGGGCTTCCCCCGTATGTATGCTTCTGTCCTAGTAGACGTTCTTGACATTCTATCCTATGTAGGGCCTCTTACGCAGCTTGTCAAGCGCTCACTACAGGTGTCCAATCCAAACAATCAACCTGTAGCCTTCAAAGTCAAGACGACCGCTCCGAAGCAGTACTGCGTCCGACCAAATTCCGGCCGCATCGAGCCGGGCGAGAAAATTGAGGTCCAAGGTTTGTGCTGCACGCATGTTGTATACCTGTCGCTGAGATTTTTGCAGTCCTCCTACAGCCTATGAAAGAGGAACCACCATCGTCTGCCAAATGTCGCGACAAATTTTTGGTACAGTCGACGATCATCACGCCGGAACGTGAGACGACGAGTTTGGGTGATATTTGGGGTGTGATTGAGAAGGAAGACAAGAGTGCAATCCACGAACAAAAGATCCGATGTGCCTTCCTCCCTGCGACCACCGCACCTGTACCTGAGGAAGGCGAGGAGGGCAACTCTTCATTCGCCGGGAATGACAAATATTCTACTGTCTCCAATGGATTCCAGAACCCTGTGGCAGCTGCACAGAATGCCTCTGCTTCCACTGATGGGGCTACGACAGACAAAGCTCGGAATGCTGCTGTTGCTGCTGGCGGAGCTGCGGCCGCCAGTGCAGGCGCAGCGTACGCAGCCACCAAAGGGGCTGGTTCGCGTGCTGTCAATTCCGCAACATCCAACACTGGAGCAAGCAATGGTGCCCTGAATGAGAAAAGCCATTCAGAACTACAAAGCGAAGTTAAGCGACTTCAATCGCAAGTCGATTCACTCAAAAGAAGTGCCAACGGTCAGAGCAGTGAAGGCGTACCCATCCACATTGTGGCGGCAATCTGTTTTGGAGTATTTGCCTTCACCTACATCTTTTTCTAATGGAACTGGACAACTGGGGCTATATTCGTTTCGAATTCACCAGCTTGGCCTAGCACACGAAGCCGGGCCCCTCACACCATTTCCATTTCCTTCATGATCGTTAATCTTATTCCTTCGTTTAAGCTACTCTGAATGTCATCTTGGTACCAGACATCTCACACTCCTACACGCTCTATGTGTAACAATGATAGTGGCTTATTCGTCGTATCCTGTGTTTCTGCTTTGGAAACAAAAGTCGTCATTTTTCTGTACATGTGTCGCATCTCGTCCTTGACTTTTTCCAAAATGATTCTTACCCCAGCTTCTTCGCGTGAATAACGACCTGCACATCATTAGCGCAAGTCCGGGAGCGGAAACGGCCGGTGCATGATGTGTGAGAAAAGGAACGTAACGAGATTCACACTATCTTTGTTTGCCCCTTCCTGTACGCACCATTCCATCATCTCGGTGCCATTGTGGGGATAGAAGCAAGAACATGAGCAAGGTGAACCATGCAGGGGCAGGTACGCTTCGTCAGAAACAATCACGGCAACCGAACCCCACAGATAAAGTATTGGGTTGTTTCTCCAAGTTCGAACAAAGCCCTCGCCTAGACCACATCGTTCGCTACCTCTCAACATGGAGTGGTACTGACAAGGTAACATGGGAGATAGGCAATCTATACATTCGCTCATGATCTTCTTTTCAGGCATTGATGCTCACGCAATACTCTTCTAAGCTCGTCATCGCTCTCTTCACCCTTCAACACACCATTCGCATTCGTCTGCGTCATGGCACTCGAGCGTACCATGCAGCTCATGGAGGCAGCCAAACGGCACAAAAGCTTACTCGCCTCTCAAGTCTTATATCGGACGCCAGAACCCTCTTCCGTATCTGGGGCATTCTTCCTATTGTGAAATGGGTGAGTAGAGACGACAGCTAGTACAGCGCATTCTGACAAAGACCTGTCGTATAAGATGATCGCCTTGGAGAAATCCCCTCCCCCCACTCGATTACTGCACAACATCGAGCGGATTCAAGGTTGGTCGATGCTGCTGTATTGTCCCATGGAAGCACTGGCATACCTTGCCTCTCATCACATCATTACGTTATCGCAAAAGACGCAGAATTCCCTTTGGCTTCAGGGGTCGCGAGCTTGGGCTCTGTATGTCGGCTTACAGCTTTTGCATTTAGTAGAAGACAACCGTCTCCTCCGTTTGCGAGCAAAAGCCTTGGAACGCAACAGGGGACACCCCACTCCAAGCTCAGGAGAAAAGGCTCTCTCGCTCGAACAACAGCAGACCAGACAGATGTGGGATGAGCTAGATACACGCAAGGAAGCCATTCTGAACGAATGCTGGGTCAACATTGGGTATCTCCCTTTGACGCTACATTGGTAAGAACATTAAACATCCACTTTGGACATCGCTAACTCGCTCCTTTAGGTCGCACCCTCTTGGCCTTCTCAGTGAGCCGTGGGTGGGTCTGTTTGGTACCATCGCTGCCATTGCTGGCCTTCGGTCAGGTTGGAAAGCAACTGCACTTCCCAGTGCCTAATCCTGGCGTTTCGCCTTCCGTTGTACTATTCCACCAGTAGATTCTGATACGTTTGTCAGACAAAAAATACATGCCTGATTCTTTTCTCTCTGCACGTGGAGATGCGCGCCAGGAGGGTGGGCACTACCTTCGCGAGACATGCACGGTCGAACAGAGCAGCCATCACCATGGCCTTTTCGTTCGGCCAGGCACCGTCCACAAATGCCACTGGCACGACCGGTGCAGCGTCTGTCTCTCTTGGAGGCACCTCACAGCAGTCAAAGCCAAACGCAGGCTTTAGTTTCGGCGCGGCAAATAATACCGGACAACAATCACAGAGTACTTCATTGTTTGGAAACTCTTCTGCGCAACAGCAGCCTGCGCAGTCGTCTTCGATTTTTGGAGCGCAGCAATCGGCTCCCTCAAATCTTTTTGGTGCGCAACAACAGAACCCTCAAGGCTCGCTGTTCGGGCCACAGTCCCAACAGCAGCCCTCTCAGCCCCAGCAAACTGGGCTAGGAGCAAAGCCGCTTTTTGGAACACAATCAGCAGCCGCGCCCTCACAAGCGCAAAACAACCCACTGACCCTTTCTCAACTAGGTGGCTCAGCACCTTATAACCAACAACAGTCACAACAGCAGATAGGGAAGGCGAGCACTTCTACGACTGCACTCTTTGGCAATGCTTCGGCAAACACAGCAATCAACAGTCATGACAAACGTCTTGGGATACCAGTGAACGACAAAGTCGAAGCAATTCGTGCAGCATGGGATCTACACAACATTCAATCCTGCCAATTTTTGGTATGTAACCTGGGCCTTGTACACAACAATAGTATTTGACCATACCTTAGTATTACTTTTATAATGCCATCCCAGCCAACCCTCCAGGTCTTGGAGAAGCCGCCCTAGGAAACCCAAATTTTGGAAGACGACAGGATGCAACAGGTCCTCGACATGACGCACTATGGCTTCAAACTCTCCGAGAGAATCCTGATCGGTCAAAGTGAGATTCGTTTGTGATTAGCTGGCAGCCCTTTTCTCACCATGTTTCTCCTTCAGACTTGTTCCTGTGTTAGCAGTGGGTTTTCAAGACTTGAAGATGCGCCGAGACGCTCAGATGGGCGAGACTGGACGACAGAGTGCCAAGTTGATGGAGCTCCAGAAGCGGCTGGACGACCTAACATCGAAACATAGCCTTTCCAATAGTGTACGGATCTCCACGATCAGTAGAAAACAGACTTCGATACACCACAGGTTGATCGGAATTGCCAAGCGTATACATCTCCTCATTCCTGCAATTCGAGGTCACAGTATCACGCTCAAAGAAGAGCAGCTCAAGAGCCTTCTGCACGCTTGTGAAATGGAGTTGGAGTCTATTTCAATGAACGCGGGTGGCGTAGGTGCGTCAGGCTCGGGTACAGCGTCCATGCACCACCGTTTGCGAGGGCGGATCAACGAGCTGTGGGCGCAAATAGGCTCTACCAAAGCGAAACGAGAAGCCATGGGCAACAATGGCAATTTGTTGGAATGGGCGGTAGTTGATGAGGGTGCAATCAACGACGTAGTTAAGGTACGTGTCTAGCTCTCTGCCTTGCTTCTCTTACATTCCATTGTAGATTCTCACCTCTCAGCAACAAGGGCTCGACCACCTCAGTATCACGCTGAAAAATGACACGCGTGCCCTTGATATCATCGTCAAAGGACTCGAAGGAGTGGAGCTCGTTGGGGCTAAGTAAAACAATTGCATAGTAGTATGTATAAATTGTACAATGAATAGATTATGCTTTCCACGCTCTGCCTGACGCAAGTGCTTCGAAGGCTTCACGCCGTCTCTTGTCTTTTTCCTTCCAATCTTGGTGTAAATCACCTTGGCTTTGTTTCTCAACCTGGTTTGTTCGGGATGGTGCCCAGGCTCGGCCCGAGGCAAGAGCGGCGAAAGCTTCTGCTCTCAGAGAGTCCTTGAGACCAAGCCCATCTCTCTGTTGGTGACTACGAACACTAAGCCCATCTTTCCCGATGTTTTTCATATCTAATGAGCCACCAAAATCATCTCGAAGCCACTGTACTATCAATGAACGTGTGCGGCGGAGCAGTCCATTCCATTCTCCACGCTGGACTTGAGATCCTTGCCAGAGCCAATTGTTCTCTGTTGTGACAGGCGGAGTCATTGTTAACTTACTCTCGTCCAGTTGCTGTGGCAGCCAAACCAGCCCAACATGCGCAAGAGCACGCAGACGGCAAAAGACAGCATCTTGGGCCTCATCTTTCATACATAGAAGTGCAAGGCTAGCACACTCCATTAGAAGGCGATCGTTGTTCTGATGTGTATCGGCGAGTTTATCGTACCGGGCTAGAACATGGGATGCTTCCTCGAAATATCCAGCTTCGCCTAGTGCAAGACACATCCGGCAAACAATCGATGCATCTACAGGAGCTTTTGAATGTTCTTCAATAAGCTTATCCCAGTGAGCAAGAGCTGCTTTCGGTTGTCCCAAATAGAGAAAGAATTCGATACGTTGAGAAGCAAAAGGAGGCTCGTTCAAAGAAAGTTGCCAGGTACACTGAAGCTCTTCCATCATGCGTATCGCCTCCGCAAGAGTTTTTTGTTGCCTTGTTTCGTCGGTACGCCGGCGAGGACGCTGTTTTTGCAGGCGTGCTAATTCATTGAAGAGAATCTGAAACGCAGATGCAAATGCCTTCTTTAATTCCTCTAGGGTGACATGTTCTCCCTTCCAAGAGGCTATCGCTTGACGGAGTTTTGTGCGGAACGTGGAAAATTGGTCTAGAAGTGCATCTTGAGATGATGGTGTGAGCCATGGTGGGCCGGCTCGCAATCTTAACACCAATGCAAAAAGTTTTGTTTGCGCTTCAACGCCATACAGCCCATCAGAAGCTTGCAGGATGAGGCGAAGGAATTCATCGGCTCTTTCTTGGTGATCCACGCAGGCGCATGAGATGGTTTCGATAAGTCTTTGTACAGAAGATAAACTTATTCGCTCTTCTGCAACGCTTTCCAGTAGCTGATCCCGCAGGAAAAGTACGATATCTTGTTGGCCGTTATGCATTAGTCTTTGTATGAATCGATCCAATAAGGTAAAAGGAAGGTGCGGAAGGGTCGTCGTTGATAAATCTGACCAGAGCCAATGTCGAAAAAGTTCCATAGCGAACTCCAAATCATTTTTTTTCACCGCTTGGTGGAACAACCAAAGGAAGTCTGGGGACAGAAAGGGTGTGAATTCTAATTCTACTTCATACGACCGCGTGATTCGAAACACCTTCTTGGAGAATGTATAGTCGTGTGCCGCAATGAGTTGGCGTAAAAGCTGGAAGACTCCATTCTTTCCTTCTCCAAATAATGTCGTCAAGCTCGGGTCCTCATTCAGAGTCACTACGGTCATTTGCCGAAGTAAATCGAAGCACTCTTCGTCTTTCAGAAACACTCGACGTTGTGTAATAGGAAGTAGCATAAAACGAGCATAGCCTCGAATCATTGATCTAGCAAGGACTCGGTGTAGATGAGTAAGTCTCCAGTTCGCCAGGCGATAGAAGCGAAGTGCTAAGCGTAGCCAATCGATCGCGATGGTATGATTCGACACCAGACGGGCACGAAACGATGCCAAATGCGCACACTCGCCAAACAAATTATTCGTCTCGCTTTCTTGAAGTCGTCTCGCGCTTTCCTGTTCACGGGCTTCCAATAGACTTATGGCTTGCGTAAAGTCACCTCTTCTGGCTAATGCCATTGCGATGGGCGCTTTGTATATTTGACGTACTTGTTCAAATTCTGGACAGGAGACATGAAGGGAAAGAGTGCTAACAGATCCAGACTTCGTCCTCTTGCTATTCTGCTCGTCCTGTGACGCTGAAGTAAGCATGAATGTGCGCAATTGCTTTAATGGCAAAACCTTGGCAAAAAAGTCCAGCACAATTGAGAGAGAAGGACTGAGCTTTCCCTGCGAAAGTATCAACACGCCCAACGAAGCATACTCGGCTGAGTATGTGTTTTCACGCTTGGAGAATTTGACGAGATTCTCGAGAAAGTGCTCCCAGCTCAACGAATCAATGTGCTCATTCCCGAAAATTTCCTCTCTCTCTGCTTCCTCTGTCCAATCTTCGTGTCGCCGCGGTCTGTGATTATTTGCTTCGCGGTGCCAGGATTCTACAAGCACTCGAGCCTCCTCGAAACAGAACGTCGTACTCAAACGACTCAGAAGCCGACTAACCAAGCGCCCGTCCAGGTCTGCAGCGCCCTGAATGAGGGTTCGACTATGCTTTTCGTCGACAAATACTTGTCGGCAAACTGCAAGCTGCTCCCAGATGGAGATGAATTGATACGCATATCTTTGAAACTGTCTTCGAGAAAGCTCAATTCCTTTGACCTGACTATATTCGAATAATAGACGAGTGCGGTTGTATACCTCGTGGTGTCGCTCGAGGCTGTCCGGCTGCTCTGCAGCAACACTCCAGAATACTGCATCAAAAAGCCGTAGATCAATCGGCTGGTCCTCTTCCTCTGCTCGTAATATTTTCTGAAAGTGTGGAATGAATCGTCGCCAAATGGTTTCTCTTCGTCCTAGAGTTACAGCTTCCCAAAGTTCGAGATAGGACGAATGTGTGTCGGATTTGCTTGGGATTTTCAACTGCTCCTTGGCCTGAGGAATATACCTGCGCCTTCGAAATTGCTCATCATCGTGCTGCGAAAGCACATCACTCGCTGGAGCTATGACGCTTTCGATTGTGGTACTGCCCTCCTTCGATGCAACTGGGTGCTTGTCGTTTTGTCTTGTGGATGGCAGGAAATCCGGTCTTGAGGAGTGAAAATATAGAGGCTGATGTGCACTCTGTAAGCCAGAGCTTGATGTGCTAAGTCTTTTAAATGATATTAGTGGAAATGCATTTGGCGAGCATAAGTAAGGGTCGTGTTGTGTATACCGCCAGCACGGTACGTTGTTAGGTGAGGTAAAGGGAATCTGCCGAGCTGCGAGCTTATGTGTCGATACAGCAGCCTGTTGGCCCACTCGAAGACGCAAACTCTTCATAAAGCCGTATGTGCTGAAAGCGTGTCATCGAGTGGTCCAATCTCCATTTGCATTCCGTTTTACTTGTAGACTGTGTCTTTGTTGAGAAGATCGATTTGACATTGTGCTCCCATTTTCTTGGAGCGCGTGCGAAAAAAATGCCTGTGCGACCGTAAGATCCTTGCAAAGCCGCGGGCTTTTTGTGCAAGGCGACAGAAAAGTCTAGGTTGCTCTGCTTGCGCCCAACACTCCCATCTAGCATCGACAGCAAAGACTCGTCCAAGGAGGTATCTGGCCCTCTCACAAAATATTACACAGCACTCTCCTACTGCTATGGCAAGCATGGCAAGATTGCGACTAATATCCACTCGATGGATGTTCGAAGGCTTTGCTCGGCCCCGAAACTTATGCTCTCCGCGAACCGCTCGATCTTTCGCTATAAGCTGTCCGCCCGATACAAAGTCATTGAGCTTGTTACCAAGCCCAAGTGCTATGATGCCCGTGTCTAGAGCATCCCTTCTGCCGTTACAGTGGCCATTGTCACCTTTCTCCACACCTGTTGCACACTATTCAACCCGAGCCTACGCAGATGCCAAACCAGCCCAGAATGGACTACAGGGCAAGCCAATTGAAGCCAACTCGGAACAGAGCAAACGTCAACAAGAAAGTGAGGAGGACCCTGACGAGCCACCGAAGAAAGCCTCGATTCGAGAGCGATTGCGTTTTCTCACACGTCGATACGGATGGTGGGCGCTGGGCGTATACCTGCTTGCCAGTGCCGTGGATTTCTCTCTCGTGTTTGCAGCCATACATTTACTGGGGGCCGATCACATTCGAGAGCTTGAAGACCGTTTCAGGGACTACGTGGGGATGGGCAAGCGAGAGATGGAGGATCACGAAGTGGCTGTCTGGCCCGTTCCCGTCACGACGCCTGTAGAAGGCTCGCTCGAACAAAGGAGAGAAGGTGGGCTTATGAACAATCAAAATGCTGCCAAAGAAGCATTGTTGCATCAAGGAAAAAGTGACTCAGAAGAACGAGAGAATGGCACAAGTGACAAAGGACGAAGCGCGAGCAAAACTCCGAGGAGTAGCAACATCTGGGCGGAAGTCGTCCTGGCATACACAATCCACAAAACCCTCTTACTCCCTTTCCGCGTCGGAATCACAGCAGCCGTTACACCAAGCTTTGTGAAATACATGGTCCGCATGGGCTGGGCACGCAACAATGCCGCCGTTCATCAGGCAGCAAGCAAAACAAAAGCAGCTCGAGAGGCCAGCAAGGCCGCATGAGCTTCTGTGATCCATCACGCAGTACTACTCTGAACCACCACCACTTTCCGCTCTCCATATAATGCATTGTATTTTAAGTGAAAGTCTCAATAGATTCGAGTGACTTCTGACCACGCGTAGGCGCGATATTTCTTACGCGTAAGGCCAGCACGCGTAGATCGGATATGGGAAGATAAATGTGTCTTTCGAACCATCTGTCATCATGGCAAGCCATGCGCAATTTGACAACATACATCGGGGGTTGCGACCAAATGTAGGTCGCTTAAGACTCCAGGAAGGGGGACTGGGGTACAAGCCTGCATCGTCGGAAGATGGGAGCAGTAGTGGCGGAACTTTTACCCTCGAAGCGGACAAAATGGAAGCTTTCCAATGGCTGAAGTAAGTAGAGACAATCAGTGTCTAAGAGTAAAGCTGAAAGACAGTCCAGGGTTTCCCGGGGATATCAGCTCCGTATCGGAACGAAAGATCATGATACCCGTCGAGTGACCTTCGACGGGTTCCACAGAGACGACTTTGATCGCCTTTCCAATGCCGTTGCGGACTACTTCAACAAGCGTCTAGAGCAAGTGGAAGTCTCTGTTCGAGGCTGGAACTGGGGTCGAGCAGAAATTGAAGATGCTGATGTGAAATTTTATGTACGTGATCGGCTTGCATTTGAGCTGCCGGTCGAGCAGATTGCCAATAGCAACATTGCTGGAAAGACAGAAGTCAGCATGGAGTTCATCACGGGTGAGCAACAGCAGCCTGGAACAAACACAGGGTCGGTAATAAATGGACATGCCAGCTCCCACGGAGGACAAGGCGTGGACCAGCTCGTGGAAATGCGTCTGCACATTCCAGGCACAGTCAGTAAAGGTTCTGATGCGGAAGAAGAAAGCGATGCAGAAGAGGAAGAAACGGCTGCGAGTGCCTTCCACGAAGCAATCAAGGACAAAGCCGACATAGGCCAAGTGGCGGGAGACGGGATCATTGTGTTTAACGAGGTGCTGCTGCTCACTCCTCGTGGTCGGTACGATGTGGACATGTATCCCGGGTTTTTGCGACTTCGAGGCAAGACGTACGACTACAAAGTACTCTACTCCAGCGTTACCAGACTTTTCCTCCTACCAAAGCCAGACGATGTTCATGTCCAATTTGTTGTCGGATTGGACCCACCTATCCGACAAGGTCAAACTCGTTATCCTTATCTTGTTCTACAATTTGTTCGAGACGAAGAGATGGATGCGGAATTGAACTTAGATGAGGAAACAATTCAAACCAAGTACGATGGGAAATTGAAGAAGCGATACGAAGATACTACGTTCCGGATCGTGTCCTCTCTTTTCCGAGCTTTCTCCGGCCAAAAGCTCATTGCACCAGGACAAGACTCATATGTAGCAGGAGATGGAAGTAACTGTCTCAAGTGCAACGTCAAGGCTGTGGACGGGCTTCTCTATCCACTGGACAAACAAATGATCTGGGTAAGCAAGCAGCCAGTTCATATCAAGCACGACGATGTGCAGCAAGTGACATTCAGCCGCGTGGGTGCCGGGTCGGCTGTATCAAAAAGCAAAACATTTGACCTTGAGGTCAAACAGCGCGGGGGACCTGTGACCACCTTCCTGAGCATTAATCGAGAAGAACACGACTCGCTCACTAAGCACTTTACCAATCGTGGTGTTCGCGTCAAGAACGAGATGGCAGAAGCCGTGGCTCTGCAAGATGTTCTCAGCGACGACGATGAAGATATGAGTGACGATGACGCACAGAGTGGCGGTGGCGGTGGCGATATGGATGAGGATGAATCGGAAGGTGAGTATTTGTCACGTAGATCACGCGGTTCTAACCACAGGAGCAGAAGACAATGACTTTGAGGCTGAGTCATCTGACGGTGGAAGTCCATCGGAGGACTCAAGTGATGAGGGTGGTGCAGAGTCTGGTAGCGATGATATGGCTGATGGACCGCCCAAGAAAAAAAAGAAAGGAAGCTCGTAGTTGTTCCCCAATGTATCCTGTATATGATGTACAACTCTTCGCTGCGCGTGTGTATGACTGTGCGTCTGTGCGTGAGGGTGTTTTCTTCTCTCCCATTGGGATTGCTTCGATTCAGAATGGGTTGTGCGTAGAGCTTAACCGTCGCAGCCAAGATGACTGACCAATCCTCGCTCAGGGATCCCCGACACTTTCTTAGCCAAATGGCTGCTGCTCGTAGGCACCATCGCAACTTTTAGCGCAACACAAAGCTTCTTGAACGTAGCTCTCAATCGAAAGGTGTATACGAAGGGGGGCGCTTCTGGTAAGCAAGATTCCTGTTTGTTGTCTTGCACTTCTTTTATTCTATAGTCACTCCGCTCTCTGGGCGCCTGTTTGCTGTATGGAACCTGGCGAGCGCGGCTATCCGTATCAATTGTGCTTTCGATATAAACAATGGCAGGTCAGTCACTCGAGAGCTTCACAGGATTTTCATTGATTTGCCGGATGGATGCCAGTGTCTACCGTTTGACCATGTTCTCTTTTGCTCTGGCACTAGCACACTTTGCGACAGAAGTATTGGTGTTCAAGACGGCCACGTTCAACGCACCGGGCACCTTAAGTCCCCTTATTGTCGCTTGTGAGTTTCTCAAGACAGCTAGCTACGTAGCCTGTCTGATTTGCTCTCTCTATCACAGCTTCCAGTCTTATTTCAATGTCTCTCATGTACTCCACATACGTAGTATAGAAAAAGGAAAGGCATCAATTCAATGAAATACTGTACAGACTGTATGACGGCGATGTCACGCTCTCCAGCTAGGCTTTCACGCCACCTTTTGCTTTAGACGTGGCATGTGAGATGGACGAACGGGTCTTGGTGTTTCTCTTGGGATTTCCTGGGTGCTTCGCATCCGTAGCGGTATGATGCTTCTCTGCTTCCTCCGCCTCTTCGCTCTCGCTATCGGAAACGTTCTCTGGCAGACCCGTCCAGCGCTCCGAGACTTTACAATTCCATACCGGTAGAGCTACGCTTGTTCCCGTCTTGATGTCTATACTTTGCACATTCTCCCATCCTCCTTTCACATGTTTTCCAATGATCAATGGAAGCGCAGCTGCCACATTTTCTCCAAGTTGTTCTGCTGTTAGACTTCGCAGTGTCCCCATGCGAATGGAACTTTATTCGTAAGAGATCAGCGAGATTCAGCATGATAGTCCCTACGTACCTGCAGGTGCCCTTATTCCTATGGAAGAACGTTGATGCTTGTGCTAGTTCCACTTGCTGCTTCGCACGGTGGCTCTTCCCTTTGGCGATTCGGATTGGAATCGGAGTTCTGACGAGGAAGATTCGTGTCAACTGCAAGTGCATTACGCCCAATGTGACTTACTTGCGCTCGCTCATCCACTTCTTTCCAAGGAGCTTGGGAAGCATAGGCACGATACGATCATCCGCCAGGAAAAGATCGTGCTCGCTCATGAGTGCGCGACGTGCTTCAAAAGGCGCGAATTTGCCCTTCAACTTCGAAACACCGACGACCCGTTGCACTTGCGTGATCTTTTCTGCGACCATCAGGTCCTTGTACTCCCTTTGTGGATCAGCACTCAGGAGGCAGATGGAAGCAGACTTGGGCCAGATAGAATGGGGAAGCGTGCTGACGATCTACTGTCAGATGTGTCTTTGCGCAACGTGTAGCGAGAACTCACATTCGGATTGGTTTGGCCGGTGCATTCGGATTCAACGATTTGATCGTTAATTGAAGCCAGACAGTATCGGCCGGATCCACCCTTGATCCTATACCTTCGTCGCTTTCGTCTCCATCCAAAGGTAGGTCTATGGTAGCACCCTTGCTCTTCTCACGATGAGCGGCTAAGGCTCTACATGCCTTATTGACTTGAGCGAGCGAAACTTTGCCATCGATGTGTACGCTTTTAGAAGAAGGATCCTTCTTTTGTAGCGTAGTTGACATGTCTGACGATAGTGTACAACAGTGAAAAGATCTTGGACAAACAAAAAAAATTGGACTGCACTACCCAAAATTTCTGGTAGAAAATTTCAAAAAGTAGCGTGACGTGCAGTACAAGCGTGCACATAGAGAAATATATATTACTTGCGAAGCACGTACTAGGTATGATTCTATAGTGTAAAGCTGGGATTGTCTAGTGGATGCTCGGTCACATCCTTTGAAGTGCAACATGGTAAATAAGGAAAATCCTTGCTGGCATGTTCTTTTAAAGAACCCTTTTGTCCGATTCGCATGAGCAGATTATCGGAATCTAAAAGTCTTGATCTATGAGCTTCTCCGTTCGGAGATGAGCATTGCAGCGGTCAACAGGAGAATTCTTACGGTGAAGTATGTACATGTAACTTACTTAATCTAACTCGGAAAATTCAGTCTGAGCTAATCACCCTTTTGAATGAGCGTATAATAGCAGCCCCAGAATACCATGCAACGTCTGAAACACTTAATATTGTCCCTATTGAATAGAGCATTTTGGCGGGTACGCTATAGGTCTGCTAAAATGACTTTTATTCTTGTCGATGTTAGACATATCGGCACAGCTCATGGAAGCATGGCATTGATCGCAACTTCGAATGGGCTCCTGACCTCTTGACGATCATCCGCTGTGTAATAGAAGCAACCTTTTTCGAAAAATTATACTTGGTATACATATACCGCAATTTGACTCCTGTTAACTGGATTTCCGGCCCGTATAGCACAGTGGCAGTGCGCGTCACTCGTATTTACGTTGCGCGAGTTTATCAATGATGAGGTCCATGGTTCAATCCCATGTGCGGGCAATTTTTTTTTTTCACATTCACTTAATTTCTTGTAAAGTTGATTAGCACCAGCGAATTTAAGACGTTCAATCACACGCCAAGCATCTGTGCCGATCGCTAAAGTGTTACTTGAGATTGATCGTCCACACACCTATTCGTTCTCAGAATAGTGGGTGGCGGCCACCTTGTTGTAGTACGTGCGTAGAATTGAGATTGGAGAGGAATACATCTTTCCTCTAGATCAATAAACCTCTACATTTGCTTACTCCCCTTTCAATCTCTCTCGCACAAGGGTAATTTGAAAGTAAATAGTATGTCGTCTGCCGGCTCGCAACATGCGAATGTACCTAGCTTGGCTCTTGTGGCAGATCTCAAAGGTGAGTGTACCCCATCGAGGAAGAGAAGGCTAAAGAGAACGATTTTATTACGTAGGACACTCCGATCCAGCTTGGCATGTAGCTTGGAATCCAGTTCTACCACTGCTCGCTTCTTGTTCGTCTGATAAAGATGTTCGATTGCATAGCTATATACTCCCTTCGGAGTCTCAAGGAGGGTCCATTCCCTCATTTTCCCTGAAAGAAGTGATACCCACAGGACATAGACGAACAGTTCGCTCTGTGGCATGGTCACCAAATGGAAAATCTTTAGCCACTGCGTCCTTCGATTCTACCGTCGGCATATGGGAGCGAATCGCCGACGTTATGTCGGCTGTGAAGGCTTCTGGAGGAGCAGAGCAGACCGAAGTACTTACGGAACCTGATCATGAGGCGGAGTGGGACTGCATTGGCACCTTAGAAGGTCATGATAGCGAATGCAAAAGTGTTGCTTTCAGCTCGACTGGTGGACTGCTTGCCAGCTGTTCTCGTGACAAGAGTGTGTGGATCTGGGAGGTGCAAGGACAGGCCGAGTTCGACTGCTTGAGTGTCTTGATGGAACACAGTCAGGATGTCAAGACGGTAGCCTGGCATCCGCATGAGGAACTTCTCGCATCGGCTTCCTATGATGATTCTATCAAGCTCTACATCGATGACCCTTCCGAAGACTGGTTTGCGTACAGCACCTTGACGGGACACAAGTCTACGATCTGGTCGTTGTCTTTTTCACCTTGCGGGAACTTCCTGGCCTCCTCGTCTGAAGATCTAACTGTCAGAATATGGCGGCGATTGACGCCCACACAGGCTACGCAACGTGGCTTGCAGGTGCAAGGCAAAATTGACGGCACAAGGGAAGGCGACCGCTGGGCTTGTGTCCGAGTTCTCCAGGATTGGCATACCAGAAGTATCTATTCTGTCAGCTGGGGATACGATCAAAGGTCCGCCGCCGACTCGTCTTCGCTAGGCCGACTGGCTACTGCGGGTGCGGATGGATCGATATGTGTATTCGACGTGTCAAGCGATCCCGATCCTGCGAATTGGACACCTCAAGTTGATCTCGTGGCGAGGGTATGGGAAGCACATGGCGATGCAGATATCAACAGTGTGGCATGGGCACCGCCTTCTCTCAAACCATGGACACAGAGTGATTTCAATGGTGAGGCAAGGATCAGAGAGATTCAGGAAGAGGAGGCGAGTGCGATCAAGAATGGCGGGCAAAGTACCTATCACCTTGGCAATCTCCTTGCCTCAGCAGCCGATGATGGAACTGTGAAAGTCTGGTCCATCTGATGATCCGAGCAAGCATTTGTGTATCATATCGTTGTACTTTATGACGAGCATGAATACGAAGAGTGACAAGCAATTCAATCATTTTGTTCCTTTACAAAGAATACTCGACAGAGCCTAAGAGACGAGAAAATAAAAGAAGCGAAAAGAGCGACCATAACAATAGAAATACTTTGCAGACCAAGAGAGCAAGGAAAAGAGAACATCAATGCTGTTCTAGAAAGTGTTTTATAGCGGACTTGGCTGAACCTTGGCATGTGCGCTCTGGCCATGCGGGGAAGCTGCCTCGATGTTCGAATTGGAGGACAAAATCGTGGCCATCGCGTTCACCGGCATGCCGGAAGGTGTGAGTGGTGGATTGCCACTTGTTTGTTGCTGCCACAAGCTCACAGGGAAATGGCTGACAGAATCCGAGTAGGTGGTGAGGTAGTCCCACATTCGGTCGACAGCTTCTGGATCCGAGTCGCGCTGTCCATCTGCGCCTGTCGACGAAAATGTGCGTGTTCTGCGACCCACTGACGTGCCCCATATGTCATCACCGACGGAGTGTAATTGCGTGGGTGTGCCGACTACCGTAGGAAGAGAAGGAATCTGACCATTGGAGACTGGTTTGACCGACGTAATGGGGTTGACGAGACCTTTGTGCAAGGTGGACACGCTTGCTTTGCCGACTATCTCCGAGGCAGGTTTATCTTCTTGTACTGCAGATGCGAGCGGGCCAAATTGGGAACTGGCCATTTCTTGGGGAGGTTTGTCACTATCTACAGTAGCTACGCTGTTGTTCTCCGAGTCCCACAGAGAGACAATACCCTTTAAGTAGGACCCAAACGGAGCGGCAGCGCCGTTCCGGTGTGCTGGTGTCTGCCCAGCTGTGATGAGAAGATCCACCAACCTCTTACAGCGTGGTATGACTTGATTTTGGTCTGCCCATGGCCTATTGTGACGATCGTTTGGACTACCCAAGCGCAATGCAGCTAGAGCAGAATAGATGACCTTGATAGAAAGTGCATTAGGAGCATTCGTCACTTCGTCCTCGGGGAGATCGTTAAGAACCGTGTCCATAAGATGGATAGACGCTTGCCAACAATCGAATGAGACTTTATCGAGCACTTTTTCTGTCTCCAAGAAAGGAGCACGGAAAGCATCCTCCGCCGTAGTGGATCTAGATGCGGGTTCTGCGTCGTCATGACTATGTTGCTGGCTTTCACCGTGAAGAGCTATGTTAGCTGCCTTCATGAACTGAAAGAAGCGCTCGATGGTTTCAAGATACATACTGTTGATATGCAATCGCGCATACCATAAGTCTATTAATGCACGAGGGCGCCACTTCAACAGGAATTGGCCAATCGCCAGGCTTTCGATTCCATTTGCATCATCGTCCAACGATCTCACACACCAAACATCCTGCCAGCGATCCAATTCTGCATTGATCTGGAACCTCTGGAAATTGAGCGTTTTGATGCATTCATGCGCATTGTAGAATGTAGCATGTGTATCAGTTTTGTCATCGACAGGGACATGCGAATGTGCTACGACTTCATCATGCAAGCGGCATGCTGTGGTGATGATTCGCTTCATTTTCAACAGGCTGATTAGCCGTGCATCACCAGGCAAAGCAAAGTCCTCGCGATGCCACAGATCCGCATGCGCAAGGAAATCATCTTCCAAGAGGGTCGAGTTTCGTCCGGTCTGCATACTCAAAGCGCGGTCGCTCAGGTACAGAGAGATCCACAGGCGGGCGCGATTCCGCATTCGCCTGCGGACTTGTTCATTATCTTTGACCTCGTCACTTGCTTGAGTCAATCGATTGACCCCAATCTCGGTGGCGATTCGGATGGCAAAACCTAGATATTGCCAAGATCGGTCTTCAGATAGCTTGTTCGTAGGCTTGTGATAGAGTGAAAGGACAATAAAAGCTTGGGATAGCTCCACGCTCTTATATCCGCCAAGAAGTGCTTCAGGAAGAAGTCGTTGACGCCAATGCCTTTCCAATTCTACTGCAATCTTGGCATCACGTTCATTTTCGCTCAAGCGCGCAGCTAAGGCGGCAATGACCGATGTGAGAAGTGCGCTACGTGCGCGAACATATGTCACACTGTGTAAGAAGGGGTCGAAGAGCGTCACGGACGGGTTGACTCGGTGGAAGAAGATGTCAAATAATTTCTCAAGCTCACGCAACGAGAGGATGCCTTGCTCCACGGGGTCTAGGTCCTCCTCATTGTCCATCTTGCTGTGATAAATGCTCATCGAGAAGAAGTCACGATGTGCAGCACCAAGTTTCTCACTGGTGTCGCTCTCTGCATCACTCACAGAGGCGCATTCTTCTAAAACCTTTTGATGACGGGAGACAAGCGAGCGGCGATCTGGTTTGCTGGCACGGCGTTGAACAATTTGCCAGCGGCGAGGACTTTGTCCTTCCGAGAAGGAAGGACGCGGCCCGGCAAATGTCAGAGCTCTGCTTTGACTGCTCTCGCCCTCTATCGCATTGTCTGCTTGGGACGAAACTAGTTCAGGCAGGCTCGCGGAAAGCGAGAGACCAGCAGAGTCGGTAGTCGTTGCCTTACTGGAGCTTTCCTCGTCTCCAAGACTAGCCGAAATGCTTTTACGAGATCGGACACGGCCATCCCGATACTCCCAAGCATCGTGATCCAGCGTGGACAGGGTCACAGGCTTTCTCCTTCCCATCTGGTCCATAGTGTTCCCATTTTCATCAAGGTGAACCCCCAAAATTTCTGCTCTTCTCTCGTCATCAGTAACTGTTGATGTGACTTTAGACTTCATTTGATCTATGTCTGAAGATGAATGCGGGACCATACGTCGAGACCCTTCTACTGCTGTGTAGCTTCGCGATCTTCCTATGACACCCAAATTGGGCTGTGGTAGAATGCTAGTAGAAGGCCCTCTAGGCGCATGATCTAGGTATGCAGGGTGGAAGAAATGTACAGTGTGGTTGTGTGTAGAGGTTGCGGAGGAGGAGCTGCGTTCGTGTTCTTTGCGGTGTGACGTAGACACAAAGCTAGGAAGGGTCACTTTTCCGTCTTTACTGCTAGAGGAAGCCTGGTTCGCAAGACGTTTGCTGTCCAACCACGTTCGCACAGCAGGCAATTTGACAAGTGGGGGTGAGATGAGGCCCATGGTTGCTGCGCCATATCCCGAAGTCCGCCCATCATCTTGCTTGTTGTCGTACACAATATTTTTCTTCTTTTGCTTCAGCGAGGCTGCTGCATCGGAAGCATGGGCCAAGAGGCGCAGGGGTGTTGCCAATACATCGTCGTCCTGGTTTGCTCCAACTGCATCCTCATGGAGTTGATCAATCTGCTCGTCATCGTGCTCATCTTTGTCGATATCTAGACCAGAGGGGCTCCTTGTCTCTCTGAAGGTGTTGTGCTCTTCTTTGAAGCGTTTGTTCCCTTCGTCTTGGTGGACGTGATCGCCCTTCTCTGGAAGGGAAGGGGCTGGAACCGCACCAGAAAAGTAGTCATGTGGGAACTTTCGCTTATTTGGACTTCTCACGACGGAACCTGGCCAATTTGTAGGAAGTTCAGAGGAGAAGCTCATTGGATTCGAGAGGAGATTTGATGGAGATAGCGCAGATCGTGCTCCAGGTGTTGGAAGATCTAACCAGGCTCGTGAAGGTGTGTGCAAGCCTTGAGCCACAGCGAAGCTGGACAGCTTTCCTTCCGACCGAGAGAGCGAACGCTGCCGATAGCTAGAAGTGCCCTCCGTAGCATGTGACGCCAGACTCAGTTCCAGTCCCTCATTTTTTCGAGGAGATACCTGAGGTTCTGTGTAGGAAGAAGAATGCTGAGCAGCAGAGTTGAGATTCATATAAGACGGTTGCGCTCTGGAATCTCTCATGGATGGTGTCCTCGTATGTGTTGCGTAAGGTGAACGCACATGTGGAGGACTCACAACGCGAGGGTCTTGAGAAGGAATGAGAGAGCGCCATTGCTGAGAGGGATGGTCAAGGATAGCAGCTTCCGGTGATCTCTGCGGTGGCAGATGTGACTGGGGATGCAAATAACTTGGATGTGTATGGAACGCAGATGTATCTCTCGAGTGGTAGAGCCCAGCAGGTCCAGAATGACTTCCGCTACTGCTTGGACTATCGTATGGAAAGACGTTTCGAATGTTATTCCTAGTATTTACTTAGCTTTGAAAGAAGAAGACGGTTCTACTCACGTTCTCCCAGGCTTCCGACCTCGTCTATGCTTTTCGAATATGCATTCCCTTCCATGTCGAGAACACCTTTTACACGGTACTTTCCCGTCGGTAGGAGCAGAGCATCGAATCTGTAAAGAAATGAGATGACACGGATTTTGTCTCATCATGCAATACGAACCTTTGCAGAGCGACAATCCAAACAAGCAATACGTGCGCCCTGCTTGACATCCGGTCCACCTGGTCCCTCCGCACGGACACGGGGACGTTCATAAGCCATTGTATCTCGTGCTGACGACGGGGAATCTTGAGGATCGCTATATGACGCAGCACCGCGCGAGAGAGAAGGCGAAGTGTTGTATGCCAACATTCTTGGCTTAGACGACTAAGCTACTACACTGCTCTGCATGGTTATGATAGACCGTAGAATTGTACGAAGCAGAATAGAGGAAATGAAATGGGAGCAGATGGTATAATTACACAAAGTGAGGACACTGGAACGAGGAGTGTAAGATGTAGATTAGGATGACAGGCAGCGTGCTTGCCAATACAATATTAACGGCCTTCCTTTCAGCGGGGAAGAAATTAGTACCCATTAACAAAATATTGAAAGAATATCAATACGCAGGAACCGAGTACGGAATTCCGTCCGGTGAATCGCAGATAACGGCAACTAGCTGAGCGCTGCCACGCACTCCAGCCGCACTTGGAATTCGACGCGGTATCGTTTCTGCTTTCGCTCCAGTGCTGCGCTTCAAGTACAATAGTTTAATAAAGCCTAGACCTTGGCGAGAAAAGCCCCACGCACCACGTACGCACCGCGGCTGTCTGGTAACCAAATGTCGGGTTCCTAGGCTAGGTAGGGCAGTGACTCGCGTCCGAACGAAGTGCTTCTTTCGTGGACGGCTTCTCTGCCAGGAGACCGAGAGACATGTGTGTAGGATGTGCATAGCATCCAGCAAGTAGACTGTTTCGCACGCTTTTCGTCGAGTTTCCGCACACCCCGTTCTACAGTCAGAGTTCGGAAGCGGGGCTGTTCTGGAGGCACACCGACGCACTGCTGCACTATGTTTCTCCCTTTAACGTTGTGGCTTGAAAGAAATTGCTCTCAAGCCATCGCGATTGTGTGGCTCCAAGCTTGACGTATGACACTTCCCGGTACCGACAAGGTGTCACATAGACAGCAACTCAAAATATTTATTGGGCTGGCGCTTCTCAAACTGTGATGTTGTCACGTCATTGTGCTACTCCAGAGGGGCTTTCTAATTGCATAGTTATTTACTATTTTTGAGTGCTAGACAGTACAATCATGGGTATATTGGAACACAAATGAAGTATCGATGCTACCGCTGCTTATTCTCTAGAGATGCTGAGTTCTCCTCTGTCTCCTCATCGGTGAGCTCTTCAACATCATCAATTCCGGTGTGCCGACCGAGTTGTCCGATTCTTTTTGCAAAATGCCAGCCATCAGTATATGGTTCGATCCGCCAGGGTGCTGCTATGCTCCAGTAGGAATGTGTTGAGAAAGGACCAACGTTGAAGAATAGCAGCACGTTGTGTACAAACCCAATGTCATATACATTTGTGAACGACTTGCCCTTGCGTTTGCATAACTCTCGATAATGTGCTGAATGGCTACAGTTAAGATTTGATTGAGAGTCCGCTCATGAAACACTTACCGTTGTCGCTGTTCTCTACACTGGTCTCCCCCCATCCGATGATGAGTATCTGCCAGATTGACATTACTGCCAAAGCAAATCCCATGATCGCACATAAAGTGAATGTAAGAAGCGGAAAAACTCGGGGAGTATAATGATACTCCCATCGCTTCGCTGGTGAGCAGAGCCAGCAGAATCTTCGTGTTTTACTCACTTCTTTGAAGGATATCGATTGCCTTACAACAGACCATCCCGAGCCTACGACAACCATGCAGCCAGTTGCAAGCCATACCATGAACAACACAAAATATCGCTCGTTGCCGACCCCAACACATTGGTTCAACCAGGGACAATGATGATCGAACTTCAAGCAGCATTGTTTGCACACACTACAGTGATGTGCTCTTTCCGGCTTAGGAGGTGGAACAAGAGAGTCAAATTCGGAGCCAAGCCACGTCTTAATGTCTTCAATGCTTTCTCCACGAGCGGCATGATCGATGAATTGCTGACTGCTAACGGAATAGTGCACACGATCGTTAGCAGTCGAGTCCTGTGTGTATCCGCATGCTCGATTTGGTGAAGCACTTGGTTCCGAGCTTGACTCTTCCCCCCTCTTGGGAATTCGAAGTTGCTTTTCTATGGCTCGCAACTCAGGCGGCAAACTTGCAAGTGCTTTCCAAAGAGGAATCCTCGGGCATTTTTGACACATTTTCACTTGCACCCAGAGGTCATCACTGTGTTCCACTCGCTCGGCGTCTGCGTCTGACGAAGAAGCAGGCTGAAATGTGAAGAGCCACGTATCCTCATTTTGAAGGGCCAAAATGCTCTCTTTCGTTGCTCTTCTGCGGTACCGATTCCACCACAGTTCGCTTCCTGGACCGATCCTGCGTTCTCCAAGCGCTTCCGAAAGACCTTCCGTAATGGATCCTGGAGGCTCACGAACCGCCATATAGTAATGAAACCCGATATTATACACGATGAAAAGACAGAGAAACAAAGAAAGGAGCCATCGCAGCGTGAGCCATGGACTAGCGCTTATCGCCGATCCTAGTCCCAAGGTGATATGAGCAGGGGACTGCGTAGTAAGAAGCTTCGCTACGCTAGGTGGTGACGGAGCAATATTGGAAAACATGCACGAAACTGGGAAAAGGTTTTCAGATGGCTCCTTTCCTTTGAACTGACACTCACAAAATGTCCACATACCTATGCTGACAAGAGCTAGGCAGAGGCAAACAAATAAAGGACCGGCAGCCCCTGTAAGCCAATCGGCAAAATTCTCCACCTTTCGGAAAGATCGATGGACACACCGGGCGAGAAATTGCATCGCGGATAGCCTTCGTACTTGGACTTGGTATATGTATAGGAGCAAAGTGCCTGCAACCTGTGTGGGCAGATCGCACGAAACTACAACGTGTCAGGGTCAGTGTGAGGTGGATTCATGTCGCCTAGGTTAGTGCCATCTGGCGGTCGATCAAGGAGCTTCATTAGGGCTAGGATCTAACGTTTGAGCCACGTGATAATGATTATTGTCGGAAGATCAGCGATATTAGACGTGAACCAGATTGAACACATCAGAATGAAGAAAGAGAACCTCTGTGGGACATCAAGACGCCCACTGAATGGACACAGGTATATATCAGATGTAGTACAGCAGCCTAAAAACAAGCGGGAGATCGCAGTGTAGTGACAATATGTCCATTGGAGGCACTAGGAGTCTAGAGGAATCTATCTGTGCAAAAATAAGCCCTATATGACTAGTTAATTCGAGAGCACACATGGACTTCATTTTAGACATAGTATACATGTCTCGAGCCGATCTGTCTCTATAATGTTTCTCAAATCTTAAGGGGCAAAAGTATGATAAAATACCACATCTAACGTCAAGCAAGCTACGTCCTTGAAGTCATTTCCTCAATTTTGAAATCGACGCTTCGATAGATGTTTGTGCGCCGCGGCCGGTAACGATTGGTTCGTGTCGCGTGTGGAGAAGAAGTTTGTCATCTATTTTACGTGTTTTGCAACGACGACCATGAGTCGACCTTCGGCAAATGCAACAAGGAGTTTGTACGAAGCCTTCTCGCTGATAAGCTCATCTTGGCCACGCGATGCCCTAAGACCGGGACTTAGCTTCGGCCAAACGATGTTGCGGGCGGTAGAGAAAGCATTGATTGATCCTGTGCCAACATCCGAGCCACCTCCTCAGACAGCAAGCACTCAGGGTGTTACCACCAGGATCAATTCGAGGCATCTGAATTTCAAGCATTTAAGTGCTGAGGAAAAAGCCAAGGTGGAAAAATCCTTGCGAGCTATTCAGTCCATCAGAGAAGGAAGAGCATCTAAACAGGTGAGTTGGTCCAAGTCTTGGGGAGATGCGCTGATATCACTTCACAAGAATCCGGTTCCCGAGCTCGTGTTGAGACCATCAACAAATGCTTCTTACTATCAGACTCTACATGAAATTCTCGAAAAGGCTGCCAAAGGTGAAAATGTCCATCTTACACTTCGTCAGCGCCTGCGTCTCTTCTTCGGGAAGAAAGCTTTCTGATTGTATTGTACTATATTGTAACTCATGATATTTGATAATTCTCAAGTGCGATTTCGTAACAGGAGTGACAAACAAAGAAAATAGAGTAAGAAGAAAAGATCACTAGCACTCATGACGGAGACATGGGCTATCGGCCTGCATAGGCCGCAAATGAGGCAGCTAGAGCGGCAAATGGTGGCCCATTATCGATGGAACGGAAAAATTGCCACTCGGTATCAGTACGACTCGTCCATGCTTTCTGGTCGCGCAGAGACATAGCTTGCTGTGCCCCGAAGTTGCGTTCGGAACGCTCGAAAGATGTTCCCTTGCTAGACTCAAGACCATCAATAAGAACGTCCAAATCCTCTAAGATCGCAAGCAAGGACAAGGCCGTTTTCCGGTGTAACAATTCACGTTGTCGCTTGGCATGAGTGCTTCGGTGGGAGGTAAGCAAAGTGGCGCTCGAATTGCGAACCTGAGCACGAGGCATTCTATTGTCCACGCCGTTCTCGAGCGGGGAAAGAGGAATCCCTTGGAGAACAGTATCAACTATCTTACGCGTCTCGAGGAGAATGGTGAGTGCTTGATGATGATTGCGACGAGAAATCAGTAGTAAACTTCGGGTGATCATATCGGACACAAGAATTTCCAAGCGTCGCCGAGTAACCACAGGATCAGCTAACGCGGTGGCAAGGCCAGATGTGCCATTTCCATCGGCTGTAGGGTCCAGTGAGGTAGAATCGACTTCCATGGTCATCACACAAGGATCCGGCAAACGGCTCGTATGCATCCCCACCGAGGGGTCTCGGCAGCCGCATTGGATCTCCAGAACGGCCATTTCATCGACGAAGTCAACATGACTCGCTGACGAACGATCGTCCAAAGTATCCTTACCCTTGTCTCCATTGGATCCATCTGTAATACTCAATCCTTGGAGGCCAAGACGTTGCATAAAGTCGTCCGTTGCACTTCCTTTCTCGTATGAGGACATGACTTGCCTTTGTGGCAGACGACTTTCACTGTGTTGTTTCAGAAGACCCATGAAGTCGAGCTCCAACTCCACAAATAGCTCCTTCCGCTCTCCGAATCGTAACTCTCCAAGATCTAAATCGACGTCCTTTCCACTGCTGGACACAATGGCACCTGAGAAGCCTGCAACTTTTCGGACCCGGAAATGGTTATCCGATGGCACGGAGACGTGGAGTTTGACGTCCGTTAAAGCAACAGACATTATGGATCCAACACATCCTGCCACACATTCACGTAACTGATACCACTCCTTCACGAAGGTATACGAACCGTGTGTGTGATTGGATATGAGCCATAACGATGACGGATCATGGCTTTTCCCGAAGCCAAAGCAGTGGACTGGAACATTGGCAGCTTCTGCGCGAGCCATAACTAAGTCCATTTGGCCTCGTTTTGGAGCATCCGCCGTGTCGTTAATCAAAATCATCCCAGTAACAGGATTTTTGCTCTTTCGCTGGAGTACCACATCAAAGCCTACATTGACAGCTGTAACAGTGTCTGTCCGATCACCATTTCCGGCTAAGCGGTCGATGTCTTCAAGGAAAGGATCTTGATCAGGGCCATCCCAAGGTTTTCCGATAGTTTCTACAAATTGTTCCAATTTATCTCGACTTTCGTCCTTGACATTGTTCAGGAGTGCAGTGCGACGAATAATACCTTTTGTGCCGACGTTGTAAGACACAAGCGCAATACGATCTCTGGGCCCTAAGTGAGATATAACAAAGTCCAAAGTGGATCGAATGAGACGTAGCTTGAGTGCTGCTGACGAAGAAAGCGTAGAAGAAGAGACCGATGGTTGGTTAGCCACGCTAGGGACAGAAACGATAATGACCAGGTCAATCGGACTGTGTGGCTGCAATTCGGGAAGCGGACCATGAGGATCTAAGCCTCCAGAAGCAGACCATTGTTGATGGTTAGGAAGTCCGGGTATAGAACCTAGTCTTCCACTACCAGCCACCTTGCCATTCTCTAGAGACTGAGGTGAAGTCAAGGCTTGGCTGTAGCGTGAAGATCCATGTGAACCTGACTTCCCACTCGTAATAGATTGTCCACTGGTCGATGTTGCTGTCGGGCGTCGCGAAAGATAGCCTGGTGTCGCCAATGGCGATACGTGTCCTTGTTTGCGTCGGCCATTTGTCAAAGAGTCATCCCCTTGACGGGAAGCTCTGTTTAACAGTAAAAGGCTGTCCAGCTTTGTACGCCATGAATCGCGCTTTTTCTCCTCTTTGAAACACAAGACAAAATGATCCAACCCTTCGTCATCGAGCTTGATACTGAGACAAAATTGTCCATCTTGCTCAATATTTTCGCACCGACGAATGTGCCGTAGCCAGATGCGCCCCTTCAGTTTCAAAGAGGTCTTTGAGCTTCCTAAAAGTCCTCCAGAGCTCAGGAACGTATTGTCGTCACCTCCCGATCCGATGAGTCTGGCGAGTCCTTTTTCCTTCTTCTTTTCTTCTGTCACGCAAAGAAGTGCTTCCTTAAACAAGTAAACATAAAACTCTCGAACGATAGCATCTTGGCGAACACCCAAGAAGTCATACACTTCGAGAGCACCGAATCGATCCACAGAGTGACCTTTCCAGTCAACCACGCGGGTCTGCAAATCCTCCACAACACTTGCATGCGGATCATGTGGATCTTGGCCTGAGGGCGTTGCACCAAAGGAAAAGGGTTCTTCTTCTTCCGACGTGCTGGCGCGCACTTGTTCTTGACTCGTCGCGCTTGCTTGGGAGTTCTCCCCACCACTTTGCCCGTCACTAGCCACGGTATCATTTGCTTTGGTAGCGCTGTTATCATCCTGCTTATCTTCCTTATTGCTCTCTTCCTTATTGCTCTCTTGAACAGCTTTGATGGTGGCATACTTTTGTTGCCAAATATCTTCGTCTTCTTCAGGTGCTATGCTTTTCCTTCTTGCAGGCATCTCCACGCTGATGACACAGACGACATTTTGATTACCCTGCTGTTCTCCGTCGCGACCCTTTCGATACACGGTGCCATACTCGGGTCTTGCACGTACGGTAGGCAAAGCAATTGTTCGTGCAGTCGATATTGAGACACTGTCGTCCAAAATTGATGCTGAGCTGGACTGTCCCATGTACCCAGCATTCATTCTTGGACTAAGGGAACTGTCAAGAGGGTCATCCACAGCTGCAGGGACCTGCTCCTTGTTCGAGTCTGCACTTCCGAGACCCATCATTCCTGCCAATTTGTTCTGACGCTTATTGCCAGAATCTTCACCTAGAATAATTAATCTTCTGCAAACTCCACACATGCCTGGAGGCTGAGCTCGTCCAGGGGCGTTTTGAGCAGCCATGACTGACTCAGGGCTACCATAAACGGCGGTGAAGCAAGCGTGGTGTAACGCATGCCCGCAGACTGGAACGACATGTGGCTTTTCACCATTCAATCGATATGATAGAAATTCAAGACAGACGGGACATGTCTGTTCATCTTGCGAGTCGACTGCGATGGAAGATTGGAGTAGAGAAGTCTCAGCCCCACTTATATCTTTTGCGGCTCTTGCAGGATTTACAGCGGGTGTAGGGGGTGCTCGTTCTCCAGTCATACGCTCGAGTTTGCTACGGCCTTTCAAGCTGCCTGATTTTGGTCCATTGTGTTTGCCGTACTTGTAATCGTCCAATGGGGTATTAGGCAAAATGCCTGAACGAATACTACCATTTATAGGTGTTGTACGATGGCGATCGATGTGCTCAGAAATGGAATGTTGATCTGCATTTTTTCCTTCTTTTTCTTGACGGAGACGCTCTTTCTCCCCGTTCCCTGCACTTCGTTTGTCCAAATTGAAGCGGTCAATCAGGGAATTGTCGGTATCAGACTCTGTTGTGCCCTTCTTAACCCCAAATCGACTTCGCCAAGAGCTGATACCTTTTTCGCTCGGCATTGCCAATGTCTCTTCAGAAGCAAATGAAGATGATCGAAAGAGCTTCACACCTCTTGTAGATCGCCAAAATGCTAGAGGTGAGCGCGAGGAGTCTGAACGGAAAAGCTTTGCACTTGATTGCTCTGGAAGCAAGTCTTGAAGATGAGAGGCGCGATTGAGCTTGCTGTTTGAGGAATGTAGACGCTGCGGCTTGTTTCCTGGACAAACGTACCGATGATTGGGATGAGTGATGCTCAGCTCGTACTTTGAGCGATAAAAATCGTCGCTTTCAACCGAGCGTTTCGCTTTACCAGAATCTAATGATACAAGCGAAGCGGTCGCTTTATTGCCAGTGTTCCGAAGAGACCCTTGCTCCTGCGAAGTTGAATGGGTAGCTTCACCACTTGCCGATGAAGGATTGCTATTGCCTGTCAAATACCGGGCAAGTCGATCTGCCTGAGAAGGGTAGGACTGGCAGTGATTGTTTTTCCGGAGTACTAAAACAGCACTTTGACGTACGTCACTGGAGAGGCGAGCAAAAGGATCTTTCGCGCTATCTGGGTCTGTTGGGCTTTCGAATTGAGAGACCAGCTCTGTATCAGTCGCTTCGACGTCTACATGAGACAATGAGTTCATGTTGCATTTGCGTGAGAGGGCGTTCTAAGGATATGGATAAAAAGAGAAGGAGTTAATCTGATACTCCGACGCAAGAAAGCATATTCCATAATGCTATAGACTTGTGTCAAACTCACCATTTATGTTACGCAATTTGATGTCCGAACAAATAGAATTGAGAGGCGGATATAAAGACCATCAAGTTGAGACAATGTAATGAAATATTGTAATCATGGATTAGAGAAAAAGAAAGGGGGCAGTCAGTGAAAAAATTCAACTTATCATTCAACTGATCCCGAGTCATAGTGGGGTAGCACACAGAATGATTCAGCTGGCATAGAACATGTATATGACGCTCGGATCCTGAAGATTAGGAGTGACGGAAATCGAGCGTCCACATGCTTTATCAAATTGGAAAACGCTCACTCACCGTGTTAGATCTGTACGCCTCAAACACAAGATGTCTGCAAAGAGGAATAACGTCAGAAAACAAAATACAGAATAGGGAACAAAGCGTTTTCAATTACCTGACACGAAAGAAGACAGTCCTCAGGTACAATACTAACCTCGTCTTATCTAGGATATTAGTTGGAGAGGATGTGGATAAAATTCTTACGATAGAAGCTGAGCACCATAATTTGTTGCAACGCTTCGTGCATTGAACACTTACTTCGTTGGCGCAGCAAGTCTACGGGATTTGAGGGGGGGGTAAGTCATCAGTGTGCTTAGGTGTACGCGCTAGTGTCAGTCGATTCCTGAGGTACAGGAAAGAAAATCGTAATCCAGCCGTGCTAGATGGTTTATTGCTCTCTTAGTAGTACGTGACCTGCACGAGTAACGCGCCCCTTGCACCTCAAGAAACTTCGGGCGCTAACCAGTCTCCACAATTTCTAAGCGTGGGATCTCAACATGTTTTACGAAGAATGGACTTGAGGAACAAGAGCGCATTAGAAATTCTATGGACAGGAACATACACATGCTTCTTCAAGCAATAGGAATATCAGACGGCTTAGGAAGTTCTTCATCCTTGTATTGAGCCACGTTTTGAAGAAGCTGCTGGTCTTCCATGGGTAAGGTCGATGCTATTTGTTGAACTTTGGTGTTCGTGGCCAGCATTCCACGGAGAGCTTCAAACACTGCAACAGAATTCATAGCTGGTAGATACAGACAAGTAAGCAAGTATACCGTTCACTATATGTGAAACTCACGAGACACGAAAATTGTATCCTCTTCGTCATCGTCGTCCTCGAAATCATCATCGTCATCGCCTGTCGTTCCCTCTGCTCGTGCTCGCATGCGAGCACCCTCCTTCGCAAGTAGTTCCAGGTACTCATTGTCTTCGTCGAGAATGTCTTCGTCACCATCTTGACCATCATCTAGAGCGCTAAAAGCGCCAGATACGTCACCATCATCTTCATCGAGATTGTCAAATGCCTCTTGTTCCTCCTTGGCTCGCTGGATTGCTTTCGGCAGACTGACAAGAGTTTGTAAAAGGCCCACTAGAAGAGCTGGTTGGCCTTGTTGAACACTTGCGGGTGTTTGGTTAGGGTCGAGATTGAGGAGGTTGATGAACGACGCAGCAACAACCTTTTTCTCGTGGACTTTTGTGTATTTAGGCAGCACTAATAATGCTTGAGCAAAGAATGGTCCGGTTGCTTGGTTTGCTTCTAAAGCTTGCAAAGTGGGAATCGCATTGAAGCAAAGTGAATCCAAAATAGCTAGCGTTGCCCACTTCCGGATTGCTGTCACCTTGCGATCCGCAATATGGGGCAGGCAAAGGTTGACCACCGATGGGACGGCTTCGACAATAGAAGTCTTCAAGACGAGTAAAAAGACATCAGCCAGCTTGCAAGCTGCTATCCGATCACTTAGTCCCAGCTGATCGCTAGTCATACCTGTGGTGAAAATATCGATGATCATACCTCGTAGCTCTGCATTGCTCTCAAAGTTGGAAGAACCGTATGTTATGACGTTGTCAAATGTTGTCAGCATCTCCGAGAGATAGTCGATCCCGTTGGTTTTGAAAGTTTGGTACATCAAACGGAAGATTCCCCACATGTCGTCGGACACTTTCTTTTGGTAGAACGTCAGGACGTCTGTCAAGTCAAAACAATCATCAAACATTTCGACGATGTTCTCCTGCATAGTGAAGGCCACAACTGGCAAGACGATTCTTTCAAGTTGCTGTAGAATATCTGGTCGGGACTCGGCGGAAGCCAGGACTTGATACATTGTCGTCAGGCAACTCAATGCAGCAAACATTTTGTCCTCTTCGCCGCGATCTTCTGCAAGGCTTGTGTCAATTTCTCTATTCAGTTCGCCCATCTCTTCTGCTTTTTGCGCAGAGTCTAAGTTGGAGCGCATGAGACGGTAATAGCTTTGAGCGAGCTGTTCACAAAGTTTTGTGCTGAAGGGTAAAAGCTCCTCACTGAATGCTTCCACAACACGCGCTTTCGCCTGGGTGAGCACATCAAGCTCGACCTCATCAGACAATTTAAGAAGCTCTTGCATGAGTCGAGGAGCATTTGGGGCCATGGCCTGTTGTACTTCAGAATGATCCACAAGAGATGCTATGGCTTCAGCCGCTTGGACTCGAACGGGCAATTCTGTGTCCTCAAGCGTGCTCATGATACCGTGGAATGCGGCCTCAAGGCTCTTATTGTCCTTCCATTCCATCTTATCCCCCAACACGGCCACCACGTCAGCAGCACGGAAGCGGAGGAAGCGGTACTGACTGCGGAGGTCAGGAATAACATGTTGAGACAATAATGCTTCAAGATTCGGTGCAGTGGCAGGATGCGATAGCATTGCGTCTTGGAGGTTCTTAATGAGATTCAGAGCACCCTCTTTCTGGGAAGGAGTCTTACTAGCTGGATAATTGTTCAAAACGTTGGTCAAAAAGTCCAGAATGGGAACGAATGAGCCTTTCATCCGCTTCTGAACGAGGATCTGAAAGAATGAAGCGGCACTTGCTCGAGGTGTTCCATAATCTTCTAGAGGGTCCAATTGCGAGCGAACAAAGTCCGTTGGATCGAGCTCCCAGAGTTCATCATCAGCCTCTGTGTGACAGATGAGAGGAAAAGCAAAGTACTCGACAAGAATGGAAAGGTGAGGCTTGAGGAGGAGCCACGTAGACTTGGCCTTTACACACTCAGACAAGAAGGTTAAAATGAAGTGCGTGCAGCGATCGCTAATCCAGGATTTCCCGTGTACCTTGCCCTCTACTTGGGTTAAATATACCTTTAGAATTTCTGGAGCAAAAGATGCAACGAACTTTTCCGCGAAAGGTTTGTACTGTTTCAAGTTTGAAGGGAGCTGAGAAGGATTGCCGAACCGACTGAAGAGCTTGTTGAGAGAAAAGTATGCCCACTTTTTTGCCTTCCACCATGGTGAGTGTTGCCTTTCCTCTTCATCGCTGGGAAGCTGGTTTGGATCGATCTCTTTTTGGACAATCTGCAAAAGTGTTTGGCCCCATGGCACAATGTTCTGGTCAGCTTGATGATATGCTGTCAGGTCTGAATTGATACTAGTTTTGTAGATTTTCACTACCAAATATATCAGATTACCCGCTTGTGGGGCGTTGGAAGAGCTTGATGCCATAGTGTTCCGTGCGATTTCCAAAACAATAGGCAAAGCTGATTCACAGAGAGGAGGCATCATTTTGTTCTCATCTCGCCAGCGAAAAGCACGGAAAATCTCCAAAAGTGCCGTGAGGCCCGCCCCCACTTTTTCTTCGCTATCTACTTGTCCTGTTCCAAGCAGGGTCTTTACCTCGTCGATCAAAGCGGGCCATTTGTTCGGAAAGTCTGCTCGAACAATTGCTCCAAGAGTTGCTGAAACATGTACTCGAAGCTGAGGTGGGCTTTGTAGAAGAGTATTCAGTATTGCGCTCCTTACGGGTGCATAGTCCTCTTCGGGAATGGGTGTTTGCTTCAATTCGGACACTGAAGCAAAGCTTTGGTCCCAGGAACGACGAACACGATTCTTAACATATCTAAAGTACTATTAATTAAGTTTCTGATTATATCCACACTACTCACACAGCCGTTGCCTGTCTAACTGAAAGATCCACATCTTGTCTAGAGACCAGCTGAAGCGCCGACGGAAGCATGCCAGCGTGTGACTCCAACTTCTTCAGCTCTAGCTCAGCAGCCTTTCGGGTATTAGGATTGGGACTACAAGGTCAAAAATCAAAAAGTATGGAGTAAAACAACACGAAAACTTACTCCAGAGTATGTGACAAACATTGATACAAAGTATCCATATTTGGTATACTCTGTCAGGGCTGGCGGTGGTGTTGTAGAACAAGTGCCAATTCACAAGGGAGGCGCGCCGTGTTTAAAGTTGGGACGTACTTCTAGGAAATTTTTCTAGCCCTCTCCCACGTGTGAGCAAGCACGCTGTAGAGACCAACACTGCAAGCATCACCTCGTGTATGGATGCTATCGCTACTGGCCCGTATAGATCCTACTACTATATGTTCCATCCATGGGGCCCATAACAGCTTTTTATAATGCCTCCTCGTAAGCAGAGATCGGGAAGGGCCAAGCCAGGCTTGCACTTGATTAATGAGTCTCCTGCTCGACCTCTGTCTACGTTCCAAGGATTTCAAAGAAAAGTTTTCGACGATGATGAGCAGATGAATCCAAAGGAGAGTAGTATACGGGATCCGGATACCTCTGTCGACCTGAATGGTAAAAGTAAAGCTGCACCACTATTGACACCACCTTCTACGCTTTGGGTGGACAATAATCTAATCACAAAGGTATGCTTCTTCCGAATCCTGAAGATCATTTTGCTGAAATGCTATATTCGACGTAGGAAAGCCTCTCCATCCACAAAAGAAAGATTGAACAAGTGGAAAAATGGCTGCATGATGCACTCTATGGCAAGGAGAGTATCAAGAAGTACAGGGTACGAAGAGAAGTTGTCGTTTGAGTCTTGTGCCTAAGTAATCATGTTCTATAGAGGATTATGGCCCTACATGGTCCAGCGGGAACGGGGAAGTCAACGCTGATTCATGTACTTTCCCAGAACAGCGAGCTTGATTACGAGATAGTAGAGTGGAACCCAGAATCAAGTAGATCACAGTTTTCCACGGGCAAATGGAATTTTGATGCAGATGATCAGGAAAATAACTCGGTCACGACGCTTGCGGGTATGTTATCGATTGATGTTACTAGATGACTTTTTGACATTACAGCAGAACGATTCGGCCACTTTCTTTCCAGCTCAACCAACTTCCCTTCCCTCGAAATGGGTAACGATAGCTCAAACTCATTACGCAAGCAACGAAAACGAATAATGTTCTTGGATGATTTACCAAACCTGTCACACGAAGCAACTAAATATGCCCTACATCAAGCTCTCAAGGACCACATGGCACGGAGTTCTACTGACCTTGATAATGTTCCACTTGTCATCTCGATCACTGAAAACAACATACGCTTAGATGAGTTTGGCGGAAACCATGCCATAAGCGGACTGAAAGAGCGTTTTCAAGAGACCCTAGATCTACGTGTTGTTGTTCCGGAATCTGTAAGAAATTCGGCTGGATTCGCGAGTTTTGGGTGAGTATGAACAGATTGTTCATTCCCAACTCACACCTGGTTAGATTCAATCCTGTAGCTCCCACGATCCTTCGTAAAAGTCTCCAAGCTGTCTTGGAACGCCAAAAAAAGCGTGGTTGGGTATCGTTGCCAGCACCCTCTTCACCGCGTGCCAAAAGTGCTATTGACGCTATTATTTGTACTTGCAATGGTGATGTTCGCAGTGCAGTCAATTCTCTGCAGCTATGGTTGGGAAGGGATTCGCAGAAGGCACGCAAACGAGACTCTGATGGGTTGATGAAATCAACAAGCCAAAACACAAACATTGACATGGAATCCGCGGCAGGTCGAGAAGCATCTTTTGCTGTATTCCACGCACTTGGCAAAATCTTATATAACAAACGTGAGGGTGATCCGCAAGTGGAACCGGAGGCACGCAGTTCAAGGCTAGAAGTATTTCCAATGAAATGGTCCGAACCATTTCGGTCCGAAAGTTTTCCTGGTGGGGACCTAGACTCATCTGATCTCCTTCAAGAACTACCAGCTCACCTCAATCACTTGCATCGGAGGAAAAGCAAAGTGGACGTCGAGGTATGCCTCTTGATCCTCTACTTTTATGATGTGACTAAGAAGTTTTGTAGCAATTGTGGAAGAATATGCCCCTCGACACAAGTACTCTTCAAGCTTTCCTTCACCAGAATTATCCTCTATTCTGTGATGACGTCGAGCAGTGCAGTGGAGTTATGGCGAATCTTTCTGATTCTGAGATTATAAAACCATCGTACGAAGAGTGGTTCCACTCAGGATTAATCCAGTATTATTCTTTCTTAATTACTACACATGGTACGTTGCTTTCACTGCCAAGTCCGATAACCCACCGCAAAGGACAACAATTTCGAGGGGCTTTCCTATTCGAATGTAGGAGAGCTCTACGCGAGATGTATTTAACCTTGGACGAAGTCATTTTCGCAGCAAGACAAACTGACCAACCCATCCGATTCAATCTCGATGAAAAGGATCCAAGTGATGCCATTCTTACACGCGAAAAGCCAGAGACTTTGGTGTGTGACGTGCTCCCATACCTGAGTAAGATTCAGCCTCGACATGCAAAGATTGGTAGAATTGCCAACCTCTCCTGGTCTTCACCACATGGTGAAGACTCACCCTTTGATGGCTTAGAGGATCATCTTGAAGAGGACTTTAGTCTGAATATGGATAATGATTCCAACTTATACGACGAAGATGGACGCAAGCTGAACATTCAGATGACGCAGTCCACCTCTGCACCATCTGACGATGCAGCGGAAACACTGGCTGATGCAGCACAATCCCAAGACACAGATTCAGAGTATGACGAAATTGAACAATGGGACTAGCTATCACGAGTAGTTTCAGAAGCATGTAACAAAAGTCTATTGTGTATAGTGTACAATGTTAGAATGTATTCATGAGTGTGTCTACGCCCCAATCCCATATGCGACCAACCAAACCATCGCCTAGTGTACCAGCCAAAATACGCCAGCCGTGCACTGTTTGATCGGCTCTATTGATGTCCACAGGAAGTCGATTCATCAGAAGCGGCGGAGTAGAGTGTGGTGAGCAACTAAAATTGAATCGTTCTTGGTGCCAGTAGAAAGTGGCACGGTAGTGAAGAAGTATGGCGACAACAATAGACACATGCCAGAATTGATGTGCGTGTCCCACAACATCGAAGCGACCGGGATACAGACGTTCAGGAAATTGTGTTGCATAGAAAATTAGACCGGAAACATAGGCTGCCAGGCTTGGAAGGATGGGGCTCGCAAAAGTTGCTGTTCGAAGGAAACCATGTGCTAAAGAGGAGTGTGTGAAGGGCGCTAGCGCAGTGAAACACATGGTCAAGAAAACAAGAATACGCAGACACTTGTTCTTCCTATCATTGAACCAAGAAGCCCATGGAACTATAGCTCCAATCAGGCCTACAACCAAGGTCGATAGGGAATAAACCATAGCCAAATTCGGTTGGCAATAGAACTGGTTATACACCAGCGTCCAGACGGAAGCAGCTACGAGCCAAGCAATCCCAGTGTAGTCCACGCAAGCAAAGCGCTCGAAGAGGCACGCGTCTGAGCAGCCCGCCATCACATGCCACGCAACAGACAAGAGAAGGCACTTCAGCGCGGCAACAAGATAGATGACTTGCACCATTCTGTCCATGGGCGTTGTTTGCTCATCAAAATGTTCCTTGCTTGGCCAGAACAAAGGTGCTACGATCGCTGCGCCTACCAAATGAGTCATAATGTTCCCAGTCTCATTGTGTATTTCGAAAGTACTCCGTAGAAGCGAGCCCCAGTGCTCCTTTGGAATGAAGCGGTATCCCGATAATATATGCTCGTTATTCTTCCACAGCGTCGGAAGGTGTTCATAGCGAATAAGGCGCTGGCCGCCTTTTGCCAGTTCGACAGCAGCTATGTAGAGGCTTTCTTCTGCATCTCGTGCCGCCTTTACCACCGACGATGCCCTTGCGTGTCCTCTCATGCGTACTTCTTCTCCTTTTGCTTTGACTGATTCAAGGATATGCTCGAATCGTCGAGCTAAGGCTTGCTGTGAGAGAGTGATGCTTTGACGATGTTGGGACGTTTCATTCCCATCTAATTCTGCTAATTCCGGATTACTAACTGCAGAGAAGAATATCTCGCGAAGGGTCATGGCACGAACAGCTTCCTGTAATGCTTCAAATCGCCCATGGATAGCCACAAGTATGCTCGTATCACGGGACGGAAACGACAAAGCCAGATGCGTCCAAAGTGTAGTCAAGTCAAAATCAGAGATCGAAACTGGAGGAAGGGCAGGGAAAGTTGGGAAATCATTTGCCAAAGCTTTCGCACGTTCATGTGCTGCCTTGGGCAACGCCAAAGGAAAGTCCGGACGATATGTCTGTAGTGCATTTGCTAGACGCTCCCAATCGTGAGCAAGTGAATGATTGCGAAAGACTTCACTAGCCTTATGGGATAAAGGCGGAAGAGAAAGGGCAGAGGACGACGAAGGTAGGGTATTGGTGACAAGACTGCGCAACTCTTCTTTGAGACCTTCCAGGTGGCCATAAAAAATTGATGAGAGATTTGAATCTGTCTTACTGTAGAAAGGTGCAGCGAGCGGAGAATGCTGGCAGTATTTGCGTACGCGCTCCTCCAGCTGATTTGAATACGATAACAATTGAAGGCGAAGTGAAGCCAATGCGTAGGGCAAGGAAATGGACAGGTCGAGCTGGCGAAAGTAGAATTAGATGGGCGAAATAATAAGAGACCACTGATGAACTTACATATTCAAGAGAATTCCCTTTCGATTCATCATCATCTTCGCTTGAATCATCGTAAGGACTGTAGAAATCACTGTCTTCACTCAACGAAGGGGATGCGTCTGCAGAAGAGAAGAGGAAGCTCGAGGCAGGTTGAGAGGCACGTCTGCGGTGACGAGGACGATCTTTCCATTGCCTACTCGAATTTTTATGGCTAGATTTGATTACTTGTTGAGAGAGGGTGTGAAGCGCTTGGCTCTCGTTGAAACCGACAGCAGACGAAGATGACTGAGCAATCCCCGATATGGATATTTTCCTCGATCGCTGGGGTTTTTGGACTTCCATTGTGTAGCAAAAAGACTGATCTGCGAGCCTTCTTAAGCTTGTCTTTCCCTATGCGTTAACGTAGAGGTGTTAGAGTTGGAAATGCGTCATTAAAGATTCTGGGTTAGAAATAGAAGGATGAGTTCTTGGCGTGCCGGGAGGCGGTAGTTACGGGTTGTTTACGTTAATAGGTATTCCAGGAGTTTCCGAATTGGTGGCGAAAACTCACGTGCAGTTCACCGATTCCCGCCACTATTTTTTTTGGTTATGTTTGCAAGTTGTGAACAGAACTGTGATGGATCAAGACCATGGCGGATTCGACCCAGACGCATAAGGCTCATCGAGCCAGCCGTATGAAAGCAAAAGAAGAGAAGGGAAACAAGCATGAGAAAGGCTTCAACCCAAGGGTATGTCATGTTTGAAATCTCCCTTCCGTTGTCATTGACCCTCTTTGCGATAGGCTTTTATCTCGGCCAATCCTCGAACGGCGGAAAAGCAGATCCGAAGAAATGCCGAAAGGGATCAACAGAAGCTGCACGTCCCTCTTGCTAATCGTACATCAGAAGATGAAGCCCCTCCTGTGATTGTCGCAGTTGTAGGGCCGGAAGGTGTTGGGAAAAGCACTTTGATGAGGAGCCTTATCCGAAGATATAGTAAACACACACTGTCAGATATGCGAGGCCCGGTCACTGTTGTTAGTGGCAAAAAACGGAGGATCACCTTCATTGAGTGCAATAATGATATCAACTCGATGATTGATATCGGAAAGGTCGCCGACCTCGTCCTCCTCATGATTGACGGTTCGTTCGGGTTCGAAATGGAGACAATGGAATTTCTCAACATTCTCCAATCTCATGGTTTTCCCAAAGTGATAGGTGTGTTAACTCACCTTGATCTTATCAAGAAGTCAGCCACATTGCGAGCAACCAAGAAAAGACTAAAGCAGCGCTTTTGGACAGAAATATATCAAGGAGCAAAGCTGTTCTATCTCAGTGGGATTATTAATGGACGTTATCCCGATATAGAGATTCAAAATTTGTCTCGCTTCATCAACGTTATGAAGTTTAGACCACTTATCTTCCGAAATGCTCACCCGTATGTTCTTGCTGATCGCCTAGAGGACCTCACACCGAAGGAAGACGTTCGCAGAAACGCAAAATTGGACCGAACAATCACTTTGTATGGGTATCTAAGGGGGACAAACATGCGTCCTAATACAAACGTCCATATCGCTGGCGTAGGAGATTTTAGTATTGATTCGATTGAAAAGCTCAACGACCCATGCCCACTCCCGAATGCAGATAGTGAGAAGAGAAGGAAGCTTAGCGAGAAAGCAAAAACTATTCATGCGCCCATGAGTGATGTAGGCGGTGTCATGTTTGACAAAGATGCTGTCTATATTACAGTCCCAGGAAATTACTCTAAGGACAGCTCCGACGTCAAAAGGAATGGCGAAGGGGAAAAGATGGTAATGGGACTACAAGATGCGAAGACAACGTTGGATGAACGGATTAGAGAAGGTAACTTCCGTCTATTTAACGATGAGCAAAAATCTGTGGACAAAGAGGGTAGCCGGTCTCGTCTACGGAAAGCAGCTTTTGATGATGTTGAACAAGCGGAGAAGGACTCCGCTGCTTCTGATAGTGGTGACGAGGAAAGCAATTTGGAAGTTGAACCCGAAGACGAAGGTAACGAAGGTTTTTTGATTAGTAGAGAAAGTAACATGGAATCGGATTCAAGACAAGAAGCAGAGGTTGCGTTCGCTGAGAGCGACTCCGATATGGGTTTAGACGATGAAGCTGGAATGTATACTGATGACGAAGTTGCGCCGTGGAAACAAGATTTGGCAGCACACGCCGAGCTCACCGTGCTCACTAATCGACAAAGAAGAAAGCCTAATCTAATGCATCTCGTATACAATACCGAAGTTTCCCCAGAAGAAATTGCTGATGGTAGGATACCAAGCGATATAGAAAAGCATGGAAATGGCGATGTAAGCGACAAGAACGCTGACTTCTTTCAATTGGCAAATGGTGACTCGAATACAAATATTGGTCAAGACGACGAGGACTGGAAGGAGAGTTCAAAGCCGCGGATGGTCAATGTCAATTTAGACATGTGGACTGATGAGCACGTGTTAAATTCTATTCGTCATCTCTTCATCACAGGAGCAGATGCCAGAGAAGAGGACAAGATTGATGGGGAAGAACATGCTGACGAATCATTTCAAGGGTTTGAACATAAAGAGGAAGCTTCCGATGATGAAAGCAGTGAGAAAGAACAAGTGAACGATGAAGAAGACCTAGCTCGAAAGAAAGAGAGATTGAAAAAGAAGTTTGATGAGCAATATGATGACCCAGATGAAGCCTTGCAAGGTGACTGGTACGAGGAACAGAAAGCTGCAATTAGCCGACAAGCCGAAGAGAATCGCAAAGCATTTGAGGCAGAAGATGAAGAAACACGGCATCTACTCGAAGGATTTACGCCTGGATCATATGTTCGTCTCCAGCTCTCTTCCGTCCCTTGCGAATTTGTGGATCATTTCAGCCCATATCATCCCATCTTAATCGGTGGTCTTTTGGCATCGGAGCAGAGTATGGGCTTCGTACAAGTGCGTATTAAAAGACATCGCTGGCATCCCAAGATCCTCAAGACAAACGATCCGCTTGTCTTTAGTATAGGATGGAGGCGTTTCCAAAGTGTACCTGTCTACAGTCTAGATGATGGTACTCGAAATCGCATGCTCAAATACACACCTGAACATATGCATTGCCTTGCTACATTCTGGGCACCAGCGTCTCGCCCAAATACTGGCTTCTGTGCTTTCAATACTCTAGAAGAACAAACGAGTTCATTCCGAGTATCTGCGACGGGCACTGTCCTTGATGTCGATCAGGGTTCTCGTGGACACAAAATTGTCAAAAAACTGAAGTTGACTGGTACACCGGCCAAAGTCTACAAGAACACAGCTTTCATCAAAGACATGTTTAGTAGTCGTTTGGAAGTAGCTCGCTTTGAGGGAGCTTCTATCCGTACAGTTAGTGGCATAAGAGGTCAAATCAAAAAACCTTTAGCCAAGCCAGAGGGTCAATATAGAGCTACATTTGAAGATAAAATTTTGATGAGCGATATTGTTTTCCTCCGATCTTGGTACGTCATTGAACCAAAACGATTCTACAATCCCATCACCTCCCATCTCTCCGACGATCATTCAGCATACCCTGTCATGCGCCTCACGGGCCGTGTCCGATACGATGATGGAATCAAGACTCCATTGCGAGCTGATAGCACTTACAAAGCCTTGAAAGAGCGCCCTGAAGGAGGTCGCAAGTTCAATCCTTTACGAATACCATCCTCTTTACAAGCGGAATTGCCCTTCAACTCAAAAATAAAGAACCTGGCGAAACAAAAGCGCGACACCTACATGAAACAGAGAGCAGTGGTTATGAATAGTGAAGAGAAAGAGGCTGTATCGTTAATTCAGGCCATGCGAACCGTACAAAAGGCACGTCAACATAAGAGGGACGAGAAGAAACGAGAAAAGCGACAAGAGCACCTCAAAGAGCTTGCCGATACCGAAGCTCGTCGAACACAGAAGCGGAAAGAAGTCATGGCGGACGTATATCGCGCTCAAGGCCAGCGCATGTCTAAACGACAGAAACAGGGGGCTTGATATAGTCAAGCTACACAATGTTCATGTACAACACGTTGACACAATCACTGATACAATCACAAATAATCTCACATTTTGCATAATTTACATTGAATGGGTTCATGAGTGGACCACTTAACGCTGGGGAGGGCGTCGTTGTCTCGGAATAAAAAGGCTAGCTTTTGCTTTTTCCGAGGGACCATCACTGGGTGCAGGTGGGCGTGACACCCTTGCGTTTGTCGGCGGAGGATGTCCTGGAATGCCAATAGGAGTGCCGTCGTGTTTCTTGGAGGCAGGGATATGGGGCCGGACTGCAGGGGGCGGCCTCACAGAACGTGACGATGGCCCTTCCGAGGCCTTTTGTTGGGTATGATTGAGGTTACTGGTGGAACGGGGACGCTTGTTTGACTTCTCGTTCCTGACATCCGCGACTGATTCTTGAACTGAAGAGTGTATACCCTTGGTGACCATTGAATGTGAGGATTCATCAGCATTTGACTTCGAAATGGACCTTTTGTTTGTCCCTGGGGCGTTTGCCTTGATAATGGGAGCATTGATCGTTGACGATCGTGATGGCGGTGCATCAAAAGTTGTTGGGTAATCGGATCGACGATAGACTTCACTAGTCGCTGCAATAAAATCACCATTGTTTCGTGCAGCATCGATAGATCGTATCCAAAACCCATTACGATCATTTTGGCTAAGATTGGTGAAGTCTGCGATCACAAATAAGTTGCTCTTTGCTCGTGTGATAGCAACATTGATTCGTCGAAAATCACTCAGAAATCCAATACCGGTGGTGCGTACGCAGGATAAAATTATTGTCTCTTTTTCTTGCCCTTGAAATCCGTCAACAGTATTGAAGTCTACGATTTCATCAATAGAGTTCCCGAACACTCGCCGGAAAGTTCGTCGAAGCTCAATTACTTGCTCTTTATACATACTAATAACGCCCACATTTCCTTCTAGGCAGGAAAAGCCAAGCTCGCTTCGACGTGCTGCTTTGCGTAATCTTTCATAGATGGCTGCTGCAAGATCGGCTTCACCTCTATTGGTAAACGAGTGACCATTTCGCCCAGGCATTTCCGATCCTTTATTAAAGTCAATGAAACGCAAAGGGGCCAAAAGATGGTCACTATGCCACGGTCGTTTCGTAAGGCGTCCCATATCTGGACCATCCAGTAAGCGACCTTCGTAGAAAGCTGCACTTGGAAAAACACTGATTCTGGGGTGCATTCGATACTGAATGCTGAGAAGATGTGTATGATTTTTCTCATTGTTGAAAAGTCTCACAAACAAAGATTGAGAATACTTCAAACGCTCTGCCTCTCTGGAGATGACGGTAGGTGGAAGTTGGTTGGGGTCGCCCACCATAATACAGCGCTGACAACCATAGCGAAGAGGAATAAGCGTGTCGAGCTCCACAGCTTGTGAAGCTTCGTCAATGATGACGGTTTCAAAATCAAATGGGAGGGAGCTAAGAGTAGGATGACCAGCACCCCCGAGAGTTGTACAAACAACATCTGCATCCATCAAGACTTCTTGCTGAATTCGTCTACGATCGAACTCAAAACTTCGACTGTAATCTTTCGCTTCGTCTAAATTGCTCATAATGTCCATGCGCTTCGCAACAACATTCCTCAATTCTGCTTCCAATTGAGAAAGTATCTTCCGGTCTGCACCCTGTTGACGAGCAGTTTCCAGCTCTGCACGCTTCATGTCTTTTTGTCCTCTGAGAGCACGGGTTTCGGCTTGCATCTGGATGATTTCGTCTTTCGTATAGTCTGCACCTCTAGCTCCAAGATGAAGTTGAACCACTTGTTCCAGAGAAAATTCTTTCACAGAGAGACTCATGGCTTCCTCGCGTCCTACGCGAACGACGTTAGGGCTGATTTTTGTTCCATCAGGTAGCTTTACACCCAAATATATTCGACGAGCAACCTCATCAACTGCGGCATTACTAGGTGCACAGAGAAGAATTTTCTTGCGAATTGGCGAAACTTGTGAGTGGTGTCCATTGAGAGGAACAGCTGGGTCCTTCCTGGTATTCAGAAAATGTGCAACCAATGAAGAAATCGTTTTTGTTTTTCCCGTTCCTGGTGGACCTTGAATCAAGTGAAACCCTTTTGATGCCTTTATGGAGCTCACAATTGCCTCCGCTTGAGGCTTGTTAGCCGAGAAGAAGCTCTCTGCTTGACGAATCTCACTTTCCGTTACAATTTCCTTGACTGCTGACCGCGAGAGTAGGATACTGGGTAGAAGATCGTAATACTGTAAAGCATGTAGAGCTTCGTACTCCCTATGCACTGTCGTGAGGCTGAAAAGCCGTCCAATTTCGAACGTAGCCCCGGAGACCAGGAGTGATGACATACCCTGCTTGTCATTCGATAATTGGCACTTCAAAGTCAGACGAGGTTCCTTGCATGCGTCAACTTTGGCAAGTATTACTTTAGTGCCCTTTCCGCCACTAGAAGGACCAGATTTCTGTGTCCGCAAGTAGACAACATCTGTCTCGTTATATAAGGGTGCCAAAGTTCTTGGAACTGAACGGTTCGAAATTGTTGCTGTGAGAATTACAAAACCATCTATTGTAGATCGACCAGTGATAGTAAGTGCCGACGCTTGAAGCTCTGGTTTGCCTGCTGAGATTTGTTCTTTCGCAGACTGTATTTCTGCCCAGCATTCTAAGAACAGCATCGGCTCAAATGTACGTCTGTACTCGTCAGGATCGCGATATGTCTGCTTTAGGGTTTGATATGAGCACGGCGAACCATGAAGTGGGTCTGGAGGTTTGTCTCCTTCTGCAAAAAAATCCCATGACAAAATTGTCTGATGGAGTGGTGAAAAGTTTGGAGGCTCGCGTAGTTTCCGTTTTCGCTCTGCTTCTTGACGATCCTTCTGAGCACGTCTAACGTTCAAATCGTCGAGTAACACTGTTTTTCGCGATTTTTGAGCAATCTTGTGTGACAGACGTGGCTTTGATCTCATTTTCACAGGACTGCCTCTCTTCAGATCCATATCTGCGAGGCGAATGGTACTTTCATCATTACTACTCTCTGATTCGCTACTTGTGGCTTGATCCGACTGCTCTGTTGAGGGAAAGGGCGGTATGGCGTCCGGAGAAATGCCATTAAAGCTTCGTTTAGCTTCGGGTGCTTGTGGCTCAGGAAGCTCTCGTCCCCGTATGGAACCCGAACGCGCTGGCAGGCCTGGACGGGAGCGCGAAACAGCATTCCAATCTTGTCGAAGCTGTGCCAGCTTACTCGTAGGCCGTTGTGTAGGATGTGAAGGATGGGCGGAAGCGCTCTGGTACTTGTTGGACGGACCGGAAGATGGTGCGTTGCGAGGAGGTGGAGGCAACACCTTAAATTTTGATTCAAAAGGCTTTTGATTTGCCACGTTTGAATCGATACCCGGAAAATGAAGTTTCTGCTGCTTAAGAGACTCGGGCCGATGGCTTTGGATACTCAACGATTTAGAAGACATATGTCCTTCTGAAAGAGCTTGAGGTTGAGAATCATGATGAAACGGTTTCTCGAAGCGCGCACTCTGAACCAGATTATCATCATCTTCTGTGTCTGAAATTTCTATAGGTGACTTGTCTGCTTCTAATAAATGACGAAGACTTTGAAGATCTTGCAGAGACAAGAGTGTCATTCTCTCATCATCATCTGCAATTTTCCTTTGACTATCGATGAACTCAAGCATACGACTTCTGGTGCCTTCTGGTAGCTTAAAAGAACCTTGGTAACATTCAAGGCCCCTTGTAAAGTATACTCTGGTTTCTTGAACGATCTCCGGATTATTTATACGTAGCCAAGAAATTGCTTCTTCCAAGGGAGCAGCAAGATCCTTCAGCATTGAAAACGAAAGAGAATCAGATTGGGCTTTACCAGATTCTGAATTTCTTAAAGAAAACGTCATTGCGTCTCGAAAAATATTTACTTGAGCAACCACTTCAGTTGCAAAAAATGTCACATCCCGAAACCACGGTGTAAGTTCCGAATGAGGAAGAATGCGAGACCAGCCTGGTGTGCGCTGGAAAATGATAGCAATGCTTTCGCATATTTTGGACCATATGATTGGAAGGCGGTTGGTTAACTCTGGAGCCATTTTCGAGTCTTCCAAGAAGGAGAAAGGAGTTCCTGAACGCAATAGACCCTCCGTCGGAGAACACAGAACATCAAGAATGTCTGAGAAAGATCGTACCATCCATTTTGCTGCTTCATTAGCTTCCACTAAGGAAGTTGCAGCGGCCAAAAATGAGCTAAGAAATTGGTCAATCCCTTGTAATGACATTGAGGGGTTGCATTGCAGGAGACTACGAAAGCAATCTGATCGCGTCTCTGCGTCCTCAAATGTACTTCGAATAATAAATTGCGCAGCTTTGTGAATATCTTCGGTCGAGCAAAGACACAGGACGACCATGTTGTCTGCCATCTTGTAACAAATGTATGAGAGAGATGACTCAACTTTCATGTCCTCGGATGAGTCCAGCAGCAGCATCGACAGGCGACCCCTCATCGCTCTGAGATTTCTGGAAATGAGTAGCAAAGATCCTTTCAATTGTTCCTTGTAAGAGATAAATGTTGAGAGTGATTGGTGAGCCTTCTTTGGAGCAATGATGTGCGAATTTAGCTGTGGTTCCACGAATGCAGATAGTGTGACCAAGGGTTTCAAAAAAATTTCTGCCTCCTCAACTGAGTCGCACAAATTGTATGCTTCCTTCCACAGCTCGACACATACGTTACATTGAATAGACAGCTCAGTTGCTGTAGACTGGAAAATGCCTGTGGCCAAGTTTTCAAGATGTTGGGGTAAAGAAACGGACGGATCCGTGCTCTGTTTCGTTTTCATTGCACGCTTGTATTCGCTCTGAGATTTTGCCGATACTTCAGACAAGCGGCGCAGACTAGAGAGCATGTTCTGACAATCAAAATCAAAAATGCTTTGGACGAGGGTGTACGCTGCTGATCTGGATTTGCTGTGTTGTGAAAATACCTCTCCAGACCCTTTCATTTGCCCTCGAAATACAAACCTTGCAATAATTGTTGCATGTAAACCAACAGTACTTGTCAGGCATTTTAATTGTGTATCTTGAAGCAGTGGCGAATCTGATGTAGGGTTTCTCGAAGGTATGAAAGATGAAAGTAATATGATTCCTTGTGTAAGAGCCCTGATGCGCATTTCGGATGGAAAGTTTTCCTGCTGTAAACGTTCGAGCAGAAAGTGACTCAATCTTTTGAGTGCTTCCTCGGCTACACTGTTCCATTCCTCCGATCTCTTCTCATCTATACCACTTACATCTTTCGATTCTTGTAAAGTCTTCAGATATGCAGACATCCATGAGAAGTGACCCTCTAGATCAGTAGAATTCGAAAGACTGCGAATGTAGTCTTCATTGTCGAGAATAAGAGAGAGGATCACTAAAGGATATACAGGGTCTTCCATTTTCCAGACAGAGTGACCTTTTTGTTCGAGCACGTAGCTTAAGCACAGCAATATATTGTTCTTCTTGATTCGTTCGTCTGAGAAAAGCGAAAGAATGGTATTTGGCAAGGAAGACCCGACAAAAGCTTCTGGAGCCTTCTTGAGGAGAAACTCGAATCCTTTCCATTCCTTTCTTTCCATCGCTTGGACTACAATACGACTCACCGTTGCATCATGTACACTCAATTCATGAGACATAGGTGGTAAGAACATCAATTTGCTTGCCCAAGATCGAATCTCCTCGTTGGTGTCGATGGCCATAGCGAGGATGCCGCTTGGAGTCTCTGGTAAAGCCTCAATCTTCATTATTATCCTAGATGATTTGACTGTATTGTAAATACCCTGCACCTTATCCTTTGAAGATAAAATACCGGCCAATTGAAGCATGGCAAATAATTGTGGCGAGGTTGGTTCGTTCTTGTCCGACCCACCACTAATATTGGTTTCAGAAGCCAGATTCAAGGCAACCGATTCCTCCCAGCTAAGAGAAAAATCAAGAAACTGTATGATTTGTGCACTTGCAAATGTATGGAGAAACCTATGCGTGGTGAGTAACCAGAGGGAAGCGAATTTCAGTACGTACTGCGGACCAATGTATCGTTTGGCTTGGAGAAATCCCTTATAACAATCAATACAGTCATAAATAGAGCGTGAAAGACCATGCAGCCATATTTGTATCGATCTCTTGGCCTTGAAACTGAGTGCTCTCAGCATGCAAACTTGAATGGTAAAACGGAAGTGGCGCTCTTGTTTCATATCGTCAGAGACCAAAGATGAATCAGGTGACCCTCTTTGCGTATAGCAGCGTCCACATAATTGATGAGGGTGAAAGACGGCCTCGGAGAAAGGAGTTGCTGGATTCTTTGCAAGGTTAGGGTTCTGTAATACATAATCATGAGCCAGAGGAATGAGCTTGGCGAAATTTTCTAATAAGAGGGGAGAGTCATGAAGTGCAATGAGCAATGCACCGATGTGACATTCGAGCTGGTTTGGGTTTACATTACTTGGCAGTTGGAACAACAAACCAGGCTCACTTGCCATGATCTTGTTGTTCCTTACCCGTAATGAATAGGATGTCGACTCGCATTAGACATAGTTTCCTGTATATCTTCGAATATTTGGACTACAACACGTGTGTTTGTTCTCCACACATAGGTACGAGAAAGCATGTTGCGTATCCCTCCGCACTGGTGTACCATTACTTGAACCTTCATGTACTCGTCACAGAGACAAAATGTCAAAATCCTTGTGGGGATAATCCTTGCTCTTTTTGAGTGTATACTTGCTGTCCCTCCGATGCGGGAAGCATTAATGCTGAAAAAGGAAGGCGCAACAAAAGCTCACCCGTTTTCGGATTATCCACTACAGACTGTCACATCATTTGACCTCGACGACGGAGATGGTCGAGGAGATCCCCACATGCCTGGATGGAAAGATCCAAATGCAGGAGGCGGTAGCATGCTCGACCTTGTTGGCAATGGGTTAAGGGAGCCAATCAATGTCATTCTCTCGGGTCACTCTGATTCCTACATTCTAAGCGATGCCGGGTTGCGCGACTACGTACGGACTATTGGATTCTCCTTCGAATGCTTAGATTTACATATCGGTGGCTTGCAACGAGCTAACCTCGGCGATGGAAATGGCTGGATCACCGAGATGTTCGAGTTTCGGCAGACAGAATCATGGGGTGCTCCAGGTCGCTGGATCGGTGCTTGCTGGGAGACGTTCCGTGGTGGTAATCACTTTCGGGCATGGAAGCAAAATGGCACAGAGGCCAACACCGGTGCCTGGTTTCTCGCAGTGTCGACGGAAAAGGTATGTAGTTTGTAGAGAAAAGGCCAAATTAACAAACAACAAACTAGGATCTTCGTCATCATCATACGATTGATGATGACGGTTATAATCGCGGCAGAGACCTTCTTGTTGAAGCAGCCGAAGCAGGGGGCCGCTGGAAAATCTGGAAGTGGAAAGCTAAAGTGCAATGGGAAGACAGCTTGCTCACAGCTGGACGGCGGGGTATTAATCATGACATCGCACAAGACGGTCGCGTCGCGGTCCTGACAGTTTATCGCGTATTTGGAGTGGGCGACGTTGAGCTGAGACCAAATATTATACTGGCTTTGAAGTATTTCCAGTCCCTCACAAGAATTTCTCTTTCTCCTGTGACATACTTCACAAGCTTATACCAAAGACTGTTTCAGCGACGTTTCTAACTTTTGCTTCTTGTCGGAACCCTGTACAATTTTATATTTTGAAATCCTCATAATGGCACTCTTATGGTGGCAGAAACGCATATGTGAACTGATGAGAATTGCGATGATAGTACAAAGTGTTGATTGATCAACTTAGTCATTAAGACGACGGCCTTGTCCCCAAGTGTGCTTGGCATCTGATGTCTCAGAAGAGAATTCTTCCTCATCGCCTCGAGGAGCACGGCGGACTTCTGCTACTCGCCCTCCACTTCCACTTGCCGTTTCTTGATCCTCATGTGTAGGGGTTTGACTGTTGAAAGAGAACGATGTTCCTCCGTTACCTGCTGCTACACGTCGAGCTACATGTCCAGGCTCACGCACACCGGTAGCTCTGCTTTCCTTTGTAGAACCGATAGCTTGTCCAGCTACTGGCTCTTTTGAAGTCGAGCCGCTTGCTGATTTGGATGCCCTGGCAACAGCTTCCCGGCTATTCAGCGCTTGTGTTGCTGCCGCTCGTGATGCTTCGTTGCGCCCAGCAATACTGTTTGCCCGAATGGACTGTAGGCGTGCCTCTGCTGCAGCCAGCATTGCTTCCCGATCTGGTCGGTTTTGTGCATTGGACGAAGTGTTGCTAGAATGTGCTCTTCTTCCACTGCCTGCGTAAAAGGGTAACCATGAGGTGAGTCGAGAAGTCGGACTATGACTTGACCCGACTGAACGTGGTCCAGTACTATTTGGGGCACTGAACCCCGCGTTGAAAGAACGGTCACGAGGGGCAAATGCGGTACCACCCCAGCTTGTGCTTCGCACACTACCACCAGGTTGTGGACGATGTCCTTGGGCAGCTGGGTCCGGACTATCGGGAAGCAATTGTCTTAGCCAAGAGGGAGCCGATGGGATGACATTCGGGCCACGCCCTCCATTTGTAGCAGGTAAGACAGTTCTAAAGAAATAGTATATGTGAGCAGAAATAAGACCCGTAGCACCTTGCATAGCGGCCGGCATGCCACCTTGAACCAAGTCAAGCAATAAGTAGGCGTAAGGCACATAGCGTGCGGGAGTATTAATCAAACCGAAGAAACTCATCTGTGCAGATGGATTTGCTTGAGCCCAGAGGTAGAGGATAGCGTAAAGCATTGGCTTGAAGAGCACGATGGAACGGAGAGGATAGTTGGTCAATATGATGATGCTATTGATCAAGAAAAGAGCCCAAGTATATTCGGAGGTGGATCTGTAGAATGTATTGAGCTCGAGATCTGTCGAATTGCGCCTAGAAGTACAAGGTAAGCTTGCATTGACCTTAAGATAATTGAACGTACAAAAGCAAGAAACAATCAAAGAGCAATTGCAACCCCTGTCCCCCAAAGAAGAAAGCTGTAATGGGCCTCCATACTTGCCACCTACGTAATACGGCTGGCCAAATGAGTACAAAACGATGCGGACTGAGGAGACCTAGTAACATGGGTACGGTAAGACCGATCGTTGTGAGGAGGATCGTCCTTGTCACCGGGGGGATCTTCCGTATCTCGTCCATTTTGTTCGGGAGTCTGAAGGAAAGCATTCGCAGAAAGCATACGTGTTCCTCGATGAAGCTTAAATGCACGTGTGGTAGCGCTCCAGCCAAGACCCTTATGCACGTACCTGCGTGATAGCGACCATAATTCTTATCAGGATGCATAGCGGGGAACCGCAGTGTTTGTTTTCTCCCACCAACGCCGAAGCTTCTCATTGCATAGGTCTTCTAAATGGCAAACTTTGTCTTTCGGCGAACAGCAACGCTTCAAGCCCCACTTATCTCTAAGCATATCCTCCCCACCAGTCTAAGGCTAGGAATACGCACTATTCCTTCTCGAGGACCTGCCTTTCATTCTTGTAGTGTGCGCCGTGGTCCATGGGACGATCCTGTGGACGATTCGTTGCACCGGTACGTTGTAATTGTGGAGGATTACCCCAATCCGGGTGCTTTAGCAAGGCGCTTGGAAGTCCGCGATGCACATTTGGAGGATGCCAAAACTGGCGCAGAGGCTGGTCGCATTGGTGAGTGCATCCGGTTCTTGTACGGGCGAGAATTGATGTTGTAATAGAGTTGGGAGGGGGTCTACTTAAGAAAGATTTTCGTGAGATTGATGAAGAGAGTTCACCTGTCTATTCTTTACACGGGAGCCTTTTCGTCGTCTTGGGAAAGGTAAGTCACATAGTATGTAAATGCTGAAAAGATCATACGATTCAAATTTTTCTCCAGAGTCTCGAGGACGTTCGAAGCAGGCTCATGGGTGATCACTATGCACGAGCTGGAGTTTGGGATCCCAGTAAGATCAGAATATACCCTTTCTTGCCTGCGTTCTTGAATCCTCCCAAGGTCGAGAAGACTGTCCAGCAGCAGCACGAAACGATTCAGCGCCGAATTCCTAGAGGTCATTCCGGCGTCAGGAAGAGTTTCAACCGCCGCACTGAAGTGTATGTGACCGATCCTAGAGGCACGGGCAAGGCTATAAACACAGAAGATCGCGCCACTGTTGACAGCTCCTTGGGAGAACTTCGTAAGCGTAGCAAGGACCCGAATGGTTTGTCAAAAGCAACTTTGGATCATCTTCGACGGTACTCGAGACCTCCAGTGTACGGAAAGTGAGGCTCGATATTCAATCAAAAATAAAATTGCAAAGCCCCTCCTCCTTCGAAACATTCGATTGGACGCCGTGAAATTTGTGTTTGCGCGCAAGAGATTTGCTCTCATCATCAAAATTACAAGCATTCGAAACAAAAGGCAGTCAATTATGCTTTCTGTACTCTTCTCGAACGGATTCATTCTACAAGCTGTCTGCAAGCTGTCAACAGAATACGATGCACGGGTTGATATCATCCGATCTGTGCTAAAATACATTGTGTAGGAGTTCAATCCAACGTTGTCATGTTGTTCCCTAGCCACCTTGGCAAAGGGAAAATCTAATGAATTGTTACCAAACCGTATGACGCAATCTGTGCTTACTTACTCGCGCAATGACACGTCCTCTAATCAGCCCAAGGGGCACGGGTCCGTAATGGCGACTATCCGTGCTGTTGGCAAGGTTGTCGCCACAAAGCCAGACGTGCCCTTTAGGTATGACAATGTATTGTGCCTGTCCTTTGTCGTTTGATAAACCAACAACATTGGTATCCTTCGCATTTCGTCCTTGCTGCCAAAGGGAGGCGTGTTCGTCGGAAGGCTCTACACGCGGATCCAAAAGAACTGTATCGCCAGCAAGCCCAAGAATTCTCTTGCACACGAAACGTGACGGATCATTTGGCGAAACAGATACCACTAGATCCCCCACCGCAATTCCCGTGGACATGGCAGGATCAAGCTTGCCTTTCACCCCGCCGATATCAGGCGTTAGATGACCACGCCCACCCCCAACTTTGTCGGGCAGAAGGTGAGCTATTCTTTTGTAGAATGGGAGCTTGAGATGCAGGACAAGGTCTCCTTCGTAGGAAAGTGTAGGAAGCATAGAAGCACCTGTACAAGTGCTCACTTCACATACATATTCTTGAACCATGTTGATGACGCAAAAAAATTGTAGCGTCCTTATAGAGTGCCGGCGGAAAGAAGACATGCGGGATGCCCGCTTGTTTGGATCAGCCATCCAGGCACCGAATCTGCGCAATGATCCTGCTACAGCCATAGCACTATTTTCTCTCCTCCCCCATGATGGTAAGCGCACAAAAACCTAAAAATCTTCCTTGGTCTGTGCTCGGAGCCAGCACGCTTCTCCGTCTTAACCCGCTAAGCGCTAGCAGTGAAAGCGCGCGCGCAGCTGACCTTGCAGGCTGCCGCGAGACCAGCCGCGATATGGGGAATGACGACTGCGATCACGCTACCGCTTCTCTCCGTATCCTTCATCGCCAATTCCTGACCAGCGACAATTGCAACGCTACAAAAGTATATAGATCTTCTTCGGATGTATATATATCATCCCTGATCCTTTTCCAGCTGCACATACCTTCACTTTCTCCTTTGAACTGTATGCGATTGATGTTCACAAGCGACGGGAAGGGAACGGGCAACATCTCGATAAACACTTGATCGGCGAGTCGTACGTACTAGGATTGGCTTTGCAGACCTTGCGAGTACGGAGAGGAACAAGCGCTGGTCGGTGTCAAAGAAAAGCGCTAGAAGGTAACAGAAGAGTGGTACATTGCAAAAGAAGCCCGATTTTCAGCAGGGAAACAAGGCGTCATCTTTTTGTGAAGCCTTGCCAAATCGCCTGGCCTCTTCGGGAGCAAAACATCTTCACTACACTAGCAATTAAATTCAAAGAACTACAAAGCACGCTCGTGAAATGACGATGCTTCATGCCAGCGCTATTGCTGGAGCATGTGCTGGATTGGTCTCCTCTGTGGTGACGTGCCCACTAGATGTAGTCAAGACAAAGTTGCAGGCCCAGAGCGGTCCGACAAAGCCTCTACGATCGGGCTGGAGCGGACCTGCTGGCCATCCAAATGGAGGAATCGGAGGAGGCGCCGCAAGGGAAGCATGGGAGAAGGTCCTTGCCGAACGTGCGAGAGCTACAGGTCTGTCCATTGCAGAAATAGAAGCTCGCTACGATGGACTTTTGGGTAGGTATCGACGCTGTAATTTCGAATTCACATGGCTCATTATCTATCATAGGCACAATGAAGAGGATTTGGGTAGAGAACGGATTCCGAGGATTTTACCGGGGACTTGGACCAACAATTTTTGGATACCTTCCGACGTGGGCAATATACTTTACTGTATATGACCAGAGCAAGATCACTTTCGCCAATACGCTCAAGCCATCTGGTGAGGAAGATTTCTTAAACCATATCCTGAGCGCCATGACTGCCGGTGCAGCCAGCACTTGCTGTACGAGTCCTCTATGGGTGGTGAAAACTCGATTCATGGTACGTACAGAGGGATGGTATGTGTGCTCATTGACACTCCATGGCAGCTTCAGTCGGTCAAAGATCCGTCCACGCGACCATATCGACATACTGGCGACGCATTTGTCCAAATTTACCGAACAGAGGGACTGCGGGGGTTTTACAGAGGTCTTCTCCCGAGCTTGTTCGGCGTTAGTCATGTTGCTGTGCAGTTTCCTCTGTATGAGAGCTTCAAATCTTGGTCAAGTACGTAGAAAGAAATGTACACTGCTGTGACTGACCACAATTTTGATTAGGAGATTACAGTGGAAGCGAGGAGTTGACGCCTGGGTCAATCTTGTTATGTAGCAGTAGCGCAAAGATGATTGCCTCCTGTCTCACATATCCCCATGAAGTACTACGCACGCGACTGCAAATGCAACCTCAAGTTCGACCTGCCGCACAACAAGAATCATCTACAGTGGACGCCAGGACGCAAAACCCGCAAAAGCGGACAATACACACCCAGCACCCGCCATCCATCAGTCTGAGTAATGCGAATCGGAGAGGCATCTCGAGTATGGGAAATGTGAATAGCGTCAGTAGATACACAGGCGTCTTGCAGGCCTGTGCTACAATTTTTAGAGAAGAAGGCATTCGCGGCTTCTACAAAGGCATGGGTGTGAATCTAATCCGGACTGTGCCAAGCTCGGCATTGACAATTTTGACGTGAGTAGCGTCTACAGAGACGAATTGTGCGCTGACCAGCTTTGATAGGTACGAAATCATGATGCAGCATCTCAACGCGCCTGATTCGGACGAGGAAGAATTTACCCGTACAGAGTGAAGCGTACAAGAAAAAGGCACATACTGCAACCTACGCATAACGAGATAAGAGTTATAACCAATCAGATTGTACAAATATAGACACAAGCAATTATCTTTTGTTATGCTTTATGTAGCATTCGGATAACGACTTCATAGCACAAGTGGGCATGCCCACACGAACCTTGAGAGAGATTATCACTCGATGCTCTTCGAGATCCCTGGCTGACTTTTCTCCAAAATACTGCGCAACTCTTGCCAAACTTTCTCGCTTGCTTTGTCTCCGTCACTGCTACGAACAAATTGTGAAAGATGTTGTTCGCCAATCTGGCCGTCGTAAATGTATTTGCCGTGTGACTCCGGTCCGTGAGTAGCTGCTAGAACTAACGTGCGGCTCCCCACTTCCGTGGATCGTGCTAAGGCAGCCTTCATGAGTCCAACTAGCAAGCCTTGTATGCCCTTTTGTGAGCGAGTTAGTTCTGAATAGCAAAATCCTGGATTGATATAGTTGAGGACCACTCCTGACTTTTGCAAGCTCGGTGCAATGCGGCGAATGACGAGGATCTCGAGTAATTTGCTCGTTTGGTAACGTTCAGCCATAGACTTTTTGGTGGGCTTATCCAGCGATTCGAAAATTTTCTCTTCTTTCCATTCAGGGAATTTGGTCCATCCATGAACTTCGCTTGAGACGATTGTCAATCGAGGCCGAATGTTGAATTGTTTACCAGAAGACTCCAATTTGGGTATCAACAATAGTGCCAGAAGAAACGTATTGATCACATTCACCGTGATGGTGAGCTCATGCCCCTCAGCGTAAGAAGCTTCGGTCACTGCCACGCCTGCATTCTCGAGAAGAATATCGAGCCGCTTGAGATTTTTTGCACGGTCGGCAAACGCTTTAACTGACTCTTGTGAGCTAAGATCGAGAGGCCACACTTCTAGAACAGAGTCTGCGCAGCCTGTAGACTCCTCAATATCTTTTCTGGCCTCTTCACCAGCTTTGGTGTTTCGTACTGCCAAAATGACTTTCTCTGCACCTAGACGAGCAAAGTGACGAGATGCTTCTTTTCCAAGTCCGACGTTGGACCCAGTCACAATGACTGTCTGTCCTTCAACGGATGTTGTTGGGAACTTCGGAGTAACAAAGAGTTGGGAGTACAGAAATCCCATTGTCGAAGTAAATTGAGGAGAAGGTGATGTTTAGGTGATGTAAAAGGCATCCACATCCACGGTTTTATATGTTGCACTCTATTTACCTTTCCCGCGGCCTTTGCACTGTAAGATTACAAGTTGCCGTAATTGCCTCTCGGACTTCAAAAGATTACGCGTCCAATGTAGAGCACCAATTGAGAATAGCCATCTCCGTGAGGGGTCCTAGTAATACACTGAGAAAATACAGTCACGACACCCTCTACATCAACACCATCGTAATGTCACAAAAGGTTACGCTTTACATAAGGTACCACAATGTGTACTGTTACTGCTTATTCAATACAATCCAGTTTCACTAGACACAAGGAAGAGGCAGTGACCTCAGGCGCAGAGTAGATTGTATTGAACTTCATCCTTAAAAGATTGAAAAAGTTCTATTTGCTGCTAATACCGTAATGTTGGTCTTTCTGAACTTCAAGGCTACAATCAATGAGTTTGAAGATCGTGTGACTATCATTTGACCTTCCATCTCAGAAACCGTGACTCGCATGACTTCGTCCATAAAATGTTAGCGCCCTAGTAATTCCTAGTCGTCTTCGATCTCGACTCCCACAGTGCATGACTGAGAGTAGACTTGAAGATACATGAATTAAGTTTGGAAGGGTCATCCTGTCCTCTTTGTCTTTCTTCTGTGATGAGAACGCCTCCTTTTATTCAAGTGAACGCCGTGGCCTAGGGCGGAAGACCCTTTCTATCCTCCGCAACGCGACCAATTTTCCGGCCGTGGAGACGGCAACACTAGCGCAACTCGGACTCCCTTACACCGATAACCGGTCATCTTCGAAGCTTGTCTTACATATATTCACAAGAAGATTGCAACACATCACGACCAAAAGCTACAATGACCTCGCTTCCTGACCTCTCCGGAAATGCTCTTTTTGGCTTGAGTGAGAAGGTCATAGTTGTGACAGGTAGGTCCGTTCTGCACGAGCATCTGGTTTCTGAGCCCTTTTTGAAGGAGGCGGAACGGGTTTGGGTCTCATGATGGCCACTGCATTTGTGCAGAATGGAGCCAAACGTACGTTTACAGTCTATACAGTCTATGTGTCCTGATGAGCCATTTACCTGCACCAATAAGGGGTCTACATATGTTCACGAAAGATGAAGAACTTAGAGGCGGCATCGTAAGTAGCATCATCACGAAAGTAGCTCAACTTACCATTATGTTTTAAAGAAAAACCTTGAACAGTATCAGAGAGGGATCTTGCATTCCTATCGAAGCAGATCTCACCACTGCATCAGGATGCAAAGCGCTCGCCAGTACTCTAAGCTCGCGTGAGAGCAAGATCCATGTTTTAGTGAACAATAGTGGTGTTAGCTGGGCGCAACCCATGGAAACGTTTAACGAAGAAAAGGGATGGGATCGTGTGTGTATGTACGAATTCGGATCCGTCAAGGAAGTATGACTGATGCACTGATCCCCAAGTTGATGTGTAAGCGTTATGATATGGTCTTGATATGGCCCCTGAACAACTATTTGCAGGAATGTGAAAAGTCTCTTTTACCTTACAGTCGAGTACGTGTCCTAGAATACTCTTATTCCTCTTCACCGATATTTGTTTTCTAGATTGCTTCCCTTACTCAGGAAAGATGCAACTCTGGATGAACCTGCCAGTGTGATTAATATTTCGTACGTGATTATTACATGACATATTGCCCTGTGCTTATTTCATGTTCTATAGCTCTATATATGCTACTCTTCCCATGGCCAACATGCCTTCTGCCCCAAGAAATACTGGTGCATGGAGTTATTTGGCATCCAAGGCTGCTGCCAGTCACTTAACGCGAATGATGGCAAATAAACTCAAACCGCAAAATGTAAACGTCAATGCGATCGCGCCCGGCTATTTCCCAAGCAGTATGTATTGATGCGCTGAGGTTCGAGTCAGCTAAACATATCCTTTTAGATATGACGTCTCACGGAGATTCCGATATATACGATCGCTCTCATCCAGCTGGCCGGCAGGGTACTCCTCAAGATATAGCAGGGCCAGCCTTGCTTCTTGCCGGGCGTGGAGGAGCACATTTGAGCGGAATCATCTTAACAACAGATGGTGGGGCAACAAATTCACGCTTGGAAGCTCTTCCTAAAGAGATTGCCGAGCTTTGGCTCCCTCCAGGGTGGAATCTGGGGACAGGCAAAGCAAAACTCTAATGCCCTAGATTGTGGTATGATGTACAGGATATTTTGTGAAAAATTAAAAGAAGGTTGAAAGTAGTCGTTTTTGTCTCTTTGGCTTTTCAATCATGTCTTTCCAGAAACCAGGGGTTCCCTGGAAGAATCCTTCATTAGCTGAAGTAACAAACATTTGAGAGGACTCACGTCATTCACTGTGGGTGACACGCCAAGCATAGCCATGACCAGATTATGAATCTCGAGGTTGCGGAAAGCAGGTATACGAGGATCTTCTCTATCTTTGATAGAAGGGCCGGTGGCGGCAAAGAAGGCATGCATGTCGGGATGATTCGCGTCGTAACCGTGATTACTACCAGAAAAATCTCAGAAGAAAAGCGGAGCTACGACCTTGTCAACTTACCCTTTTGGTCCATAATCGAAGTTGAACGAAAGCATCTCATCATGAGTAGTGACGCTCCATCCAACACTGGGAAGAATCCAAAGATCACCAACACGGTCCCTGACAAGATCCGTGTCTGTCCAATTGAACCTGGACACGAGCTGAGCTCGGTCTACGACATCGAAAGCGTCGATTCCCCGAGCTTGCCAAGCGTCACGCTCTTCCAAAAGCCTTTTATGGGCTTTGGCTAGATAGTGTCGACTGGAGAATCTCATTCCCACATTTGGCCAACCGTCCAAGGTGACGATCGCATTCAAAGAAGCGGTATCTAAAATGTGATCCAAGTAAATGAGCTTGTCATTGGAAGTAAACGTCATTCCATGATCACTGACGATCACGATGTTGACGATAGATGTTGCGTTGCGTTGGTCGATAGCCGTCAGAATATCCTTTACATAGCTATCCACCGCTGACAATGCATTCATTACAGGTTTTAATGTTGGGTTCGGACCGTAGTTGTGGGTCGCAGTATCAACATCAGGAGCATAAGCTGATCAAAAGAGTGTTATTTGGCTGGCAGTAACGTGATGTTTACGTACCACAGATAAATTGGGGTCGTACCTCTCCTTCTAAGTCTAACCATTGTAGAATTTGATCTCGACGTTCACTTAAAGTCCATCCTTTCTCATACTTCTGGAAGATCGAGCTTCTCCCACCCCTTTCGGTCACTGGAGGCCCAGGCCACATGAGATTTGCCGTGCGTAGGTTACTCAGCTCCAAGTGTTCCCAAATTGGTATACCTTTCCACCATTTGGCATCCCAGGAGCGGCGAGGGTCTGTGTAATAGAAGGACGAATTTGGCCGATGCTGTCCGTCATTGAACGGCAGTAGATGGAAATCGTTGGCTATAATTCCATTCGAGGAAGGCTGAAGACCTGTTTGCAACGCCCAGTGATTTGGAAATGTGAGACTAGGCGACACAGGTAGCATGTATTCAGCAGATAGGGTTTGAACTGCTTGGGTGGCGACTGATCGGATGTGCCAAGGATACGATATGCCTTTTCCATTGTGAGTCAATTTATGTAGGAACGGAGTTAGATCTGTGTCCAAATATGCTGGCTTGAATCCGTCGAGAGACAATAGAATAACTGTTGGCTCCCATATGTGTGTGCCATTTGACAAAGGTTGGGAAATGGTTGGGTAACGGAAAAATGTAGAGAACGTCGCTAAATACCCGAGCACAGTGTACCTTACAATGTCGTACAGCGAAGAGAGTCCAAAAAGAACCATAGTTAACTTACTCAGATCGCATGTTGCGCCGAAGAAAGGAACATCGCCTTCTCTAGTAACCTCTTTATTTCCACATGGTCTGAGCGCGTGCATCATCGCGTTTGTTCAACTGGACTTCTTGAACTAAGACAATCACTTCTCAGGGGAGGTTGGTGCAGAGGACCGCATAAATGACATCGTCTCAGGTTTCATCATCGACTTTACCATTAATATCCCTATTGAGACTGGTGCTTTCACAGGCCGCCCACCAAATCACACTCACTGGGCTTACACAAGAAGAACGACTTCGAAACGTCGTTTTCTATGGTACGTAGTAGATGGTAATAATGAAAGACTACAATACTGACTACATCTCTAATAAACCAGATGAAGAGGCGTCTGTATCCATAAGGTTGATCCTCCCTGCTTCAAATAAGGCTTTGCCACCTCCTGCGCCTGGAGAATATTCCTCCTTTTCTCTTTCAGACATCAATGGTAACGGAAACCTTTATGAAAGCGACGAAGACGAGGACGGAACTGAGAGCAATCCTCGCCCTCCTAAAGTTTTACTTCTTCTTCTTCAATGCCTGCGCGTTTCTCTGGAAGCGACTTATGTGCCCCCCAAGCTATCCAAAGGTCCTTCCGATGCAGCTGGATTGGAAGCAAACTCCGGTGTAGTCCCTTCCGTAGATAATGAGGATGCAGCTTATCAGTCTATCTTGCTGGATCCCGAACGCTCCCAGGGCGAAGCTACCACGATGTTCAAGCAGGAGTGGGGTGGGAGCTCGATCCCGCCCGAGCCTGCGTCATTACAAATGCCCTTGGAGGAAAGCAAGAAACAGAACCGCTTGCCGAGAAGCGGGGGAGATATTTGGTTCAGCTCTCAAGATTCTGCAAATGAGTGGATAGTGGAGTGGAGATGTCAGATACCAGTCGTGTTCTTGCGCTCTCGGCATCCCACCCCCGCTCTTGTGTTAAGCTCTGCTTTGACACTTCAGCTTCAGCCATCCCAGTTGAGTGGAATGGCACCTTCACTCCTACCACCATCCAAAACCTCTGCCACGGAAACTCTCTTTCTGCACGATCTTCTGAACCCTTTGTCAGAGGGACCTTCTTACCCTGATGAATCTCCAGCAGAACGGGCAGCACGGGCAGATGCAAGCCTTGCGAAATTGCCTCTCGGCAAACTCCCTAGCTCCATCCTGGGTAGTAAGCTTGTCACCCCTGCTCGCAGTGCCAAAGAGGTAGGAGAGATGGTGAAAGAAAGAAGAAAAATCACAGCTGAAAATGGAGATATGGGTGACATGGAGTACAACAGCCTTCGCGTAGGAAAGCGAGACTTTACAGACGAAGGACTTCTCACATTGCAGGACAGTCAAGGTGAAGATAGAGGCCTCGGGGAGGAGGTGATCATTTTACGGAGAAGTGCAAGACGAGTGCTGGGAGTGCGCAGTGCAGTTCTTGTACGTATGCGTACGACAAACATAGCTTGTGTTGGAGAAGCATTCGGGAATCCACTGAACTCCCTTGATACAGAGGATCAATCTGTTCCAACTCTTATCCTATGTGTGGAGATAGAAAATCCAGCCAACAGTGGGGTAAAGTTTTTCTTAGACAAAGTTCATGTTCAGGTCACCATGCCAAGCGAGCACCAAAACACCGCACAACCACAAATCTGTGCGCAGGCGGTTTGCATAGGGAGCGAGCCAAAAGAATTTGTGGTGGAAAGAGGAAGTCAACACAACCTCCTCTACCGAGTTCAGTTTCAGTTGCCATACTCTGGCACCTCGGCAGATGGCGAGGACTTTGATCCAACTGCACTGTTGCAGGAGGCTCAACGTACTATTGCAATACGAATATCAGGTAAACCCATCTTACTGAGTAAAGATGATGAAGGAGTAGCACAAGAAAGTACACCGACAGAGACTTTCACGTCCATCTGGTCTTGTACCCTTGATTTTTCCACGCAAGTCCATGCATTGATCCTACAAAGGGTGATTTCGGATGGGGCAGGAGGATATTCGCTGGGGCGACCAAGAGATTTGGACAGGACCCTCGCTGTACACCAGGAGTACTCTACACCCTTACCAAGTGTTCTGGCCGCTCGACGCATCGAATCGATGCAGTCTTCTCAATTTGCCCCTCGAGAACCGTACAATCGTCCCTCAGTGGGACGAATGCACAGCGAAGTACACTCGTCAATGACTCGAGAGGGCGGTATACCCAGTGCTCCAAGGCCACCATTGCGATCAGCAACAGGGACAACATCGGATACATTCGTATCTCTTCAGAGAAGTTCTGACACTCGCTTCGGCGACAACATGTTGCGACAAGGCAGCGTTGCCACGACCGCTATTCCTTCCAACATGATCGGCCCTAGCATTCTTGCTAGAGCTCGTAAAAATCGAGCCACAACGGCAACCGAATTTCACAACGGATCATCTTCTCAAAATGAATCAAAGGGAAGGAGGTCTACCTTGGTCGCTAGCCCGCGATTGCCTTCTGAATCGACTGTGATGCCATCGCGTGGGCCTTCAGGATGGCATCAGCAGAAGCCATCACTCAGCGAAGCGGATGTACAACGCAATCAAGTTCTACCTCTAGGTACTAAAGCTCTGTGGCCACGATGTCATCAAATGATTCGCAATGCCGGTACAGAGCAAGGCTTGTTAGTGGATATGTCAATAGGCGCGGTCGCTGCGCATGATTCTGACACAAAATATACCTTGACTCAAGATTATTGCTCATCTTTCGAGGTACATCTTCAAGTCGAGAACCGCTCCGAGAACACTCGAACCCTTTTAGTCCGTTGGAAATTACCCAAACAGAACCAGAGTGGCACGGTGTTTCTACCACATGACGACGCCATCCAGATTGGTCCGATTGGCGCTGCTCAGGCAGAAGTCACATCGCTTCGGCTATCTTGTACGTCAAAGAAGGTACACGAGCAGGGAGCAATCTTGGAAAACATGCCAGCCCTCGTCATTATTGATGTACCTTCTGGTACAGAGCGAATCCTTGTTAGCGGACAGTCTCTCGTCATCTGACATCATTTATTGATAAAATATGGCATTTACCAAGCACTGTAATTTAGCAGTACGTCAACATATCTCGAACACTGACATGCGCTATCCTTGTCGAGCTTGTCTACGCTCCTGTCGAAAAGCCTCGATCTGTCCCTTGAGATCAGTAGCAGGCAGAACTTCCTCTAGTTTGAGAGGCATACGGTTGAATGGATCGGTTGGATCTGACAAAAGATGACTTTTGATTGTAGATCTATCCAGGACTGTTTTACTGGAAGGCAAAATGACGGGGTCCAGCATCAATGTTGCCATGAGAGGATCTAAAAGAACACAATTGAGTATGGAAAGGTCGCGATGGCTATTTTCACTTACCCAAGAATTCGTCTGGCACCTCTCCGAGCTCTTCGTCCTCCTCCGCTTCTTCTTGTCGCACTTGCTCCACGCGAGCAACCATAGACTTGATGTTGACCAGCTCAGGTGCTCCATACAGCATGTATTTGTACGCAATATGCTGTGCTTTGTCGAAGGTCGCTTGTCGATAGCTCCTACCGTCCGCAGCTATAGCTTTGATGAACTCTGATCGTTTTGACAGATTTAAATAGACTTTCAAAATCTTTTTCAGTAGCTCTCGAGGATGGAAGCCAACTCTTTTTGGGTCTTTTACCTTGAGCTCTTGTGCTCGAGGGCCAACCATAAGATCCAAGTTGTAGTCGAGCATGCTAGCGAGTCGACCGACAATTTCACTTTGCATGAATGCATCCTTAGTCTTTCCCTCCTCTCCGGTAAAGTCTATTAAACGGTCCAGGAATTCATTTCCAAACTCCAGCATACTGCGGACTTGACCTTCTAGACTCCGAGTATGCCCTTCCACTTCTGCGCGCTCCTCATTTGGGCGTTGACGGAAGCTCTCTGTTTCCATCTCCTTCTGCTTAGCGTGTAGCTCGAGTAACTTTTCGAGTGCGTCATCAAGCAAATAGGTGACGTCGTTTAACAGGCGGTTGACAAAGATAGGGAAATCGCTATCTGGCGCTCCCGCCACAATGTTCAGACGCTCCTTATGTTGTGAATTCGTCCATACGGTCTTGAAAATCCTGGAGAGATGATACCGGATATTGAACTTATCGTAGAATTGTGTATGCGAGCCAGTGGATTCTGCCTCGATCCAAAAAGACATGAGCGCAGGGACAAGATGCTGTAGGGCCAAAGGGTGAAAGTTGATGACGTCACCTACGATACCTGAAGTAGCATTACCAAATGGAAGTACGTTGTAAAATAAAATTTCAGCCAATTTTGCACGGAGAAAGGGATTCTTGATGAACCATCCCGAGCTTAAGAATGTTGTACAGAATGTAACGAGATCATTCTTGGCTGTTTCATAAAGTGCATTTGGTCTGTACCGGCTTATAAATAGAAGAATGTCGCAAACATCTTCGAAGATATGTTCTGGCAGCATGCGAAAGTGAACGGGCACCTCCTTCTTGAGAGGGAGAACCACTGTCGTATGAGGATGGTTTCCATCATTGTCTGCCACGCGAACAAGCCATGTCATCATGAAGCAGATCATCGCAATTAGACGAGTAACAAAGTCCTCGTCTAGTAGCTGACATTCACTTGCTACCAAGCTAGATTCTAGGCGCCTGACTTCATCCTGGCCACGCTTGAGGAACATTTCGTATTGCATAGCTTGAGGTGAGCCTACCCATGAGGACCGATCCTGCTCGATCTCTCTGATCCGCTTCTTGAAACGCCGCAATTCGTCTCCTCTCTCATTCATGGTCCGAATCGCTTTTCCGGGACCAAGATTCATCAGACGAAGGCCAATGAAGAAGCACTCAGTGATAAAATTTGGAGGGGATGACGAAGGAGGCGCGCTCCCTGCCCACTCTTTTGCTTCCATTTCACTGGCATTCAATCGCGTCAAATCGTCAATGGCGAAACGTCGTTGCCTCCGAAGATACTCCACATCTATGCGATCGATCTTGGAATACTTGGCATCCATGAAAGGCTCACAGAAACGCATGACCGTTTCGAACAAGTTCACCATGAAGCCGTCCGTGCATACATCTCGAGCCCGGACTTGCATGGCACCCCGTTTTTTATTCAGCTCACAAGCAGAGCCCCAGTATGCCAAAATGGCTTCACGACTCTCCGTACCTGCTGAACGAATGAGATTGTTGAATATCTTGAAGTGGAGACCATGAAGTGTGTGGAGAGTCCCCCGCAGAGTGGATTGAGAGGATTGTACCTGCGACTGAGCTGAGACGTCCGGGAAGAAGTCTCTGCAAATTGCTGGTGAAGAATCTGCAAAAGTAGATAAATGAAGGATAGGCCCCAACAGGGAAGCGCGCTCGAATGATGGCGCTGAGACATTTGCAGGGTTGAAGCTGGGAATCTTCCATATGTTTGCGGCCATACCTTTGATTTCTGTACAATCATATATAGCATTCACATATGTTGTCCATTCCATAGAACCAAGGTTTAAGCCTTCTGACGATGTACTTGCTGGTCCAGGCGAGGAACCTGACATGCCAGTTTGAGGTGCATTATTGTTAGCTTGGCCAAGTAGATGAGCGAGTACTCCTCGCACGTCACCAGCAGCAGCAGCGGCATTGATAGCATTATTGTCATGCCCAGATGATACATTTGCAGCGTTTGCACTTCTCGACGTCGAATTGGTGGTACCGTCGTCGACACCCGAAATAATCTGTGTGCTTATATTTGTCAGCGGAGGACCTATAAGTTCCTCAAGACCGTCTCCGTCGAATCGTCTTGTGAGATCTGTAAGGGCAGCGGGTAGGTCATGAGAGTCGAAAATAGCCCATTTGTTTACATCTGCATAGTCAGGAGATGAACTCGATGACGTTGAACTATAGGGATCAGTGCCACTTCCTTGTCGCAAAAGGGAAGGAACCAGACACAAAGGCGAGACAGCCTTCTCTCGAAGCTGCGAAGCAGGCGGCTTGGAGCTATTGGGAAACATGTCCGGCGTCAGCATTACGAGTCCCAGGTAGGAAACTATTAGAGCACGGAGGTTGTCTAGGATCTTTTGAGGTTCTTTAGATTGCTCCGATCCAAAGGTTTTTCTCAATTGCGTTTGTTGAGTCAAACACCTCTTCCACGCGCCCACGAGATAGTCATACGATGTCTCGCCTTGTGGAAGCCCCGACAAAACAGATAGCGTATCTTGGTCATCACTCATGACGCCGCCTACAGCATCTAAGGACAGTCGAGCAATGAGTATCCGGTCGGCGATCTCAGGTGATAACTGCGATGCTATTGCGAGACATCAGACACATCTTGCGAGTAGTAGGGACTACTTACATGCACCATGATTCTCTTCCACGAGCTCTTGATGCAGCTCTTTCAAATATACTATTCGCCATTGCGAAGCTTCTGCTTTACTTCTCTAAAGATACCAAGGTCAAATGTGCATACGTGGTGACTTAGTTACACATACATCTAGAGTTACGCCGAAGACGGCTTCAATTGCTTCCACGGACCATTGGGTCAAGTCTGGAGGGGCCATACTGCTCTACTTACAGCTAAGCCGAGAATGGTGCATGACAACCGGTGGACACGAGCTCTCCTTGACATCTTCCTCCACGACTACGCGGCCCTCCACGTGAGATGCTTACGCTTGTTCCTAATTGAACGCGTTGAGAAACACCATTTGTGTTGGTTGTTTGTGCTCAATACACCTATTGGAACGAGCCAATCCCTTCTGCCCATTCACCATGGCCTACAAGCGCGGCTCCACTCTCGTAGGATTGCCGGATCCTGACAGAGAATGGGAAGATATTCAGGTACGAAAGAAGGTGAATTAGATGGACGCAGTGCTCATGATTTTTTAGGCCAAGACGTTCTGCAAATGGTTGAACACAAAATTAGAGTCCAGAGATCTTCCACCCATGTCTTCCCTCATCACAGATCTTTCAGATGGAGTGAGGCTCATCGAGCTGATGGAAATCATGGGCGATGTAAGCCTTGGCAAATACTACAAGATGCCCAAGATGCGTGTGCAGAGGGCCGAGAATGTGAACAAGGCCTTGAACTTCATCAAAAGTCGCGGCGTCGTTCTAACGAATGTAGGAGCAGAAGGTATGAGACAGGCACAGAGTGATCCATGGCTGATAATCGCTACCTGGAAGACATTGTTGATGGAAACCTGAAACTTATCCTTGGCATGATTTGGACGCTGATTCTTCGCTTCACTATTGCAGGCATTAGGTGCGTGTCAAAATCATCTAGGCAATGACGCTAAATGAGTGCTTCTTCCAGTGAGGAGGGTGTCAATGCAAAGGAAGGTCTCTTGCTGTGGTGCCAGCGTAAGACTGCTCCGTATAAGAAAGTTGAGGTCAACGATTTCCACTACTCGTGGAAATCCGGGTTGGCTCTTTGTGCTCTGATCCATCGTCACCGCCCCGACTTACTCAACTACGATACGCTGCCAAAGGATGACCCGCACGCATGCACGCAAACGGCATTCGAAGTAGCGCAAGAACATCTCGGAATCCCTCAGCTGCTCGACGTAGAGGATATCTGTGACGTGAAGAAACCGGATGAAAGGAGTGTCATGACCTACGTAGCGCAATACTTCCATGCATTTAGCAGCATGGAGCAAGCCGAAGTAGTCAGTCGACGTGTAGCCAAATTTGCCGATGTGATGCAAAGTGCATGGTTGATGCAAAACGATTATGAACGGAGAGCAAAAGAAGTAAGTAATATGTGTAGTAACTAGGGATCTTCTGAACGAATTGGTCAACAGCTTGTTTCGGTGATGCTTGAAGCCCAAGAAGCATGGGCAGCCTCCGTGTTTGCTGGAGACTATGCGGATGCTCGGTCTCAACTGACACTTTTCAATGAATACAAAGCCGGGTCCAAGCGGCGTTGGGTACAGGAGAGAACCGACCTGGGTGCGCTTCTTGGAAATATTCAGACGAAGCTCAAAACGTATCATCTTCGAGAATGGACGCCTTCGCAAGGACTCCACCAGGCAGATATCGATGCGGCCTGGGTAGCATTGGCTCAAGCTGAAGCCGCACAGAGCCGGCGAATCAATGCTGAGATTCGGAACGCCAAGGAGGCATTGCGAATCCGATTTGCAGAGCTAGCAAATGGGTTTGAAGCACGTCTTCGAGAAATCTCTAAGTCCATTGTCAGTTTAAGTGGAGAACTTGAAGACCAGCTCGACCGTATCAAAAAGCTACAAGCCGAGTTGGAGGCTATGAGAACGGAATTTTTGCAGCATCTCCAGTTGACCGACCGTGCATGTCGGGATGCCAATGTCGAAGAAAACGACCACACCGTTCACACCCTCGATGACTTGCTATTCGAGCTAGAACTGGTAACAACGAGTGTTGTGAAGAAAGTTGCGTTCATTGAAAACCAAGTAAGTATATTAAAGGCAATTATCGGTAATGCAAGCTAAAGCTGCTTTCTCAGATCGTTTCCCGGCAACATACCAACCTGACTCCAGCACAACTTGAAGAGTTCGAAAGCACGTTTCGGTACTTTGACAAGGATGCCTCCAATACACTTACCGTTGCCGAATTGGGCGCTGCGCTTGCCAGCCTTGGCATCATCTATACGGTAGGTCGAACATTGACTTGCACTCGTGGAAGCTTCTCATCTTGTCTGATTAGGATGAAGACGTAGAACAAATTCACTTACAATTGACGGAAGGCTTTGGCTCCGTGTCCTACGATGCTTTCCTAACATTCTTGCGAGAAATCTCAGAGGATTCTACGAGCCCCGATCAGCTTCTAGAAGCGTTCCAAGGCCTCGCGTCAGACAAGCCTTACGTGACTGAGCTTGACCTTCGTATGGCCCTCCTCCCTCAAGGTTCCATAGACTACCTTAAGCAAGCTATGCCACCCACGCACATTGATGGTCTCACAGAGCCTGCGTATGACTATGAACAGTATTTGGGCACCGTGAGTGTGGACTCTAAATGGCCGTGCTTAACTCATGTTTCCTTCTCAGCTCTTCACTTAACACTGTCGCATCTGAATGTATTATACTGTATTCATCTCCTTTTCTAGCATGCATTTCATCAACTATTGAGTACTTTCCGATATCGGCACACCGTGGCCATCTGCTCCTGCATTTTTGCGAGCAGTGAGAATGAGATCAATCACATCATCTACGCCTTGTCGAAGCTTCACACTCGTGAAAACAGTGGGCCCATTGTCGCGCATTTTGGCAGCATCTCGCTTCATGACTTCGAGTGAAGCACCGACGTGAGGAGCCAAATCGATCTTGTTGATGACCAAAATATCTGACTGCGAAATTCCAGGGCCTCCTTTTCGAGGGACCTGAAATGAAGGGATCAGGATCAGGATTAGTCGCGACTATGACCAAGGTCATACCTTATCTCCCCCTGATACATCGATCACATACACATGTAGATCTGCAAGTTCTGAACTGTAGGATGCAGCAAGATTATCACCGCCGCTCTCTACAAACAGTAGTTCACATTGATACTTTGCCTGTAACTTTTCCAATGCCTCTAAGTTGGAAGAGATATCTTCGCGAATGGCGGCATGAGGGCACCCGCCTGTCTCAATAGCTTGTACACGGTCCGTAGGAGAGAGTGCACTGTTCTTGATCAAGAACTCTTGATCTTCCTACAGTCTTGTAAGTGTATGTTTCGAATCACGCTCATCATCACATACGCGAGTAAAAATGTCGTTCGTCACAACACCTAGATTGAATCGTGAACGGAGACTCTGGCATAGGCTCAAAAGAAGGGCAGTCTTTCCGGAACCGACTGGCCTTTCTCGTATGAATGAGTCCATGCAATTCTCCTTTTCCGCATCACTCACCCTCCAATGCCAACCGTAAACGCTCGCTCTTCCCAGTCACGAGAAGTGAAGTTGGCAACCTCACGTTCGGCAAATTTGCCTGGGTGTTCCATAATCTCATGGGTATGACCATGTTCCACGCCAGGGCCACCATGGCTATGTGAATGTTCCCCGGTAGGCTCATCATGAGTGTGAGAATGTGCTGCTACATCCGCTGCTGTTTGTCCGGCGGCAAGCTTGAAGTCGCACACGTTACCACTTTGGGAAGCCATATTCAAGCTGCTCAGTGAGAAATGAGAGTAGATAAGAATCGCGAAGTGTGAGGCCGGCAGGAACATTCGTGCACGGGCCATTGATTACCCTGAATATGCTTCGGATCGTCCCAATTATTCTCATGCATCATGCCATTACCATGGCCGCTTCGGGCCCATTGACTGGCTTTGTTCTTGAAAGAGTCTTACGAGAGGGTCAGTGAAGACAATCTGTGTGCTTGATCACTTTACTGAAATCATGCAAACTATTAGATGTCCAGACCCGATCTGCCTCTTTGCTTGGCTATTTTCATCAACAGGAAGGCACCACGATTTGTAAGGACGTAGCGGTAGTCAATATTGAAAAGACCCCGTTCACTCCTTCATTTTATGCTAATGTGGGAGTAACTGCACCTCACTCCTCTATCGTTCAGCAGAGAAGCTTGGGATCTAACGATGTGTACCATTGGCTTTTAGCTTGGTCAGGCTCAGGTCATGATGCAGATCCACACATCAAAATGACACTTATTCGACCTGCAACGGAAAAGCACATCTTGAAATACTCCGCTCAATCCAAAATCATGGTTCAGGAAACGCCTCAGCTTTATTTGAGCGTTGTCAAGCCATACATTGAGTCTCAACCGCCGCAAAGGATACAGTGGGTGTATAACATCCTTGACAAATTGAAAGAAGCGGATACCATCCTATACGAAGACCAATGTAAGCAGCAAGGGTTTATCATTGTCCCCGATCTCAAGTGGGACCAATCTACTCTCTCCTCTTTATACCTGGTGGCAATTGTCCACAATCGCACACTTCGAAGCCTGCGTGACCTCAAGAAGGAACACATTCCGATGCTTCAAAATATATATGAACAAGCCCAGCATGTGGCTTCTACAAAATTCGGACTAAGAGAAGGAAAGCTTCGGTGTTTCCTTCATTACCACCCATCTTATTAGTAGGTAGTGAAAAAGTCTTTTCTTTCCAATCTGACTCTTTGCAGTCATTTACATGTGCATATTTTGTCGAGTGACTACGTACAACACTCGGGTGCCATCGTCGGGCAAGCACACCTTTTGGACGACGTAATCGACCTTCTTCATCTAGGCATCGACATGACGCAGCGTACTTTAACATACGCCCTCGGAGATCAAAGTGACTTATTACCGTTACTGCGGGCGAAGCCTAGTGTATCTGAATAAGATGACATCCCATCTCTTCACCATCCTCCATGACGGAGATCAAGCGCGCAGAGAATTATGAGAGCTACACCCAGAGGTAAGATACCTGCTAGAACAATGATGTCTTGGTATCTGCGACGACCACGCGAGCGTCGCTGCAACTCCCTTTCCTTGCGGGCTAGGAGGATGCGCGTTGCATCGTCCGTCGTACTTCCATGCTGCAACGATGAAGAAGCGAGGGACGAATGGCGTTCGAGAGTCACATCGTGATCATCCACTGCACTGGCTTGCGATGCATTGCGCTCGTTAGGCATCACTTTGTTGCGCTCCGACGACCCGATATGTTGGCCCACGTCCAGGCTCTGTCTATAAGTGCTGGAGCTGGGAAGCTCTTCGTCGTCTTGCTCCTCATCCAGCAGAGGCTGTTGCTCTGCATCCTGAGGAGTAGACTTGCGCCATTTCCGTGCTGCCAATACGCTCTGCGGTCCTAGGAACCATGCTGATGCCTGTCTGGCCAAATCGGCTGCAAAGGGTGGAAGAATAGCACGAGGTCGGCGGATATGGAAAAGGATGATCCACATTAGCGCAGGGAGCACGAAGCCTACACCGGCGCCCATGAGACCAAGCACTTCTTGCGCCCGTGTAAAGTTCGCCTCAACAGCTTCATCAGCCGCATGATTGCCTTTCTCCCCCTTACGTCGATGGAATCCACCCACCCCACTCCAATAAGCAGTAGAAGCTGTGATTGCCCATAGAAGTAATCCAGCCAGTGCGTTCCTAGCTTGACGAGTCCACATCTTTTTCTTCCGTATGGCTTGCGACCTATCGGTGGAGACGGAAGAGGCGCCTGGTGCCTCCGTTGTATCGCTTTCGTTACGATTTGGCTGACCAGATTCTTTCCTACGGAACGGATTGAGATGGAAAAGATGTAAGAGCCGCGCCCAGGCTGAACGTACAGTGACGAGACATAGTGCGAGGTGTGAGCTTAGAATGGCAATGAACAAAACACGGGTCAGGTTGAGGGTATCAGACAGAGGGAGAGTGGTAAACAGATTGGGATGCAGTTCGAGACCAAGATGACGTCCCATCCCCTGCGTGCCGACACCGACGCCAAACGCGATTCCGATGCCAACAGCTGCTACTGTCTGTGCTGCCTGTGAGGCCAAGAATGCCTTTACATTGCTCCCGGAAATGCCTGTGCGACGGAGGCTACGATTGTGTGCAATAATTTGAAGAGGAGAAGCACTGAGGCTGAAAAGCGGCAACAGCGAGTATGGTGCCCAAATAGAAGGCGGTTGTAAAGGATTGAGAGTAGGAGATGTTGCGGGCAGACGAGGATTCGATGTGGGATCCTGTTTGTAGATGTACGAGAGGAGAATGACGAGTGTGATTGGATAGAAAAAAACAGCCAAAGCAGTGGAAAGCCTGATGAGATTACGTTTCGCCAACGGAAAGATGATGAGCGGAGTTGTAATCAGACCGCCAATAACGATAGTGACAAAGAGGCGATCATGAAGGGGAATGCCATGGGGAGAGTAGTGGAACAGCACTTGAAGTAAGAGATCCGCTAACGCAAAGTAAGCAATCACCGCAGTTCCGGTTGCATAGCAGGCTAGTAGAAGACCAGAGATAGCACGGCCAGCATTGCTCTTCCAAAGGGTGTTGCGTCCACAACTGGCACCTGTTATGGCCTCAATGTGGCTACCGCCCACATAACGACTTAAAACGACCCAAACGCCGCCTCCCGCTCCAGCAAGTGCAGCTACGGTCACAAGGCCAACCAAACCCAGCGCAATTCCTGTCCTGTTGAAGTATGCTGGCATGCTCAAAAGTACAGCCGGATTTAGACTCGCACTGAAAAGATTGGCTGCCACATGTGGTGCTGAAAGACTTGCTTGGTTCGAAGGACTCTTGGTGAGCCGAATAAGCCAATGCCGAAATCGAGAAGTAGAAGGTCGTAAAGAGCCAAGATACGAATGATCCACACCACTATTTGCAAGCCTTTGATTTCTTCTTTGCCTACGTATGTCTTGAACATCGTGCTCCTCGGGGAAATCATTCCCCTCTTCATCGCTATCGTCCCAAGCAGGACCTCCCACATCGATCTTTGTCAAAGGGGTACGGTCGTTATCGTTGTCGTCGTCCGAATCATTTGCGAGTGCGTTTCCTTCATAACGTTCATGGTCATCAGTCCATCGCTGAATGTGCATCTTGCTGTCTGTCCTTCCTGTGTCGAAACCATTCTCATTATCCACGTCCATGTGCAGAACTGTTGGTTGAAGCTGAATTTGAGATCGAACGGATCCAGGCGGGCTACGCTGCGCAAGGGCCTGCGACTCCTCCAGAGTACTATCCCTTCGTGTGGAAGTTCCAGCGGCAGGATCTTGGTTCGTACGCTCAGCGTCCATCGCGAATACGCATGGCTTATGGAGGAAAGGCCAAGGATATATACAAGCTCCACACAATGGAGCGCGCCGACGCAAGCAAGCTAAGAAGATCTGCCGAACGAGACGGCACACGACTCTTTGCACTGAACCAAAATGTTTCCATCAAGAGTCGGCTCTTCCCATTCGAGCTCATCAGCAGTACGCAAATGCCAGAGATGTCTGCAGCCAGGGCACAACACATGGGAATGCAAAAATACTAGGCCATACCAAAGCCGTCCAACGAGAAGTCAATTGTTTCAAGACAATAGGATGAAAGAGAAGATGCGTAAAAAGACGGAAGCAGTACGCTTGCCGGATGAACTTAGAAAGTATGTAGTAAACTCGCTAACATACTGCCATGCCCTAAGCTAACTTCTTATTTGCAGGGGAGGGACCGCAGATGCCATCATTGAAAAGCGAGCAAAAGAGCGATCATCAAGCGCCAAGCATTCATCTACCTCTAAGAGACGACGCTCCGATTCAACGCACTCTTCTACCTCTCATTCGTCATATTCTTCAACTGATGCAGACAGACCCTCCCCAAGAAAAGACTCGTACAAGCGTAGCAAGAAGAGGACGCCCTCATCCGTTTCTAGTGATGACACCAGGAGTGAGAGTGACAGAAGTGGGAGCGCATCTGAAAGCAATTCTGGGTCTCTGTCATCTCGTAGCCCTCCAAGGTCCCCACTAGGCAGCTCTAGTCGCTCTTTCCATCGTACTGGCTCATCTCGTGAATCTCCCTCAGAGTCACGTCTTCCTCCGCCACGGTCTCCTGGGCGTCATCGGTCTTTCAGTGGCTCGTCTTTTCACTCTTCATCGAGCAACTAGGCTTTAATCAGTGACTGCCAATGTATTCTACCTAAATCTTTTCGTCTGTGATGCTCATACTCTGCTATATGTACTTCTGGACCTCTTCGTGGATGTTCTTCACCTCAGGTAGTAAACGGTCTGTGCGTCACCGGACATCGGAGGCGCTCAGGATCTTCTTGCAACACTCCTTCAAAATGTCGACAGCAAACCCCTCACCATGTCTTGCTTTTGTCCAACGAGTGACACGGGCCTTCTTGCGTACAGGTGGACATGATGCAACATGTTACCCGTCCCTTCATATTCACACTGCCCGACCTGGGTTTGTATTGGGAAGTTTGCGTGTCGAAAAACGGAATACCAACCGCCTTGGCACGCTTCATGGTGGAGTTATCTGTAGTCTGACAGACACTATGGGCTCCTTGGCACTAGCAAGCAAAGGCTTGTATTCCACAGGAGTCAGCACCGATATCCACACCACGTTTGTAAAGCCATCTGCATTAGGAGAAGAGGTTACTGTGGAAGGCAAAGTCGTCAGTCTAGGTGAGACTAGCTCTGTGCCACTTCTGAGCTTGCTGACTTAGTTCTCAAGGCAAAACTCTCGCCACCACCAGAGTGGAACTGCGACATCCAGTCACCGATGCCATTCTTGCCTACGGTGAGCGCCCCGCAGATGTGTTGGTGATGATGCTGAAAAATTCCAGGGTCTCATACAAAGTTCATAGGCAAGGCAAGTACGCACGCAGAGAACGTCGAATTTGATGAAGCAGGAACAAAGGTAATCAAGGGAAAACCTGTTTCGGAGTGGCCAGAAGATTAGTAAAGCTTAGAATGGCATTGCATAATAGTACAAAGATATTAGGCGAGATCTGTGACCCACTTTCCGTTGAGTAGTTTTTGTTTAGCAACAACAGGAGGAAGCTCCCAGCCTGTATGTGAGCTCCTTTCTTCGACGTCAAAACCAGGTCCTGTTCCGTATGTCGGTATAAGATAGACCTGCTTCTCGAGAGCACCTTGGTCAGTATGACCATTCTGTTGGTGCTGGGTGCGACGCTTGAGATCTTGTGCAGCTTGAATCAAATGAGCGCGGGAATCTTTCTGATCAATTTGCATACTTTTCGACAAGGTACACAGGGACGGTGCTAGTTTGTAAACCCAGTGTGGATTGATGATCGTCAGCCCCCTGAGCCAATTACGTCCTCGACGTTCAAGTGTGTCACCTTTCGCTCGTCCTCTGACCACACGTGTAAAAATTATCCATTCAGGTGGTTGTTGATGAAAGAGAACACTGCTCTTGTGAATGAAACAAGCTTCTTGTGGAATACCAGCCGCAAGGTACGCCACGTTGCGTGTGGATCGCATCTTGGCTCCTTGGCGTTGTTGGGTATGGAACTGCTTGGACACTTTATTATCTTCAGAGCCATCTTGGAGCATTGCGACTCGAGATGCGCTCTCTGGTGCAAGATCTGCTCTAATCGCAATCTGGTCTATGTATGCAGAGGTCAAGAATTGCCGGAGCACCGTCAGCTGCTTGGCAGTGGGAGGCTGCAATCTTGGAGAAGCAAGATCAGCAAGATTTTGGCCAGGTGCCGCATTTGCACGAACAAGCTGTGCGATTTGACTGCGCAACTTGTGAATCTCCTCCATAGTCTTCGGAATCAGATAATTATCGCGACAGAATTGGGATGTTCCACCCTCATGCTCGTAGGCACCAACGACACTCAAGAGACGGAGTGGATCGCTCATAGCGTTTCCCATAGCTGCAAAGCGGCTCAAAGCTTTGTGATATGAAGTGCGCTTCGTACGTCTTTTCTCTTTAAGATCTGATTCCTCTCCATCCGAGCGTTGGAGAGCACTATCCTCATCGGAATGACCATATTCTTCATGAAGTCCTTCCTCTTGTACGAAGGGGTCACCAACACTGAGCGCGGCAACGAGTGCTACAACAAAGGAGAGGCACCCAAACTGATGGCCCTGTACAAGCAGCTTCGACAGCCTTGTTTCCAGAGGAAAAAGGCTCATAGAGCGACCCAAAGCGGTGATCTTGTTTGTGCTGGCAGAAGGCGTACGACTTGCAGAAGTTGAACTTGCTTCGAGAGCACCCAATCGCAATAATAGCCTTTCTGCCTTTCTCAAAGCTTGTTGATCTGGAGGCGTGGGGAAAGGAAAGTTCACGACATTGTCGATATTCATACTCTTCATCATTAAGACAAGATTATCCACGGGAGTCCGTAATATTTCCGGCTCAGCAAACTGAGCGAAATGTTCCTCAAACATATTGCTTGAGAAAAGACGGTAACAGTGTCCGGGCCCAGTACGTCCAGCACGTCCAGCACGCTGATTGGCACTTGCTTTACTGATAAAGTCAACTTCGAAGGACTGTATTCCGCTTTCGGAATTATACTTGCGTTCTTTAGCCCTACCACAATCGATGACATAAGAGATTCCTGGGATAGTCAGGGAAGTTTCCGCTATGTTGGTAGCTACAACCACGAGGCGAGAATTATCCGGCGGAGGTTGAAACACTTCCATTTGACGATTTGATGGGAGTAATGAATAAAGTGGAAGAACGTGCATCGGCTTGTCTGTGTCGTCTCGAAGTTCAGGAGGTAAATCTGCGTCGTAATCTATTCCAGCTTCGTCATCTGTTTCAAGAGCTTCATCGTCTTGGAAATGTCCGTCGTCATTTGTCTTCAAATCAGGAGGCTCTGATGCTCCCACCAGGTCGATCTCTTCTACTTCAACCGGGCCATCTTTTGCAGCTAAACGTATCTCCCTGGAAAGATCTTCATCCTTGCCCTGTTCCGAAAGGGAGCTACGACGACGGTTGCGAAGCTGAGATCTCTCTTTAACGGCTGATGGGCCAAATCGCTTGTCAAGCCTTTTACATACCGTTGCAATCTCCGCTTGGCCAGTCAGAAAGATCAGAATACCTCCGGGAGGCAAACGGGCGTGTATTTTGCAAGCTTTTTTCACACTTTCTCCAATGTAGTCATGATGGGTTCGTCGACTAAAGTGAGTGACCACAGGGTACTGGCGAGCATCCACTTGTAGAATCGGTGGCTTCACATCAAAAAGGCGACGATTTCCTGCAAAATCATCGACACGCAGCGTGGCACTCATTATTACCAACCGGAGAGGGCTGCCTTGCCCTTTCAACCACCTTTGGGCCCTTAAATTGACAACTCGACTCAAAACTCCAATAAGAACATCTGTATTGATGCTGCGCTCATGGGCTTCATCGATAATCACTGCGCTGTACTTCTCTAACAGGAAGTCAATCGCCAATTCTCGAAGGAGAACACCATCAGTCATAAAATTGATGCTCGTGGCCGGACTGACATTCGCATCATAGCGGATCTGATGGGAGACGCGGTCAGGGCCTAAGCCAAGCTCTTGTCCAACACGAGCTGCCATACTGAGAGCCGCAACCCGGCGGGGTTGTGTAATTCCAATCATGCCAGGATTACTACTTCCACGAGAGCCAAATCCAGCCTCAAACAGGAATTGAGGGACTTGCGTCGTTTTTCCACTGCCAGTCTCACCACAAAGGACTGTGACAGGATTTTCCATTATGGTCCGAACAATGAGTTCCTCCTCGGCTAACACCGGTAGTTTGAGTCTTGCTTCATCCAACTCTTGCGACCGCGCTACAGTGACGTGATGTGACTTGATCTTTCCCTGTGATCTATCACTGAGCTCTTCAAAGTACTTTTGTGCAAAAGCGCTTCGATCCTTTGCTGAGGGCTCGTCGTGACCAAGTGGACCGCGAATTTTATCGTCCATAAGGTCAGAAACTTTTTGCGAGAGGCCAGCAATCGGTTCAGGCCCACGGTAAACATCATCATCAATTACTTGCTGAATGTCTTCCGATTGGGCCAATCCCAACGCCGACTTCGCCCAATTCTTAAAGCCTGAACTGCGATCGGTGGTAGGGAACCCATGTCGTCTTGATGGGCGATCATTACTTTCAAAAAGGACATCTTCTTCACTAGCGTCGTGTGCTTCATCAGGCGACTCATTTTCGGATTTGGCACTTCGACCGTCATCACTAATTTCGTCAAATGTCGCGAAAGGTAGACTTTCTGTCTCGGACACGCTTCGGAGAGATTCAGAATCGACCTCATCAAAATTTGGAGGAGCGCGGTTAGGATCTCCCAGGAGACCCCGCAACCTCATGGCCTCCTCCAACACTGCTTGTTCCTCATCATCTGTCTCTGTCCCGCTGAGTTGCTCGCTATCACTAGGTCCAAAGCTTGAATCACTGTATCCCGTATCGTCTGAATCCTGGTCTTTGTTGAGAGACAATTCGTGTGCCCCTTCCACTTCATCGCTGCTATTCTTCTCTAGAGGAGTTCCAGCTCCTTGCCTAGACAGAGTCTCTGCTTCGCTGGAATCCTCGTCATCACCAGAAGTTTCGGAGCTGTTGAAACCATCACTACTGCCAACGCTATCGGAGAACTCCGTCTCACGCCCCCAGGCTGTCCGACGTCCTCGAGCTTTTCTTGACTGTCTCTTTTTCTTCTTCATAGCAGGCATAACAACTCTCCCATCATGACCTGCTGCCAGAGCTGAGCCAATTTCTGGTATGTTTGGAGTCTTCGATTGCAATGGTGCCGCTGAGAACAGTGCTCGTGCTTTTGCAATTCTATCCTCCCTCTCCAACTCGGCCTCGGTTGGGGAGGGCTTTTCTCCTTGTGGGGCCTCAGGAAGCTCGCCTTCCGATAAAAGATCTAAGTCTTGATCTTCATCGTCATCAGATGTAGTATTTACTGCCCTATATTTTGGATTTAGCCGATTTGCTATCCGAAGATCGCGTGCCGCATCCTGATCTAATCTTTGTTGACCTGTCAAGCCTTTGCCTGTACCAAGACTAGCCGCTGTTACAAATGCGCTTCTGTCTGCTACCTCAGCACTTGTCTTTGCAAGCTCAGAGATCAAATTTTGCCTTTTCTCTTTTTTCAGCTGCCTATTGATGTATGCATCGAGGCGCTTTCTCTTTTTTGAAGAGATCGGCACCTTTTCTGCTCCCTCATACCCCGTTTGTGCGAGAAGCTGGTATGTATTAGAACACAACCCATAATTGGAATCTTTCTTTATTTCTACTCACTTCTCTTCTTTTCCTATCGGCTTCACGGCGTTCTTTTTCTACCTCCGGATCAATGAGAAAAGCGTTGCTAGAATGCGGCTCCACCCCGTCAGCACCTTCCACGTTTACAACTTCGGCCTTGTCGGATCTCTTATGCTTCTTATGGGAAGATCCTACACTAGATTGTCGAGCTTTGGCATTGTAGCGCTCCCGTTTCGGGGGAGGCATAATTTTTCTAGTAATGAATGAGCGTATGTAAAGGAGGAAGAGAAAGGTAGTACCTTTCCAAAAAATTTTACGCGCGGACCACCTTTCTTCACGCATGAATTTCAGTACGCATGAAATTTGGTAAATCTTGTTCGCTGAACACATCATATCTGCTTGAATGAGCATAGATTAGAAAGAGATCCACGACAATGAATCCTGGAGAGCTTAATGGAGGAGACAATCTCAGGCGCAAAAGTAATAGGGAGGTATCGAAGTTTACCTACGAGAATGAAGATCAGATGCTAGATAGTCCTCTAGAAGAAACTGGAACGCTGGAAGACTACGAGGAACAATATGAGGAGAGCGATAGTGATGAAGGCTTCGGAGAGGTTGAAGATGCCGACTGGGAGATGGCAAGAGGAGGTACGAACAACTTGTTTGTCGTGAATCGTAGCTGACTCGCCCTTTCAGACTTCACAAAAATGTTCAATCGATCGCGGCAGTTAGCCCAAGTGATCGGAAAGAATAGCAGCGGAGAGGCTTCGAAGCAAACTTCAAATGTACCATTACCCGCCATGAACAAAGGGAAAATGCTAAGGAAAGGTCCTACGAAAGGTATTAAGGTGCAAGCGTCAATATCCAATGACCATCCTGAACAAGCTTCTTCCACTCCCCAGGAAAGTAGCAATGTACCTACAGACAAAACAGAAGAACAACTTTCACAACTGCAAGGTCGATTTGCGTCTAAGATGCGTATAGAAAACGCTTTTGATCCAAGTGCTACTGCAGGAGGTGCGCTGAGTAGCAACGTACCTAGAAAAGGAAATGCCGGAGTAGGAGAAAAGAGGATTCGAGACAAGAGCGACAGATCCACTATACAGCAAGTTTTGGACCCTCGAACTATGTTGATATTGTTCAAGATGCTCCAGCGTGGTTTTCTCAAGCAAGTCAATGGTGTGATCAGTACAGGAAAGGAAGCCAATGTCTATCACGGTAGCACCTATAAGTACGAGACTACCAATGAAATGATCGTTTCAGGACAAGCAGAAGATGAAGAGGAGGGAATACCACTAGCTCTCAAGATCTACAAGACGACAATCTTAGTATTTAAAGATCGTGATCGCTACATCACGGGAGAGTTCCGTTTCCGTCACGGCTATGCTCGCCACAATCCTCGGAAAATGGTGAAACTATGGGCGGAAAAAGAAGCCAGAAACCTCAAGAGATTGGTTAGTGCAGGCATACGGTGTCCTAGGCCCGTAGAACTTCGCGATCATGTTCTCGTCATGGAATTCCTCGAGGACAGTTCGGGGAGGAATAGTCCCAGGTTGCGTGATGCGGAACAACTCATCGATGCGAGAAGAGACGCCGGAGAAGAAGATATTTGGAGAGATTTATACGCTGAGCTAGTGGCAACGATGCGAACAATGTTCCATTGTTGTCATCTTGTTCATGCAGATTTGAGCGAGTATAACATCCTGTAAGTTGGATTCAAGGTCAATGTTGACATAAGTTTTGACTTTGTTTCAGTTATCACCGCGAGCACCTATATATCATCGATGTCTCGCAATCGGTTGAGCACGATCACCCATATGCATTTGATTTCCTTCGCGCCGATATCACCCATGTGGACGACTATTTTAGCAAGCGCGGAAATGTGCAAACCTTGGGCTTACGCAAGACTTTTGAATGGATCGTTCAGCCACCTAAGCGTCCAGCAGAAAACACTTCTGTGCGCGAGAATGATGAGGATGATCGGGAAGATGTATCAGACGCGGGCCGTCGGCTCAATACATTAACTTCGTTAGCAAGCGGACCATTCAGTACCTTCGAAAAAGGCTCGAGAGGGGAAGGGGAGACTGATGAAGAGCTCATCCTGGAAGTCAAGAGGTTGTGCGCACAGCGACACTCAGACGCAGTATCACAACAGCACGACAAGACAGATGATTCGCAGTGGAAAGCAAATGATGAAGAGGTTTTCCGAAACGCATACATTCCCCAGACCTTGAACGAAGTCTACGATCCTGAACGGGATATTGATGTGCGCAATGAAGGCAAAGGCGACGATCTCATCTATGCGAATGTCATTGGAGTGGACGAACGCAACGAAAGTGTCAGTGATGAGGACAGCTCAGCGAGTGAAACACCGCAGGGCGCAAAAGACAAGACACCTCGCGGCCATAAGTATGAAGACAAGGATGCTAAGAAGGACCGTAAGAAACAGGTCAAAGAAGCAGCCCGTGAGCGGCGAAAGACGAAGATGCCGAAAGCTGAGAAAAAGAAACGAATGCGTGCTTCTCACAAATAGAATCTGTACACTATTTTTCATGATATTCATGCGTCCATTGCAAGGGGATGCATAATCTATACATTGACAAAATCGCCGATCCGGTCTGAACGAGCGTGAGTTCGAAGTCGATTTTCCTGGATTACACGTACCTCGAACGCCCTGCGCAATGCATTCTGCTATCCAGCTTATGCTTCTGATTTCTTGTTCCTTGAGTTTCAGCCATGAGTAAAAGATGCCGAACTGAAATTGAGTGATTGTCTCGATGCGATTGACTGGAGAGAGTGAGTCAGTATAAAAGCATCTGAAGAAATCGACTTACGTCTGGTTTCTTCCTTGAACATTTTGTCTTCAAGACCATCAGCTGCTGCTTCTGTGCTGCCTGTTGAAGCTGTGTCTCCGAAAAAGGAGCGATATTCAGGAACAAAATCACAGACTGTCTTGACTTGGTCGACATCATCAGCTTTTGCCAGAATATTGTTCCCGGCGGGGTATAATCGACCAATACTTGGGAAGAGCCGAGCACGATCTTCTTTCGACAGTGACGTGCCAAAAGAGTTGAGAGTGATGTTAAGTACCCTTCGGTCCGCCTCAAAGGCAAGTAGCTTTGTCATAGACTCTGCTGTGGGCCCACCAAGTTTCTGACAGAAGGCATAAAAATCTTCCAAGTAGGCCTTGTACAAGGTATTGCGAATAATCTCGATGTTCAAATCATCCAGGTCTGACGCAGAGATGCAATCCCGAAAGTACGGTGCTAAGGGAGTCTCGACAAGCACACTTCGGTACAATTCTTCGACCGTAGTTGCAACGCAGAGGGCTGGCATGGTCTCAAATGTACCGAGTGGATGACATCGTTGGAGAAGCTCATGAGTATCTCTCTCGTGTAGTGTCCCAGTTATGAGAAGGATGACGTTATCGATCATGTAGGAATAGCTAAAGCGAAGCTCAGAACAGAAGATCGAATCAGCAAGCCCACTTACGTCAAATAATCCAGAAATGTTGCCAGATCCCCTGTTGCATTCGATCGTAGATAGTCGAATTCTGCAACCATTTTGGCCGTCGCACGGTCGGCTATGACAGCTGTTGTGAGAGGAGGCTGCTCGTTGGCCAGAAAATTGCCATAGTCTGTCGCACTGAGTTGCATTTTCAAATCATCCAGAGTTTCACATTGAGTCAATGACCCGTAGGCTTGTGGACCTAATAGACTTGTTCTATAGCCTCGAACAATTCCCTCGGCATAGCCGTGGGACATGTTGAAAGTGAGCATTTCCATCTTGTCGTACGTAGCTACGGGAGAGACTGGACAAATCTCGAGCGAGAGGGGTCGCGCACGTCGGTACGTGCGAGGCAGTAGGGAAGATACACGTGGACAAGCCCCTTACTTTTCCGAAAGATCCAACATTTGTATGAGATGAGGCAAAACGGAGAAAGGATTCGATTCGTAGCTATCAAGCCTCATAAAAACAATCAACTGAATGGCAATGGGTCTACTTTTTGATGTTCTTACATATTTTTCCCCAAGGCTCTGTCAGTAGGCCTCTTCAATTCCTCCTTTCGGCGGGATTTGCATGTGGACCATACCGTGTGATTTTTCATGCAGCGAGCCTTTCGGTTTCTATGTTCATCAATCCATTAACGCCCAGCCTAACACTAGATCAGAACAATGTGCAGCTCTTCCAGGCAATCAATCCCTGGGACACAGGCAAAGTGCCTTTTAATTTACCCTAGCCTACCCTTGTTCGCAAGGAGTGTTAGCGCGTCCAAAGGTAATATGAAACGCCATCAATCAGAACGGGACCGCAACGTTCTCAGACCCATCACATACTCTTCTCGGGCGGAGAAAGTCTACGCATCTTGCCGCTTTTATCCAAACAGTGTTTTCAACTGGCTTTGTTCTCGGTTTTCCATTCTCACTATCACCAAGTCTCGTCTACTGTATTCTAATTACACGAACATTCACATCGTTTTCTCTATTCATCATGGGTTGTGGTGCAAGTAAAGAAGATAAGGAAGGCCAAACTAGGAATGCTGAGATTGAGGTGAGAAACGTCTTCTCATCGTTGATACACACCTCACTTTCTCTTTCTCTCTAGGCTCAACTCAAGCGTGACAAAATCGCCCAGCGAAATGAGATCAGTATGTAATCATGAATCCCTTTGTCTTTTCATCTTACTCTCTACGAAGAGATGCTTCTTTTGGGAGCTGGGGAGTCGGGCAAATCGACAGTCCTCAAACAGATGAAACTGATCAACCATGGTTCCTACACACCTCAGGAAAGAGAGTCCTACAAAGTATGTTTCAAATATTGCCGTGGCTTTCGTCTTAACAAGAGTTTTTGTACACAAGGAAATCATCTTCTCCAATACATTACAATCTATGCGGGTCATCCTAGATGCAATGGAATTCCTGGATATCCCATTGGCAGACGCCAGTAATGCAAGAAGGGCTGAAGTTATTCTCAGCCTTCCTAGCCAGATCGACTCGGAGAGGTTGCCTGCACAAGTCACAGATGCTGTGGCAGGACTCTGGAAAGATGAAGGTGTACAAACGTGCTTTCTTCGAAGTAGAGAGTTCCAATTGAATGACTCCGCCAAGTAGTAAGTCGATTCCCTCTCTTATGTCTATCATCTCATCACTCGCCTAGCTACTTCGACTCCATAGAACGCATGGCAAGACCGGACTATCTACCAACAGACCAGGATGTCCTACGATCGCGCGTCAAATCGACTGGCATTACGTAGGTGAAAACAGCGAGAGAAAGAAGTATAACTTATTTTGAATCTTAGAGAAACGCACTTTCAAATCGGTGACTTTATGTATAAAGTATTTGATGTTGGAGGGCAGCGCTCGGAACGGAAAAAATGGATTCACTGTTTTGAGAATGTGACGGCCATAATTTTTCTTGTGGCGATCTCCGAGTATGACCAGCTGTTGTATGAGGACCAGAATGTGGTATGTAGCGTTTCTCACGCTACAATGGACACTTCGCTGACAACTTCTTCCAGAACCGTATGCAAGAGGCCCTGACCTTGTTCGACAGCATTTGCAACTCGAGGTGGTTCACGCGCACGTCCATCATTCTCTTTTTGAACAAGATCGATTTGTTTAAGCAAAAGCTTCCTGTTAGCCCGTTATCCAACTTCTTCCCCGATTACCAAGGCGGAAATGACTACAACGCCGCTTGTGAATACATTGTCAATCGCTTTGTAGATCTCAATCGAAGCGAGTCCAAGACAATCTACTCGCACTTTACTTGTGCGACAGATACAAATCAAATCAAGTTCGTCATCTCAGCTGTCAACGATGTCATCATTCAAGTCAACTTGAAATCTTGTGGCCTTCTGTAGCGGCATCCCGTCCAACGCTACTATAGCGAGCAATCAGGCCCATCAACATTGCTTGTGATTGGATTCAGGCCTTCACTCATACCCTTCATAACTCTTGTCTTTTCCATGTACCAGAGATGCCAGACAGCACACACCTGCTTTGCTTTTTGCACAATACAAGCACGTTTTACCCCATCTTTGGTATTTTTGCCCCCACGCGACGCGCGAACATAGTAGCATCATCGCCTCTCTCCACCTTCAGCACGCACGACTCTCAAAATGACGGAAGTGAGTTTCCAAGATGAATCTAAATCCGTCTTATTTCATCATCGTTAGACTTCTCACAATACCGAAGGGGAGAAAGTGACTCTGATTAGTGGTGTACGTGTTCTTTGGCGAGGCAGGACAGATCATTGAGACTTTTACTGGACTTCTCACAGGATGGGCAGGAATTTGTATTGGAGAAAAAAAGTGCAAGGAAGTCTGGTTTCATCCGATCAATGCTTGGGGAGCACACAAAGGATAGTGGAGAGAGTAGCAACCACGTAGCCGCTGCTAAGGCATCTGCCATGACGGCAGTGGGCACATCGCCGCACAAAGCCTCGGAGAACGACGATCCTGAAGGCTACGTCAACCCATTTGCATCTACAGACGACGATAGCTCATCTGCAAAGCAGGACTCGGGGCTCGCCTCCGGGTTTGTGGAAGCGCAGAGCAATCGGGTGTACCTGCCCAACATCCGCGGGCCTGTTTTGGAGAAGGTTGTCGAGTATTTGGAGTGGAATGCGAAATATTCAGACGCTCCAAAAGATATCGACATTCCCAATTTTGGTTCACGAATCTCGCCTGACATTGCCCTTGAGCTGTAAGTGCAACACTAGACTGGAGCTCGTCATGTCCTGATTTTAATTTTGCTCGCTGGTCCCAATAGACTCACTGCAGCGGACTATCTTGATACATGATGCCCATCCTTTGTGAAAACTCTGTACTTTATTCGTAATCGTCAATTCCCCGTTGGTGCGTTTGGCTGTCAGCAACTGTTAAGCCTTGTTCACGTAAGTGCATGGTGTAAGCAAATGAGCTTTTCTTTGGTTAAGACACTTCCGTGCGCACTTGGCTACACATAGATCTATCCTTATAAACGAGACTGCTTCTCCCCTTTCTTTGCGTGCAAGGCATTAGGCTGTTTCCAGAACGATGGGCATGCGCCTGAATTGTACAGTAAGGACAGATCTGACTGGATCATGTCCAGGTCTTCGTATGGCTTTCACAATAATGAGTCTATTCGTTACGGTTGTAGGCGCCACACACAATTTTGTCGTCGAGTTTATTTGTAATCATTTCATCATTTGCAAATATCATCCGTGCCTATGAAAATGACGACCATTTCCACGAATGCGAAGAAAACAGATGTCAATGTCATGAAGACACCATAATCAAAATTGCATACCGCGGAGATAAGAATCTATCAACGGGCTGCTCCGCGCATCTGACGAAAGCGGGCCCTTGCGAGAATTCGCACAAGTGACTCAACTGACACTTGATGCTGCTTGTGATATGACTGTGTCAGCAATTACGGAAAATTTCTCAGCAAGACTATACTCTCCCAATCCCAATGGTAGGGAATGTTGACCGAGCGCAGCATGGATCACTTGGGTGACAGAAGCTCCTCCAATTCTCCTCCGACTCAGACTCAGCAGCATAAACGTCGTCGACAGCGGAAGACTTTGAGTTGTACGCAGTGCAAAGAGCGGAAGATCAGGTGTGATCGTAACGTACCTAGTTGCAGTAGCTGTGTAGTGCGGGGAATTCAGCACACATGTCGATGGGGCGATGAGCGCGATGACGACAACAGAATGACTTTCGAGGAAGACCACCAGGCTGTACAACAAGTCACAACGTCGAAACAAGATCAAGACCACGGTCCAGACATTGAGACAATTGTCGATGTGGTATTAGACAAGCTGAAAAGACGTGGGGATAACACTAGTAGCCCGGACAGCACGGACTTCCCAGGCTTGAAACGCAGAAAAACAGAATCTACTCGCTTTCCGGAATTTGAGAGGGTTGGCTTATATATCCCTGGTGCACCACCCGAGCATCGAATGGGTTGCAGAATCCCTGCCAAGGCCTTTTCTGGGATCACGCATTGCCCAATTGCCATGCTTCAGCTAAATCAAGAAGGTCAGTATGGCTTTACTCAGAAGCTTGCGTGTACTGAAATATGTTTTGTTTGCCCAGATGAAAGGATGGGAGTTGAGTCCGACTTGTTGAGATCAAGTCTACAGCGGCTGCCATCGCGAAGAGCTTTCGACCGTCTGGTGGATGGTTATCTGCTCTCGTGCGAGCCAATGTTAAATATTTTCAACAAGTCTATTCTCAAAACGCAGCTCGAACGATTTTGGCAAGGTGTCGCCGAGCTCGGCCTGCCTGCAACGCAATCAAACAACCATTTCTGGAATTTTCAACGCCGGTCTTTTGAACAGACAGTTTCGAGTAATTTTTATCCCAACAAAGAAGGAATTTCTCCTAGAGTTGATTCTCCTAGTGCATTTCTCTCCACTCGCACTAGACAGGGACTTGTAGCACTTGTATTTGCGTTGGCAGATGCAGGAGCTCGTGCTCTGCCGCTTCATGAGCTGATTTCTTTGAGTGTACTGCCTTCTGGGTCCACCGAAGACAAGCGCAGAGAATGGTATGAGGAAATGCACCAGATTTCAAATGCACATCTGTCCCTATCACAGTTCATGGTGCGGCCGACAATCTGGTCGCTACAAGTCATGCTACTTATTCAGTTCCGCAACATGCAAACACGTCGTCAGCGCTTGACATTGGCCAACATGCATCTCGCAGTGGCCCTAGCCGTCGATCTTGGTCTCAATCGACTGGGAAGTGCTTACGATGATATCGAGGGTTGTGGAATGAAACTTTCGGAACCCGAGGAGCCCCCAAAGAAACAAAGCACTTCGTACGACTCGACCGATCTTCTAGTCAATTCAAGACATGGGACATTCATTGCCGTCTTCGAAGATGGGGATCTGGCACTTCGGGAATTGGGACGTAAGGTGTGGACGACAATTGTCAGTTTTGACTACATAATGGCAAGTCATTTGAACATGCATCATTGTATTCACGAGTCGTCCAACTTCACATCTCCACCCGCCATGATCAGCGATGAGGATATTTTATCGCCCCACGCGGAAGCTATTCTGTGCCACCGGCGCGATAAAATTTCGCTTGTTGCTACGGAAAATGACTTCAGTACCTTTTTCCTGGCGCTTTCTTATACTCAGCGAACCTTAGTTGATCTTGAGAATGTCAAAGGTTCTCCCTTGAGATATGAAGATATCCTTATGATTGACAGTCAATTTCAAGCCATCATCAACACCCTACCAGACCATCTGCGCCTAGACACGAACAGGAAGATTGCGAACAAATACTCCCCTCGCCACGAGATCATCTTAGAGATCCAATGCCTGACGATCACAGATAATGTCTATTTTCGCCTTATTCGCTTACATCGTCAGTACGTCAGCAAAGGTCTCCACAGGTTGCGTTACCGCCGTTCTCTTGAAATATGCATGGAGGCTGCATACAAGATTCTAGATTGCTACGGGAAACTTTTAAAACTTAATGACTGCATGCAATGGAGTTTTATCATGAAGGCGCATTTGTTTCACGCAGCCCTTGTGCTTCAACTAGTCCTCATTTATGAGATGGATCGTCAAAGACAGAAATTGAAAGATGCCTTATCCCAAGAGGCATATCAATTGAATGAATTTAATGGTGCCCTTTCTGCATTACGTTCTGCAATTGAGCTATTGCAAGGAGGGGAAAGTAATCCGTTCACCGCCGGTTTCCTCCCTGGACTTACGTCATTCGTACAGATGGCCGAGACATTCCAACGTCAGCGTCGAGATGGTGCAAGGTACTCGAGAGATTACAGAAGCGATCAGCATCTTAATCCACAATTATCTTCGTCCTCTTTCACTGCACCGGTGCCTTCCTTCACACCAGATGCATCGTATGAAGCAACCGCCTCCGATTCTGCCTCCAACACAGGCACGACCCCATCCTGGCCTCTTCGACCGCACAATACCCCCAACTCGTCTTCCTCAAGCATCCCGGAACCACAGTACCTGACAGGATACGCAGCAGAACCAACGGAGCCTTTGATGGGCCAATCAAATGGGGAGGATTGGAGCTTGAGTAACTTTTTCCCAGACATTTCCACACAAAATAATCCCGATATGGACTTCCTTCAGCTTTTAGAGCTAGCAAATTGGAGCAAGGTAGAGGGTAATCAAGCTTTTAACTTCGACGTTCCCCTCAACCTGAACGAACAGCTACCGTGGCAATAGCCCTCTCTATGAAAGATCACCACCTCTTCAGTCGTGTAGTACATTAGCGATTTGTAATAGTAAGATTCATTTTGCAGCAATGCATCCACCACTTGAACATTACTTCATTCATGTGCAATACAGCGAATTTTGAGCATCGTTACAGATCTTTTCAAGACCAGCAAAAGGAGCTGTGACTTATGCTTCGAAAACCATCGAAGCACCAACCTTGTGAGCATTGGCGCCTTGACTGTCAGAGAGCTTCACAGTGTCGAGAGCAAGACCGAGAGAAGCCTTCACACCCGGACGAAGGGCTTGAGTGTAACCAAGGCAGAGGATACCAGAGTTGTTGATCTTTGCTTTGACAAAAGCAGCGTTGTCAAGGTAACTAGACTGTGTATTAGTATTGTACCGGAAGAGCGAAGAAGTTACTTACGTCTTTGTGCCTACTTCGAGGTTGACTTGACTTGCTGGGCCTTTGGTGTCGTACGTCGCACGAGCGCTCGTTTCAATGTCCGCATTGACACGGTGGTAGTAGCTTGCAGAGTACAAGCTCAGGTTGCCGAGGGCGTGCAGAGTCACTGCGTAATCAGGAGCATTGAAGCCAAGGGCGAGGTTGTACTTGGAGAGCTTGCCATCCTTCACATCATAGGTAGCCTCTGTTCCCAAAAGGAACCCATCGCGACCGAGAACGGCATCGGCAGTGACTGCAGGCCCCTTGAAAAGGTCAAGGTATTGTCTCGTGTGCAGACCTGGTTGCTTGTAGGTGCTGGCAATGACAGCATTCTTGGTCTGCTTCTCGGGAACCAGGGTTGTAATAATCTCAGTCTTGAGACCCTTGGCAATATGGTTCTCCAGCTCAACGTGATTACGGAGAACGTTGGCAGTTGACCATGCTTGAGTCAAGGCTACACCATTCTTCTTGTCTGACCATTTGGCCTCAAGATCTCCGTTGATCTTATCAGTCTTGTGGTCACGCATTCCAAGGACTTTGAATGTGACATTGTTGGGTGTAGTGGTTTTTACCTCCAATGTTGAACCATGGATTGGGCTGAAAAGAGGATCAGTCGAGCTTCAAGAAGATTGTTCAACTACATACTAATCTTTTCCCAGTAAGTCATTAGCGGCTTTCCCAAGATCTTTCCAGTTGGGTGGAACAGGTTGCGATTGAATACTCATTTTGACAGAAGAACTGCAACGACGACTAAGTGATGGTGGTCAAAGGCAAACCATACGGGCCAGCTCAACGCGTGTAAAGGGTCGCGGCCCTACCCGAGCGAGTATTGTTACTGTGTTCATAAAATTGGGGTTGCGCGCACACCCGAATTGCCGACATGTGGCACGTGGACGATCGATCCGAGTGAGCAGCTTCTAGTACATAAATTGTGCACTTTGGTTGGCACGTTGGACAATTACAGAGAGAAACGGAAATCAGGATGACGGTCACCAATAGGTGCTTTTGTTTTTCCTTGGCGGACAAGCTCTTCATATTTTGTTATGTTTGAATCTCGACGACCAGATGCCCGTGCAGAATTTTCCATATAGCAAAAGACAACGTTTAATGCAAAGCAACACCATCCTAAACACAGGCATCCTAACACCACTGCATGGGGAACGACATAGCCGTCTGGTGCAAACTTGGGATCATAGACAAAGGTGGCAACAAACCCCGCCAAATTTGCTATGCAAAGCTGGAATGCAGTGGATGTAGCTCTCTTGTATTGACCGGCACTATTATTTGCAATTAGAGTGAGGATAGCTGGACTAGAATCGACAAATCAGTTGCGCAAGTAGATACCATTTGCTGCACTCACGCGCAAGGATAGATTCCAGCACAAATAAGAAACACCGCTGCATATCGAGCTTTGTTGTCCTTTGTGGCTATTAATATAGCATATCCCGTAATAGCAATAGCTGAAATACAAATATTGAGTACAAATATCAGAGGCATGGAAGAGGTGACATACGCATGAATCCTAATATGTAAGGACCTCTCATTTTTGTCTTGTCCGCAGCCCATGCTACGATGAGGACAAGAATTGCCGCTGGTACGAATGGTGGAACTGTAAGAAGCTGAATACGGGCTTGTTCCGAGCCGGGAAATACGCCTTGCAAAATAGACGGCAAAAAAAGCGTGATAGAGTACAATGAGCAGCAAAGTGCCAAATAGCCTAAGCCAGTCAACCAGGTTTGTATTTCAAAGATACCGCGGCGGACTTCGCGCCATTCAAAATCCTCCTGATCAACCCGCTCAGGCATCTCATGATCGTGGTGGATTTTTACTTCATGACCTGTTGCAGGTCCAGCGCTCCTACGAGACGTTGACGCATCTGCGGCGAGAGCAGCAAGCATGACTTTTCGTTCTTGCTCGCTCAGATAACGTGTGGTAGCCACAGAATTAGGCATGATACATATCGCGAAAATTCCAAAGCCGATCGTAATGACTCCTTCGACTATGTAAAGCCACCGCCAGCCAACGATTCCATTCGTTGTGAGGCGCGTCAAGCCAGTAGCCAGAAGACCACCGAATGACCCAGCAATGGCAGCTGCTGCATAAAATCGTGCGATTCGCTGCTGAATTGAAAAGCGCGGGTAGAGCTGAGACAGATACAGTGAAATGCCACCTAAGAGACCACCTTCGCAAAATCCTAAGAAGAAGCGCACAGCGACAAAACCGCCGAAATTCCTCGTGGCAGCAGTTGTAGCCGTGGTCAAGCCCCACGCTGCCGTGATTGCAGGTAGCCAAATGTTTCCTCCCACTTTCTTCAGAATAATGTTGCTGGGAAGTTCTACTGCTATGTATGAGATCTAGAAAGGTGTCCTATATTAGCAATCCGCCAAGTCGATTGTTATTAGACACGCACATAAAAAACTGCCAAAGCAATATTGAATTGATTCCCCTCTAACTTCAGATCTTTCCCTAATCCGGCAATCTTTGCGTTACCAGCATTGGATCGATCAATAAAATTAGCGAGCCACATCAGAAGTAAGGGAGGAACGACAACTACGGATTCTTTAGTAACATTATCGGAATATATTTCCATACCCACCCCAATCGAGCTTTCTGGTACCGCTTTTTAGTAATCTTTTGTTCTCTTCATCAATCATGAGGTCTTCCGAGGCATGGGCGGCGACGTCGGCATTTCGATGACCGAGCCGAAATCGATTCGGTGTACCATGAGCCAAACCCTTGCTCTCTGGGAAGTTCTGTTCATCGTCAGCATCTGTGGTTGTGAAGCGTGCTTGTCCAGGAATTTCATAAGACTTGTTACTGATCTGACTGAACTTTTCGGCCTTCTCATCAATTTGGCATTCTGTAGCTCCAGACATGTTAGAGGTGAGCAGATGAAGTAAGGATGATATGGTGTCTGTGGGTATGTTTGCTCCATCTCAGTGACTCAGTCTGAAGCTGCCAAGACGTCTTGCGCCTGACAATACACACGTTCTTCTTGCTCACCCCACGCCTAGATTAATTTGACAGGAGTCCCGCCTGTCGCACCCGAGTAGGGTGCTCACTAGCTCAACATATCATGGGAACAGTATCAGTAGTTAGTACACATCCCGCCATGTCGACGCTTATGCGAGGCACGGTTAAATAAGCCGGCGTTCTTGTCCCGTAGGCACAGTACCCTGGTATTTTCTCTACCCCACAATCGCGTCCCCTGGAAAATCTGCAAGACAGTCCGCAACAAGCCATGCAAAGTCCGCAAGAGTACCTGGATATTATTCTCCGACACGAGGTGGCAATCACGGAGCGGAAGATTTCCGAATCAATCGGAAATCACCAGTTCTTTGGCATAGCGCGAAGCTCTAGAGCGAAGATAGAGAAGGAGCACACTGAAATGATATCAAAGAGATTATCTATAATTGAACCCTGGTTACAGACAAAGAAAAGGAATAGAGCGCCTCGAACAACTTTCTAATGAGTAAAGTATAAGCACAGGCTGCCAGAGGTTATTCCGGTAGCCTATTTCAAGCAGCAGCAGTGTAAGAAGGAAAACAGTCCTTCAGTGTCTGCAAGTTGGTATTAGACAATATACATGCATCCTTTGCGAAACACATACCTTACTGTGCTTGTTCTCAGCATGGCTTTTCAACTACAAAGGATGTGACAGATGAGGTCCAGTGTAATAAGGATCTGGGATAGACATACCTCTGGCTCCCGGACAGTCTTGAGAAATGTCGCACGACATGTTTGGCAAATGACGGTCAAAGCCTTCTCTACAGAGAACAATAATGATTTATTTATGCGGAAGGCGATGAATTACGCACCATTTGTTTTCAGCTGTGATTTTGGCTCGCCTTTGGCTGTCTTGGAAGCGTTACGTTCCCGCTTTTGCGCCGCACGCTACAAAACGACATGTGCTGTCAGCTTTGATCTAGGGCAGATAAATGGATTACAAACTACGTTGTAGAGCATAATAATGCTCTAGAAGTCCAGAGAGTACTCACATTGCCGTTCCCCATTCTACGATACAGAAGAAGTTAGATGACCACAGGTACGTTTGGATCAATTCGAGAGCGAGCCTAGATTTGTCTCGAAAAATACGGGACACGTGCTCTATACTAAAGCCAGCTCGGAAGTCGGAACAGCAACTCAGAAGACCTCGACAGTTTTTATGCCGGGCGTGATCGAGCGACACTGAACACAGATAGATCCAACGGATTCCTCTTTCAATAGCATGCGAGAATGGTGAGATCGGTTTAAGGAGTATGTGTTTTGCTGCAACAAGCATATCTTGTACCAATGTTAGAATGTCGTTCCAAAACATTGTGTCAAACTATTGCATTGATCAAACTATAGAATCATGAATACAAAGTAACATAGCTTCTAGGAGATATTAAGTTCTTTGCATTCAATTGCATAGACGCAAAACCTAGATAAAGAGAATTGCCGCACGCCGAGGGAGACACGTCCCACTCCGAAAACGGTAGCCCGCTAAACTAGCGTTCTGCTGCAACGGCTGAAAGTGGGACAGGCGTGACCAGATCTCGGAACGACAATTTGACTTGCTACAGGCAACACAATGATATTCGAATCACCTTATCCTAACTTGACACTGCCTCCTTCGGAAGAAACTATTCTACCACATTTTCTGCTCGAGCCGTCAACACATACCAATGCTCGAGCTCAAGAAGCCATTCTCTATCCCCCTCCACCGGGATCCGCGTTTGTTGGAAGACCGGAAGTTAAACCTCTTAGCCTAGACGATGTCAGGAACCTAGCCTATCGTGTTGCAAGGGGACTTAAAGAAGGAAAATTAGGTGGAAAACCATTTGTGAAAGGAGAAGTTGTTGCACTCTATTCGCCTAATCAGGTAAGTTGCTCTTTGTCATGCGTGAATGTCGACCTCATCAAATATTGTAGCATGACTATGTTCCATATATATTGGGCATACAGCTTGCAGGTGGCATCGCTGCCTTGTGTAATCCGTCATACAAGGCGAAAGAGCTGGCACACCAGCTACGTATGGCAAATGTTCGCGCGGTGTTGACTACAAATCTTATTGGGTTCCGTAACACAGATCAAAGAGGTTCAAATGAGGCTGAGACACCATTATTGAAGGCCTTAGAGGCTGTTAAGCTGGCAAGCAATGAAGACGAAGATGCACCATCTGGTGGTCAACCTCGTTTGAAAGAAGAGCCCAGTGTCCATGTCTTCGAGAAAGACCATGAACGCAGTTGGGAAGTTGTCTTGGGTCCAACTTCCATAACAAAAGAAGAGATTGCCTTGATCAACGAACAGAGTCGTCAAGTGAGAGGAAGCGATGGGGCCATTTATTGTTTTAGGTAGGTCCTTATCCGAGAGCATTCAATACGCTGACCAAGATATAGTTCGGGTACCTCTGGCTTGCCAAAAGCGGTTATTCTGATGCACAAAAACCTTGTTGCTAATACTATTCAGTCAACCTTCCTCCTGTATGATCGCATGAACGATGCTATGCAAGATGGGAAAAAATTCAGTGCGGACAAAAAAAGTGGATGGTACGAAGCTGCAGAGAAACACGGAAGTGGACGGGAGGTAAAACCTGCAGGCCAGCGAGGTGATACGGCAGCGCCTCCTACAACGGAGAAGCAGCGTTATGGCAAAGACATCGTAGACGAGCGACCAAAAGGTCAAAAAGAATTCCATATCGACGTGCTGCCACAATTCCACTGCTATGGTCTGCTAGTGAACTTGGTCGCAATTCACACGGTGAGTGGACTATTCCAAATAAAGATGAAAAGCTGACCAGCGTCTCGGCCCGTCTAGTGCACTCCGCGTGTCATTCTCCCTCGCTTTCACCTAGAAACATACTTGGAATGCGTTAGCGACAAGCAGGTCACCTTTGGATTCGTTGTGCCACCCATTCTCCTGGCGCTTGCCAAGCACCCTAAAGTGGCTGACTACGATTTAAGCAGCCTCTGGCGGGTGGCTAGTGGAGCAGCAAGTCTTCCCAGTGAAATTGCCAACGCTGTAGGTGCCAGGCTTGGTATTCGCTGCACCGATGGTAAGCTTGAAAGACGTAATAAAGATGAGATACTAAGAGTGTTCTACACTTAAAAGGCTATGGAATGACAGAGAGTGAGTTTGTAATTCTTTTGTCGAAAAGCATTGACACCTTCATCTCAGTGAGTCCGATCATCTCCATGCAGACTGTAACAGATCTTGTTCGTGCACCAAACACGGTGGGCGGTCTAGCTCCCAATACTACCGCCATGATTCTAGATGAAAACGGAAAAGGTAAGTAAACCTAAACCGTATTGACCGTCGCCGGTTTCTAAATCCTCTCAGCCTTGGGTGCCAACGAGGTCGGTGAGCTTGTCCTTCATGGACCTCAGATGATGAAAGGATATCTTCGCAATGACGAAGCAAATGAGAAGGCCTTCTCCATCATGCAGAAAGACGGAGGAGAGAAACAGCAATGGCTGCGCACAGGCGATGTAGCGAAGATTGACGAAAGGGGCTATATCACTATCACGGACCGTTTGAAAGATGTGATCAAGGCAAAGGGGTTCCAAGTCTCCCCAGCAGAGTTAGAAGGTATGGCAGAGCTTTACTGTGAAGAACAAACTGACAAGGATCATGAATATCTCAGCTATTTTATTCAAGGACAGTCGAATTCAGGATGTCGCTGTCACAGGAATCAAAGATGCCAAAGATGGTTCGGAGAAGCCTTGGGCATTTATTGTGCTGCACAACAACGAAGAGCGAAACGATGAGACAATCAAAAGCATCCTTGACGCTGCCAACAAACAAACGGCTGGCTATAAAAGAATCGACGGGGTGACTTGGCTGGATGCTTTGCCAAAAAGGTAGGGTTCACTTCCACAATAGTTGCTGGCATAAGTACTGACAATCGCTTTCACAGTGACGCAGGGAAGATTCTCAAGCGCGAATTGCCGTCGAAGATTACTTCAAAGTAATGCGGAACCGTTCGACATTCTCCGTAGAAATATTTGCTAGGGCCTTTAATAGTGAACAGATAGTAATGTATCGGGAAATTCCATAAAATGTCTTCCTACTCCTTTTTTTCATACTTGTGCAAGCCCGTGCGCGATGATTCCATGCAAAGGCCTCCACTACGATTCAACAATATACACACATCTTGCCTAGCATTCACGATGCCGTTTTCGGACAAATGGAAGCAATTCACAGCGGACCCAAGAGCGCAAAAAGCTGGCAGTTTTTACAAAAAGGCAGAGACCGGCATCTGGCGAGCCCTCGATCCAATTGGACGTGGTGCCAATAAGCTGGCAGGCCGAGCAGGAGCAGAAGCTTTCTGGCCTACGGAGTTAGCAGAGGGGGAGATAGATAAGGCTGCGAGGATCTTACGCACCTTTACTTTGGATGGTACAGATGATGATGAGCAGATTCATGCGGAGACAGAAGAAGCGGTGGCTCACAATGACAAGTACGCGAGTCGCAAGACGCAGAAAGTGCTCAGAAAGATCCCGCCAAAGGCACTAGAAAAATGTTACGGGATTGCTATCATGACTTGTTTTCGTACTGGTTTTGGATTCTCGGGGGCGAGCGGAAGCGGAGTTGTACTAGCAAAGCTGCCGGATGGCAGCTGGAGTCCACCATCTGGCCTTCTCGTTCACACAATTGGATGGGGGTTCCTGATCGGCCTGGATATAGTAAGTGAACAATTGTTGGGCATGAATCATGGTTGATGTCTGGTTCACAGTACGATGTCGTGCTCTTATTACGAAAACCCGAGGCGCTCCGGGCTTTTGAGCATCCGAAAGTATCCATCGGAGGTGAACTAAGCGTAGCTGCTGGACCTGTAGGAAACGGGGCCATGCTCGACACTGGTATTGAGGCAGCACCATGCTGGTCTTATACCAAGTCAAAGGGTACGTGAACTCTGCGCGACATTCGAAAACCTCATACAGTCTTCGCAGGTGCTTATGTGGGCGTACAATTAGATGGAACTGTGATCCTCAAGGTAAGTGACACAGCATTGTTTTTGCTTTGCTAATCGTGCTGTAGCGCGACGATGCCAATGCTCGGTTCTATGGTCACAACGTAAGCGCTTCTGATCTTCTCGCGAGCCGTAATATCTCTGTGCCACCAGCTGTTGATCCTCTCTGGCAAACGCTTTATGCTGCAGAAGGCAAGCCGCAAGTGTTGGGTACCGACCGCATTCCGCAAGGCAAGACTCCGGGGGAGATAGGACTATCCACCGAAGAAGCTAGCGAGCTCAAGGAGATGAGCGATGATCAAGAACATCCCCACACAGACCCATCTCTTGCGTCATCTTCGTCTGTCCAACCTCCTCCATACGAAAAGAACTAAGCAGGGTAATACAAGGGAGGGATGAATTGGGTATGGTTACATGTATAGATGTACATTCATTTATCGCCGCATGGACCATTGGGAGGAGGCTAATGATCTGTCTAGTGCCGAATTAGAATTGGTCGGATTGTGCGCTGCTTTGCGGGGAGGCAAGGAGCGTGATGACAAGTCTGTTGTGTGATGATTATCGTCAGTGCAGGGGATGGATGGTGAAGTGAATGTCACTTCGTCCTCGTCCATAGCTGCGAAGTTTGCCGGTTCCGTGCAGGCTGTTTCGTGCGGTGTACTTGGCAAATGGAGAGGAATTGCTGGAGGGGCTTGCCTTTCCCACTGATCCAGAAGATCTACCGCACCTTCTCGAAGCAAATGCTCCCTTTCTCCGTGGTGGGTCTTTTCGATGTCTAACACAAGATCTGTCATAGAGAGAGTGACCAGACCTTCAGCTTCTGCCTTGATCCTTGCGTTGACATCGTCAGAGCAGAAGGATACGGGGAGATGTGTTTCTCTTTGCAGCTTCAATGCAAACCATACGATCTCATCGTCAGGTGAGATGTCCCAAAACTCCGGGCTGGCTCGTCTACCTTCTGCATGGGAAGAATTTTCCACATGGAGAGCCCACGCACGTTCCGGGATTGTATGTTGTCCATCTGGATCCTCATGCGAGGAGAAGGTACGCGATTTTTGCTGTCGGAGCGAGTCTAAAATCCATCGATTGGCCATCTGCGCTTTGGCAGCAAGCTGTGTTGCGTTTGGCTTTGTTGCGATTCGTGCGCTCGACTTTAGACCGTCTAACTCCACAATGACCATGTGAGGGATTATGAGACTCAAAGGGCTTCGCCTGAATGTATTTCTAGATAATCCCGCTACGTTTCTGGACAGACATTCGGAGAAGAGATTAACGAGGAGGGGCAATGACGAAATCAGTGTGTTGCTATAGTTCTTGGTCAACGTGGGTCACTTTAATCAAGCTTGAGCACCACTCACGTATCCAAAACGAGAAGCGAACCACCCAGATTGGGGAAAGAGTTATGAAGCGAAGATGCTTGGCTAGTCCCACAAAGCTCTTCGTCGACTGAATCTACCAGGTCAGTCTCCATTGCTTCTTCCTCTTCCCACATTTCTTCGTAGCGAGCGGTGCCATCGGCACCAAGCACGAGGTCACCACGAGAGATCGTGATACGAACAGGTCCCTTGTACTTCCTGGTCTGGCCTGCTTGTCTAGCTGCGTACTCATCGGCATATGAGGGCATGAGCAAACACAAAGATGCTGAGAGTCTGTTGTCCGTACAAGTGTGTCCTGTATATGTGTATGTACGTAGGAGTGTACGCTTGGACTTTAATTTGGCAGCACGTGTAAGCGCTACAAAAATCCATTCCGCGCCTCCCTCCGGTCTTCTTCTCAGCATCATGACAGCGTTGTACCGCACACTTCAGACGATACCTCGCTTATCTCACAGGGGAGCGAGCCCAGGGTTGGCATGTCCTTTCAGCTCATCATCTGCTGCATGTGTTGCACCGCAGCCAAAACCGACCCGGCCACTCTCCCAATTGAACGCGACCACGCCACGAAACATTCACGAACTCACTGAGAAGTATCCTAATCACCCGCTATTGGCTTTCTTCCATCGCGAAGAGAGAGAAGTGGGAAAGCTGGATAATGGACTTCCGGTCAAGAAGAATGTCCCCGTCTCTTTGCCAGTCGGCTCGCTCCGCTTCGACAGTAGCAGCCGTGCTTGGCTTGCGCCTGAACTCAGGACGAAAAGCAGTTTGGAGCTGCATCAGCTGTGGTACAAGTGCTTGATGGAGAGAAATAGACTCGCAACAACGAGAGCGGAAGCACAAAGGGTGTCTGCCGCTCGCGTGCTGGGCATGCTGGATTATAGCGGGCCGTCGATTGAGCGAAGGGTATGTCTGGAAAAAAGGCGATGACTATCTCCCATGCTGACTTTCTACCAAGGTCCGTAAAACTATGGCCCGTATCAAATCTGTTTTGAATGAACGGCGTATGGCCCTGCTGCAGGCTCAACAACGTGCAGCGCAACGCGAGACTGTATCTGAGATTGTCGAAAGCTCTCAAGAAGAGGATATGTATGAAGCGGACTCCGCCACGCCTGCTACTCAGCGGTAAAGATGGAGTTTGCCAAGCCCTGTATTTGTATATTCACGCTATTCAATCCATCCATCGCATCTCATTTGGCCAGCTCAAAGGCCATTAAATAATGTCTACTGGTCCACGCCGGCCTGCCATTTTCGCATCCTTTCGAAGCCAATCTTGCTCATTGTTTCCACGCGCCTCGCCACGCGTTAGTGTATTGTTGTGCGTTGTACAATGCCAATCTTTCTTCTGTTACTAAAGCCCATCATTGTAAAGAGAGGGATGGTAGACTATGCAGTCATCTTGGCAAGCGGACTGGCATTCATCGACTGCACAAGACCATCTCTCGTCTACGCGTCACCAGACGTCGGTAAGGCACTACGATGAAAAGCGAGTTTCCGAAGGCCTCCCTGCGGACACCCGTTCCCCCGCAAACGAGGACCTCTTTCCCTCATTTCCCAATGACGTCGAGGATAGTCAGGACATGTTAACGCCTTTGCATGCACCATCAAGACGGGCGAGGGGACGTATGGACTCCCTGTCTAGCATGGGCTCTAGCGTAGCACCTGCTACTCTTCCTACCAGGACAGGAGGAGGTGCTCCCAGCAAGCGACACATCAGGCATTGGCCAGGAGACACTGTGCAAGCAACAACGAGCCATGTCGCACCCCTGCCGTCCTTCCAGATCTCTACCCATGACTCCGTACAGAGTCTGAATGATCTCCAATCCAATCGTGCTAGTGGAGGACTGGAGGCGTGGCTGCAAAGTCAAGCGGCAGCCGATCCTCCCGAGGCGTCTTCCTTCCGAGAAGACCGCAAAGAGCCCCAGCAAACGACTCGCTCTAGTTTCAAAGGGCAAGGCACGGCTTTGGAGGACAACAAATACGAGACTACATCGGATGCTGGATTTTCACAAGGTGCACGATCAAATGGCACATATCACGGCGGAAGACGTAGTAGACGCAAGGGCTCTTCACACAAGCAAAACGCCCCTCTTGATTGGGAACATGCCGCAATAGATGCCGATGCTGCAGGACTTACTCGAAGGGAGCGGCGCGAACCATCAGGAGGAAAATCCATGAGAGAATGGTTAGAGGCGACAGATGTTGACAGTCAGATTGCACCGGAACACCGCTCCCGACGCCGTGAAGGTGGCTCAGGAGTGATGAGTGCAAGCGGTGTGCGTATTCGAGAGGGCGTACGCCGCCCTTCCCAAGCCCTTCCGTCTCACTTTGGCAGCGCTCACTTGGACACCACAACGTTGACGTCAAATCGAGCAGAGATCCCTACGTCGCGCTCCATGGGAGGAGGTGCAATGCGAACTCTAGGCGCCTCACATCCACGCAAGGCCTCTCCTTCATCTCGCCCTTCGAGAGTAAATTTGGCCCAACAGAGCAGGAAAGAAGAGGAACTTGCCTCCCCTCTCCGGCAATGGGCGAAATGGATGCTATTGGAAAGTGTGGCAGCGAACGATTTCGGCATGAGAAGCAATACCATGGGGTGGAGTGCATCGATCTCTTGTGCTGTTCTCATGAGTGCGTTCGTCAAATGGTGTACTGGGTTGGATGGGTGGAGTGGGAAAGGCAAAACACCTTTATATGGTGATCTAGAAGCACAACGTCATTGGATAGAATTGACACTGCATCTGCCTCCATCCCAGTGGTACTTCTATGACCTGCAATATTGGGGACTTGACTATCCCCCCTTGACGGCACTTGTCAGTCGATGGTGTGGTCAACTGGCAAGCACATTCCCAAATTTGCGATCACAATTCGCTTTAAATACATCTCGAGGAACAGAAGACCAAGCGATGGTCACATTCATGAGAGCTACAGTGTTAGTTTTGGATCTCTTAATTTACACACCAGCTGTTTTGTATTTCCTTGCCAAACGTCTACAAGGCCGAGGGAGACGAACGAGGGCCATTGCTTCTGTCACTGTTCTACTGCAGCCAGCGGTGATCCTGATTGACCATGGACATTTCCAGTATAACACAGTCATGCTTGGACTATCGGCTGCAGCGTTTGCTCTGCTCTACTCCAGTTTACCAAACCCAGACTTGGACAGATCTTCGCAAGAGATCCACGACAAGATGAAGAGAATTAGCAGGAGGGTTAGCTATGAATACGTTGCTGCCGCTGTCTTCTTCACATTGAGTCTTTGTTTCAAACAGATGGCTTTGTACTATGCCCCGGCCATTTTTGCGATCATGTTGGGACGGTGTGCAGGCCTGGCACGTGTAGGATTCGAACGAGGGTGAGTAGCAGGACAAGGTCGTATTCGGTGATTGACATAATCACATAGTGTCATCTGTTTTGTCGGCATCGCTTTGGCAACGGCCATCACATTTGGTGTGGTGTTTCTTCCTTGGCTCGATGATCTGCAGCAACTCTCGCAAGTCGTATATCGCATTTTCCCACTAGCACGAGGACTCTTCGAGGACAAGGTCAGCAATATCTGGTGCTTCTTTTCCGTGCTTCCCATTCCCTCTCAGTACAAGCTCAAGAATATCATGTCGCCTGCCACTTTGGCTCGTGCAAGTCTGGTCATCACACTGTCAACAATTCTTCTGCCCTGTTACCATCTATTCGCGGCTGCTGTAGAAACAGTACATATCGAGATGTTCCTGGATAAGGATAGCAAAAAGCAACTGCAAGCATCGGAGAAGAGACAAGCGGAAGGCAGCGTGACGGGCGGATCAACAATAACAAGTCGATGGCACCATACACGTATGGCTGCGCCTTCCGATGCGGGCACAGATCGACTGAGCCAATTGGGTGGACGTTCCATTCGTTCAGGCATGGAGAGTGCTACCAAAAACAACCTAATTCAGCTCTCTGTCTCTCGTCCTGTGGCATCGACATCCCCTTCTCCAGCAGCATCGGTGCTTCCGTACGCGCTCTTGTCAACGAGTTTGTCGTTCTTCCTCTTCGGCTTTCAGACACATGAGAAGTCCATCTTGCTACCATTACTACCCTTGACTCTACTCATGAGCGTCAAAGCGGATGAATGGGGTGGCGGTGCAGGCAAGACCGATTGGGAATGGGCCGTATTGATGAACAACGTGGCAATGTTCAGCCTGTGGCCTCTTTTACAGAGAGATCAGGTCGCTCTCCAATATACACTCTTGACGCTGGGATGGAACTGGGCCATTGGTTACAATCCATTTGCAAAGCTTCATTCGCAGCGCAAAACCTTTGTTGCATGGTTCAGTGCGGTACGTACTTTATGCATTCTATGCTCATTACTAACACACTTTCCAAGGTGGTTCACATGGTAATCGCTTTCCTCCATTTCGTCGAGATCGCGTCCCCATACGTGCCCGGAGTTTCTTCTCCGATTCTTCGACGATATCCAGATCTCTTCGCAGTGCTGACGGTGTTGCTCTGTACACCGACATTCAGCGTCATCTGGCTTTGGGCGGCAAAGCGTCAGCTCGAGGTGGGCTTTGCCTGTGGGATCGATATAGTCGGGATGCAACGAAGAAATAAGAGTCAAGCTTCTCGAAGGGAAGAAAAGAAAAATGCATAGCTGCCCATGTAATCATGATTCTTTCCAAAGTAACAGCTTCACATTGCCTCTTTTGTGCGCTTCCGTTTCTCTTTACGATTGGCTCTCTTGGACACCTTGGCCTCGAGTCTTTCTGCGTTTCCGATTGCCCTCATAATCTTGTCTCGTGCCTGTGCTTTGTTGGCTTGACCTCTCTTCCGAGTGGGTTTTTTGGAGGAAGCCATAATACCAGTGATTCAGGGTAGGATGAAAGTGGAACGAGAGTCGACAAACACGACCGAAAGGAGTTTTTTTGTTGTCCCACGTGTAGACAATCTTATTAACCTCTCTGGTCGCGTCCTGGAGATTATCATCATCCAATATGGTCAAGCATGTACTTGGGTCCTTTTGCAGTGTCTTCCTTGTCTTAGTGGTCATGTTTTGCATGGCTCAATACGTGGATGCCGAAATTCGGTCTCACAAATTGGCCCCAAAGCTTTACGACTACACTGTCCGCATTGGCAAGCATGGAAAGCGACAGAATCCTCGCGTACAGAGCGAAATGCAGCAAGAGTAGGCTTTTTTCAAAATGCTGGTCGCATTGTCATTATCGTAATGCGTACAATCTATGAAAAGCTTTTTCAGAACATGTTTTCGTCCTCTATGATGCCTTCCCTTCAAGCAACTGTAAAACCTTTTCCGCTTCCAAATCATCAGAAACACTGCCCACGCCTGGTTGCGCTGAAGTGTTGAGGCCCCGTAAAGCGATATCGTATACCACCTCTTCAATTTTCTTCACGTCATACTGATGATCTTGTCAATGTAATTTACCGGAGTTGTACCATATAACACACACCTTAATACTATCGAATCGCTTGCGGAGAGAATCGTTCTTCAAATTCAACAATTGAAAGCCAGCATGAAGCTCCTTGACAAACACACTCAGCCGTAGAGGCGTCCCGAAATCACCTAACAACCATAAGCCATCTCACATGGATTATGTCGCAGAACATACCCAACGTGACACTGTTCACCGCAAGCCGTGAAAGTTCATTGATCATACTGACGAGAGAATGGAGGTACTCTTCTGTGGCCAGATGAAATCTGTCGTATTCTTCGTCGCGAACTGGTGAAATCGTCAAGGAGCAATTTAGCTGAGCACCACAAACGTACCATCGAGAGTCTTGCCGATCTGTTCTTTCGTCATTAGGCGGCCAGTTCCAAGATAATAGGTGAGCGCTATCGAGAAGGTGATTCTCTGTATCGTCATACTCCAGAGATCATTCCACTACAAGATCCACTCAGCAACTGATGTGATCCAAGGAGCATGCATACCTTGTAATACTGATTGGCAGGGACAAGATCCACCAATTGTCTTATCGTCTGGCGCGCTTGTTGGAAAAGCAGGGCATTCTTTTGAACGATTGCGCTGACTGTACTTCAATGTGAGGTGATCTGAAGCCCATGGGAGCCTGCACTTACTTTGGGCAGCCGGAGTCGAATGGGCAAGATTTAGAACAGTCGACGCTTCCCGAGCCACACGATCTACCTCCTTGGTTTGCTCACGAATCTTTTCTGAAAGATCTCGGTCGGACTCTAGCTCTTCCAATAAAGAAGTGAACTCCGTTGTCACTGATGACATGGTGAGTGATGTTCGTCGATTTTGGAAGATGTGGTCAGACATCCACAATTTTTCCCTAGTGGTCCGCGCACCGAGGTAGTCCCACCGTGCGTGGATTTTCTCCCTTTCTCCAGCTCCCGACGCTATCATCTAGGGAACTCATGTGTTACTTCGTCCTGTAAACACCCTTGCGTCCACTTTGGTCGAAAATGAAGTCGCTTCTATCATGGCGTCAGATCGGAGGGGACAGCAGTAGGCAGCCGAAACCAGAGACATCCACAGGCTCTTCGAGAGCCAGAACGATCTCCGCCTTACAAAGCTCTGGAAGCGCAAATCAGGCCAATCCATCATTTACAGAACCGCAAGATGTGCTCTACCCGACCAAACCTCAACCGCACTTTCCCACTACAACCAGAAACACTTATCAAACAAAACCTGGGAGGTCCACTGCGAAGTCGATGAAGAACGGAATGGCCTTCGCTCCCCACGAAGGGATTGGAAGCTCACCGGACTCTGTTGGAATTCGATTTCCAAACTCCACCGAACGAAGCCGTATTCGCTTCGACTCCCTCGTGATCAGAGGACACTCATCACCGCCTCCTGCTCCATCTGCTCGAGCCCCATCGCATACGTCCCGCTGGGGGAACGCATGGGAAAGAGCAAAGGGCAGAACTTCCATGAGGCCCAAGAAGGAGGTCGGCTTGCCAGCAGATTTAGCAAGACCTCCGCATTCTTTGATGCAAAAAGAACTTCCCGCTGAAGATATACCCTTTTATGTTCTGGGACAACGCAGCAGGTCTGCGACTGGTAGTACACCTCGCTCCCCACCGAACCTCAGTCAAGAAGAGAACCTTACTTCTTCTACGGAGGGCCGACGCAAACTCACACAAAGCCCAATACAGCGCTCTCAAGAAGCACCTACAGAAACAAAGGCGTACAAGGAAAGCATCTCATTGCAAGCTCTCAATGGCGACGATCACCTCGCAAGTGTCCATACGAAGACCGCACCCCAATCGATCTCTTCGGGTCTGCGTGATCCTTGGTCACTAGACGACCCTTATGATAAGAACTCGATGGACGCAAGGCGTGAACAAAACCCCCCCTCTTCATTGCTTTCCAGGTCGGGCTCTCATATTGAGAAACACTCCACAGGTGTCCATAGCATCCAAGAACCATCACAGGGAGACAAGGAGAGGGAGTCACACTCATCGTCTAATGCGGCAGATTCCTTAGCCGACCAGTTAAATAGTCTGGGGGTGGCTTTTGGTGAAGGCCTTTTAAGCGAAGACGAGTACCGACTGCTGAGGCAAGGTGTCTTTGAAAAGATGTCGAGTCACGGCGCTATGGACGTGCCCAAAGAAGCCACGGTTCGTCAGACTTCCAAACACGCGCAAAGGCCTACAAGCTCGCAAGCAGATGACAATGGCTCACTTGCTGCACCCACCGTGCAATCGCGCCGCTCGACAAAAAGCCAGCTGGTTTCCTTGTTTAGCCCCTCTATTTCTCGTGGTAGCACTCATCAGAATGGGAAATCACGTTCTAGTATTCTGCCAAGCACTATGAGTACCAACAGCGGTGCCCCGTCTTCCAGTGTCGGGGAGCACTTGGTCCAAGCTAGGAGAGCGCGAACTCTGCGAAGTAGAACGAGCTTGAGGCCGTCTGATAATGACTCTCTCGCCTCAAGCGCGAACCAAACCTACTCGCGTCCAGCATCCATTTCTCCTAATTCACGTATACCGGGCAGCGTATCGTATTCAGGTGGAAATGCACTCTTTGGACGTGACTACGCTGACAAGAATAGTACGGAAATCAGTGCCGAGATAGCCATTCTAAAAGCCGAAGAAAGCAAAATCATAGAAAGTTTCCACGATTTAGAAACACATGCCATAGGCAAGTACAACCTTAATGTAATGCAAGTGCGCCAAGCTACGAAAGGACTTGACATAGATCTTTCGGGAGGAATCGAAGATGTTGATGGATTCGTCGTCATAGACACGGAAGACAATTGGCAAGCGAACGGCGCTTCATCATCGACTTCGAAGAAATTTGGTGATCGACTGCGAAGGCGTCAGAGTTCTTCAGAGGTACGAAAAGGTACCAAGGATAAGAAACAGCCTTCCCATGCTCCTACTTCCTTTCGTGCTCACAACTTTCCCGAGCACCGCAACACACTAACGTCCGGATCAAGTAGTGACGTGGCGATCGACGCCGGCGTGGTCAGCCTTCGCCGCGAGCTTCTAGATATCCAACAACGAATCAAAGAAGTATCCAAAAGATACGGGGATCGGATTGCCTTTCTCGAGAGCACATCGCGGAGCGCAAAGATCCGCGAAGGTCTGCGATGATGCTCAATACCCTCTTTTGTTCGAATGTATTGTAACGAGATGAGACGACTAATGCTTTATCATCGTGTCGCTGTAAAGAGCTTATTTTGTCTTTTCGCGTGACTCGAGTGACAAATACGCGAAAAAAAGGACTCAACGATCCTTAGCTTTCATTGCTAAGATCGCGAGCTACGCTGACCATCATGGCTCCCAAAGTGGATCTCTCGGATCCAGCAGTCAAGAAACTTCTAGATCAGTTTGCGTCAATCTCATTTACTGGTCAGAAAGCGAATGAGACGTTGCGCAATGCAAAAACGTCCGATGCTCTCTCTTCTCTCATTACAGCATTGGACCTTGGATCGAAAAATCTAGACAGCAAACAAGGAATACTGGTCACAGTAGCAGCAAGCAGTCCCCCCGCAACTCTTGATCTCGAAAAGAGGAAGTATATTGTAGAAAGAATTGTCGATGGAAGCTTGACGACAAATGAACGGGTATCTGTGGCGTGCAAGTACATTGCAAATGTTGACAATGTCGCCAGCGTAAACAAAGCAGAGTTCGACGAAGCATGTGGTGTAGGTAAGTACGCAGAACAAAGATTCTCATGATGAGACAACAAAGACAAACGCATGTATTAGAGCCGGACTAGTGATTCCATCATCGGGATCGCCAAGTCAATGGCATGAAAACTTTACACCTGCTGATTTGCTCGTATCTGCGTGATTGACTTATTACTCATCACTGCTTTTCTTTGGTAGGTATCACTGTATCATCGGAAGAAGTCAAGAAGGTTGTCGAGGAGGTAATGAAAAAGGAATCGGCGAAAGTTGAAGAGCAGAAGTGGACCGCGGCGGGGCCTATTATGGGGACGGTGCGATCAAATCCTCAATTACGTTGGGCACATCAGCTCGATATCAAGACCGCCGTCGATGAAGCTTTCGAAAGTAGATTTGGGCCACGTTCGAAACAAGCCGCTGCGCCAAAATCCTCTCCATCTGGTACGCAAAAGGTAGGCGCATTCCACCTCTCTATGATTTGTCCACTGACCTTGTCTCCCTCTTAGCGACAGGATGCAGCACCTGTGGAAGCCAGTCCAGATGCCATGTTCAAAGAAGGATTTCTATCGAAGTTGCATGCACCTGGGGAAAATCCACAAATCAAACCAGAGCTGCGTGAGCAACATATTAAAGCAACACACAAGCGGGTCTTCACCCGATTCCCTCCAGAGCCGAACGGCTTCTTGCATATTGGTCATTCCAAGGCAATTGCTGTAGACTTTGGCTTTGCAAAGTACCATGATGGGCTATGCTACTTGCGCTTTGACGACACGAATCCAGTTGCAGAAGAGGAGCAATATTTCGAGAGTATTCTTGAAATGGTACGATGGCTTGGATTCGAACCGTTTAAGATCACATACAGCAGTGATTATTTCGATCAACTTTATGAGCTCGCTGTCGAGCTGATCAAGCGTGGAAAGGCATATGTGGATCACTCCACAGCCGAGGAGATCTTTGAAGGGCGCGGAGGGAAAGAACGAGGGGCACGGAAAGCAAACAAGTACCGTGATAGACCTGTGGAGGAGTCACTGAAAGACTTTGAAGACATGAGGAATGGCAAATACAAGCCAGGGAGCGTCACGTTGCGGATGAAGCAGGACCTGTTAGGAAGCGGGAATCCCCAAATGTGGGACATTATTGCTTATCGGGTATTGGATGCAAAACACCACCGCACGGGCGATAAGTGGTGTATTTATCCAACCTATGATTTCACCCATTGTCTGGTCGATAGCTTCGAGAACATCTCACACTCGTTATGCACAACCGAGTTCATTTTGAGCCGAGAGAGCTACGAATGGCTTTGCGATGCTGTCGAAGTGTACAAGCCGCGCCAATACGAGTTTGGAAGATTGAACCTCGAGGGCACAATCACGTCTAAACGTAAGATCCTTAAGCTCGTCCGAGAAGGATATGTGCAAGACTGGGATGACCCAAGACTTTTCACGCTTTTGGCTTTGCGTCGAAGGGGTGTACCACCCGGCGCTATTCTCAGCTTCGTGAACCAACTGGGCGTTACAACCGCCACCACGACGATCGAAAGTCAAAAGCTAGACCAGACTGTGCGGCAGTACCTGGAGACAAGCACACCACGCTTAATGATGCTTTTAGAACCTGTGCAGGTTGTTCTAGAGAATGTTTCCGACGACTTCTTGATCGAAGTAGAACGTCCACTCCATCCCAAAGAGCCTTCGATGGGTAAAGCCAAGGTACCGCTCACTAAAATTGTCTACATCGATTCATCTGACTTCCGAACCGACGACGATCCCAAGTACTATCGCCTTGCACCGAACAAGACGGTGGGGCTTTTGAACGCGCCGTATCCTGTGACATGCACATCCTTCCAGCAGGACGAACATGGAAAGATACAGAAGATCATTTGTCGATACGAAGATCCAAGCTTGGGCGGACAAGAAGGTGCCAAGGCCAAGACATACATTCAGTGGGTCGCCCGGCATGAACCATCGCATTCTCCTATCTTAATTGACGAAGTGCGGCTCTTCCGACCATTGTTCACGAAAGCAAACCCGGCGGCAGAAGAGAATTACTTGGATCACATTGACAAGGACAGTTTGGAACGAGTACATGGCGCCATGATCGAGCCAAGCTTTTACAAAGTGGCTACGCGCATGCTGGCGGATGCAGAGAAAGAAGCAGAGCAGAGAACGCACGCTCTCCAGCAAGCAGAAGGAAGTGCAGCAGCACAAGACACAGCTGCGCATCATGATAGTTCAGGGGCACCCGACCGTACGTCCAAGCAACTCTACGGCTTGGAAGCTGTTCGGTTCCAAGCTATGCGCATCGCATACTTTTGTCTCGACAACCGAGACTCCCGTCTAGACCGCAACGACGTGGCCCGATCCACCATTGTATTCAATCGCATTGTGTCTTTGAAAGAAGACGCAAGCAAGAAGAGCGTCAAGTAGAAGATCTTTCATATCACTGTACTACAGTCACACAAGATATTTTCTGATGATAATTGGCATGATCCTGATGGATACATATGACTACAAATGTACCACGCAAAGTGCCTTATGCCGCCAAGTATGGTGGCCAGCGGAGTGTGTCATAAGGGTGCATGATGAGGAGATTCTTAGAATCGTAGAGGAGTGAAGAACCAACGGTTCTTGCCACTAGCGTAGCGCTCTTCGAACAGCTTCTTGATCGTCTTCTTGGCATCCTCACGTTGGCTGGTAGACTCGCGGAAGGTGTCGTGCTTGATGACGCCCTTGAGTTGCTCAAGTTCCAGTGCATAGCGAGTGGGCATAACGTGGTTGTAGTTGACAATCTACAGAAAGCAGTCAGCTGTATGTCTGCGAGCGTGAATGTTTGTACCTACCTTGATGAAAGGCTTAACCTTGCTGCGCTTGGCCAACTTCTTGGCGCCCATGGACCGAGTCACTTTCAGGGGGTAGCGCTCGACACCGGCTACAAGCAGGTGAGGGAATGGCTTCTCGCGGTTTCCGTCATCGTATTGTTGAATGACGACGACCTGAGCACAGACAGTGAGCGCCAATTCCGTGCGAGACGATGCATACATACCTTCTTACCGGCTTGTCTCCCTTGCAGCAAAACACCGACCTTACCAGGCTTGTAGATCTTGGTCATCTTGTACTCTGGAAGGAAGAATTGTCAGTACCACTCGAGACAAATACGTGGCCCGACGCATCCTCCTGATCTGCCTCATGCCTCGAACGAATATCCGAGATACGGTGGATCATTATTGTCTCCCCCTTTACGTGCGTCCACCCAGTCCTCCTATGCAAGCGTCACTCACCTTGACCTGGATGATGTGTGAGGTAAGGGCAGAAATGTCGGGCTCGCGAAAAAAGAACATCCCAGCGCGTACTTGAAACTGCGGGTCATTTTTCTAATGCACACTTGCTCGATTCTTGTATTCCTATGCTGTATCACGTGAACTGCTGCTCGCGCCGCAGAAAGGCACGTGCATGGACTCATTCTCTCGGCTTGGATTTGCATGGCGTAGCATTATGTAAGAAGTACAGGAGAGAAGTGAAGTAGAGCGCAAGAGAGTAAGTAGCATGGTGGATTGTACGTAGGTATAGGGTATAGAATCAAAGATCGATTTCCATGTCGTTGTCCTCGAGAGTGGAGCGCCGCAATGGGGACGCATGATACGGTCGATGAGCTTTGGGGCTGCGAGTCTCCAGACCAGTAATATCATTGCCGTCCAGATTGATCCTGGGCAGATTGAGTGCTTGTCGTTTGGCTGCATCTTGCATAGCACCGAATGTCTGTCGCGCGCCGTGATCCGGATCGGCGTCCAGAATGTGCAGTAAAAAGTCCAGGTCCTCGTAAATCAGAGCACCTCGGACATCCAAAACTTTGTCGTCTTGCCCGACACCTTCCAGGCCAAGCGCAGAACCAGCAGAGGACTTTCTCTCCATCGGCACAGAGGCTGCTGCCATGACGGTAGAGGATTCCATGACGGGCGTATGCGGAACGATGTCTTCATCGAGAGCCATTTCATCTCCGCTCTTCTTGTGTTGCGCCATGCTGGAAATGGAACGGCCACTCTCCGTGTTTGGAAGGTCAAAGATTGGTAGCTGATCCAACTCAGAGAATTCCACACCTTGTGCAACGGAGATACCGACCTCCTGTAGCACTGGATGCTCACACACTTCGTCGATGGAGGGGCGTTGGTCCGGATTGCAAGAAAGCGTGTGTTGGAGCAGACGAACGAGCGAGACGCTGAAATCTGACAGATCAACGTCCGACAGGTCATCGTTTCGGAGCTTGTGCCAAGGCTCTCCATTATCAGGCAAGTTCACATCCCCTGCAGCCTCGAGCATGACAAGACCCAAGCTGAAAACATCGGCGGGCTTGCCATATTGGCCACGGGAGATGATTTCGGGCGCTATGTACTCACGATCGCCCTCGCGCTCCAGGCTCTTAACGTCGCAAGCAGCCGACTGAATGTCATGGCACTTGTTTTCCGTGTCCACCATACTAGCACCTTGATAAATGGTGCGCGAGTTCACTCGTGGCCAACGCGTAGCAAACCCAAAATCGCCAATCTTGAGCGTAGCAATTTCGGTGATGAAGATATTGGCAGGCTTGAGATCAAGATGGAGCACATTGCTTTGATGAATAAATTGAAGCCCTTTGGCAAGCTCTCGGAAAACCTTCCATAACCTTGCTTCGTCCAAGGATCCGCCCATGTTGGAAAAGTGCTGCAGAAAGCTGGCAAAATCCACGCATGGGCAAAGCTCAGTCTGAATAAATAGATGGCCCCGCTCCTCCCAAGAGTCAATGAAAGATACAATATTCAAGTGGCCACCATCACGTCCCAGATGGCGTAGCACATCCACCTCTTCTAGCTTTCGCAGCCGATCTCGAGGTCCTGTATACGAGCGCTTCATCCGCTTCACAGCGTAGAACAATCCGTTTCGCTTGTCCTCTACTTTGTCGACCTGACTGAATTCCCCCGTCCCCAGCGTACTTTGCACGGTAAAGTTGGTCTCGAAGAACGACTGATGAGCATCTGCGTTTTTCGCAAGATACCGTGAGGCAACAGCAGGAGATAAGAATGCGCTAGCACGATGTCCAGACACCGGCCGCAAACCTTTCCCTCGCAATGACCCTGCTTGCCAACTTTCCCGACGGGCATCCTGAGAATCCCTACGGCGCGAAGGGGAGGGTGTCGAAACAAGCTGAGCAGCTTCATACCATTTGATGTTTGCCGTGTGTCGTGTTGGTGTCGAAGGCACGCCGTCATAGATGCCGGTCCCAACAATAGTGGAGGCTGCTGAATCTGTCGTTGCTCCAAAAGAGCTTTTCCGTTGCAGACCCAACGGTGGGCGTGAAAGAGACAGAGGTCTAGATGGTATCTGAGCCCGCAAAGTTTCTTCATCGGTACGAGATTGATTAGGAAGTGATTGATGGGCCGCGGAGCGTTTGGAGTGGTCTGAAGATGTCCTTTTCACCGTATTGCTCTTTTCTGCTGACATAGTCACAGCCTCCAACATAGACATTTGACCTTCATTACGGTTTCCACTCGCAACAGAGGTCAAGCCAAGCGTCGGGCTGTCGCACGGTGCGTTCATGAGGGGTGAATCCCCACCACATGCGCTTCCTCCACTACTGGAATCATTCCCATCGCGACTAGAAGGCGACAGAATATGTCCCATGCCCGGCCCACGCGAAGTAGCGCCGGAAGAATCACCGACTTTCGCATGAAGAGGTGCGAACGCCGAGCTTGGTTTCTTGATCGGTGTGTCAGGCATAGTCGATGGTGCTGGAAGGTGAGAAGTGGCAGCAGCATGTGCATTGGCTGCTGCTACTACATCTCTGAGACCTAGCGAAGCAGCCATGTTGCCTGAGGATGCCTTGATGCTTCCCGCACTAGTGCTGTAGTTGAGACGGGGTGGAAGCGGGGGAAGAGTCTCCCCAGTATGAGGGTCAATCGTGCCCATGGTGGGCCGGTTGCGCTTCGAAGCAAGGCCAGTGGACATGAACGCCGTCTGAAGAGGGACGACGTTTTTGTAATTTTGCGGAGTGAGATAAGCCCCTTGAACAGCCGCTGAGTCTGCGTGGAGAGAGGAAGAAGACAATGATGTTGAGTTGCGTGCCCTGCCAGGTACCGGACTTGATAAACCGTCGGGAGCACTCGTTGTTATGCTGACGTTGCGACGGACGTTTGGAGTACTCGCTGCTGAGGAGTCGCCATCACTAAAATGAGCGACATTTGCAAGGGTGGAACGTTCACGAACGCTAAAGGGGTGTAGAGCAGGCGCTTCCTTTCTGGAAGCCGCCAATTTAGAGGGCGAAACCTGCATGTCCGACTGCGTGGGGGACATGATGCCAAGATGGAGATGTCTCTTTTCCAAACGTTTCTGCTGAGATTTTTGCAGTGCGGGACTCTGTAGAGCTACTCCACTGTCATCAAACTCGATGTGACTTGTGGAATCTGACGCATTCTCTGAATCACTGCTCCTCCGCTGGGTATGTTGACCAGAAGCGTAAGATACTCTTCCGGTAGCTGGCGTGTTATACTTCAAAGAGCCAGAAGAAGGTGTAGTGCTGCGTATAGGTGAGAATCCATGAAGCGAGGCTGCCGCCTCTATCCATGACTCCTGAGGTCCATTTCGACCCTTCGTGGTAGACATGGAAAGGGGCTCAGCAATGTTGGCAAAGTAGCCTCGCTCCCCTCCCAACGACGAGGAGCTAGTCGACCCAAACAAGGTCCCCTCCTCTGACTCTGCTGGTGCAGGCATGGGAGATGCAGTGGGAAATAAACGGCGAGAAGAAGAAGACGACATCTGCTGTCGAGCTCTTCGCTTGTTTGGTGTGCGGAAGGGGGAAGCAGAGCCGGTCTTTCCTTGGGTGCCTTCGGCTTTGCAGTCGGTCTTGATAGACGATGGAAGATCCTCGATGGAAGACGTGGTTGCAGAGCGAACCATTGGTTCTCCGCTCGAAAATGTATCTTTCTTTGCAAGATGCGGGGGACATTGAGTGGTGGAAACGCTGCGTGCACCACCGGCTCGACGCGAGAACGGATGAGCGCCGGGGCGGAGGACATGGCCTTCCACTTCGTCATCGTCGCTCTCAAAAGACTTCGATGCGAAAGCAAGGCGCCCTGGAAGGGGAAGGTCTCCAAGTGGTGAAGGCGAGGGTGGGGACAAACTTGCTTGTGCCTCTTCTGTAGAGCCATGTCTGTTGCGCATTCGATATCCAGGCGAAGTTGCTGTTCTTCTCCTCCGAGGTTGGACTTCCGCTGTCGAGGTGTGCAGATGGCTTTGCAAGCGAGAGTGGCGAGGTATATCAAGAGTGGCAGCTAAAGATGATTGCTTCTGTTCCAAGTCCAAACCGTGGGCATGTAATTGTCCATGGACAGCTACCGAACGTCTCATTCCTCCCGAAGATGTAGTAGGTGCCTCATCTGACGAAGACAGAGAGGCGTTATATGGCGTAAAGGGTCCAAATGCGTGTGACCTAGGCAAGGATGTGCGTTTAATCTCTGTCGCAGGCGCATCTTGTGTAGTAAATGTCGCAAATGGAGACTCCGTACCACCGCTTTGGAGTCTTGCAGGTGGAGTCATGCTAACTTTACTTTGAAAGTTGCTGGCTAAGCCATGTGTCAAAATACTCTTTTTCGGGCGACCTCGTCTTCTCGGTGAATGAGGAATGTCGTCCTGCAGAGGGTTGTCGTCCACATCATCATCATCGTGTGTGGAAGAGACGCGCTTGACACGGATCGTGTTCGATGCCGGATGCCGTTCCGGTCCATTCTCTAGATCGCTGTCACTGCTGTGATCCAGCATCATATCTTTAGATGCATTCCGTTGACGTTGCCAAGACGCTTTGACATCCTGCGACGTTGTTCGTCGAATGTGATTGCGATGTTTTACGTCTGACTTTTCGAAGTGCATGTTGAACGGTGTTGAAGACAGAGTATACGCATGCCTGTTTGCCAGCCTTTTACGCTGCTTTGAGATAGTTTGAGGCGATACTTTACAGTCTAATGAATCTTGTTGGAAAGGCTGACGACGCGAAAGTGAGGGCGAAGGGTGGTGCGAAGACTTGGGAGAAGGAGTATTGGCTTGTGAACAACAGGAAGGTGAACGAGTAAGAGAGAAAGACATTCTACTCTCTACCACACACTCCACTGCTAATGGCAACCAGAGAACGTTAAACTCCTTCCTTGCGCCTTGTCAATGGTTATGGTGCGGTCGAGTGTCTATCGTCTGGTGGGAGAGATGAGCAAACACCTAGGCGTTGCGCGTACATAGACACTCATCCGTACCTGTATTAAAACTAATGCTTGGGGAACGCGTTTTTGCCACGCGTGTTATTGTGGTGGCGCGCCCGTCTTGGAAGACCAACAGAAGACAACACTGTTGCTGCTGCGTACGAATCTATGGTGAACCAGACTTTTCCTTTTCCAATCGCCGCACAAGTGGAAAGAGTGGTTTCGCAATGCACCTAAAGTTCCTCAGTCACTACGTCATGCAGTGCCAACACATTTCGGGCCGTTCCTCATATGGTTAGCAGCGCGTGTGTTGAGTAAACGCGATAGAAAGGAAAGCACTGCACATGTCCATGCGAGACCATGCACAGATGCTTGCGCATTAGACTCTGAAAATCACTCAAGACGTTATGTTATTTTCGCTCAGATAGCGCAACCTTTACATGAAGAAGAAGGCAGACAAGATCATTTTGTTATTGTTCATCTCTCGTAAGCTCGTGTCATTCGTAGAGACAAATCCCCCAACCAGAAGATCAAGCCTTCGAGTTCCTTAAGCCATGCTATGACGCCCACAGAACCACGACGCGTCGGGCGCGTCCCGTCACGTTTTCATATCGTGCACGGATCACTGATCTTCCTTTCGCACAGATAGGAATGAAGCAAAGTGATAGTGACAGTGCTCTCGCCTTGGATGTTGCTAGGAGCAACGCAATGGCAGAAGCGGCAGGGACTCGGCCTCAAGAGGCTGGTTGCATGATGCAACGAAAACTTCGAATAGCGTGAGCAAGAAGAAGATAGTGACGATCTCCATGCTAATCCTCCACAGGATGGTTTCCGATTTCTTTTTCCCAAACGTCGGCGGTGTAGAAGGTCACATATATATGTTGAGCCAGTACCTAAGGGATAGGGGACACAAGGTGTGTGTATTTTGTTGCTCTTTTCAAAACACCCACTCATGAGTTTTAGGTCATCGTAATTACACATGCATACCAGCCGGACAGGATAGGCATTCGTTACGTATCGTCTGGCCTCAAAGTATACTATGTACCCTTTCAAGTCATTGCACGGCAAGATACTTTACCCAATTTCTTCGCTCTTTTTCCTCTTCTACGATCCATTCTTATTCGAGAGAAGATCGATATGGTCCATGCACACCAAGCTCTGAGCTCTATGGGCCTTGAGGCTCTTTTGCATGCTCGAACGCTGGGACTGCGGACTATCTTCACCGATCACAGTCTCTTTGGCTTTGCAGACACTGCCTCCATCCTCACAAATAAGCTATTGTCTTTTTTTCTCGCGGACGTGGATCATGTGATTTGCGTTAGTCACATTGCCAAAGAGAACACCACGTTGCGGGCCAAGATTCAACATCCGCAACAAGTGTTTGTCATTCCAAATGCCATCATCGCCGAACACTTCCATCCAAACCAAAGTGCACCACCGTCTTTGGCAGGTAAACGACCTGGTGAGCGGCAAGAACGCTGAAAAAGGCTGGACTAATGTGTTGGCAGTTACAATTGTTGTGCTGAGCCGGCTGATGCACCGAAAGGGTATTGACTTACTCCTCGGTGCTATTCCGCGTTTGTGTGCTTTGCATCCTACTCTTCAGGTCATTATTGGAGGCGAAGGGCCAAAGCGTGTGGAACTAGAACAGATGAGAGAAAGATACGCTCTTCATGATCGTGTCGAACTGTGCGGCGCTATTCGAGGTGGTCAGGTCCGAAATGTGAGTCAGACTAGCATGCCAGATGTAACTGTTCTGCTCACTTTTCTGTCAGCATCTTGCCCGTGGTGACATCTTCCTCAATACATCACTTACAGAGGCTTTTGGAACAGGCATAGTAGAGGCAGCGAGCTGTGGGCTTTTTGTGGTATCGACGAAAGTAGGTGGCATCCCTGAAGTGCTGCCGCCCGACATGATTCGCTTAGTGCTTCCTGATGAAGATGGTATGGCCCTTCCGACTCTCACAATAAGCGCTCACACTTTACTTTACAGATATTGTGGCCAGTACACACGATGCTATCCAACACATCCAAGCTGGCAAGCACAGTCCACACTTCTATCACGAGTCTCTCAAAAACATGTATTCATGGGCCGACACCGCTGCACGAGTAGAGCGTGTGTACCATTCTGCACACGCACGTTCCTTGCCCTCATTTGTCAGGCGATTAGAAAAGTAAGTCATACTATGGTAGCAAAAAGAGGTTCTCTCATCGCTCTCCACACTGCACAGATACCGGGCCGTGGGACCTGTAGCTGGTCTTATTTTCTGCATCATTGCCACGGTTGACATGCTCTTCCTCGCTCTATTACAATACCTGGTCCCCATCAAGAGCATCGATGTCCTCAACGAAGACGTTGACTCTACTGGCACGACGGCGCCACACGCAATCTGAGACAGATCTTGACTCATTCCATTCATGTAATCAGTGTCCATTCCAATTTTTGGGATAGTGTATAGTAGCCATGGACAAGTTTCCTAACGAAGAAATACCTTGTATTCTTACATTGTCAGTATGGCTGAGGCTGCTGCTGTAGTTGTTGAAGTTGCTGAGGCGGCATCGATTGATAATATGGGTGATAGGGAGGTTGCGCGGCAGGAGATACAGAGTGTGGTGGTGGTAGGGGCGCTGCTGCATATGCTTGTGGGGGTGGAACGGCTCCGGCATAGTGATTTGGCGGGGGTGGTGGAGGAGCCGAAAATTGTGAGAAATGAGACGAAGCCGATGGCATGGAAGGCATGGACGGCATGGACGGCATGTGTCCAGGAAGCGTATCAGAAGCATACCCTCCACTGTTGGCATGTCCCATGTCTACCGCAGAGTGCTGGTGTGACCAAGGCGCTTGGTGGTTGGACGTACCTTCGGAATGAGGAGGAGGATACCCTGCTTGGTATGGCAGACCTTGGTGAGAACCTGCTGGAGCAGCGTAGCCAGGCGGATATCCAGGGGCTGGACTTGGCGCACTTGCATGTGATCCAAGATAGCCTGGTGGAGATGATGCTATGATGGGAGGAGCCGATGTGCTTGTTGTAGCCGGCAGAGGACGAGGTTGCGGAGCTTGCTGAGCGTTTTGTCCACTGGCTGCATTCATGGGAGGTGTAGGTAAGGCGTGATAAATCCCAGGTGTATGCCCACGGGGCGGAGGCGGCACAGCTGGAGACGTGGAACGAGGCGGAAGGCCTGTAGTAGAGACCTGAGACTGAGAAAAGGACGGTGGCACACCCAATTCCGGGTTCACATAGGTATGCAGAGGGGCTGCCTGAGAGGCAGGATTGCCAGCTTGTCCCAAATACGGCGCAGGCGGAGCCGAACTCGGCGGTGGTGGTGGAGCGGGCTGACCAACGTACGAAGTGCTAGGTGGAGGTCCCGCCGACAACGGTCGACCAAACTGGTCCATGGAAGCCAGACTATGTGACTGTGGCATAGAAGAAGCATACACTGGAGGTTGAACGGACTGCTGCTGGTAGGCACCGTAGGCAGGGTGACCAGTCGATCCCGAGGGCACATCTGTCAATGTGGACATGGATTGCATCGACATAGACGACATGGGTCGCACCAACTCGTCAACACTGTAGTCCGCTTGATTGTAGCCTGGTTTCAGAGTCGAAACGGAGGTCGACTGCGGCATGTGCACGTAAGAGACATTGCTCGATGAGGCACGCCCATGACGTAGAGTGTCTTCTTGAATCCGCTGGGCGACTAAGGTCGATGGAGCCGCGTCTGGTAGCCTATGTCCATAGAGTTGCGAGCTAACCGAAGGTCCCGGGGGCTAAAACAAAATCAACAAAAGGATTCCCATTCTCTCTCATACATACTGGAAAGCTCTCCCTTCGTCCTGGAGGTGGAGCCGGGCTAGGTTCTCGTTGAACATTTTGCGGAGCATATGGAGGGGTGTATGAGTCCAAAAAGGCCATGGAGGAACTCGGACGTAGCGAGGATGGCACATCATCGGCGTGCACTGTAGAACCAAATTGGCTGTGGGATTTTGAAGAGGATAATCCTGACAAATTGGATGGGCGACTGGGATGCGTTTGTTGTTTGGAAGCAGTAGGACGAGTGAAAGCCGAAGGAATGGGATTGTGGCTTTGCTGCTTGACCGGAGGTCTTGGCGCAAAGTCTGGGTCGTCATACTCTTCGGAAAATGTGCCTGCTCCGCCGTATGTCGTATTGGCAGTCATAGTAGGCTTTGTAGGTTTTTTCATCTTGGGCGGGGCAGCCTAAGGAAAATGTGAGTGCGTAATGTGTGTGAGGCATTGCAACGCACCGAAGAGTAGAAAGTCAACTCCAGGTAGACTTCCCCAGCATAACGGTCTTTCGCTTTAATCGTGACCCATTCATCGAACTCTCCACTCCGCAGAGTATCCGTGAGATCCACAATGCCGTCTCCAATGAATTCCGGTTCCTTGGAATCGTCAGCATAGCAGGTGACACGCAGAGACTTGGAAGCGGCCTTCTTTTTCGTGTTGCTTTTTGATTCTTCCTTTTGACGCAGCTGATCCTCCATGCTATCATAGATCTCAAAGTGTAATTGCTCATCCCATGTTGGGTGCTGCCCACCACGTTTGTCGGGTTTTGTCTTTTGAAGCTCGTCCCCCATTTGCAGCACACAGTACGGATCTTGCTTTCCAATGGACCGCTTGTTTGGCAGATTTTTCTGGAGAACGTCCCCTCGTCAGCACCGAGTATCCAACATGAATCGCAGGGACTCACCGCCTTCAGCACGACACAGACCAGCGTCCCTCTATGGGTTGCTTCTTTTTTGCCATTCATGACGTGTGCTTGCTCATGGGTCACGAATCAAGTGACGTCGATAAGGAAACTTGTACCGTCTTGATCACCCACTTTTTCGACGCTGTAGTCGTAAATGCTCCTATGGCCCGAAACAACACTGCTTTCTTGTTGGCGCGTCTCCGACCCGCGGTGGGATTCTGCGCGCGCACGAGGCTAGGAGACAAGGCCGGGATCCATCGCGACATAGACTTTAGACGTTCCCGTGCGTCTACCTTGCGTACTGCTTCTACGTTCAGACACTGTATATTATTATACGTTTATGTGTGGATGTGTGTGCTATTTGTCACATAATGGATTTTTGCATGTACTATCAAGCGTTCTGTTGTCCCAGGCTTGCTTGTCTACACTACTCCTATTGATCTGATGCCGGCGCTAGCCTGTGTCAACTTTAGCGACCGCGAATAGGATAATAAAGATAATATTTAGCCAGTCTACGCACGCGTCCTCGGGGAGTACAACCCGTGGCACTTCCGTCTCCACGTTTCTTCACCTATGGACCCTTGCACAATCAGGAGTCTTGCGACGTTGATTTGAGCTTTTAGTCCAGGATTTTCATCTGCGCAGGTCTCTCTGCGAGTGTGTGTAGGAAGAGTACTGTGTTTCGACTCACTGTTGGCTTCTTTTCGTCTCAGCACATATCGCACGGCACCAGTGGCTTTCAAGCGGCCAGCAACGCGACTCGCTTCCACTCCATTCTCGTACACGGCACGGCACGTATTAGCTCCATCCAGTAGTTCTCCAGCAATCTTGCGTCAAACTCTTTTTAAGAGGAGCGCCATTCTTCTTGAGCTCCGCACTCGTCAATCAGATGGCCGCTGTCGCTCCTGCTCATTTTCCAGAGTCGCGCATCGCCGACAACTCGGAACGTTCTACACCTCTGGAGCGCACGGAGTCCACCTCATCATCCGTTACCATTCAAGCACCTCTACATCAAGAACAAGATGGTCTTGCATCATCGTCTGTCTCATCATTCACAGCACACTCCAACTCCTCTTATTCGGCTAAAAGAAAGGATACCTCCGCAATGTCCTCTCCACCCACTACACAATCATCTACGGAGATAGATCATAAGCAGCGCACACCAAAGGCGCAAGAGCTACCGTGGGAGCCACCATCCGAACCGCACAGCAATTCATATACCTCGGCACAGCGAGAAAGGGATCACAGGGATAGCAAGAGATGGAATAGGGGATATCAAGTCGAGGAGGAGGATTCATATAGCATACATGAGGAGGACGCCCCCATGTCATACCCCCCCTTCAACGAGGAAGAGAGGGAAGCTCGTATGATCCAGCAGGTATGTGACTCTGAAAACACTTCAGCAGGTCCGCTTATTTACTTGTCCCTTGCAGAAATTGGAGAGCTGGTCGGCGAAGGAGAAGCAAAAGCGTAGGGAATTGCGAGCATCAAGAGCAGGGTCTACAAAGCCACCATCCTCTAACCGATTATCCAAGCGCTGGTCGGCGCTTGGGTCATTGACAGGTTCCAGAGGGCGACTCGCAGAGGAATCATCTGCATCGCGAGTGGGTGAGACCAGCACCGATGAACTGTACGGAAATGCCCACGATACCGATACCTCACTCGACCGACGCACATCCTCATCGCATTATGGAGACACTATGTCCTCGGTAGATGAAGATCAGTCATCTCGCGAAGCACTGGGGAGAGACAAAGGGAAAGGTCGTGACGTTTCGATAAGTATGGACCCCTTCCAAGATCCTGGTCATATTCCACCTAAACCTCGCTCGGGCATGCCAATAGTCACGCCAGGTCGAGCGGCTACGGTACGGCACCGGGCTGTGCAACAAGCCGAACAGAGTGGCGAGCCACACCGGGCACCTGCGATTGTCGCTACGGATGCTGACGAGGAACAAGAGGCTCAGGCTGCGATTGCTGACCTGGAAAGGATTGAAGATAATCCATTTCAAAGTGCGGACGAACGTTCCGCAGAGCGAAATCGATATGTAGGCGCCACACTTGTCGATGGGGCCGATGCGACAGACATGAAAGACAAGCGGATCAGTTCAGGCTCGCGCTTCAATGAGATTGGATTGACGGATCATGACACTGCTCATACGCCCTCTCTGCGCCGGGAGAGTGAGACGCAACTGTACGAGGAGCCACGCAGACGTCCGTGGTGGACCGAGTGGCTTTGCGGCCTAGGCAGAGCAGACGAAGACGAGGAGCAATCCGGTCGAACATTTCCAGAGTGAACAGCCTGTTAAGATTTATTTTCGATCATGCAATGTATTGTCTGTACCATTGTAGCAAGGAGGTGACTTGTGTGAAGGCACATGACGTTGGGCACATTCTGATCGCCATAGCTCCGACATGCGTCCGTTCGCTGGACGATGAAGTAATTTTCAGCTCTTGCCTCGTTAGAGATCGCTGCCTATTCTGTAATCAATAGGCGCACGCTCTCTTGATCATGTCCGCTGCACGTAGGAACTTTAGATGTACTGCATGGCATTCATTCACAAGGCACGGTGGACGCGAATTAGCGGATTTACCGTGCAGAAGAATTACACCGCATAACCTTGTCCAATTCAGCAGTACTGATTTGCCCAGCGAATTTTATATCGGCGTCTGCAGTCTGACTGGATAGTTTAGTTTATAAGGCGCGTGGAGAAAGTCTGGCCAGATCTCAAAGGCCCGTCGTGTTCTGTGCGCGCGATACACCTCCTGCCGAGTACTTCGATATTGGATCCTTGCGATTCGGAGGACATAAAGAGTTTGCGGCGAGTTTCCGTGAATACGTCGTTCGTGGCTGTTGTCGAGTAGATTGGACGTGTCTCCTAGTGCTAGGAACTCATCTCACCTCTACTCTTTTCTCCAAGCGGAAGAGAAAGACAAGTGGATCATGGTCACAGGAACGGTTGCGCACAACGACGCCGTTTCAGCACCTGACCTCGATAGTTCTGGTAAACCAACAGAGGCTGCGTTTGCCAAAGCAAGAGCAAGCAGACCAGAAATTTGCGGAAGTTACGCCCCGGAAAGACCGTACCCCATTTATCTCCGCGGTGTCGTAGAACATGGTTTTGGTCGAGGAGGAAAGGATCTAGGGTGCCCCACAGGTATGTACCGGGATAGCATTCGTCGACGAAGATCTCATTCGCATCTTGCAGCCAACTTACCGAGCAAAGTGCTACAGCTGCAGCAACACCTACAGCGAACTGGGATCTACTATGGGTTTGCACGTGTCCTCCCTCAAGACCCAGACGATCCAGACCTTGTTGACGAGGATGAGCAGGACGCGAATACTTTACAACCCGCTACGAATCATCTCGGTGGCACAGACGATGATGTCGACCTAAATTACGACGAAGACGGTGACGAGGTGGTCTTAAGCGCCAGTCCCGTCAATGATAGCGTGGACGGTGCAGAACTCACGGGTCGAAGACTATCCGGGTCATCCAAGCCAAGGCAGCTCAGTAAGAGCAGTGTGCTGTCCTCTCGGAGTGTCAAAACGATCTTGGAAAAGTCAGGAGCTCTGGATCTCGAGCGCAGTCATAGTGGACAGAGTAGCTTCAGCAGTGTGGCCGAATCCAGCGACCCCGCTTCCAAGCCTACCAAGGAGACTCAAGGCAGCGCCAGTATTCCAACGGAGAAGCATCCTCGCGATACGTCCAACAACAGCTCTCAAGCCGGTTCGCTTCGACACAAGAAAAAGCGCAGGGTGCCAATCAGTAGCAAGGATGCGCGTGTCTTTCCCATGGTAATGAGCGTGGGATGGAATCCCTTCTACCAGAACACAGCCAAAACCGCTGTGAGTAAGGCACAATGTTCTATGTAGGCGGAGCTGATTTTTGTCGAGCAGGAGGTTCATGTTATCAACAAATTCTCCTCCGACTTCTATGGTTTGGAGATGCGGGTTGTCGTCCTGGGCTACATCCGACCAGAGTACAACTATGTGTCAAAAGGTATGTGCAGATTCAAATTATCCATATGGAGCCTAACACAAGCTTCCCTTCAGAGGCACTGATCGATGACATTGAGACAGACAAGAAAGTGGCTATCAACTCTCTTGCACGTACCCCGTACCAAGACTACGTCGCGGATCCTTTCCTGTTAGCACCGAGCTATTTCTAGCTCCCAGCACTTCCCTCATATACCAATCCCCAACATCAAAACGCTCGAAAAGAGCTATGCTCTCTCGCACCATCGTCGCCAACTATGAGGATAGACATGTTCCTTTGCGTATATTGTATTGCTTGTCATTCACCGTGGTTTCTCAGTCACTGTAGGCCATATCCCTTCACACCACAAGATTACCCAACACTCCTACTGGCACCCCCTACTTGCACCTGTCATTTGTGAGCCAACTTTGCAGCTCGCACGTTTTGTATTACCCCGAATGGGAACTGGTCTCCTTGGATTTCCTTGCATTTCATTTTGTAAACATTGATCGACGGCGTGACAGAAAGAAAATGATTCATAGCGCGTCTCCGGTGAATTTGTATTGTGGACACCTTCATGCCACTCGTCGCCCATGATCCCGCGATGCAGACAGCAAAGCCTCCGTCAGAGTCATCGCAATCGCAGAAGGCTCAAGGTGGTACTCGAGACTCTCCTGCTTTGAGTCCAGTGATATATGAGTCCGACCAGGATGAGGATGAATTAAGCTTAGCTGTTGCCATGGGGGCAGGCGAACCAATCCGTCGACAATTGACCGCCAACAGAGCGCAGCGTGAGAATAGTAGCCAATCTAAGTCTGATCAGACAGTGACGCAACATGATGACGAGATGAAGCATCCTCAGAGCCTGGGCATGACATTGAAGGGGAAGGTTTTGCATTTCACTGTACGTATGCAATACTAAACTCTAAGTCAAGTAACTGACGCCGCCACAATAGCCATCATGGTTCTCCGTGACAATGGGCACTGGCGTAATTGCCACGCTCTTCAATCTTCTTGGAGAAATCTGGGGGACCGACCAATACTCTCCCTTCTTTCGATCCTTCATTCGATGGCCTGCGCTTGTTTATCTGATTCTCGACATAGCAATTTTCCGTACGTATCTGTCCAACCCATATTTCGGATCGCTCATGTGTGTTGCTAGTCGTCTTCTCTGCGTCATTCGTCAGCCGTTATATCCTGTTTCCGAAGGTGCTGCCTATGACCATCAAGCATCCGCAACAGTCGATGTTTCTTGGCACAGTTCCCATGGGACTTGTCACAATTACGTCTAACATTTGTCAATTGGGCACAAATGCATTTGACCTGGGGTTGTGGCCCACCTTCGTAGCTCTGGGCCTCTGGTGCTTCTGTGCGATTTTCAGCATCGTCATTGCTGTAGGTGTGCCATGGAGTATCATCACATTCCAAAAAGAACATCGCTTTGAAGGCACCACTGCCGCTCTTCTTCTACCCATTGTTCCCCCCATCACAGTGGCTGCTGTCGGAAGCGTCCTGGCAGAGGTCCTGTTGGAGAAACACTCTACTTTGGCGTTCACCGTTCTGGTCATTTCGTACATGGAGCTTGGTGTGGGGTTACCGTTGGCACTGATGGTTCTCGTAATCTATTTACAACGTTTAATCCTCTTCAAGGCGCCTCCTCGTGAGGTCATCGTCTCGTAAGAAACCGCGGATAGTATTTACCTTTCCTGACATCCCCCTTTCAGTGTCTTCCTCCCTCTCGGACCGTGTGGTCAGGGTGGCGAAGCAATCCTCCACCTAGGAAGAACAGCTTTGGATCTGTTCCCTGCCGTATCATCTAAGCCAGGCACTGGCGTTCCTCAGCTCTCTCTCGGAGTAGGTGAAAGCTTGTATGGAGGAGGTTTGGTAGCTGCAATGTTACTCTTTGCCCTCGGGATGTGGTGGGCAGCAATCGGCATCGCAACGTTTTTGCTTGAGTTCTGGCGAGGTTATCTGAAATTTAATATGGGTTTTTGGAGTTTTGTGAGTTACATCTCCTGGTACTTGCTCCGCTTTTCTCATTGACGTTCCTAGACCTTTCCCGTTGCCTCTTTGTGTATTTGCACCGCTCGCCTTGCTATTTACCTGGACTCCCTTACTCTCAAGATCGTCTATACTATCATGACATTTGTCAATTTCTCTCTTTGGGTATACGTTGCCATTCCTACAGCCAAAGGCTTTTTCTCGGGCCGTCTTCTTGTGGCACCGTGCATTGTCGATCTGTCCATCGACCCTTTGACGCAGAAAATGTAGTGCTGCTTTGTTCTGCATTGTACTATAGCTGTAATGTATTTGTCTGTTGTTGCTGTGCGTTTGTTGTTGTACTCTCTGGAGTCTCCGTCGTCGACGAGCCGCACAGTTCGCTGTGTTGGGGTCTCAATGCATGTTGGATGTCCTATTCCGCTGAATTGCCCTGCAAGAGGGTGGACGTGAGAGCAGCTATGTTTGGTTGAGTTTTTTTCTCTGTATTCTTCTCGGATGGGTATGCATTTCATATCCAGCGTGGTTAAGCTGTAGTTTCACGGTGTAATCATCCGGAAAAATTGTGAAATTCTTCTGTTGAATTCTTCTGTTGTGCTCTCTCTTTGAGATCTCTCTTCAAGAATTGTCAGTAAGCATCGGTATATGTTAGTCGTCAACAGCACACTTATTGTTGTGAACCACGGTCAAAAATTTCTTCAGAATTCCACATAATATGCAGGTTACACAAGAAACCAGTGCTTCGATCATCCATCTGCTTGTTTTTAAATCTATTCACAGCACAAGGATTTTGATGCTGTTTGCCTTCAAGGGCACTGATTAATCCAACATCACATGCAAATGAATAATAATTTTCCTTGTGCAGTTCGACATTTTTTACTTTTAGAGGATAGGTTCGTATTTATAGGACCAGTCTGGTATAAGGCAAGACATGACGAAATTAGAGAAAGTAAATGCAACGAGTGCCTCAAGATGCAAGTATAACATAGCTCAGTCCATCTCTGCAAAGGTAAACAATCATTCATATGACCTTCTCCTTGCCTTCAGTGCGACGTTCATACACACGTGTGTGGTTAGCACCGAGCTGCTCACTGACTGCATCTAGACGCGACGCGGTCATTACGCGCTTTTTGTGTCGCGAGAAACTTACACAACCAACACGCAACATCCTGTTCCCGTTGCCACTTATCCGTTCTCTTGTAGACGGAGGCATCCACAATGCGGACGCCATCACTCGCGTCTCCATCATCGCCATTCTCAGACCACCAGTCGCAATCGAGTGCTATCGTCACCCCAACAACATGCAGGAATACGGTTCGTTTCCTGCAATGTAGCCTATACAGCGATGAAGACAGTGACGATAGTGACATGGATGTTGAACAAGACTTTCATTGGCGAGTCGGTCCTCGGTCAAGGCATAGAAAACGAAGCCACGACCAAAAAACGCGGCACAGACATGCCGAAAAGGCTGCTGATAGTACAAATGTCTCGCCATCGAAGTTCGTCGTCAAAGGTACAGTCACTCCGTCGCGAGCTGCTCCCATCTTTGCGAAATTCTCCACAACAAGGAGAGCAGACTCTAGATCTGCTTCAGTATGCAACAATTTCGAGGATGAAGACGAAATGGATGAAAATTGGGCATGTCGGCAATCGCTGGGAGAATCGCCTACGAAAAAGAGCAGCAAAGTGTCAACATTGCCTCTGCAGCAGTCATTTATCCAAACAACGATCGACCAAGGAAAATGCACTTCGGATCCTACAGAAAAGCCTCTACTACAGGCGCGTTGCAGCTCATTCATTCCATCAGAGGAGAAAGCTCTCCCACCCTTGACGCCTATCCCGTTCCATCCAATAGTGCGCCGGCGAATGGCAACCTCTGATGTTGCTTCCTATCTCCATGCTATCCGATCGAATTCACTGGCACATCTTACACATGCACCATCATCTCGCGGTGCACTGCTTCATTCTGCAGGACTGGGTGCACTTGGAGCCAGCCGAGCACTCGGCGCAGGTGCACCCGGTATTGCATGCTCAAGTAAGTTCCTATGAGTGAGAGATCCAAAGTGTGCTGATGGACCCTTGTAGTCTCACATCGAGCCTTTCACAACAAATTTCAGACGACTTCAACACCGCACATCGATCTTTTTACGTTACCATCGCAGCGGAATGACCGGAACTTTGCTCAACCAATCTGCGCGGAATATGCAAACTGTAAGAGAGGATCGTGATTGTTACATGATCATGCTCACCACTTCTGTCGTAGCGGCACGATGTCTAGACGCAGACCATCCACAATGGCTTGCCGTCTCAAGCAATGAAGGGATGCTCACTCTCCTGGACACATCGACTCATTGTGGACCATGCTCATCTTCTGCCTCGTTTCCTGTGGGAGAAAATTCCATCTTCGAAGCCAAATGGCGCTTTGACGATGAGATGATTGCCACCGGCGGCAGCGACTACAGAGTCAGGCTATGGGACACCTCATCATTGGTATGTCGTTTATGATGCACATGGAGAGATTCTGATGCTACTTCCTAGCAACATATCGCGAGTTTCTCAGGCCACCGAGGCTCGCCGCGATCCATGGCATGGGATCCAGCGAGCTGTGGTCACCTTTTGGCAAGTGGCGGCCGAGATGGAGCTATTCACATATTCGATACAAGGGTAGGTGGGCGGTCGCAAGATGGCGAGGGGTCACCGATCATTTCACTTTGGGGTGCACATAGTAAGCCACTGAGAGGCCGACGCTCGCGTACTTCGCCAAAAGGGGTTACATCGCTCGCGTACGTTCCTAGCCGTGGGTCAAATGTGCTCTGTAGTGCAGGATGCGGTGACGGAGCCTTGAAATTGTGGGATCTTCGAGCTCTGGCCTCGAGCCAGCAAGCATCATTTGAAGAAGGAAAGGTGGTGGTGCAGCAAGGAGATATGGTCGCCCCTCCGGAACAGAGCCGCGACATTTCGAGTTTCTATCAGGGAAATAAAAGGTGAGTCACTGACAGATTGGAGGCTGTCTCTTAATCACCTTTTTTCAGCTCCCATGGCGTGTCTTGTATTGCGGTCGGTTCAAGGGACATTTTTGCTGCATGTACAGACGGATGTATTTATTCCCTGCAAACAGCCGACTTCTTTGCCGGGCACTCTACAAGCTCTGGGCTGGCAAATGTGCCACTTTTCCATCCTGCTCAGCGCGGAAATACGCTCTACGCTCGTCTTGCTCTTCACGACGATGAACGTACTTTGGCGTTGGGAAACAATTCCGGCACAATCACCATCTGGGATACCCATACTGCCATGCTTGCGGCATCGGAGCTCGACACCCTCGGCGTCAGTGCACGCGGTGGGGTAAAGCCTACATATGCTATGGGATCCGATGCCATACAAGGTCTAGCCAAACCCTCAATACTAGGAGGACATCGGTCCAAGTGAGTCAATAGGGTAACGTGTATCGAGCCGATCTGAACTTCCACTAGCTTTGAGATCAACAGCGTTACTTGGGCACATGGACATGACGGACCGAAATTGGCCTCCGTTGCAGATGATTCCACTATTCGGACCTGGTCGGCCACTCACTCAGACGGGGAGCATTATGTATAGTATCATAACCCTCTTGGGTCGACATTTTTGCATACACATGTACGATACACTCAGCACACAATCCTTGCATTTGTGCCCACATAGCCACATAAAATGTAAACCTGCTATTCTATACACTCTGTGTGGCGATGGAGCTGTCCGACTTACTCCCCACCTCGGCATAACGCTCAATAACATTACGCGTTCCCGCACAGAGCTTGGCGAGGTGGTCGCCCTCGACATCTGCTGCTTGTGCCAGTGTGACGTCTTCCACACGGCGTTCCTTTTCTAGCAGGCCACGCATCTCGGGCGGCAAGACATCTCGTTCAAAGTCAAAAGCAACCTGGGCGCTGCTTAGCGACGAGGTGACGGCTTCCGAGAATTTTGCAGGGTGAGCAGTCGATAGAACGATCTGATGGACGTCCTGGTGATTGTTTGGTAAAACTCGGTTGGCGGTATGGAATCCGACAGCAGTGTGGGGATCAATCAAATAGGTTGCTTGCTTGTTGTGTGCAAAATATTGCAGTATAGTAGCCTTGGTCTCCGTGTCGCTCACTCTCTCTGCCTGGAAGTCACGCAGCGCAAGCTTGTGCTGTTCTGGCGAGACACTCATCCGGCCTGTCGTTTTCAAATCTTGCATCCACTGGTTCACTTGTTGACTGGCGGTCTTTCGCAATGCGCCTTCCCCAGACACACTTGCGGCAAGCGACTCGTGCGCAAGATACCAAAGCAGCCGTTCAAAGTTTGAGGAGACAAGTATGTCCATTGCTGGGCTCAAAGTAGCCTTGACACCGCCGACGGTGTTCGACTGGCTCCCATCGGAAGAACCTGCAGCTGGGGCAGTCTGCACAGGAGCCGATGCGGATGATTCGTTCTTTTCGTAGCGACCCGTCGCCCAGAATCTCTGGAGGATATCATTTTCATTCGTGGCGATCACAAGGCTCTGCATAGGAAGTCCCAAACGCTTCGCATAATAACCCGCCAAGATGTCCCCAAAGTTCCCTGTAGGCACAACAAATTGGATGTGCTTGCCAGTCTGCTGTTTTTGAAACTGGAAGTACGCAGCAAAATAATAGACAATCTGTGCCAGGATACGAGCAAAGTTGATGGAATTGATTGCCGCCAGATGGTGTTTTGCATTGAACTGAGCATCACCGAACAGCGCCTTGACAGTGTCCTGACAATCGTCGAACGTGCCTTCCAAGGCAAGGTTGTGCACGTTTTCGTCCAACACCGTAGTCATTTGCGCCTCTTGAATGGGACTGACTCGGCCTTTGGGATGAAGAATGAAGATAGAGATGTCCGACTTCGATCGTAGCCCCGCTATGGCTGCACTTCCCGTGTCACCGCTGGTCGCGCCTAGCACAGTGAGACGATGCCTTTGTTCGCCTTGCTTCAGAGAGGCATTACGCCTGGCAAGAAAATACTCAAAAAGGTTTCCAAGTGTCTGCAAGGCGACATCCTTGAAGGCAAACGTAGGTCCGTGCCATAATTCAAGGCACCATTGACGCTCTGTGATGTGTTTGAGCGGCGTGACGCCGTCCGCGCGAAAAGACGAAAAGGACCGTTGTATAATTTTCTTGAGATCATCGGAGGGTATCCCGCCTTCGCTCTGTGCCTCTGGAATGAAGAGGGAAAGAATTTCGAAAGCAAGCTCAGTGAAGGAAAGGTCTTTCCATGACGATTGCCAGTTTGAGGGTAATGTCGGGATGCTGGTGGGAATGTAGAGTCCGCCGTCAGGAGCTAAGCCGCGAAGAACAGCCTACGGTCATATGGTCAGTGGCATTCGGACGCAATCATTGTACTAACCTCCTCGAAAGTAAGCTCCTCTTGTCCACTCCTCGTGCTAACGTATCGCATTTCCAAGATCGCTCCCGTTGAATAGAATGGTCGGAGTCATCTTCCATTTTTCTCATCTTGACTTTTTGGTCCGAGCACGAATGTAACACGTGCGATGATGCCAGGCTTATACAAACACACCACGCGTCCTTCTGAATTGACATCCTTTGCTCTTCTGTACCACTTCTGTACCGCTTCTATTTCCTTGTGTGTCCCGAGATGGAGCTCAAAGTCAAGTCATTGCAAGGATCGACATTCACTATATCTGCTGAGCCAAGTGAAAGTGTAAGTGGTTTTGCAGCGGGCGACCTAACCCTCTCGAGGACGGCGCGCCCTACTGCAAAGTTGTATCTCTTCCTCCGAGTTGCTCATCCCCTCTTCCTGCAGATTGGCGAACTGAAGAGCAAAATAGAGACAGCACACGGCCATGCGACTTCATCACAGAAAATTATCTTCTCTGGGAAAATCCTGACAGATGCTGACACAGTGCAGTCATGTGGAGTGTCGGAGAAGGACTTCTTGGTCTTGATGGTGTCCAAGGTAAGAAGCATGAATTCCGTGATTGCCTCGCTGATACTTGTCATGGTTTTCTCAGCCAAAAGCTGCAAAAACACCAGCAGCTGCTACTTCTTCCGCTTCCGCCACAGAAGCGCCAAAACAAACAGTTACCCCTGCCACATCCGCGCCTGCGCAGCCTGAAGCCGCCCCATCTGTGGCGACACCCAAGGCCGCTGCAGAGACTTCCGAACAACCACCGACAGCATCTGGTCCGCCAGGTAGCTCACAATTCTGTAAGTGGGTCGGATATACATAGTCTACCGACTGATCGTTTTGCGATAGTGACTGGCTCAGCCTTGGAGGATGCCGTCAACAACATTGTGGAGATGGGATTCGAGAAGAGCGAAGTGCAACGTGCGATGCGTGCCAGCTTCAACAACCCCGAAAGGGCCGTTGAGTATCTCATGACAGGCATTCCAGAGCACTTGAATCAACCTGCTCCTTCTGCGCAGCCTGCAGCGGGAGGACAGGCGACCGCGACGCCTGCCCCTGCAACTACAGGAAGCCAAGGAGAGAGTCAGCCCAGCACGCAGGCTCCGAGCAACACTCGATCGGGAAATCTATTCGAGGCTGCTGCTGCTCAGGCACAAGGTGGCGATGCAGGTGGCCGACCGCGTGGAGGCGGTGGCGACGGAATGGATGCACTTCGCGACCTGGGCGAAGACGATGGGAATGGCAACACTGCGCTTGACCTCGGAAACCCGGCCATGCTTGCACAGCTCCGTCAACTAGTGCAGCAGAACCCCGCTGCTCTCGCACCTCTTGTGCAGGCGCTTGCTCAGAGCAATCCGCAGCTTGCCAACGCAATGACAGAAGATCCCGAGGGCGTGTTAAACTTACTAGCGAGCGGAGCTGCAGGCGGGCTAGGTGGCGAAGGAGAAGAGGATGTTGCCCTTCCCAGCTTGTCTGAGCTGAATCCGGAAGACCGAACAGCAGTCGAACAGATTGTAGCGATGGGTATTGAAGAGAACAGAGCAATCGAAGTGTACCTTATGTGTGGGCGCAACGTCGAGATGGCCGTGCAATACTACTTCGAGAACCCTCAAGACTTTGAGGATTAAGACACAATACAACTCATTCAAATAGGGACTTCATCCATTCTCGTTCGTCTCCAAGCAGCACATACCCATGCTCGCGTTCATGGAGTGTCTCATGTATCTATGCTTTCCAATCGAAATGTGATTCTACAATGGCGCGTACGACTTTCTTACTGATGCTCACGCAAGAAGTGACGATAGGCAGCGTTGTCCGTTTGCTCCTGGAAACTATATCCAGTATTCACGAGAAACTGATCAAACTCCGTGTAGTACTGTGGCTCTACTTGGAGGCCAACAAGGATAGAAGCCGTGTCACCACCATTGTTGCGGTAGTTGAATAGGGAAACATTCCATCCCTTGTCCAAGCCCTGGAGGAACTTCAACAGCGACCCAGGACGCTCCGGAAAGGCTGCAGGATCATACATGAGCACCACTCTGTCGTTTCGTTCGGGACTACTCACTAAATTGAAACAGACGCTCGTGCGGTACATTGCACTTGCCGCCCACCATGTAGCGTGCATGTGCTTTTGCGACTTCGTTGTCACTAATGTCGACCGCGACCATCCCATCACTGTTGATGGTGTGTAAAATGCTGATAACCTCGCCCCTGTAGACGGCAGTCGCTGCATCGACATGGGGTTCGTCTGCACTCTGCATCTCTTTTGGCGATGGTGCACGGATGGGCGTCGAAGCTTCCGAGATCCCGGTGTGTTTGAGAGGGTCAAAGACGGCCTGAGGGACAGGCATACCGCCTGTGCTCGGTGCAGCGCCGGTGACAGGAGCAGTCTCGCTGGTCGTGGCATCCAGAAGGAAGCTCAGGAAAATCTGAGCCTTGTCCGAGCCGCTGTACCGATAGCTGAATTCAGACAGTTGCCTCGGAAAGATCTTCTGCGCCAGCCTCAAGAAGGCCCCAGGCGACTCAGGAATCTCGACCATGAGGAGCACTTCGCGCTTTTGTCCAAGCTCAGATCGCTCAGACACGAAGCGCAAACGGGAAAAGTTCATGTTGGCTCCGGAAACTGTGGCAACAAACCGCTTCCCACTGTCCTGAAGATTGTTTTCAATGATGTATCGCTTCATACCGGCAATAGCTAGAGCGCCTGCTGGCTCAGGGATAGACCGGGTATCTTCGAAAACGTCGCGGATCGCAGCACAGATCTCGTCAGTATCTACTCGTACGATCCCGTCCACAAGCTCATGGCATAACCGGAAATTCTCCTCGCCCACAATGCGAACGGCTGTGCCATCGCTGAAAAGACCCACTTCATCCAATGTGATTCGCTCCCCTGCCTGAAGGCTTCGAGCCAAGGCGTCACCATCATATGTCTCGACTCCGATGACCTTCACCCCTGGCGGCGCTATTCTTTTGACATAGGATGCAACACCAGCTAGTAGACCACCACCGCCTACACAACAGAACACAGCATCCACCTTGCCCATGTCTGTCTGTCTACACATCTCTACGCCCACTGTTCCTTGACCAGCGATCACACGTGGATCATCGAATGGAGGAATGACCTTCAAGCCATGTAATTGCGCTAACCGTGAGCACTCCGCTTTGGCCTCATCGAAGTTGGCCCCATGGAGCACGACTTTAGCCCCTAGTCTCCGTACGTTCTCTGTCTTGATGCTAGGCGTACCCATAGGCATAACAATAGTACAAGGAATGCTCATGTGAGAGCCCGAAAGAGCCACGCCTTGAGCATGGTTCCCAGCGCTGCAAGCGATGACACCCTTCCACTTCTGCTCATCGGTCAGCTGCCGCATCATGTTGAATGCGCCTCGCAATTTGAAGCTAAATACCGGCTGTAGGTCTTCACGTTTTAGGAAAATCTGGCACCCAAGCCTTGATGAAAGACTTGTAGCCAGACTCAGAGGTGTCTGCTTGACCAGTGAATATACATCCGAGGTCAGAATGAGCCGCAGGTAGTCTGGTTGTCCGTTAGGAAGGCGATAATGCTCAGGAAGATCTTCGAAGGCAGCGTTCGTCTGGTTGCTCGGACCTTCGCCATTATTCTTCAGAGTCGCCCAAGGTCCCGCCACATAGGCAGGTGGCAGGGCATCAACCGCATAGGGTGCCGAAGACATGACGTATGAGAATGAGTAAGAAGAAAAAGTTGCGCGCGTGCATTCCTCCCGGAGGTCAGTGCGTAGTGTTCCGATCCCATCACTTCATTCTCCTGTGTACATCCGACTATGCCACTTCTGGGGAACACTGCCGTATGGCAGATGGGCGGAGGTCTTCCTTTGCAAGCCAAATGGATTGCACCGGTTCAAAATTTTAAGCAAGTTCCGCAGTATCCAGTGTCATTCATATCGTCCTCCGCTGTTCACTGGAATGGACCAGCGGCTAGTCAGACAACAAAGCTCCCGCTCCGTCCTGGACTCCTCGTTATGCTCCCAACATTTGTGGCCACCCATGTGACTCTGGCATGGGCTTTGGTTCCACCTGTTTATCTGGCAATGCGTCAGACACAATTTGCCAATACGCTCTTGGCTGGTCCGCAGGGTGCCTGGATCCTCTCGCGGCAGATTCCTTCGTGGATTCCTGATGTGGCTGTGGATGGTCTTGTTGGAAGAAGTGCCGATGCGGAAGAAGCTACACAGAGAACAAGTCCTCTCACGGTGGAACAATTGCTAGAGCGCCTTGCTCGGCGTGGCGCACATTTGGCTATGTGGTTGGGTAAGTCTACCTATAACAGTGTCCGCGGCACCCACAAAGAGGAAGACGAGCTTGCGCAAGATGCCGTGCGAAGGGTAGGTGCACAGGATGCCGATCAATCCGTCTCTTCCGGATTTGGACAGAAGCTTGTCCGGTATACGAGTAGCCAGGCACGAGGCGCCGCTCACGACATTGAGCTGGGACAAATTCGCGATGCTGTGGCGGCGTGGGTGCTCGTGAAGGTACGTAAACCCCACCAGAACAAGGGCACACGCACAAATTCATCCCTTTTCCAGATTCTCTTCCCAGTACGATTGCCTGTTGCCATTTTTCTCACCCCACGAATTTCTCGTGCGCTCAGCAGGGCTTTTTCTCGACCCAAGTAGGCTTCGTCCTCCCAGGGCCATGCCCTCTGTTAGGGCCGTACCTCCTCTTAGGGCCATATCTGTATACTAATACATATTTGCCAGATGCGTAACACGACTACTTTACACTTCTACATACTACCTTTCCCTTTGGCCAACTGTACCGCCTTTGCTCAGACCGGCCGTCACAACATGGCCTCCGCGGAGCGTATCCAGGGCTCTTTGCTGTGCACGGGATAAAGAAGAGTTCGCACTTCCGAAATGCTCGCCCTTCCGAGTATCGATACGCTCTGTGTAGGGAATGAGTGGCAGAACAAAGGTTTTTCTACGCTGCTTTTTGCACACTTCACTCCGTTCCGGCGATGTTCTCGGGTCTCTTGGGCGTCTGTGGGGTCTTGAACGCCTTGAGCGCCTTGGCGGCAAAGAGAAGGAATGTCCGCTTTTCAATTCCACATTCGAACGAGCTCTCCGCCTCCGAGCTCTCTGACCAAGATGTATTGAGCTATTGCCATGGACAGAGCCGTTATCGTCACTGTTCTCCCTAGATCGATGAACAGCTTCCAGCACAATGTGAACCTTGCGAGATATCTCTTCGTTTTGTAACAGCAATGTCTGCTTCTTGCGTCTTCTAGCTATTGTTTTGGGCTTGCGTGTTGATAAAGGAGGACAAGGTAGCCGTCTTACATGACCACATAGATGGCAACGAGTTTGGACAACGATGTGTGCTGGCCTATCATTCTTGACACGGATCGAACAGGTAATGCCAGGAATGAGGACGAGACGACATTGCTTACAAATGCTGCGCTTGATTGAGGGGTCGATTCGTAGGGTGGCTTTCCGAGCTAGACTCTGGAAGTACTTTGTCCCATACTGAGCTTGATGAACTGTACCACTGCGTGCGTATTCGCGTATGGCTTGATAAGTGGAAAACTGATACAGGAAGTTGAGTGTATGTATAGTATCATATTGTGGGACTCGAGACAGGCTTTGCTGCGTGCCCTTACCAACCATGGCGAGTCACGAGCAATCGGGGCAAGGGCCTGGTCCGCGTCCCCTGAACGTCCATGAAGACGAATGCGATCGGCAGGAGCACAAGAAGGGAGGTGTGTGTACAAGCACGTGACGCACTGAAGTCGCGCTGAACGGGAGGTGGTGACAATTTTGTCGGTTGTTGAGCCACCACATCATCGACAGCGCTCTGGCGGCGACAAGTGGGGTTGAGACACAGTTGTACATATAGACAGATATTTGTATCTGGGCAGTTTTACCCGGCCAAACACAACAGCCGGTATATTCGCAAGGTCCATGCTCCGGGACGGAAAGTGGACGTTGACCATCCGACTGTTCACATTCTGTCACGTATAAGATAGCTCCTTCTTGTCATGGCAGCCCTTGACATCGAAGATCGCAAGCGACCTTTGGATGCTGATGGCCCTTCTGCCTCAAAAAGACCTCATTTAGAACGATCCACCTCTTCCTATGCCTCGAACGGTTCATTGGATGCAACGAAAGGAATCGGTGCTACTCATGATGAGGAAGACGATGGTGTCCCTGCCTATAAAGGGCTAGAGGTACGTCTGATGGGGCAGAGAAGCGCATGTATATTGACACAGTTCCTGCATTTTCATAGACGTTCCGCAAGGAAGCCATTTACAGACAAATGCGCGAGGTGCAGAGGGATCACGCTCGTTCGCAGGCCAAAGTGCAAAAGCTGCAAAGTATGATGGAGGAAGCGGACGAACGATGCGCTGCGTTAAATCGCTTCTGGGATCTGCTTGTGGAAGATCTTCGTGTCCTAGTCAAACACGACCTACTTGTTTCCAAGAATAATACGCTTTTCGATGCTGCCCCGCTAGCCACCACAAAGCCTACCCTCTCCGTATTTTCGCAATCGCTTCAGGAACGCAATAATTCGTTGAAAACCATATTACACTGGGTTGTAAGCCTTTCGCCTGATTGTACGCCGGGCTCCGAAGAATTACAAGGACGTTGCCACAAGTTGGCCGAAGAAGCGGCCACGCTTCGGGCACAGCTGAATGCCACTCTTATTGAAAAGGACAAGGCTTTGGAAGAGCTGGCTGAATTCAGTCAAAAGCTACGACGCGCAGAAAAGAAGTTCGACAGGATGCACAGTGCCACTGTGAGGGCAACAGAGCTGTCTGGCAAGGAGAAAGAAGAAGAAGCAGAGAAAGTGAAGGTGGAAGCGGCTGAAGCAGAATTGCAAGTTGCACAACAGAGGAAGGAAAAGGCTGAAACGGAATTGGCCGGCCCCCCTGTCAATGGTGCTGCCTCTGGTGAATCGGAAGAAGAGCTAGAAGCAGCCAGGTCTCTGGCAGATAGCCGTCTGCGAGAGCTGGAAGATGCTAGAAATGAAATAACCTCTCTGAGACACGAGGTGGATCGTCTTAAGCAGATAGCACACCAGATCTCGGATGAACAAATTGCTGCGTCACCCATCTATCGAGAGCTTCACAACCACTTCGAGCATGTCAAAGAAGAGAATGCTCGGATTGCCAAGATCAATGAGACGGTCCTCGCAGAAAATGTGGAGCTTCGCGAAAAGAGAGTCTTGTTTGAAAAGAATGCGCAAAACGAAGCAAATGCTTTGGTAGACGACCTCCGCACTACCCTCAAGGCGCATGAGGCAGATGTATCCCGCTTGCGAGGACAGCGCGATGATGCGCAAGCGGAAATCATGGAGCGCAAGTCTCGTGAAACAGTTCGTCGCAGTGAAGTCGACCACCTCAAAGAACTGGCACACACAAAAGAGTTACGCATTGCCACCTTGAAGCAAGAGGTACGCAGAGTGCAAATGGCTCTGGCCAGCAGAAACGGAGATGCAACGCTGCTCCAGAAGCTGCAAGATAGAGGCGTAGATGATGACATTGAGATCATCGCGGAGTTGCAAACTAGACTCAAATCGGCCGAGGAGGGTTCAGAGGATCTGCGTAGGCAGCTTGATGCACGCTCTTCGTCTACGTCCGAACAAGACCTTATTGCCAAGGTGTCTTCTTTGCAATCTCAATTGGATAAACTGTCCGACCTCCTAGTCGAAGCAGGAGCAGCCAGCACTCCACAGGATGCACGCAAGACTTTATTGAGCCAGCAAAAGGAATTGGATCAATTGCGACAGGAGCTGTCCACTGCCAACACAAGCACGACGGCGCTTTGTGATGAGTTAGACAAGCTAGGCGAAGCATACAGCGAGTCACAGAAAGTCGCCAGTGCAAGAATTGTGGAGATTGGTCGAATGGAGGAGAAAGTCGCACGGCTCGTCACAGAGAAGAGTAAGGCTGACAACAAGTACTTTAGTGCCATGCGAGCAAAAGATGCTGTGGAGAACGAGCGCAGAGTCGCTATGCGGAATGTTGAACGCCAATTACGTGTGATCGAGCAGTATAGCGAAGCAGAGAAGGCATTCCAGACGCAATTGACGCAGAATGCAGAGGAAACAACAAAACTTCGCACCCTGACCAACGAGCTCAACACACGCATCGCCGAGCAACAACGCAATCTGCACATTCTCACTGAGCGAGAACGGGAAGCATCGAGTGCAAGACAGCGTGCGGAGGACGTTTCTCGGCAGCGAATAGACGAATTCCATGGCGAAAGCCGAGCGCGTGTGGAAGCTCAGGAGCGTTGCAATAAACTTCAAAAGGATTTGGACAAATGTCGTAAGCAGATCGCCAGCGCATCTTCTGGCAGAAGGAAGGGAGAGAGCGACGATATGCAAATTGAATATCTTAATGTAAGTGTTTGAGTCTCCTTTACTCCCTATCTGACGGACTTCTTCGCCTAGGCTTTACTACGATGCTCCGCTTGCAAGGACCGATACAGGGATCGCATTATTACACGGTGCCTTCACACATTTTGTCATGATTGTGTCGATGCTCGCATTCAGACTCGTCAACGCAAGTGCCCTCACTGCGGTCTAGGATTTAGCACAAGCGATGTGCAAACTCTGTATTTGCAGTGATTGATCACACGGAATATGTACTATTCTCTGTATTCATTGGATACATGTCAAACACGCCGACTTGTGCCCCATCTACAGATTTTCCACACCGAGAGTTTCTACCACGCTTTGCATTGCTTCATATAATTCCTCGTCGAAACAGAACGGGGCGATGAGCTGCAAGTTGATGGGTGCGTCTTGATAGTCCCCTTCTTGCCACAACTTGTATACAGCCGCTGACTCTTGACTCAACGTTTGAGCACGATGTGGGTCGTTGTATTTATACGAACCATCTGCTTTGAAGTGTGTTGGGAACACGGCACTAGGGTAATTCTGTATGTTCCATATAGATGTGTAAATCCAATTGTCGGCTGTATCGTGCATACTTGCTGGACCGACGAAGCTTGGGCTCAGAACAACATCTACACCCTGTCTGTGCCAGTCCTTTGTGAACTCACGGCGGAACTTGGACAGAGACACATTCTGTTCCAAAATCTCTGTGGCAACCAATTGAAGCTCCTGAACTCCTTCGAAGTTGGGCGTGGTGAGCGGCAACTCCGGCTCGCCGTACGCAGCAAAGAATTTTCGGACCTCTTGCGTTCCGATGGGATAGTACCACTTTTTCAACATGGCAGGCGATTCAGCAGCTTTGTAGGGTATATACGGGACAAGTTCAAACCTGTCTTTGGCTTCCTTCAGCTTTTCTACGGCCCATTCCATCGCTAAAGTTACTGGCGGCTGTGGAACTGTGTTTCCATCGTCCATCATGACCCCAATGCGCAGCTTCTTCTGTGCACGATTACTAGGAGAGGATGGTGTCCATTTCTTGGGCCACAATTCTCCATCTTCCTTGTGAGGCTCTGTACCCAGGACGGAGCGTATGAAAAGTTCCACGCCTCCCAGACTTGAAGACATAGGTCCACAAGTCGAATCAATATTGAGTGCTGCAGTAAACTGGTGTGTCTGTACCCCGGCACGAGGGAACAAACGAGAAGTAGGCTTGAATCCCCAAATCCCACAAAATGCAGCGGGGCCTCGTATACTCCCACCAATGTCTGTCCCAACGCCTAACAAAGAGCCACGAAGTGCAATCAGTGCGGACTCTCCACTGGAAGACCCTCCAGATGACAGGTGGATATTGTATGGGTTTAGAATTCGGTATAGGTACCCATCACCTTCCAAATGCATCACACCTTGTGGCTGCCCTGTTTTCACGTAGAAGACGGCACCCTGCCTGCGCAGGGCAGAGACGATGTGGCTGTCTGTCTGCGCCAAACGAATGTCTCCAATGTATCCCGTGGACGATTGGTGGCCCGCGATATCTATGATTTCTTTGATACTAATGGGAAGGCCATGCAAGGGGCCTACGACATTTCCCGTCTGAGCCAAGTGCTGATCCAAAGCTTGCGCTTGTGCTAGGGCTTCCTCCAAGAAGAAGTCCGTTAGACAACCAGTCAATTGGTGAGCAATCACGGCACGCTTGGCAAATGCCTTGACAACATCGACGGAAGTCAGTTTACTTTCAGCGATTGCTTTTGTCAGCGATACTGCATCATATTTTTCGGTAATCTCGATCTCTTCGGCGCTCAGGAGCCCGCACGACCTGGGAATAGAAGTGACATTCTTGGGTGGGTTTCGAATCAGATCCAACGGCAAGCGAAGATTGTCTGGGAATTTGGACGTGAGCTGGCTCCGCAGAGCAGAGCATTTTGCTTCGAACTCTGCAGAGCCTTTCAGTATAGGTTTTGGGTTGACGACGGGAAATTCGGATGATGCCATGATGGACGCTGGGTCCATCTTCCAGGTGTACCTTATCGCGTTATGCAATCAAGGTAGTGTGGAGAAGTTCACGCTAGCGGCGTCCGCGGCGATCCACCCGAAAGGAAAGTCTCCAGACAACATTATAATACAAGGAACGGTACGATCATTACAGATACACGACAAATGATAGCAATGAAGAGGCATAGGTACTGTCGCCAATGGCCAGCATGGCGTCGAATGGTGCGTGATTTGAGTGATTATGATTTTTCTTGCTAGACATCATGCATGGTCTCGTCACCGCTGAGAGTGTCTTCGTAAACAACGTGGTCCGAGGAGGATCGGCGAATCTTCCTATGCGACTTTCGCTCACTCGACTCGTCCTCCTCCGTCATAAAGGCGTCATCGTCCTCGAGATCTTCGGCTGCCGAGGATGATGGTGATGGTTTTCGTTCGCGAGGTTCATAGAACAGACTGACTTGGGGCATCGCCTGTTTTTCATTCCAGTTCCCTTGCTGCATCTCACGGGGACGGAAAGAGGCACTATCCAGACTTGTGCGGAGAGGCGTTCCTTCTGGACTCTGGTTCAGGCTATCGTGTCCCGCAGAAGTCTTCGGGGTGGCATGACTAGTGCTTGCAGGGGGGCGATCAGAGCCGACTTGATGACTCTTCTGATGCCGACGCAAATTCGATTGCACACTGAAGTTCCGACCACACCCCGGCTCATCACATGTAAATGGTTTCTCGCCCGTATGAGAATGGTAGTGAATTTTCAAGCTGGAGGGCCGAGAGAAACGTTTTCCACACCATGTACATGTGTATTTGTTGGATCCTGCACTTCCCCCCACATTCTTTGCACTAACAATCATTGTGTTACTAGGAGGACGTGGGCCATTTTCCAAATAGCTGATTGATGCACCAGATCGACCGTCAATGTCAAGAGAGGACACCCGATGAGGAAGGCTGCCAAAACTGTGCGAAGACAAGGAGCGTGTGGGGTGAGCAGATGAGGCTTGGTTGACGACACTGTGCGAAGGGAGGGGGGCAATCGGACGATCGGGGAATCCGATTGTTTGAGCACGAGGCCGATCGTAAGGGACAGAATGCGCTGCGGACTTTTGAGGCGAGGACAGAGACATATTGGCGAACGGGGAAGGCGGGATCATCGAGCCTGCGTTTGCGCTGCCTATCCCTGACTGACTCTCGTGTCTTGATCGGTCTAAAGGGAAGCGCCAATCGCGATTGTAATCTGGACGCTTGTGTGTTGGTGTCCGTGGAGCTTCTGTACCTCGAGAGTGTACCGAAGAGATCGAAGAACGGGCTGCAGCACTGCTGCGTATACTGCCTAGACTACTCGAAGTTTCGATGGAGTCCAATGTAGACGAGCGGCTGTGCCACACGGACGAATGAGGGCTTGAAGCGGATGCACTGTGTGACATGGGCGCTGTCCACAAGCTTGTCGGCTTGCTAAACATGCCTTCCTCCAAAGAGTGTTTCCGAATTCGGTGCTTTGAAGGGGAGCTTGAAAGTTCCGATGTGCTCAGGGACGGCATAGACCCACTCGTACTTGCGGAACTGTGCATGTATAGCCGATGATCCGCGGGACCATCACTACCGCTCTTGACATGTTGCCGAGTCCGAGCGTACCTTGGCGCACTAAATGCCATGTTTCCCCGCGTGGGCGTGGTCGGAGACTCGGGAATGATGCCTGGAGATAAATGAGTGCCTCCATGTATGGCTCGTGGCGTGCTGGTAAGCTCATGATCGCTGGTGCGCTCTAATTGAGGCTCCTGAAATGCACTGAGAGTATGCCTGCGGCGACTAGATACTGAGCTTGTGGCCGGTTCCACGGTACTTTCGTAGCTTGGATATTGCTGCCATGCCGCAGAGAAATGTAGGTTGCTACTTCCATCGCGAAATGATTTAGGCATGGCAGGAAGCGATCGCGAGTATTCATGATGACCGTGTGGCTCTCTAGGAGCCTCGCGCACGTCCGCAAAGGACACCATTGGGCGCTGTGCACTTTGCTTGGCATCATCCAGGGGGACACTTGGACGAGTAGGCGCATAATAATGCGAATGTGCATAGGCCGATGGTGCCAATGGCGGACGCTTTTGGGGGCTCATGGACCGCAGCGTTGCCTTGAGATCCCAAGAGTGGGAAGAGCGAGAGAGATGATGCTCACGAGAGCCTAGAGACTTGAAGCGTGAAGATCCTGGCAAATGGGAAACCATCGGTGCTGGTGTTCGGGAATAAGACGATGCTGTAGAGCTCTCTTCAAGTGCAGCATGAGAAAGGCTGGAGGATCTATGAGCAGAAATGGGCGAAGACCTCTCTTGTTCTATACTGTGGAGCAGATTCCGTATGCTTGGTAGTCCTTCGCCAGCGCCTGATGACGAAGACGAGGATGAAGCACTTGATCTTTGCATATACCGAGGCACCTCCTTTTCTCCCAAAGAGTGCGATCTAGGAATGGCCGAGCAATTCATGGCCTGATCCTTCGTGCCAGGATCGAAAGGTACTGGCGACTCTTCTTGCCCTTGAGGAAAGGGAATGCCCTCCTTCGAGTGAGAATCAGACATTGTCGCGTTGACTGAGCAGATCAGAAAGACAGGCTCAAGAGTAATCTTAAATAGTTGTCAGCATATGGGACAAATCCATTTCGTTTCACTTACCGCTCACCGACCGACCTCGCACACTGTCTGTATCTGTATGGAAGGGTCTGCAAGTGACTGAAGAAATAGATTGCGGAGGTCAATGTATTTTAGTTGTCTACCGCTTTCGATGGACATGTGTTAGATTTGTGGAATCTGACGATCACCGCACGGAGAGAATCCCTACTTTGCGCACCTAGCAAATTAACCGAATACTTGAGGTGCTGATAATCGTGGCATCAACAAATTGAATGTCGTGCTTGACTGAGTTGAGGTAGAATACGGAGAACAGAGGGTTCCCACGTTTATGCCGGTCCGGGCAAAGTGTACGCTAGATGGAAATTATGCCACCGACTTGAGATATAGAGGGTGGAAATTGAATATGAGACGTTGCAGCACCGCCTACTGATGGAAGGACAGCCACTGAATGATCTTGACTAAATAATTAGAGAGGGTCACTATCGGATGAGATGAAGGATGCGCAATGCGGAATCGTGGGCGTTCGTCGATCGAGTTACTTGATGAGGTGCTACTACTCTGTTGGAAATACAGGGTGCTCTTGCTATGGTGGAACGACGGGCGCCTAATGCTACGTACGTATGGAGCTCTTGCTCTTGATACACGACGAGAGAGAGAAGAGAGAAGAACCAACAACACAGAAGAGAAATTAACAAGATCGAGAGACAAGGATCTTTGCCAGCAGAAGTCGGACGTGCACAAGCCTTTACGCGCAAGTCTAGCCCCCGACGCCAATCTTATGTCTATGTTAAGTCGATCAGGGGGTAGGGTAGATCTGTGTGGGCAACAGAAATTTTGCCACTGTGCAGCTTTCCGCGAATTATCTGCTTAGATCTGGAAAGTCGTGCATGAGGGAGTGCAAAGCGGGAAATGTTCGCATGTTGCTCTGAAATTTATCTGCATGGTCTACATATTGCTTTGATGCTCAGGATGCTTTTCATACAAGTATGTGTCCTCTGCACGCAACGGCGCCATGTACGCCTGATGTATTGCACATCATGTCGATTGCGCCAATTGGAAAAACAGTACCCCACTGATCATGTTTCCACGTCACCTCACACGCTAAATACAGTACCCTGGAGCGCGAATAAAAAGTTTAGTACGCGTATCCAACATTGTGTTGTTTATCACTCGAAGCCTTGGAAGTAGAATGACGAGCGAAACACCCCCCTCGCCTTCGCTGAGTACTCATACGACAGCGACGAACATCGGACTCCCGTCCAATCGCCTTCCTTCCCACTTGATTAACCGAGCTGATCTACGTAGTTCTCTCGATGCGTACGATGGACTGCTAACGGCTTCCAAAGCATATGCACAGGCGTTAATGACGATGAGCTCAGCTAGCTCCGAAGTAGCTATCGCTCTCGAGACATGTAGTCGGCTGAAAGGAGCGCACGATGCTGGTGCAGGACTACTTGCTGCCAGCGGAATACAGCACATGTCAAGCAATTCGTGGAGCATATTGGCGGATTCGTTTTGGAAAGACATCAGCATCCCTCTACTGGAACATCACGATCTGTACGTCCAGGCATGTGCAGATCGTACTATGCAACATGAAAAAGCTATTTTGGAAAAGTCCCGCTCGCTTCATGATGCCGAGAAACGGAATCGAAAGCAAGCAAAAGGAAAAGTCGGCCGAGATCTTGGCAGTTTCCGAAGGGCATTGAACGAGCTGCAAAAACATGTAGATGAACTGGATGAGGAGAAAGCGCGATATTATTCCGAGGTGCTTGAAGGGGAAGAGGAGTGCTGGAGTTTTGTACAGGATCGGACGATGTGTGCGCTGCAGAGCCAATTGGACATGCATGAGCGTATAGCAAGCAAAGGCATGTCCGACCCTGTCCTGGAGCCACTCTTGGCTCGCGTACCTGATCCTTTCAGTGCGTACGGACCTCCCCGAAGCGAAGACCAGATCTTCAGTATTTTGGGACATAATAATCTTTTGGGGCTCACAGGCAGCACGAACAGACAAGCGTCCCAAAAAGAAGGCGATGACGCTTCCAGTGCAAAGTATCGGCTGAAAGACGAGGAAGAACACGAACCGTTTGCACCCTCGAAATACATTATGAGTCCCAGCACGCCTAGTAAGGGTCTTTCAAGAGTCACGAGTGGAGCATCATCTCCTAAATTGGAGTCTGACGCTCGCTCCAAGAAAGGCTTGGGTGTCTCGTTGACAGCCGCCGTCGACATGGCGCGAGGTGCGATCGATGCCGAGCAAGCGACAGGGGAAATGTCACGCAAATGTGACCACGCCAATGCCGAGCTCTTTGGTACGGAGGGGGAAGATGAAGAAGCAGATGAGGCAAGTATCTTTTCAGGGACAGAAGACGAGGAGGCTGTTTCTGCACGCAATGCCGCCGACAGCGAGGGGCACAAGGCACAGGGAACGGCAGCAGCCAAGATCATGCATGAGAAGAAGCGCAGGCGAGACATGGCCGTGCGGACAAGCGCCAAAAGTCGACTGAAACATGCTCTCAGCACGATTGATGAGAGTAAATCTAACGCATCACCTGCCACAACCAAGACTCTGGCCGCTCGCGACACTAATGTCGATCAGCCTGACATGAGTGACAAGCGGTCCGAGCTGCCTACTGATGGTCTTCAGACAAGGGACTCGCCCCCGCCAAATCAGGATGAGCAAGGGGTTTGGACGTAAGGTGCGATGCGGTGTGGCATAGACTCTGTGTCTTCTGTGATAGAATTTGTGTTGCTTATTCTGCTGTAATAGGCTCTGTCTCTCTATTCTGGTGGAATTGTATATTATTCTCTGGGGTCCAGAAAAAAGGCATATGCGAGAAAAATGACTGTCTAGATAGCAGAAAGGTCTAGGAGAGGTCAGTATGTTAGTATAGTGCTCTTGGCCAAAAGAACGGTCACTTACTTCCGAAGCGGTCTGTGTACCCGGGAACGGTCCACTTTCCTTGCTTCACCATGGCCTCGACAGCCTCCTTGATTTCCGGACGGGCAGCAATCACGTCGTCGACTGTAAGCTCGTCGAAGGGACGGGCGTCTTCGATGTTCTTCAGTGTGGCCTTGAGGTCTTTAAGCTCGGCCTCAATCTTGTCGGACGAAGCCTGTGCTTGTTCCACCTAGAGAAGAGGGATCATCAGAACATGAAAGCGACTAGCGTGCAGACATACAGCCTTTGCCTCGAAAGCATCGATAGCCTTGATTTGTGCAGAGACGTCGTAGCTGACTGGCTTAAAATCTCGGAGAACCTTTTCCGCTTGGTTCACAACATCTTGATTCTTCAGCGTGTTGCGATAGTGTTGCAAATCCACATCGGCACGTTGGCTCTTGAGAGCAGTAAGGTTGCGCCTGGCGTCTTCTGCTCTCTTGCGGAATGCCTGTACCGAAGCAGTAGTGTTTTTTCCCAATCCAAGGCTGAATGGACATATGGATGATCAGCAAAAGTCATGACAAGCTACCGAGATCCTTCATATGCTCTCGAGAAATACTTACGATTGGTAGATACGGGACCAGTTCACTGCTGAAGTCGCCATACTTCTGTTGGAGATGATGGTGCAAGATACTATGTGTGCGCGCATATCTGCGTAGAATCCGAGAAGCCCTCGGCTGGCACCGGTCCAGCGCGATCCACGTGCGCGTGCTGCTTAGAACGGTTTCGTTGCCTCAGATACATGCAGGCCTGATCAGATCACACGCACAGGTATTATCACCAGAGTCCCTACCATCACCATGGCTCTGCAAGACTTTGTGGGAGCCACTGTCATTGCTGGTGTTATTTATCTTGTCGTGAAGTTGGCATTTGGTGAGTAGGTGAGGGCCTTCACGCACACGAGGCTCACATTTTTCCTTTAGGCGACACCTCGTCACACGGTACGGCGAGATCCTCACTGACAAGCAATGGAAGTCAGAGTGCAGGCAAGGGGAAGGAGTCGTTGGCATCACAGGCGTGGAAAGATTCAAGGCATACGAGAGAAAGCGAGTTACGGAAGAAGAAACAAGAAATGATTGAAGCTGCGCGAAAGTGAGTGTCTGGATAGCTACCTGTCTAGTACAATCTTGCGGGCCTCTTGCTAACTGCGTGTTTGTTGAAAGGAAATTCCTGACTCAGAACCGAACGGAGCCTGTTTCCCAAGGCGCCGGGCCGTCCAGCCAAGCCTCCTCTACGCACATTTCTACGACTTCTCTCGCAACTTCGTAAACACGATGTGTCTTTTGCTGTACTTTCCCAACCCTTGCATTTTGTAGACATAGTATTCTTTCATCATTAGCATGACCATGACCACGACCATGACCACCGCCATAGTGTGTGACTCGGTTTCCCTACACGTGCATCACAGACCAACACCTCCCATGGTGTTGCTATTATGAACGCGTTGACGTGTGGTGTGGTGTCATTTGTGACCATCACGATGAGCAGTGCGGTTCCTATTCATCCGCTAGTGCGCCTAGTCAGGCAGAGGCAAGCAAGCCTGTTTCATGCATCATCCATCCGGAGATTGGCTACGACGCCGCCGTCTTGTGCTTCCAAGAAAGCAGCATCACCCACCTCATCCGCCTCTTCCTCCTCCTCTTCCCTCTCTGACGGGCTTAAAGAGGACTCGGCTGCCTTGCGGGCATATGCAGCAACCGTCAGGGATAAACCATCATCACCGCCTCCAGCCATCAAGCTGACCGATAAGCGTACACCCCAACAAAAGAAAGCAAAGCGAGAGAAAGATCTTGCACTCACGAATGACAAAGCCACGGACACATCGGCGAATGAGGGGCGTCACGACGCTGAACCTCCTGAGGGTGGCCCTCAAAAGATGTTGGATAGCCAGGCGAATTCTAAGACGAGTATTAGTTCTAGCGAAGACCATCATGGTTCATCCGATTCCACGCAGAGGCCAATTACAGAAGGTGTGGTCATCTCGGCGTCTGCCTCTACAAAGCAAGGCTCTCATTCAGAGTCGGAGCATCCATTTGCACAGGATAGTAGTGACGAAGGAAATGGAGATGGAAACAACCACCCCCCTGTTGCCCCCTCGCCCGACATTGGCAGTGTTCCACCCGCGCCCATTCATCATCCTTTCGACACAAACACATTTGTCAAGCGACTGCAAGAGGCAAAGTTCACTAGAAAGACGCCAGAAAAACATCCCGATTCTGCAGAAGGGGTGTCGCTTGTAGTAGGACATAGACACGACCCGGCTGAAGCCATCATGGAGGCCACCAGGCATCTGCTCGTGACGCGGGGCCAGCACCTTGTCGGCAGCCAGATGAATAAGACAGAGGCAGAGAACCAAGCATATCTATTTACAGCGGCTTTGGCTGAGCTTCGGACGGAACTTCAAGTGCGTGCTCGTAACGATGCCGTAGCGTTGCGTAGCATGGTGACTCTCTTGCAGCGTGAAGTGGACGGACTGAGTCAACGGCTACGAGAAGATGTGGCGGGGATGAAGCATGACATCCAGGTTGATATGAACAATCGCAAGAACGAAGCGAAGGAGGAGCAAAACTCTCTCGACCAGGAGATTCAGGATCTGAACAACCGCTTCACAATCAGCATCAGTGATCTCAAGTAAGTCGAGCAATGGCTCAGGAAGAAAGCTGACATATCCACGCTTGGTAGGACGGAGATTGAGCAGAGCATCAAATGGGATGCCACTAGAAAGGCATTGACTCTCTTCTTTGGATGCATTGTCATACTCATTGCCACACTCGCCCTCGCCGATTATTTGACACGGGATGAGGAAAGCGCAGCTGGCGCGAACAGTGCACACAGTGCATCATCTACTGACTCTTCCGGTATCCGAAGCAATGTGGCCGACATGAACCTGAAGCCACGCAGCGCAGAGGAGCTGGGCCTATTGCCGAAGTACGATGAAGAGCATGCCGCCCGCTTTGTTTAGACTCTCGCTTTCTCACTGCAATGAGCAGAAATGTATTTTAATCATAGAGACTCCAATAACATGGAGAGAATGCTCGTGGTGCTACATGTGTGATCGATGGAGGAGTGCGGCAAGTGGAATGACGTCTGTTCGTCGGAGATCCTTACTCGCCACTCACACGAGTGTAGACCCATTGACCGTGGTGGTGTACGACACGCTTGATGGCACCCTCTCTTTCCAGGTGGCGGATGGCGACGCGAGCGACGGAGCCGTTGATCTTGAGGCGGTCGATCAAGGTAGATTGGGAGATCATCTTGAAAGTGGGAACTTCCTTCAGGATACGGTCGTACATGGGTTGATCGAGGTAGACAATGTTTTGAGCCTAGAGTAAGAGGATGAGCTTAGTTGCAAAGCAAGTAAAGATGGGCACTTACCTTGTCCTTGACCTTACCCTTGCTCCATTTCTTCTTCTTGGCACCTCCTTGCTTGGCAGCAGCGGCCTGCAAGACGAATTGTCAATACATACACCTTCACAAACATACGTTGTTATGATCACTTACAATAGCAGACTTCTTGGGCGGCATGTTGACACTACTTGTGGTTGACAACGACGAAGAAGTAAGAGCTGTAACGAGCGATTCGTGTCTTTTCCCAGAGGATCACGCGGTTTTTTCTAGCCTAATGCGCATGTGGCTGCGGACACAGTTACAGCAATAGCACCAGAAATGTAATGCGACGCGATAGTGGATTTTTGTATTGACTCGGTGCTGTCGAGGGAGTGTCTTTCTCGTGACAGACAGACGTATGTTCGTCAAGAGAAAAGGCACTTAACGGCGACTTCAGGCCACAACTGTCTCATTTAGCGAAAAGCTCGATTTCAATTCGATACTCCAGGTTGATTTCTCTACACAGAGACGGCCTCGAGGACCACAGAGCCAAGAATGACCCACATATGGGATGCTGTCACGTGATACACGGCCCAGCCCACGCCATGCCACGCTGATTGGACGCGCCAATCATCGCAACCTCTCGGTACTTGCCTGGGACACCTTACTCTCTGGTACTCGCTCCTTGCCATCCCTGTGCCTTGCCACAGATTCTACGAGCCTACCCAACAATGAGGTCCTCCATGCTTTTGAGAAATGCCGTAGCGCCGACTCCTTTCTCAGTGGCTCATAGATCCTATGTCAAGTCGCTCTACCGACGATATCTCAAGAATTCCTTGGACTGGTGCATTCGCCGCGATGTCTGGCGTGACCGGGCCATCGAGATTCGTGCCGAATTCGAGAGAAACCGTCATATCCAAAATCCCCGCGAGCTATCAAGAGTGCTCCAGCAAGCGGAAGAAGCCCTAAGTGCAAGCAAACATCCCGACCCATACAAACGTAAGTGCATTGCTTTGCTTCGTACCTCGATCCTCACAATTGCCTTGCTCAGCACCCGAGGCAGAAGATGGAACAAAATGGTACGTATCGTCTGTATTTTGGATATTCCTATACTCATATTCTTTCGATCATCAGGGAGCGAAATGTACCGGTATGTTTGTTTTGCCCGGACGTGCTCTGATTTCTCACCCTCTCCTCTGTAGCCCAAATTGTTCTCAGACATCGATTCCACACATCATTGAGTATCTGTTGCTCGTACAATACATCTTTGCAATGTCTTTCGACACTGTTTGTGACAATCATGCCCGAAGCACGACCTACCATGTCACACACATTTGCGAGCTGAACGTGGGGCGAAGATCGTAGTCACTCGTATGATATAGATATACTATTGTTGCTGCAGGTGCCCCTCCACGGAAAGGTTACAAGATTGCAAAAGGAAAAAGAACTATAGGATTCCGCGCTCTGTACCCAAAACCGTTCGATCTGACCCCTCAAGAAGTTGACCAAAGAGAGCAAAAGCGGACTCTTCACTACGCAGATGAAGCATGTAGATGATCCCTGTACGTGAGCCATTGTCGCTCAGCTCGACGGCGACACCTACTTTGCCCACACGCTCTACACCGTCGGGAAGGATGATACTGGAAATGAGAGGCGTGGGCTTCTTGTCATTCTCCACAACGAGCTGTTTGACGTCATCGGGCATCAGGTGGTACAGCTTAAGACGTGCGTTGCCCAGGGCCTTCCAAGAACCATGACTTTGTTTGAGATACAATCTACACCTCATCTGAGCAGCTACGGTAGAAGATTTGGGTCCTCTGTTTGCAGAGAGTGGAGGGCTCGACGGGGGACTATACTGCTCCTTTGGCCGAGCTCCGGGTTGCTTGAGGAAGTCGGAGGGAAGCTTGAGAGGGCCTTGTGAGCCAGAAGACTGTGACCGTGCAGGCGGACTTGGTCCCTTCGTTGCGCCGCTCGTTCCCCTTGTATCGGAAGCTGATGGCGGTCTCATGGGACCGTGTCCGTTTTGTGATGAGGGTGGTGTTGCGTGGGGAGGTCTGTTGGCGGGAGGCTGCGGAGGACGTGAGGGTCCAAACCCGTTCAACCCAAGCGGAGGTCTGGGAGACGGTCCCATCCCTGCCGTGGGACCACCTGGCCGTCCAAATGGACTAGATGTCATTTGAGGCCCTTGAGGCAGATGTGGGAATGGCGGTCTATTGCTTGCAGCGGAGGGGAACTGAGGAGCAGGCGGGCGACTTAATGCAGTAGGAGGTCCTTGGCTAGCAGGGGGCCGCCCATTGAGGAACGCGCCGGGTCCGATCGGCGCAGGTGTGACAGTTTGGGTGGTGGATGGAACGACGGAACCAGGTTGCAGCATAGGCGAAGAATGGGCCGGAGGAGGTGATGCGGAGTGCGATTGCGACTGAAAAGGAAGAGGTGGCAGGCTTGCCGCAAATGGCTCAGGAGAGCGCGAGAAAGAGGCGGCGAGTGCAGGGCTCGAGACTGTCGAAATACTACGATCGGCAGATGTGCCCGCCTTGTCTTGAAAAGGCTCAGCAACAAAGGAGCTGAATGAGTTTCCGCGACTTGGAGACCGTGACTCGGGCGAAAACGGAAGGCTTCCATCCAAAAGATGGGTCAGATCCTTCACTGTGTCGCCTTCTTGCACCTTGTCTTGCTTTTCAAACTTCTCCGAAGGCGTCACAGAAATCACAGGGGACACGCCAGGCGCGGGGGCCAGCGACGCAGACGTGAGGGATGGTGCCTGACTCTTGTCTAATTCTGTTTTCACTTTGAGACCAAGATTTGTGGCAAACTTCTGCGTCTCCTCCAATTGCTCGATCCATTGTTGCTTTGTTTCACGAGAGTCCGTGTACACAATCAGTCGTTCCTTCTTCAAGACTACAATAGAGAAGGCGTTTTCTTGATTCATATCATCCATAACTCGAAGGTGCTTTCCGGCAAGCGGTGGATATAAGAGCCACATGTCAGCAGTGGCTTGCCCTTGTTCAGCAGATGTTTTCCGTTCACAAATTAGAAATAGATCCGTGAGGAGGAACAAGTATGCTCGTCGTAAATTGACCTCTTGCCCTGTCGTAGTAGGCGTAAAGCGAATGACGACATTGGCAGCCTTTCGTAGAGAGCGTTGAAAAGGAATTCCTGGCGGGTTCATACGCAGTTGACACTTCTTAGGCTTCATAGTAAAGATATCTAAAGTCTTTGCTGTGTCGAGGCGCTGCTCTAGGCTTTCAACAGACACAACTTCTGGTGTTGTGGCCAGAGAAGAAGAGCGACTGAGCATATCAGGTGCTTGGTGCGTAGATGGGGATCGAGGCGGTGATTCACGATGGACAACGGCAGAGAAAACAGGTTTTGCCTCCTCCTTGTGTAGAGATAGAGTCTTTGCTTGATCATTGACAGAAGTGGAGGTGGAAGATGATGTACGATGTTGTGCAGCACTATCCGCTGTGTTCTCCGTAGTGTCTTCTCCGGAGCTTTCTTGGCTTTTTCGCTGACTCTGCGAAACAGGACCTTCATCTAATACGGACATAGTGATACGCTTCTTAGCTTGCTGAAGCAGCTCATCTAGTCGTTCATTTGCGCCTATCAAAAGTCGATGATCGCTTCGTCCCTCCTGGGTGCTTTTGAGTAATCTCGAATACAACTTCTTGTAGTACTTTAAGCGTGTCTGTGGGAGGGCAAAAAGCTGATCCAATGTCCATAGTTGACCTGGCTGACGTTTTCTATCTGAGTACACGATAGGTGTGCCATCTGACTGCGTTGTTTCGGAAATGGATTCCAGTAAAGGAGGGAGTTTGGTGTTAGATTGCACAGTAGGCCAACTGTCAAAGTCTGTGAAATAATTGTTGCAGTAACGTAAATAGGGGCTCTCCAGGTCATCGATCCATCTCATCAGGAGATCACCAAGAGCTCTAGGCGACGAAGGATTCGGACCAATCTCCTTGAGAGACTTGAGAAAAGAGCGGTTCACACGATAAATGGATTCCACGTTCCGGAACATGGTATCTAGCTCGGCAGGAGGGAAATTGCTACGGCTCCAAGCACCAGCGACTTTCTTGATGATTTTGCCCAGTTCGCTAACATAAGCCATTTCTGTTTCAATCAAGTCCGCCAAAGGGTTTGGTTTCTTGGCTTTGTCCTTGCCTCTGTTCCCCTGGTTGTGACTTTCTTCGCCACCATCATTCGCGTCGTCTCCACTACCATTTTGCTCAAATCCGCCGTGTCCCTCGGAGCTCTGGGCCATACCATTCGTGTCATGAATGGACGATGATGAGTTGGCGTTTGAGCCAAAAGAATGGTCTCCAACAGAAGAGTGTTCTCCGTTCCTACTATCGCTCAAAGTGTTCCACTGGAGATCATTGGATTGGTGAACGGCACCCTCCGCGCCAGCGTGTTGGATGTGCGCTGTTGATGAGGAAGCATAAGAAGAATCATAGTCTTCTGTAATATTGGTGGCATGAATTGCTCCCTGAGAATGCTGTGAAGAGCTTTGACGGCGAGGGAGGGCTTGTGCTTTCTTTGTCAGAGGGTTCGGGTCCACCTTGGCCAAAACATGGGAAAGCTTTCCGATCGCAAGCGTCTTTTCGAACCTATTGGAAAGCCTTGTTAGAGATGGCTTTAATGTATGCGGTGCTTCTTGTGCTTGCACATCGACCCCACCGCGACTTGATTGCATCCTGGTTGGAGGATACCGGGAGGGTAGCGAGTTGCGAGGAATGAGTTGGCCAGGCAGGAGACCGGGAAGATTCAAGCCTGACGGAAGGGGAGAGTGGGGACTTGAGAAGGGTACAACAGGTTTACCAAACGAACCGCCAAGATATGCAGAGTGGAATACTGGATGATGAGAAGGAATACAGTGAGGTGCGGATGGGTTTCGAGAGGGTGCTAAAGCGGAATGGGGTGTTGACCGCGAATAGTCCCAATGGACCCTATGATGCGGAGTTTGCGAAGAGACCTGTGAAGGAAAGGTTGGATACTGCTGATAAGATGAGTCATTTTGTCGATGAGGGAATGACATTTGTTTGTCGCACACATTCGTCAAAGAATCACATGAAAGGCGGCGCGGAAAGAGGGAGGAGAGAAGGCAGAGAAACCGTCAGTTCATTTATCAACCTGGGAGATATTGTAATTTAACGTGCCATTGGACGTGATACGGGGAGTCGCATCGTTCAGCAGCGTTAGGTAGAGCACGCGAGTGCATGGTGAAGAAGCATGTGCAAGGACATATGCTCTACATAGCACAAGAGTGCCACTACATTCTATTCGACGTCTACTCACCTTCTTCTACAGCAACAGTAGAGGCGCTTTGATGATTAGCAAATGAAGTCCAGTAATTAGCTGGCCGCCTTACAGTTGACTTGGACTCGAGTCGATCATCAGAATGGTGGAATAAAATAGACAAACAAAATAATAAATGATCGAAATAGATTGTCTCACCTGTCCCTCTTGGAACGGCAATTGAACTGTGTGTATTGATGGCATTTAAACCAAACTGCTAGCGTTCCTGTCGTATTTCGAGCAGGTGTGCTTACTTACGCGCAAACTTTCCATGGAATGTATATACCCTCAAAATCTGCACGTTGACAACAGGAAATAGAGGCCGCTGTGTCTTGCTGCACATGTTCCTGCTGCACATGTTCCGCTACGCACCACTCTTTCAAAATTAGAGGACAGAAAAGTCGACGAAGCGATCGCACATGGCCGAATAGCGATCGCGAAAGAGAAGCTTCAACGATCATCTTTCGCCGTATACAGAGCACACGCACTGGACCTTGGGTATCGACATCCCCCAAAGCAATGTGCTTTCATCTTTAAAATAGCAGACGCGACCTCGCAAGTGGAGCAGCGCCAATTTCTGATTTACGACCAAGCGGAACTTTCGATGAGATCGTTGTCGAAGAGACTGCACCTTTCGGCCCTTTAGGATCACAATGTCGACTCTACTACTTGCTCTTCTATGCAGTGCTCTTCTCATTCACCAAGCTAACTTGGCAATTGCTCCCTCGTTCTTTGCCGATCACACTTCAGATGAGCATGTGCGCAGGGTTTCTCTGCATGCACCACTGCGCTCTGGAACGCTGCAGCAATTCATCACTAGGCAAGAAAAGAGAGCTGGGGCGCTTTTAAGGCGTGCTGATGTGCCTTCAAATACATCTGAGTCTAGTTCCAACAACCCAAATGATAAGAGCCAGTCGCTCGGATTTCTGGGAGAGTAAGTGTGTCACTTCACGCCCCGCCCCATGCTGATCCTTGGTAGCTCATTTTATGCTCCTCTCAATATCTCTACCGACCCTCCGCAGATGGTTTTTGTGGAAATTGATACAGGGTCATCGGATCTTTGGGTTGTGTCTTCCACATGCACTTCCGAGGAGTGCCGTGACGAGCGAATACTGAAATTTGACGAGTCGAAAAGTTCTACATTTCACACTGTCCAAATCAACTCCTCTGTCACCATCACAAATGCCCCAAACGACACACAGACAAAGAGTGTTCCCTCGCGCCGCAAAGTCTTGGCAGCCGAGCCGGACAATACTACAGCATTGTTCAATGTCTTGTACCAGGATCAGTCCAGTGCAACGGGAATCCTGGGCCTAGACACTGTCTCCCTGGCTGACTTGTCGGCACCCAAGCAGATTTTTGGGTTGGTTTCAGAGACCAACCTGACACTCTCCAAACAAGGCATTTCCGGCGTTCTGGGAATGGGATTTGCTCGAGGGAGCGCCATTGCTCGTACGCTGCGCAATGGGACAACTGATGGGACCATTTCACCTCTATTGACGTCAATTTTGTCGACAAGCAACGAATCTTACCCTCTTTTCTCCTTGACACTCAACAGATTGGGTGGCAATCTGACGCTAGGTGCCGCAGATGCTTCCATCCTCCCTGACAAGGAATCGCGGCGCCAAGTCGAATGGCACGATGTGGTACCTTTACCCTCCGGAAATTCGCAGAGCGAGAATTCCACACAAAATCAAGAAGCGGATTTGCTTGGACAGTATGTCTACTGGCTCATCAGAATGAGTGCAGCAGGCTTCAATGGATCCAGTGTCGATGTGTCTCCCACGTATACGCAAGTAGGGTCTCGTCCACTGGCGCTCATCGATAGCGGTACCGCGGGCATCATTGGCCCTTCTGCTGCTGTCGGAGCAATGTTTAACCAAGTATCAGGTGCCAGGCATGTTGGTGATGGCAGATACGTCGTCCCATGTACCACGCAAGAGCGTATGTTCTTCTCCTTCTCGGGACGCAACTATACCTTGCTCCCGAGTGATTACATCATTGGACCAGCCACAGGGAATCCTTATTTGTGTCTTGCCTGGCCATTGGCTGTCCAAGGAAGCGCAGACGGTGTTGACTGGATTCTTGGGCAATCCTTCTTACGGGCGCAATATACTCTTTTCTCTTTGGGGATTGACGACACAGAAGCCCCAAAAATCGGGTTCTATCCTTTGCGTTCCGATGCAAATGCTACTTCTCCAGCTAGTGTCTTCGCACTGCAACCTTCCCAAGAAGTTGCATCGTTTGTCTCGGAGATGACACCTGTTGCCACGACGTTGCCCAACTCTCTCGTGCCACAGACCACTTACTCTTCTTCTCCTTCTTACCTCTTTGCCAACGCTACGTTCACTCCTTCTGCAGGCGTGCTCCCCACGTCAGCAAGAAACAACAAAGTCCCCCCTTCTACCTACCGGCCAATTCTTTCTGCCATGACTGGAGATGGTGATTTGCAAGTCCTCGCCAGTGACTCACCCGCACTGCCACTCCCTTCTAATCCAGCACAAGACACAAATCAAGCATTCTTCCTCACCGCTTCTAGACGCACAGCCGTCGGCGTGCTGTGGAGCGCAATCTTACTTCTTTTTTAATGCACTCAATGGACTTTCGCACAGCACATGACATATTGTAACGTAATTTCATTAATCTTGGTAGACAGCTGCATTGTAGTGGAGATTTGAAGCTTGAATGTGTTGAATGATGAGAGTAGATGGAACGCTTGTGGGCTCTACTCGTGGCTCTGTGGGACATGCTAAATGCTGGGTGAGTTTGGAAAGAACATATCTTCGTAGCGATCACCGAGGCGGATGCGTTCTGTGAAGTCATCTTTATTACGAATGATATGTATGAAACCTTTCTTCTCTGCATCGCCAAAATAGTCACCGAAACTAGAGTAATTGCGGCTTTGGAGCCAGTTGCCGGGGGAGGAAGCGACAGAGATAATGCTTTCACCGTCTTTCGATGAGGCGGGGACCTTAATGAGGGAGGAAGTTATATGGGCACGGAGGGGCTCCACGGCCAAGAACAATTTCTTGAGTTGTGATGTTTCTCCTTTTGTTGATTTGGCCTGATTATACTCTTCCTGTGCTTTTCGACGCATACTCACGAGCAAATCGATTAATTCTTTGAAGACGATCCGATCTTGAGGGGTCGCCGAGACAGTATTAAAGTGCACCGATCTCTTCAGCGGAGAACGATGCAGATGCTTGATGCCCGAAGGAATATCGTCCACCAAAGAGGTGTCTGAGCCGCTACTATTTGCGCTTGATCCGGTATCTATGGACGTACGACAGGTTTCGTTCTGGCTATCCTCAAAAGGCCTTCCTGAAGAATTATCATGAATGCTCCTTAACACTTTATGTTCGCCTACTTTATGGCCTTTGTGCATGTTCTGTCCTTCCCCTTTACATAATCGGGGGGCCAGAATGACAAATCGCGTCCCTTTTCTCTTATCGATATGCACAACATTGTCGTTCTCGGCTTCCACCATGTACGTTTGGAAGTCTTCTTGCGTTGCGACTTCCTTGCCAGTCTTATAGTGCTTTAATAAGGACTTGTGAACGTGTTGCTCGGGACTTGTCAAATTTCCTTGTGCTCGTTCCGAGAGCAGATAATTTGCCAATGGAAAGAATTTGGCATGTATTATCTCTCCTGAGGGTTTGTGAGGAAACAAAAGAGTGTCTTTTGGAGATATATGAGACGCTCCTGGGATACTAGAAATTGCCTCCAAGTTGGTCGTTGACATACCCGGTATCTCCAATAAGGCTAAGATATGCCGGGGAATTGTCAGACCGGTATTGATAGTTAGACAGCGTGGATGGATTTGAATACAATCATTTTTACCAGGTCCACGTTCGGCAACGATTCGTGCTACTTTCGCATCTTGTGCCATACGAAGATATTCATTGAAATTGTGTGCACCTCCTTGTGCATATGCATCGACGACATGATTTTCCGCAAGAATGTTGAGATGTTTCGCAACTACACTGGCCAGAGGTAGCTCTGTAGAGGGAATTTCCGTCTTGATGTGTTTATATACTTCGATTAAAGGATAAAAGGCCGCAGTGCTACCAGTCGTTGTGGTTAATGATGCAGGTTTGGCGAATTTCTCTGAGGCGAGCAAATGTTTCTGCATGTATTTACTTAGCGAAATCCATTCCAAGCCTACCTGTGATCCATTTCCCAAAGAAATTATACCAGCTGATTCGGCCACGGCAACATACTCCCCCCAACTATTTGCGCCTGCCTTTTCATATACATGAGGGTCCTCCAGTCGCAGACGAACGGACGCCAAAGATCTTTTAGGCATACCCTGTCCCTCTTTTTGCAGCTGTACAAGAACTTTGACCAGGGGTGCAAATACTGGAGGAATGGCGGAGGCCGCCGAGGATTCTGCCTTACCAGAGAGACTCGTTGACTTCAATTGTTTGAACAGGTCAGCCATCATATTGTCTTTGGCTGTCACACCAGACTTCTTGTCTTGTTCGTCATACGAACGCCCGTTTGCATCATGTAGGATACCGAGGACGTCCTGACGCCATTTCATGATATAGTTGGCACTTGCTTCCAAAATAGGTGTAGCGCCAATTGGTGGGGTGATCAGTAGAACCTGGTAGCCTCTGTTGCGTAGAATTCCAAGGGGATATGCAAAGTCGCGATCTCCTGACAAGAGAACGATCAATGCGGGCGGCCTTTTGTCAATAGCAAAGGAGAGCAAATCGGCGATCATCATTTTGTCGGCCACATCTTTGCGTCCGCTTTTGGGGGTATCGATGAGGCTCACACCACTTCCTTGCAACTCGCTGCGCAGCTGGACCTGGGACGCATTTGGTGTGGTATTCTCCGAGGACAATTCCATGTATGCTTTGAAGCTTACAATGGAACCAGGTTTCTCGGAATCGGGACCAGCCGATTGTGCAGCCTCTCGAATGGACTTGGCGACGGAATGGCCTGATGCTCCACTTGGTGGCTGGCAATTATCAACATCCCAGAAGATGGCGATGTCATTCTTGCTACTTGTAGAGACATGTTCACCCGATGATAAGTCTATAGAATGAAACAAGCCTCGTTCTCTTTTCGAAATACGCTCCTTTTCTATTTGGTCCTTCGACGCAACACGAGGGATGGAACGAACAGAGAGAAAGAAGCCCACAGCTCCGAGACAGGCAAAGAAGACATTGCGTGCCGAAGGAGACGACGTCCAGGAAGTCAACCCGGTTGTCAGTCCACCCAAGCCGCTGTTCCCCTGCGGTGCGGACATGGTGGGTGATAGGTAGGACAGCCGTCTGACACCTTTTCCAACGCGTTGGAACAAGGAACTAATGTAATCAAGTGAGATTGAACTGGACGCGTAACTAAGAATACATGAGAAACTCCGATGAACCTGTAATTGATCTTCTAAGTAGCAGTGGGGTCGTCAAGACTTCCTCTTGGAGCGATTGACGGTAGCTGCTCTGGATGTATGGGGCTGCACGGCGGTCGACGAGCTTTCTTGCGGACCGACATCTTCGTCGCTCTCCACATCGCTTCTTGTATCTGCTGCACCCTTCCCAGTGATGACGCGAATTGCTACTCGGAAAATCATCACAAGCCAAATGCACAGGATGACTTGCAAGACACAGAGCAGAACTACGAGACTCAAGGCTGTAAAAGTTCGGAAGCCCCAGTAGTCGGCACGTGTTGCCCCAGGGACTTCAGGAAGCATATAGCGGGCCACACCGATACATGAATACAGCATTCGGTTGTAGAGAATGTGACGCGTGACGATCCAACCGACTAGGAAGAATCCAAAGCAAACGTCGCAGAGAGTCTGCGCCCCGATGTAGCGAAGACACTTGGCAGTCTAGGAAGAAAGGTCAGCGGGACACTTGTGAAATCAGTCTGCACAAAACTCACAGAGAGCAACACATCACACGGGTCCATCAAGACAAGAACCACGTTTCCGATAGGAGTGAAATGGGAGGTGTAGGACCCTAAGAGTAAAAGAATGGTCACCACATGATGACTGAACATCTGCCAGTGATCGTTCCTGCGATCCTCGACATTCAAGACGATAATCTGTTGTATCCAGAAAGCCGTTTGTAGCAGATAATAGAACTGGAGGCCAATGTATCAGACCGAGCCGATCGTAACTTATTCTAGCTTACCTTGGTCAGGCCAGACACCCGAGTGTATGGCCAGGAAGTCCAAAGGGCACTCTCATTGTTCCAATAGGGTTCTTGCGATGCGACAAAAAGACTCAAAGCAAAACTGAGGGTGCCCCATAGAGAGACCCATGCCTGCTCTGCAAAGCGCTGGATGGTGCGGCGACGTAGACGATGGGCCCGAGCCTCTTTCGCTCGAGACAGCGATCGGCTTGCCGAAGTAGGTGAGGGTATGGCAAAACTCCCAAGTGGATTGAGAATGTACCGTATTGTCAGCGCACGAAGCACAGTGAAGACGAGGATTCCCGTCAAGATGGCAAAAGCGTCCTTGGCCCCTTTCTCGTATTGGCGGCTGAATATATGTGTGGTTGTATGTGTTTCATGAGAGAGCCAGCTATTCCATGGATACCGATCAAAGTAGCTCGGACTGTAAGGTAAGCCACTCTTGTGAAATGAATCCGTGAATGCAGAGCTTACCTGTCGCACTTCGTACGACAGGCCAAGACATGCTTTTGTCACATTATGCAAAGCAGACAAAGGATGTCCGAATCCTACGGCATCGCTGCGAAAAGGACCAGCATATCCTGTGGCTGACCAAAATTGATTCCCGTGTTTGGAGTCATGCGAGGCATTGGGAAGCTCCGTTGCAAAAGGCGCAAGGATGGGCAGATTCTTTGCCCATCCCGGGAGAAGTGTTTGGATTGAATAAGGAAGGTGTGTGGATAGCTGCGGAAGAGAGAGTGACGAAGTTCCACTAAGAGCATGTGCTACAAAAATGGCAACAAGGGCATAGAGAGGTAGGTCGATTTGACGATCGAGAAGCCAATCTACCCTCTTTTCTGAAGCGCTCCGGTCGTCCTTGGCATGGTTGGAGGATGACTGCTTCGAGCGAGCCATGTTGAGAGGAGTTAGCTTATCGTGAACTCAGAAGAAGGTCCTTTTCAAGCCCTTCATCGATACGACTGCTGCGAAGGAAAGCCAGATCACAAATTTAGAAGAGGGGCCGTGTCCCCTACGTGTCTGTGCATGAGCGAATGTCGCTCTCGGCGCCAGCTGTAGGAAACTCCACTAGTGCACTCGCACACCTGGGGGCTCGTACTCCACGTGAAAAATGCTACACGTGCCTTCTCTGCGGTGAAGGGTGTCTTCGCGACAAAGTCTTGTCTCCTTGGGACTTTCTTTACGCACACACTTGGCTTCTACACAGAACAAAGATGAGCAAGGTTCCTTCAGTTTTGAACGCCACAGAGGAGGACATGTCCCTCCTCTTGGCTGCTTCCACACACATTGGTACGAAGAACGTCGAGAAGGCGATGGAAAGCTATGTTTACAAGCGCCGTGCCGATGGTATCCACCTCATCAACCTTTCCAAGACATGGGAGAAATTGGTCTTTGCCGCGCGTATCTTGGCTGCCATTGAGAACCCTGCAGATGTCTGTGTGATTTCCGGTCGTCTGTACGGTCAACGTGCCGTACTCAAGTATGCCGCCAACACGGGTGCAACAGCGATTGCCGGTCGCTTCACCCCTGGTTCCTTCACCAACTACATCACCCGCTCCTTCAAGGAACCCCGCGTCATCGTTGTCACAGACCCTCGCGTAGACCACCAAGCAATTCGTGAGGCATCTTACGTCAACATTCCCGTCATTGCTTTCAGCGACACCGATGCTCCTCTCCGTCACGTCGATGTGGCTATCCCAGGAAACAACAAGACCAAGCACTCCATTGGTCTTCTGTGGTGGTTGCTCTGCCGTGAAGTTCTCCGTCTTCGCGGAACAGTTCCCCGCACCCCAGACGGATGGGGTGTTATGGTAGACATGTTCTTCTACCGTGACCCTGAAGAGGTCGAGCGCGAACAAGCAGAGACCTTGGCTGCCAAGCAAGCTGCTGCGCAAGGTCTGGCTGCCCAGGAGGGTGGTGCCACTGCTGAGGCACAAGCCACAGCCGACTTCCACGTGGATGGCACTGGCGTCCACGGTGGCATGGACCCCGCAGTTGCTGCCAACATCCCCGTTGGTGAGAACCTGGACTGGAGCGCCGATGGACAGCGTGTTCAGGACTGGGCCGCAGATGGTGGTCCCCAATTCGAGGCAGGAGCCCCTGCGGAAGGTGTAGCTGGAGCCGCCCAACAGCCCAGCTCTACATGGGACTAAGGATGATTAGGGGAAGTCGTAGGAATGACTATCTTCATCTGTATGAGTAGCCAAGCGTCGTCTGGCCTCTAACGTTCGGCTCTTTTGTAGAGAATGCTTTGCAGCATGCGCTAGAGTCCCATATCCCGAGAGTCTCACTCCAAAATGCAATTCTGTTTTCTGATTCTGTCCTGTGTGTGCACGTGCATATGTCCTCGAGGCTCGAGCGCGCTACTTGCATGATAGGTAGCCAGCCAGCATGGCTTGTCGAGCTACTAGTAGGTCGTCATGAGCAATTCCCTGCGTCCGTATCTTCAATGTGTGCGGTCCACACTGACGGCTGCATTGACACTGGACAATTTCGCCTCGCAGAATGTTGAGCGGCATAATAAGCCAGAGGTGGAAAGCGCTGCATCCAAAGAGGTGCTGCTGACGCCTCTCGTCATTGCTCGCAACGAAAACGAAAAGGTGCTCATTGAGTCTAGTGTCAACAGCGTTCGTCTCTCGATCAAGATTAAACAGGCCGATGAGATCGAGCGCATCTTGGCGCACAAATTCACTCGCTTCCTTATGCAACGAGCGGAGGCTTTTGTTGTTCTGCGGAGGAAGCCTGTAAAGGTACGAATTGATGGCGCCCACACGCATCCACTTACCACATCTCTTACCAGGGATACGATATTTCCTTCCTCATCACAAATACACATACGGAGACCATGCTGAAGCATAAACTGGTCGACTTTATCATCCAGTGCGTTGTGTGAAGCCGTAATATCACGTCGCTCATCTCCCTACCCCTTTTCTAGGTTCATGGAGGAAGTGGATAAGGTACTTCTACTTTTACAGCATTCGCCCTATTGCTCACCACATCTCTCTAACTTTTCTAGGAGATCTCAGAAATGAAGCTTTCGCTGAACGCGCGGGCCCGGATCGTCGCCGAGAGTTACTTGGGCACCGTACGTACAATGGTTCTCGATGGACTTTACTGACTTGGTGCATATATTACAGTTTGCATAGATACATGGCTATAAGCCTGTTCCGCTTGGGACGGCACATGTGTAGTTCTAGTAAGAAATGCAATTACCTTGCATCATGATGAAACGTGGTCGCCTACGACTTCTTTGCCCGTTTCAGTGGGGAAGCCTTGGGAGGGAATTGTTGACGTGCACTCGGTGTGGCGGGAGAATCCACATGAGCACCCTCCTTTCGCTTGCGCGGTGTTGATGGAGCGTCTGCCCTTTGGGTTTTGTTCTCTTGTTCGCCGAAGCCTCTCGCCTCCAACGAAGGGCGTAATGCAGGCACGAGCTGCATGACGTCTTTCTCGTCTAGCTCAAAGTTCCGACGGCCAGAACGCTTCTCGTTCATCGGACCAAGAGCCAGCAATCCGCGCTTGACATCGCGAGCAAAAACAGACTCGCCGCCTTGATGGAGGCCATAATCTGCTTCAGATCCAAAAAGAGGCTGGGGTGCCTCAGATGACGGGATCCGATCAAGCGTCCTATAGGCACCAAAAAGAGACAGGCTGATGGGTCCATTGTTGAGAAGCGGCCACAACTCAGAAGAGGGGTAGAAATGTGCGGCGCTTGCATCGCTATCCGCTCGCATAGTGTCAATATTTGGATGCCACTCCCAAGGCTTCGCACTAAATGGAGTGTAATGGCGACCCACAAATGCTGCTGTATTGCTCTGTGCTTCTATAAAAGCCTCCGGACGTAGAGGGGCGGATGCGCATGGCGAGATAGCGTGCGTACTTGGGGCGTTTGCGAGCTCCATAACACGCTTCGCTGTTCCACTGGAGAAAAATAGATTTGGGTGTGCAATTGCTGTAAGTCTTTCAAATGCATTTTTCTGCATGGCCAGTTGGAGATCAGGAGATGCGTTCTGATGGAAGTAGGTAACAGTATCCAGGAGCGGCTGCACTTCTTCATGTGGACAATTGTAATAGAGTGCTCTTGATAAAATAAACTCGAGCATGGCCCTGTATATACGAGGAGCAATTGTCTTGGCTGCTGTACTTGTCAGCAAATTCTGGAATTTGAGGAGCAGACACAGCACGCCCGAGCGCGCATAGGCGGTTTCCATGGTTCGACGGAGCTGCTTGCTTAGTTGCTCGGCTGAGCAATCCTCATCTGGTATCGGCGATAACGCATCACGGCTTTCGAACCAGTCTGCCACAAGGCGTAGTGTCTGGAGCGTGACATTTGTTAGAGAAAGCTGTTTGTCACTCATCTCTTGAATGAGACACATGGCATTTCGGACAAGGACGCCGACCATCAGCTCGTCGGTAATTGGGGCTTCCAAAGACACGTTCAAGCGTCGAAGCTTTTCATCCACCAAAGCAGACATGAACTCTGGACTGTGCGAGGGCATCAAGCTCAGAAGCTGCCTCACGGCACTTTCACCGTCATGAGTTGAGAATCGTTCGCTGAATAGCTTGGCAACTCGATGAAGTTTGCTGCTAGCTCCTTCTTGGGCGGGTGTTTGTCCTTTTTCGTAGCAAGTCACCAGCATGCTTACTTCTACAAGTTTCTGATTCCACCTCCATGCATCGAGGTCAGCGAACAGCTCTCCAAAGTTCATTTGTTCTTCCTGGAAGGATGCTAGCCAGAAAGATGGAAACATATCCGTGAAGAATGTCAAGACCCCATGGTAATCACCTAAGTGACACACTTGCTGTGCTACAGTCTGAAAATAGCTTTGAAAGTAAACGTGAAAGAGAGGCAGAGCGGTGATAGATCTTCGCAACTCATTAATCTCCTCAGCCAGATCCACTGCGTGTTCGTTTGCCTGTAGAGCGCCCAACCGTGCAGCAGTCAGCGCCAATTGAGAGACAGTCTCTGAAGACAAGTAGCGTGCTTGTTCCGATTTCAGAATTTGTGACCCTTCGCGATCTATCATCTCAGCTTGAATTAATTCAATGCCTAGCTGAACACCAACAAAAGCAGAGGCGGATGCCTTTTCCGAACTGCTCCAGGAACGGGTCAATGTTGGAATGACAAAGGAGTCAAGGAGATGAGCATATGATGCCATATTGAGGCACACCAGTGCCGCACTTAGGTGACAGGCGGGCGAAGCATCCTCGCGTGTCTGAATGTTCATCAGCCAAACCAATACCGCCTTGTCGAACGATGTGTCGCTGAGCGAGCCTACGACGCGTACGAATGCTTTTGTTGACTCCAATATGTCTTGAGCGGACCAATTTTTCTTCTTGGCTGCGTAGATGACAGCATCAAAAAGTGCAATTTGTCCAGCTTGCGTCTTAAAGCAATCGATCACACCTTGACGAATGTCTCTTGATGGCTCGCGGGGAAGTGCATCAAAATAGACCCGAAGAGACTCTTTCCAGATTGTCAAACGACCATCGTCTGGCACATCGTCTGGCACGCCTGAGAATTCCTCACTAGCTTCTACGGATGAACAGTGCAATTGACGCAGGCTCTCATGCGAAAGGTTCATTGACTTCCACAGGAGAAGATGTTGTATGCCTCCTCGTTTCGCAGTCTTTGATATAGGATGTCTGTTTTGCTCCAATAGAGGCTCCAGAAGATCCCATAATGTCGGATAATCTTCCGCATCGACAAGAAGAACAATCAAGTCCATTAATCGAAGGGGATCTAGTGCTTGCATCCATTTAGGATCGGTGAAGCAAGGAGCCACGTGATTGCGGATGATTTTGGTGCGAACATAGCGAGAGCAAGACCAAAGCCGCACAAGGCGAGGGTCTTTGTTACTGAGGTCAGTGACGGCTACCTTGTCCACCTTCTGCTGGTGAAGCCATGGTAGAGCCGAAAGCAAGTCTCGCGCTGCTCTGCGTTCCATTGCTTCCTCGAAAGACTCTTTCGTCCTATTTCCATAGATGGCGTTCCGCCTTTGGTGAAATAGAGGTGCGGATGTTGAGTAAACGGGAATGGAACGTAAAAGTCTCGTATGTAATGTCTCGCTTGAAGAATGAACGGAAGATGTTTCTCCTGAACGAGTATCGCCCCAGCTTGTTGCTGTCAGTCCGCGCGCAGTAAGGCGCTGCATATATTTCTGAAAAGAAAAACACCCCTTCCGACACAATTCACCCAGCAAGACGATCAAAGCATCGATCGAGATGGACAGGAGGATGTTGTGCGATGGTTCTGGCTGTTCATCCTCTGCAGATTGCGGACGGAGAGCAGTGTCGAGTTCCGTTATGAAATTCATCACAATCGTGTCGACGTCTATGCGTTCTGCCTTTCTTAACCTTTCATCGAATTGGACATCTGTGTCACTGCTCGTACGATGTGTAGTCCTCTTCCCACTCATCAATTGGACTAATGAGGCGGCCATAAATGGTCTGTGACAACCATATCTCCGCTTTGTTGTAGACCAAATGATAATGGTGCGAACTTTCTGCGAGAGAGACTGAAGACCAGGACGTGCCAATGAATCGGCGCACTGCTGAATGGTGAAGACTACAGGCGTCTCGTCGAGAATTTGAACATCTCTGAGTAGTTCCATGTCTGGAGAACACGAATGTTGATCTGTCTCCTCTTTCAGCAAGCAGGATTGGAGATTTGTATTGCGGATATGCACTAGTTGGAATGATGACGTAAGGCCTACTTCACGGTCATGTTCCAGTATGATAGTCTGAATAGAAGGCCAGAAAGCTGGAAGGATGCAAAAATGCGGCGCCAATTCAAAGCAGTGTGACACCAGCTTGCCCATTTCTTCGCACAGATTTCTCAGTGAAGGTATATGAGAAGAGGATGGCTGTAATTCGCGGTGCTTTCTCACAAGCACCTCCAAAGCATGTTGTGTTGCTAGTGGATGCTTGACGATTACGTCCATATACCCTTGTACCAGACCGAGGGAAATATACATTTGTGCAGGATTCGCTTTACGCAATATGTCAATTGCATAGCGGGCAGCTACGAAAAGATCGATCATGCCTTCGCGGGAGATTGCACGGAGAAGTTGCAAGCTGTATTGCCACTTGGAGAGCCACCGAGCTCGATAGTTCTCATCAAGAAGATGGTTGTGAGGTTGTGTTTGTTGCGAAGGACGATTCAAGCTGGGCGAAGGAGTGTGGACGGGAGTGTTGCTGCCTGGGCTGATGACGAGTTCGTTGAGTTGTTTGTGAAGCCATGACATGAACAATGATGTCCATTCCGTTGTATAGGAAGTACTACCGCTTTGCTTGGAGCGAAAAGAAGCGTTCTCACTCGCTCCCACGACTCGAACAAACCAGACAGCCCGCTCAATGGCTATGCTATTAGGAAGCGCCAGTGGCATCTGATGACTTAACCCACTAGCTAGATTCCTTGAAGGGGCAGCAGACGATGCAGCACCGCCCATCCACAACATATCTAGCATTCTCTCTCCGCGATAGCCATGCGGGACACTTCTTGCCAACTTTCGGAGCGGAACATTCGGATCTGCCAGGTCTTTAATGTATGCAGCTAGCTTTGACTCGTTAAGCGTCACCCTCTGTGGCTGTCTGTACTGGGATGTTGCTGAGCCGCAGCGGAGTTTCATCAATTGTTGCCTGCGCAAAAGCACTTCCTCGAAGATAGAGCCCAACTGCGATGTGGTGTCATTGCCTTTCAAACGATCATGGATCATATCGTGAGCCGAGAATGTCTCGTTGCTCACCACGCTTCGGCCAGATATTCCATTCTTGACGGCTTGTTCAGATAATACATCCTCAATCTGTCCGGGCTTGGGTGGATAAACATCCGGTTTACCCAACAAATGAGAGCCAGGATGAAGTAGAGGACGCCATGGAGGAGCTCTCAGCTCATATATTTGAGGTCTTTGCGTGCCATCTTGCATGACAGGAACGCTTCCTTGGGAGTCTTTGTGCTCTGTGTGCGTCATGTCTCAAGTCTTATCGCCCATCATGGCCACTGCATGACGATCCTGTTGGCGTGTGTGCACGCAAAGGTTAAATCCGAGGCTCAGCGTGCACGCGTGCGTGTCATGCTACTTACTCCACACCGGAAGAGACAAGCAGATATCTCATTCTTCTGTCGGTCGCATAATTTCATTATGTTGAACATTTACGAAGGGCAGTGCGTCACGAATATGATCTCTAGTACATGATGTCTCGCTGTGTAAATTTCTGACAATCTGTATCTTCTCACTGCCCGGTGACTTGAGAGTCTTAGCGTGTTCACCCAAACAGAGAACCAGCGATTTGCCAGCTTCGAAAGGGACCCCGCGAGGTACGGAAAAGTGGACGTTTTGTTTGCTATATTTGCAACAATGGGACGCACGCTAGCGGCTGTTCCTCCTCAACGATTCGTTTGTCGTATGAAACGGCTCTAATGACGAAATTGGATGAAAATTCACTGCTGTCGCTATATACGACTCGCGTAAGAACAGCACTGGATTTTTTTTTTTGCAAATCAGTATGCATCTCATTTGTAATGGCATTGTACTACTTCCCCTTCAAACACTGGTGTAGTGCGAAGGCTTGGGTCGAATCCACGCGATTTTACACGACAGTGGGCCTGATAGGCAGATAGGCAGTTCTTTAGGGGATGGAGCACAACTGCCAGAGCTAGCTCAATCACCTCTGGGGTCAGTACTCCCATCGCAATTCTTCGATCGGTGTTGTCACAAATACGGTGTTTAAGCATCTTGACTCCCTGTTGTCATTTATCATCCATTTTTCTCTTCGCTTAAGGACTGGATCTCAACGTCAGGTACTGCCATATTTTCAATGACAAGCTAGTGTACTACTTTTCCCTTTACCCACAGCTCTCAACATTATGCAGCAATCAGCATCCTTTCACTCCCCACCTATGATCTCACCTCATCAACCGTCGAGTTCGTCGACGTACACTTCAAGTGCCAACAATGGCATCAACCAGACTCGTGATTACATTGGAGGCGGGCTTCCCTCCTTGGCTTCTTCGCCAGTTGCTTTATCCTACGATCACAGCACGCCTCGATCCCCTAACGATCGATCCTCAAGTCTACAAGCTTCCTCCCCAAGTAGACATGCGAACTCCACATTGCCTACTTCTAACTCCAAGGATAAAAAGTGGAAGCAAATGTTCAAATTCGGATCCATAACAAAGAAGGTCAACGGAAGCGGAGGTGACAGCCTATCGTCATCACCCAGCCAAGCCACACTTGCGGGGAATGGCCAGTATCAATTCCAGAAGTCCCCAAGTATGGCAGGAATGACGTTCCAGAAAATCCCTGGAAGTACTGTAACTGCTGATTTGTCGTCCTTTTCTAACGATAGTAGTTCTTCCGACGGTAATTCCAGACTTCAATCGAACGACCTGACGAATGGAAAGAATGGGAAGAACCTGCAGCCAGCTGTCGAGATCACCAATGGCTCTAGTGGAAGATCTCCTCAACTAGCTCTACCCTTGTCTTCATCAACCGAAAATAGTCAGAACAACGTTAGGACGATACGTCGCGTATCAAGCGCTCCTGACTACAATGACCTGATTGCCCGCGCGCAGAGTCACAGCGTAAACGATAATACTTCGCCAGGTGCTTCTCGAAAACTTTCCACAGTCCCAATGCAAGCTGCAGCCTCGGCCTCGGCTGCTGTAGTCACCCAGGGTGAGGGAGACAGCAACGGCAATCTTTCTCCATCAGATTCGTCCGTCCCCTTCTTCCCGAATTCGCCCGTTCGCATGGACAGTACGGCAAAGTCTTTCAGTAGCAAGGATTTTGAAAAGGGTCGCAATGGCGGTGGAAAGCCCTCAAAAAGTCGAACAGGTATCATCTTCCCAGGCACTCGCAAAAGTGGTGGAAGCTCAAAGAAGGACAAAGAGAACAAGGAAACAGAGAGACGAACAGCATCTGCCATTTCGCCTCCCATCGCGCAGCAGTCGAATGCTAAATCTCAACCTCCGGTAAATAAGACCCTCACTACTCAACGATCTTTTGGCCGATCGTACAGCAGCCACAGTATCAAAGTTCGAGAGGTCGAGGTTGGACCAAGTAGCTTTACAAAGGTAAAAATGTTGGGCAAGGGTGACGTAGGAAAAGTGTACCTCGTTCGAGAGAAAAAGACAGAAAAACTGTATGCGATGAAGGTACTTTCTAAGAAGGAAATGATCAAGAGAAACAAAATCAAACGTGTCATGGCAGAGCAGGAGATTCTCTCGTCTTCAAATCATCCTTTCATTGTCACATTGTACCATTCCTTCCAGTCCGATGATTATCTCTATCTGTGCATGGAGTACTGCATGGGTGGCGAATTCTTCCGTGCTCTTCAGACGCGGCCAGGAAAGTGCCTTCCGGAAGAGGATGCACGGTTCTATGCTGCAGAAGTTGTTGCGGCTTTGGAATATCTTCATCTGATGGGGTTCATATACCGTGACCTGAAGCCAGAAAGTAAGTCCACTGAAACATTTGCAAACACGTATAGCTAACATACGATAATTTAGACATTCTTCTGCATCAGTCTGGCCATGTCATGCTTTCCGACTTTGATCTGTCAGCTAAGGCAACCCAAAGAGGAGGTGCGCCGGCCGTAATTCGCCAAGCGACGCCACACAGCGCACCTCTCGTCGATACGCGCTCTTGCATTGCCGATCTTCGGACGAACTCTTTTGTGGGAACAGAAGAGTATATTGCACCTGAGGTGATCAAAGGTTGTGGCCACACAAGTGCAGTGGATTGGTGGACGCTTGGCATTCTGATCTACGAAATGATTGTAAGTGGTATGACTCAGTTCCAAGATGTAGCTCACCTTTCTCCTCTAGTTTGCTACCACGCCTTTCAAAGGAAACTCCCGTAATCAGACATTCTCCAATGTCCTTCGAAACGACGTGTCCTTTCCCGAAGGTATTCCCATCTCCTCCTTTGGGAAGTCATTAATCCGCAAGCTACTCATCAAGGACGAAATCAAACGCATGGGATCCCAGTCAGGGGCGTCCGAGGTGAAGACACACAAGTGGTTCGCACCCATCTCATGGGGATTGCTGCGCAATCTCACACCTCCCATCATTCCAAATGCATCAAATGGCCTGGACGCCATCAACTTCCGGAATGTGCGTGAGTCCAGATCACTGGATCTCAGTAATCAGCATGTCATCAACAAACCAAAAATCAAACCGCAAGGGGAAACAAAGGGTGCAGCAGTTAATAAGAAAGACACACATCACGAGGATGGCGAGACGGCTGAATCAAACCCCTTTTCGGGCTTCAGCTCTGTGACTCTCCTTCATGAAGAATCGTAAGCCACGTTGATTCTTACCCTAGCAAGATACACCTTCCACATAAAGAGCATTTTGGACATTCATCATCATATCGCTTGACACCACATGTAAGCACACAGACTACTCTCTCCTACTTTCTTCCTTTCGCCTTCTCACGCATTCATTGATCAATGTCTATCTTATTATTATCTATCTACCGTTGGGCTACGTTGTCTGCTCCATATTATTTTTGTACGCTTGTTTTTTCATCAAGTGGGGCACTGCTCACACGCCGTGCAATGGAACGCGCAGCGCCGTTGTTTATGCAGCGCCGCGAGATATGCATTGCTACCTTAGGGGTAAAAGTCTTGTTGAACACTAGCGGGCCTTGTTGATCCATATACTACACTATACCTTTAGAAAGAGGTGGCCTTATCCTCTTGGTCAGCGATCACCCTAAACTTTAAGCGAAGCATTGTCCATGCGCCAGCCTCTTGTATCTTGCTCTACGATCTCGAAGTGATACAGCAGACGGAAGCACAGACTTCAGCATAGTTCATCGCAGCATGCTCGTGTCTGCCACAACGACCTATGAGGCAGCAGCGGCGTCTCATCAATCAATCTCTCCTACCTTTTCCGATATAAACTCTCTGAATAGTCAATCCAAACTGCGGGAGATCCTCAAGGATCAGTCTCGACGCGAGCAGAACAATGATTTCGCACATCTAACTCATGAGGTCAACAATGATGTAGCAACCCAAAACAGCAGTCCAGCACCTTCCTCCAACAGCCCCAGTAGTTCCAATAGTGCTGGTCGATCAGATACACTGAGCAGCACCTCGGGAAGTCCAAGAACACCAGTAACCCTCTCTCGTAATGCCAATGCTCGCCGGGATAGCTTGCAAGCAATTGCAGCAAAATCACCTTACCTAGAGCGGAGAGGCTCGACAAGCGACGTAGCCAGTCCACATTCATCTGTCTACCGAGACAGGTCTTTGCGCCATATGCAACAAAAGCAACAGCAACAACAATCACCTCGCCTTCTCAGTTCTGCTGATGAATTTGCTCCGCAAAGCTTGCAAAGGACCCGCTCCGCCGTGGGAAACCTGTCAGGGGGTGTGGATTTGAAGGTGGTGATTTTGGGTGCCCAAGGTAAGTAATTTCCACTGCTTCCATCTTCCATCCCAAATTGCTTTCTTATAGGTGTTGGCAAGACATCACTTGTTCATCGGTACACATCTGGTCTATTCAGCGCGTCTTCTGTACCTAGCACAATCGGGGCCAGTTTCTTGACCAAAAAGCTCGTGATTGATGGGGTGAAAATAAGGCTTCAACTTTGGGATACCGCAGGTCAAGAGCGTTTCCGTAGTATGGTAAGCGTCTAGGATGAGATTTTGCATGGAGGAGCTGACATTCTGCAATAAGGCCCCAATGTACTATCGTGGATCGAACGCTGCGGTCATCGTGTACGACATTACGAATCCGTCCAGTTTCGATGACGTCAAGTCATGGATCGAAGGTGAGCTATTCTGCAATCTCCTTTGGTTATACCTCATCCTTTCTCTAGAGTTGCGCGAAAACGTCCAATCAGATTTGGTCATACATGTTGTGGGCTCCAAGCTGGACTTGGCACCCTATCATCGACAAGTCAGGTATGTTGTCCATCGCAGAGCCAAACCATGCTCATGATGTACCTTCCTAGTCTCGAAAATTCAAGACAAACCGTGAGTGAATGGACTCAGCAAACAAATGCCCATGAAGCAGCACCAAATTTTCCTTATAACGTTATGCAATCACCCACATCTCCTCAATCAGTAAAGCATGGCTCCTCCGCACCATCTAGCCGTATTCTAGGGCTCGGCACCTTAGCTGCCCTTGGAAGCAAAGGATCCAAGCTATCTGTCTCGCGTGATGATGCTTTGGAAAATGCACATGCGTCGAACAACACCACGGAAGCGTTACAGGTGGGATCTTCTATTACTCACGATTGGGACTTCATCGATGTCACGGAAGTCAGCGCAAAAGATAACGAAGGAATCGAAGACGTGTTTGTGGGAATTGCCACGCGCCTTGTTGAGCGGCGAGAAGAGCTAGAAGCACAAGCGGAAGCTCGCCATCGACAAGAGCGCACAAGCATCTTTTTGAATGATGAGCACCCTGGCGAACACGTCTCACATGATGCAAGATCAAATGATACAGTCTATCAGAGTAATTGGTGTTGCTCAGGGTGAAGAGACATGGTAATGAAACATCAAACAAACTTAACGACTCAATGACTCCGCACGAAATGTAGAATTGACGCTTCTCAGCAACGACTCCCGGATACTCCATATACAATTGTTCTATAATCGCTACCATGTCAGCACAATCCACTACTGTACTTGTTGCGTTCGCCTGCGCCTGGAGCCGATGCGAACTGCCTATGCTATGATCTTGACCAAATAAATCATGCTCGACGAAGTGCATAGGCTGCTAAAGCTGTGTCTTGAATCTTTTCGTCCAGGGTAGATGGGCTTGTAAAAAGTAGATCACGCCCGTTGGCAGATTTTGGGAACGCAATCACATCACGGATTGTAGATGTGTTGCAGAGTATGGCCATGATGCGATCAAAGCCCAAAGCAATGCCTGCGTGAGGGGGAGCGCCCATCGAAAGGGCGTCCAGTAGATGAGCAAACTTAGAGAGCTCACTGGTGGGGAGTTGTAAGATTTTGGCAAGAATCTGCTGTTGAAGGTGTGCATCGTGAATACGAACACTCCCTCCGCCGATTTCGACGCCATTCACGACTAGATCGTAATGTTGCCCATGGATGTTATGTAGTTTTGCATCGTCGATCTGGTTGGCATCTAAGAGCTCGTGGAGAATGGCTTTATCTTCTTCCTTTGGACTTGTAAAAGGGTGATGTGTGCTGTTCCACTTATTTGCAAATAATTCCGTCTTATCTGGATCCACCTGAGTGAATAGAGGAAATTCGATGATCCAAACAAAAGCTGGTGGTGTATGATGAACATCCAAAACTTGTCGATCGATCATATCTTGCCACAACAGTTGCCGCACTTCTCCAAGCTTCGTGGATCCTCCTTGACTCGGTGTCTTTCTTTGTGCGACAAAGATCCACACTTTCTCGCCAGTTGCGATTCCATCTTTCATCTTTCCAACATGTTGCGCTCTGTCCAGCGCAGCAACCATGTTCTCAACGGAGATTTCTTCGGCATTTTTGTCCGTCATATCCAATTGACGACGAATTGTGTTACTTTTCCTCAACAACACCTTAGCCATGGTATTCACATTTCCACCTTCGCAACTGAATCTCTCCACTCCTTCCACCTTATCCTTGTTTTTCCCAAAAAGATCATCCACATATTTTCTCGAGAAGGAGCCCTGAGGAGGGCTAAAGCAGAGCAGCTCTACTTCCGTATCAAGTGTCCGTTCATCACTTGACGTAGTAAAGATATCTTGAAGGGATACAATTTGCATTCCGTATCGCAAGTCAGGTTTGTCTGATCCATACCTCTCCATTGCTTCGCGATACTGCATGACGGGGAAGTGTTTGTTACCCACCCCAGTCTGCTTCAAGGGCGTACCTGCCACGGCCCACATTGTCCGGATTAAGTCCTCAATCACGTTGCGAACCTCGTGTCCACCGATAGTCCAATCTGAGGATTGATCTAATCCACTGCTCTGCACAAAGCCCATCTCCACGTCAATCTGCGTAAATTCTGGCTGTCGATCTCGTCTTCCATCTTCATCTCGAAAGCATTTGGCAAATTGGAAATAGCGATCCGTAACACCACTGGCCACCAAAAGCTGCTTGGGCTGCTGTGGCGACTGCTGCAGGGCATAGAATTGTGGTGAAGGCCTCATGTCGGATTTGCTCTGTGATGTACTTGATCTAACTGGCACAAGATATTCTCTAGCACCCTCTGGAGTAGATGGCAGTAAGACTGGCGTCTCAATTTCTGTGAAATCTAGAATCATGACGAATGAGCTTGCTCTTCCCAGAGAGTAGGGACATACCGTTTTTATGAAACATATCACGGACTGCCCACGAAACTTTACTTCTGAGCCTTATATTTTCCCCAATTGTCCCTCGTAGATCGAGATATCGATATCGCATTCGAACTTCATCTCGGGCGGAGCCAGCAGCGGGGTCGAATGGATCGAATGGGAGCGCACCCGGTGTTACAGAGTTGAGAATCGAGCATGAGCTTGATGCTATCTCGAATTGGGACAAAGCATCGTTCTGCGAGACGTTCAAAACAAGTAAGCATTCTGTATCGTTCCTCAGACAGGACATACACTGCGATCACGACGCTGCGCTTCCTGTGGTTTCCGATGTAAGATTCCGTCCACACGAACAACGCCATGAATGCCTGCCTTTTCCCATGTGTCGGCAATGTGATTGCTTCGGTTATCTTGTGTTCGAGCGACCACTTGTATCCGACCCTGTCCTCTTGGGAGAAGAATGACAGCGAATGCTAGACTTTTGGAGATTCGACGAAGAGAGATTATCCAACCAGAAATAGATACATGTCTCCCGTCGTGAAGATCTTCGAGATCATGGTTCCATTTGGAAAGAGACGAAGTGTATCTCTTGAATGTTTGTTTAAGAGTATTGTTCTGTGGCGAAGTGATTGAAGAGCCTCTAGAGGTTGCGTGACGATGCCGAGAGTTGGGTGCTGCAAGGGTAGTATAAGAACTCAAGGCACTGCTGGGGCAAGAGCTGTATCTATGCCATGGCACCTTAGCTTGACGAGCAATTCGCAGCATGCAAAAGGAGTTGGTGATCTACGTAGCGAAGTGATTTCTTCGCACGAACCCCACTGAAAATATCTCTTCTCCGTTCTCCGATAGGACATTTTTGACGTCCACAGGCAACGTACGCTAATCGTAGCCTAGAACTCACACTCGTGGAAAGGCTCTTTACGGTCATGTTGGAAGCCACGGCGACACTGTACGATCCAGGAAGCCACAAAGGCAGTGATACCGTCGATCTTACCGCTGTTCACGATTTTGCAGTGGACGTTGCACTTCAAGCAGGGTCACTTATCCGCACTGCGGGGCGAGAAAGGAGTAGGAGAGCCAGGACCGAGAAGCAATCCATTATCACCGAAGTTGCTCGAGAAAAAGACTCACAGGTCGACCTTGTGACAGCTGTGGATACCTTGGTAGAAGAGTATATTCATAAGCGAATTAGCACTACATGGCCCACTCATGAGATAGTTGCCGAGGAATCATACGGGCGACACGCCAATACGAATTCGGGATGGGAAAAGGAACGGGTGGGTGATACTGTCTCTCACTTTTTGCATCTGTATTAACTCAATACATAGGGACCCACATGGTTTATAGATCCTTTGGATGGGACTCTCAATTTCACGCACCTATTTCCTCTCTTTTGCATCTCCATCGGGTTTTCAATGACTCATGTGACTAACGGCAGAACTGTCAAGGATGATCCGCTTGTTGGCGTCATATATGCTCCCTGTATGGGCGCGAGTGGGACTCTGTGGAGCGCTGTCCGAGGTCGAGGGGCGTACTTGTCTTATCCTGCCGTAATCCCGAAAAGCTTAGATGCCTATACGGATCATTTGTGCTGCCTCCGTAATTTGGAGGAAGCACATGTCAGGCAAGAATCTGTTCAAAAGCTTCCGCTCGTCGAGCAAGCGCTCCCTCTTGATGCGCCAAGTGGGATCTTGTTTGCGAGCGAGTGGGGTAAAGACCGTCAGTTAGGCCAACACAATGAAGGCAACCTGGGCCGTAAAATACAGACAATGAGTAATATGGCGGCAAATGATGGAAAATATTCAGATGGAAAAGAGCTAAATCGCTATGTTCATGGAGTGAGGAGCCTCGGAAGTTCAGCATTGGACTTAGCGTTCGTGGCTCAAGGCTCTGTGGATGTGCTGTGGGAGGGTGGTTGTTGGGAATGGGATGTTTGTGCTGGAATCGCTATTCTTCTCGAAGCGGGTGGTCTCATTACAGACTCCAATCCCCCACCATCGGATTCGGAGTTTTGGCAAGAAAAAAGGCGTCTTCCAAGAGCTGAACTCGGTGGTAGACGCTTCTTGGCTGTGAGGAGCGCTTCGTCGACCGATGGAGAATCATCAGTAGAAGCACAAGAACGAGTTGTGAAGCAGGTATGGAGGCGGAGTGGTGGCCTCAATTATCGTCGAACGGGAGTTACGTATCCATTCGAAAACAGGAAACATTTCGATTCGCAGCACACTGCCGATGCTCCCAAATCAGCATCTTCTGTCCGTAATTGGTCGGACCCGCTGCGGGAACGAAAGCGCCTCACAAAAGAAGAGGCAGAACAGCTAAATGCAAGCGACCTTTCGATCACCAACAGCGACACATTTGGTGGACGAATACTTGACGAGGATAAAGATCAATGGTCTCACAACGCATGGTAAGTGCAGAGAAAAAACATTAGAACCATAACAGACTAAAATTGCATAGGGATCATGTGGAACCTCCTGACTCGTACATGGCTATGGTGGAAGACAAATTACAGCAACAAGCACAAACCCGTTTGACACATGCGGAAGCAGCTGGATATAATGCTACCCCAGCGTCGTTTTGGGATTCATTCTACTCTCAACATGAGAATCGCTTCTTCAAAGACCGCAGATGGTTGCATCTAGAGTTTCCAGAGCTAATCCGCACAAGCCGTGAGGATGTGAGTAACAAATTTTGTTTGCCAGGCAATGCTAAGGGGTATTTATCTAGTCCCCTCCAACTCGGATATTAGAAGTAGGATGTGGTGCTGGGAATACTGTTTTCCCACTACTGGAGTGCAATCGTAACCCGAATCTTGAAATTTTCGCATGTGATTACTCGCCAGAGGCAGTCAACGTTGTTAAGGTAACTGTCATGGGAATCCACGCGAGATGAGCTCACCACCCATCTTGAACAGGGCAACCCTCTCTATACTCAGCCACCCTGCGGGCGCTGCTTTGCTAGTGTCTGGGACCTTGCGTCGTGTACGGAAGTGGGAAGCCCCAATCCACCCGAGCAAATTTCACCGCATTCCCTTGACATTGTAGTATTAATTTTTGTCCTATCAGCACTCCACCCAACCGAATGGACTAAAGCCATGAACAATGTAAGACACGTTTTGAAGCCGGGTGGCTTGGTTCTTGTCCGGGACTATGGACGCTACGATCTGCCACAAATACGGTTCGGAAAACATCGTATGATGGAGGATAATCTTTATGGTGAGGTAGAATTTCTTGGGTAAAAATGTGACGCTCACTCCGATTTTGCAGTTCGAGGTGACGGCACGAGAGGTACGAAAATATGCGGCTATAAAGCATAAGCACTGATACAACATTCTCTAGTATACTTCTTTACACCAGAAGAATTTATCACAATCTTTAACGCAACTCCTTCCCCCGGTCCCGGAGAAGAATATAATAAGCTTTCTGAAGAAACCGACAAAGCCTTTCAAACCCTGCAATTGGCAGTAGACCGTCGAATGCTTCTCAATCGTAAAGAAAGGAAGCAAATGTATCGCAATTGGCTCCAAGCCAAATTTCGTCTCTTGTCATGAGATCTGTTAATATCACGTGTTGTGCCGTCATATCTTTGCGAGGTGTGGAGCACAGACAAGGACGTCTGTGCTCGGTAGTTGTGGACACTGAACTCAGTACTTGCACATTCGCCGGTACCTCATTTGCGTATTGTTAGTTTCGCTTCCAATTTTTCATCCACATCGAACATGTCTGTCTCTGTTCCATTCCGTTGGCCTAAAGGTCCGTCGCTGGTCGAAGTCAGTGGGGATTGGGATGAATGGAAGAAAAAAGTCAGCTTGGACAGGCAAGGAGACGGATCTTTCTCTAAAGAGGTGAGTAACATCGTCAAATGTGGTAGGACATCAAGAGGTATCATACTCTAAAATTTTGATGCTTTTTCATACAATATTGCATGTGGATGGATGGATGACTTTTTCCCTTTCAGATTTTGCTACCATCGAACAGAAAAATTCATTACAAATACATTGTGGATGGCGATTGGAAAGTCAAAGAGGAAGACCCAACCACAAACGACGATGGCAATGTGAACAACATTATTGAAACTGGTGATGATTCTTCCACGGCAACTAGTGATGAGGCTTCCAAGGCAACCAGTGATGAGGCTTCAAAGACATCCAAAGATAAGGCATCCAAAGCGGCTGCCGGTGCTTCAGCAGGTATTGCTGGTGCATCAGCAGCAGCAATCGGTGTTGCTTCAAAGCTCACTGGAAAGGAGGAGACGAGCAAAGAAGCAGAAGGAGACAATAATTTAGCGTCAACAGAGCCGTCTGAGAGTGAGAAGAAGCAGGACCCTGCTCAAGCAATCAAAAATGTAGCAGACGAGGACATACGTAGTGAGTCAAATACTTATACTGTAGCCTTAATGTTTACCCTGGCCAGACTCTATCCCTACGAGCATTTCAAATGCTACCCACGCCACTGTGCCGGCGGTCGCAGGTGCGATTGCCACAGTGACTGGAGCGGACATTCTTCGAGGAGACCCAAAAGAAATTCCTGCTACAGAAACAGAAATCAAACAGACGCAGGCGGAGGCTCAACAGAAAGGAGATGGTGCGGCAACAGTAGGAGGACATACGATTGATGCGTCGAAAGCACCGACTGATAATGCGAAGGCTGCAGCAGATGTAGCAAACGTCGCATCTCGTCAGAACAATCTGGAGACTCCGGCTGTAGCTGTGGGTGACGCAGGTTTTGCGTCCAGCGTTGATCCTCGTCTGAGTGCTGCCGGGAAGGAAGGCGGCGAGGCTGCAGGCATTGTGGCATCTGCAGGTCATGCGGAAACCACAACGTCTGCTCCCCTCGACAAAGAGCCTGAAGCTCCTTCAGCAGTAGATGCCGTGGATAATGCAAATTCTGTACAGGCCAGAGATGCTCATCCTGCTGAAGCTGAAGCAGCCAAAGATACCACGTCCGATGAAAAAGCCAAAGGACAGTCCGCTGTCCAAGGGCAAGTCGATTCGGAAAGTGGACCGGCTTCGAAGAATGAGCCAAATTCGAAAGATACGGATGAGGCGACCTCTGGTGGAATCATTGCAGGTGGGGCTGCCCTTGGAGGCTTAGCGGCGGGTGGTACAGCTGCAGCAGTGGCGAGCAAGGAAAAGGGTAGTTCTGCTAACCAGCATTCTTTAAAGAATGATCCCTCAGGTGTCGCAGAACAAGCTGCGACCCCCACTCCTGACCCTGCTGTTGGTAAGGATGGTTCTGTTGCCCCAGGTGTTGTTCCTCCAAAAGCGCTTCCAAAACCTGACGCAAAGCAAGAATCATCTCAACAGAATAAGACGCCAACTCCTGCTGGCGTTGTCAATGCAAATGGAACAACGACCAATGAGCTTTCAGTGGCAGCGCCTTCCGCTGACCAAAAAGAGGGTGCAACCAATGTACCTCCCGCCAGCGTCGCTGCTGGTGGTGGTGCAGCTACTGTGGACAAACCGTACAGCAGTGAGAGTAACAATGTAGCCTCCGCTGGATCCCCAGACAAATCTTTGCCCACTCCTCCTGCAAAGAAGAAGTCCGAAAGTTCAAATGTCCAAAAGAGCGATAAGAGAGAAAACCCCGTTCGCGATGCACCTGTTGTAGCAGACAAGAACACAGATATTAATTTGAAGCAACCAAACGCTGCGGAAGCTTCCGCGCAAGGTAGAGGAGCCGATGCCAAATCAGTGCCTAAACCCAAAGACTCTTCTACAGACTATGTGAAAGATCAAAAACCCAGTACTGCAGGCACAAGTGCTACTTTGCCCCGCTCGAAAAATGCCACAGGCTATGCTGATCAGACTGTGAGCTCCACATCTGAACAGCCTAAGCGCAAGCAGGGTCTTCTGAGCAAGATCAAAAGTGCCTTCAGCTCGCACCGTTCGACGCCAAAGTAATACTAATAGTTGTTAGTTATCTTTTCTACGGCACTTTCGTATACCACTATGCTCCGATAAACCGACGTGTTTGTAAGCTCCTTTCTTCGATTTCTATATCTTTGTGTTTGAAGCGGTGTCTAGATTGTGACACGACAATCGTATGGTCCCTTGGACCGCAATGTATTGAGTCAAATTTTTTGTGAGCGTGTGAAGATTTTCGACACAGTAACTATGTGGCTAAGCAGGTATTTTTCTACTTTTTGAGATGCCAAGCGCAAGATTACGCCACGCTTTGGTACTCGCAGGGTTTCACACCGAAATCTTTCGGACTAAGCGTGTGGCTGAGGTACATGCAGGTACGCCCTGGCAGCTAGCCTAGGCTTTGGCGTTAAGTATGTCAAACCGAATTGTCGTGATGAGCCTAGTGATCCCGGAAAGTAAAGGCGGAAGCTTGCGAACCTGCAAGGTCAAGCTGCATTCTTGGGGAGTTGCAATGTATAGCTACCGTACACATTTAATGCATCCTTTTATGAGAACCACATAAACGGTGAAGTATTTGGCCTTCCCGTCCCAATTAAAGCGATGTCCATTTGCGGACATACTTAATCATTTCGAAATACCTCAAGAGCATCGTAAGGTCACGAAAAGCATGGAATACCCACAAAGCTTTGATACTCATAATTTGACAGAAGTAGGCATTTGGTATGAAACACACGACATTCCACAACGATTGAATCCAATCGCTATTGTCGCATCAATACTGGTATCTATCCTAGGTTCATATGCAACTTTAATGGTTCTTGGAAAAAGGACGAGCCATGCGGGGCTTCGTAATGCTATGTTGCTAGTATGGGCTGCTTTCAACATGGCTTGTGTCGGGATTTGGGGAATGCATTTCATAGGCATGAGTTTGCGTCTACAGCCGATACCTGAAGTCAAATGGTTTCCGCGCTTCTCACCTGGGTTCACTGTATTTTCTTTAATCGTTCCGTGCTTGGCGCTTATCGGTGCTTTCGTATTTGTCGATCACTTCACTTTCAAAATGTGGCGTGTACTGGTCTCAGGAACCTTAACAGGGTGTATCGTTGGACTAATGCATTACTCAGCATCGATGAGATGCAATTTCGAGGTAAATTATTCTCCCGCACAAGTTGTTGTCTCTATCGTCCTTGCGTGCATTTGCGCCAATGTTGCACTGGTAGCATTCTTTCGCTTGCGAGAACAGTGGCAAGATTCCTGGATCAGACGGTTAGCATGTGCCTTTGTCTTATCGAGCGGTGTGAGTGGCATGCACTATGTAGGCATATGGGGAACAAGCTATCGCTTTAAACGAGAAAATATTGATCAGGTCGTCCAATTGTCTGAGGGAAAAAATACAAATACAACAGTTTTATGCGTCGTTGGAGGTGAGTGACTATGAACAAATATGTCATAAATTGACTCCATGTCCTGTCCTAGTCATGTGCTTTGTGATAGCCTTTGCTAGCACTATCATGTCTTACAATGATGCAAAGATTGCACGTAAGATACGGAAAGGGTCGCGCAAGATTGTCATTGCGAGTGCATCGTTCGATCATCTTGGTCGACTGTTGGTGAAAGCTGATGGTAGCCTTCCATTGGTCACCCTTGAGGAAAAAACTCTAAAGCATGAAGAATTGTTACAAGTTCTCGACATCAGAAGTGATACTTTCCAATGGCTGTATGCTGTCAGTTGGGCCTGGCATATGGTCACACCCTACCTAGGAGCAATTGCTACTACTTTAGGCGAGGAAAGCTTTCGCAGCACCTCGGCAGACAAAAGTATCTTTTATATAATTCTGCATCATCTAAGGTCACTCTTCAAATTGGAGAAAGCATTGCCTTCTCAATTATATAATGCACATGATCCAACCAAAAAATCTTCGCCATTGGCCAGCATCGCAATAAGCCATTCAATGGTGACTATGGGCTCAAAAGCTGCGATCGATGAATTTCGAGATAAAGTTGTCGATGGAGCACGTCGTTTAGCTGAGCAATTGGAGCTACCAATTGACGAAGTAGGTATTTTGTACGACAAAATCTTGTCGACCAACACACAGAGCAACCAGGGCAAGCATAAAACGCACAATGGCCGAAGTCAGGTATCTCAAAGAAAGGGGATCTTTCAGCGAGAGCAAAAGGTGATGGATAGTGTCAGTGACGAAGAAAGCGTTATAGAAAGCAGGGCAGCTAGTGTATTTGGGGACTCAAGTCAAACTGAAGAGGGGATATCCATTTTTCTAGTGAGACAAGTAAGCCAAGTCCAGCAAAATTCCTTTGCTAAAAGGGGGTATCGCTTCACTGAGCCAAGATTTCTTGCCACTGTCCTTGCAGATAGACATGTCGTGGACAAGTCATTGATGGATGAAACTCTTGACTCTTTGCAACAGTACTCAACGTATGGTATCAAGCCACTTGTTCAACCTGGTGGGGTTTATGCTGGCCTCTTTGGGGTTAGACCATCCACCACAACACGACAAGGGGGATTAGATGTATTGGTGTATCATTTTGCCAGACATCAAATTCCGGCTTTCCGTCTCCCAGACGTAAAATCGTTGACGAATGAAATGTTAGCATTCCTGCGCCTTCTAGATCAATTACCTGTGGAGCAAGCAATGCGATTCTGCCAACAGGAAGCAATCCGGACTGCAGAGCGGAACAGAGCTATTATTAGCATGCTCATGGAACAGAAGAATGACAGAATACAAAGAGAATTCGAAATTTCAAGTCGAAATAATGGATCAATATCTGCAACTTCTTCAAAAGGCATTGAAAGCGATGATTGGAATGAAAGTGTCCGGCATGTTCTCGGCATGCGAAACGAAGCGGTATCCTTGCAGACTTTTCAGTCTTCGCTGCATTCCGCTTTGACAGCACTTCTTCGTTGTGCTCGTGTTTATCAGGATTTAGCAACAACTGCTAGGATTAGTGCAAACGTTTTGGAAGTCCCTTCTACCCTAGATGATTCTTCCCCTCCCGCGAGTATCATCCTTATTCAAGCGGCACTTTCAGGTGATAAAAAGCAAGGCAGAAGAGGTTCTTCGTCAACTCTTTCAGGGTTTTTAGGACCCTCTCGCCGCGAAAGTAGGCCAGGGACGGGAGTACTGCCATCAGCTGAAGATTCAAATGCTTTAGTAATACCGACGGAAATGCCCCAAGCTGGGACGCCGTTTGTATTTTACCCTTACACTATGTTTGCTAAAGCACAGATGATGATATTCCAAGGGCATACAGCAGAAATTTTCAATGGCCAGGTGAATACTGAGCTTACCAGGAGATATTCCACACAACACGACATTGCTGCTGTAAAAGACTTTTACGATCCCAAACGTCGGTCTGCTGATTCACAGCATTTCAATAATTGTAGTATCCATGAAGACGCCAGCTCACCATATAGGCGAGGAAATAGTGCAGAAAAGGGTGAAGAAGGGGTAGAAGAGCACTCTCTGGCTAAACTGCACCGTAGGTCGCCCTCACTAGGTCGGTTACTTTACTTCCGAAGGGACAGTGAGAGTTCTTTGAGGTCGCAGGAGAAAGAAAGAAGAAAGAGTGATCCTTGTACTGTCCCACCTGAGAGCAAACAATCATACAATGGGATAAAATCTGAAATAGTATCTCCAAATCAAGAAAAGGAAAGAAGCCCAACATCTTTAGGTATTCGTCGTTTTATTGAAAACCCAGAGACGGCAGGGCTGCCAGATCAGCGGCACTTTGCTCGGGCACTGGATGAGGAAACGATGCATGTCCCCGTGCATCCTTTGCCTGATAGGGCTGGATCATTAGAACTTAATATTAACCTCAAGAGCGTCACTGAACAAAAAGAAAGATATCAAGAGCACCTGTCTTCTACATCCCTTGCCACTCACCCCTTGAACAACGAGGCAAGAATACCCACCCCAACAAGTAAAAGTGATTGCGACGTACCAATAGCAGATATACATTTAAGGCCTCGCAGTCGTACAGTAAACGACTGTCGTTTGCCTGCGGCCACCTCCATGTTGCAAGCGATAGGGAGTAGCAGAATGTCACTTAGCCATGTTCGACGGAACAAATCTTTTGGTCATGGCGCACAGCTTCTGAAGCAAGACGAAACCACCACAGATTTTAGCTCTCATCAAGGTGGAGATACAACTTTGCAGCGCCATCACCGGCTAGACAACTGGCAACAACATCAATTGAATGACTTAGAACGTTATCAACCAAATCTTCTCCTCGGTGTTCTTCCTTCAGAATACTGATTCATCTTTGGGCAAAGTGAAGTGTGGACACGGTCCATAAGTGTAACCTTACCACATGTATAGTAGTACATTTCGAATTAGACAAACATGACATTGTATCGCCGCTGTGTACTTTTGAAGCACGCACCGTGAGATGTTATGGTGATGGTGTAAACAAATACATGAGGGTAGCATTTAGCTAAGCATAAATGAGCTAATAAACAATACACGAAATTAAGAGAGGTCATTGAGCAGAGATGGATCTGACAGCAAGTCCGCGTCGCATAGGATATGGAGCGGGGACATGACTGTGCATGTCGTCTCGCGCTGGGGGTACCTCTGTAGATACACTGAACGCACAGTTGCTGACAGCAGTACAAAGAAGTGATGGCTCACGACGATGGGTCTGCGACTGATGCTGTGGCTGTTGTGCGGATGATAGATTCGAAGTAGCCTGCACAGGCGTGGACATCGGGGACGGCTTTGATGTTGTCTGCCCACTACCAGGATCAGAGGCAGACACTTCCAAATCGATCAGATCCTCCACCTGCAAACTTGTTGTTCGGTCGAAAGGTTTCCGCGCAGGTGTGGCGAAGGAATCGGAACAGCGACAGGAGTCGAGACTTCTCTTCCAGTCACCTTTCAAGTACGTCGTCCAAGACATCCATTCCGTTTCACTGATGGCAAAGTCGAATGACAATGCATTAAGCAGAGAACGTTCCACAAGGCCTAACTCTCTAACGTGGAGACCTGAAATTTTGCTCCAAGCACGATTGCTGTACGTACGATCTTGAAGGAATTTTGATGATACTACGACGCTGGCTAAAAAGGCGCGACGAGAGCATAACAAAGGGCCCTTGGCAATTTGCTCCAAATCGACTTGGTTGGCCGTGAGACCAACCCCATCATCACAAAGAGAAGGGAACTGTGACGGTGCTCTTCCATCTTGCAGACGGGGATACGCCACTCTTTCTAAATACGCAACGTCGTCTGCGTCAAGGACTAGACCCTGAAGAACGGCGCGCTGACGTACCACTTCACCCCCAATGCGTTTACAATAAAGTAAAGCGGCTTGAAGTGTGGAGCAACTGGTACGACTACGTCGTAAAGTTTCCCGAACAAAGACATCCAAAGGAAGACCACCAGCTAGAGGAGCGCCGACGGGACATTGACATTGTCGTGTGATAGGCTCTCTCTCGTCCTGTAAATGCGTGGCATCGATCGTACTGCGCAAAAAGGAAATGGACTTGTGTATGGGAGCGTGCCATATCATATCCAACACATGTACGGTAGCATCTAATTGCCTCACATTGAGCAAAGAACCACATTGAATGAAATTACTCACCAACAAGGCAGTCAACGAACAATGTTCTCTTCGTGTTAGAGGAGATCCGCTGCGAAGGCACTACACCGTTGGTTTGTGCTGTAATAGCACACGCAGAGGACACCATGGAAGTCAATTGCATCGCTTCTGTGGCGATCTGAGTATCCGATGTAGGAACATTTGCTGCTCGGGTGCCTTCCTCTCTTCGGCACACTTTGCTGGGACGTTCGGTAGTTGGTGAAGCCTTGTTACTGACAGGTGATGAGCAGCTGCTGAGACTTTCTACCGAGACAGCCGATGCGGATTGAGAGAAGACGCTGCCGACACTACTGGATGAAGACGTAGTTGACGAAGTAGAATTCGAACGAGATCGCTTGCCTGTGCTGCATGGAGGAGCACGAAGTCCTTCCATGCTGGTATTAGAAAGCGACGTCATAGTAGGAAATATTTGCCGTTAGTGGCGTTAAAAAGGTGGAAAAAATAACGAGGCTAATCAAGGAAAAGAATCGTTATTTATCGCCACCCAGATGTAGACGGTAACCAAACAAGCTGTAAACCAAAGAGGGATCCAAGTGAACTGTGAGCGATTGAGGAACAAACGATTGATGGTGCGACCAAGACGTGTCAATCGTGCAAAATACGATGGATCCAGAAAATATCTCGATTCACCACGTTGTTTGTTCCTTGTCAAACCCAATAGGAGTAGTAATTCGCTTGAGACTTGACAAACTCAAAACTCCCAAATGTCAACGGAGATGACACCAGAAAACATTTTGCCCAAATAGAAATATGGAAGAGGAAAAGTTGTGTGGTGGCGGTCGACAGGCCGTGCAAAGTTGAGAGGAATTCGGGCCGATTCACGCAACAGCCAATATAAGGGAAGAGACAGGGCGAACTCGAGTCAGTCAAACAGTGGCGACAATCCTAGCGTAACAACGACTGATGTTGCGGAGGTCGTAGTAGGAAAGCTGGGAAGTCAATGTTCTCTCCGTGAGTCACGGCACTGGAGGGAGAGGGCGGCGTGGATATGACTCGTGTGGCAACGCAAACCACGTGTGTAGGCACACGGACCCGGGCCGGTCAAAAGTTTTGAGCCCAGAACGCGCATGGCATCACGCCAGTGCGTAGCAGGACTTCGCGCAATTCGGCCAATGGCCAGAGGGCGAAGGGAAATAGGAGAATGACTCGAAACATGCACGCAATTCCCAAGCAAGTTCGAGCACCAGTTAGTTGTCAACAGAGGATCCAGTCCGAGCGGAAGAGTGGGTGGATGGAACGGAGGTGCCCTGTGCGCAATCACCTGCTAGCTGCGTCAAGCCATCACCTCATGGAACAGAGATGTATGTGCATAGGCTATCTACGACGTCCGCTATTACGTTCTCCGATCAATTGATCTCTTCTCAGCTTACAGTGGAGCTGGCACAAGCTACGGAAAAGAGGGCAAATTTACAGCATGTATTGAAAGCCATTAAGGACGAAAAGAACGCCAAAGAAGTTCATTCTCATGACACGACTGTGCCCTCACTTCTTTCGCAGAAGGACTGGTTAAAGGCTGTGCAGACTGTTGAAGATTACATACCGCTCTTGCATGGGATTGAACAATGCTTGAAAACTGACGATATTCTGCCACGATCGGAGTTGTTTTTCACTTGGAAGGACACTCTTGGTGAGAGCTCCGTCACTGCAACGCTACCCGGCATCTATTTTGAGCTTCTAAATGTGCTCAATGTCAATTCGAAGTCTCTTGCGAACCTTGCTGCCTCACTTGTGGTCTCTGTTGGAGATTACGAGCGCGTAGAGGCCGCCACCCTAGATGCAGAAGGACGGAAACGAAAAGAAGAACGCCTGAAGTTTGCTACGGAACTTTATTGTCGAGCGGCGGGACAATTTGAGTATTCGGGAAACGAAGTCATCCGTCAGTGGGAATCTTCTGTGGGCACGCATCGGCTCGGGGAGCTCGGAAGAAGTGTAGAGGCGACAAGAGAAATGTGTTTCGCACTCTCAAGGTACGTTGTAGAGCAGCTGCCTCATAGTGTCCCGATTGATTCTCTCCAGGCTCTCACATGCCGAAGCGGAACTTCTTGCCATTCGAAAGCTGTTGTCACCAACATCTTGCCAACAGACTGCATCCAGAACATATGCGCCGCCTCTACCGGCGGGGCATCCTTCCCCCAGTCTCCTTGCAAAGTTGTATCTCAACGTCGCACAGCTCTTTGAGTCAGCACAATCCTTGGCCAGAACAGCGGGTGACGCTTTTAACGTGCATTTCGACTCGAGAGGGACGAACGAGGAGAGCGCGGACGGAAGTACCAGGCTGCCATCGCTGAATGGAACATTGACATCCAAGTTCAAGTTGGGATCTTCCCGGGGCAAATCGTCCGAAGATCTTACACGAACAGGAAAAGCGGCTTCCGGATTCCTCAAGTATGTGCACAAGAGTGCGCGTGTGAACAGAGCGCGTGCCCATATGTGGTTAGGAATCGACAAAGGGGAGAGGGGCGATTACGGAGTAGCACTTGGATTCATACGTCTTGCCCGAGAGGATGCGCAGTCCATCTCAACAAAAAGCAAAATGCATCTCAACAAGCACATCACCAATGAACAGAAGCGTGAGCAGAAGCGCTACTTCGTGATAGAACGTGACGATCTGCTGAAGAGCATTGAGCAATGGTCAAAAGCCTACACACAGCTTAATGATACGGTTGGATTCCACAACATTTCTCCGACATCATCACTCATGTCACAAATCCCCGCTGGACGTGGCGCTACTGCCATCGTACCGTATAAGTTGCCTGCCCCAGCGTTCGGGCCCGGTTCTATGGGATTTGTTTCTGAAGGAATGGAACGTCTTCGAGGCCTGGGAAATGACAGAGATGAGCATCTTCTTCCCCAACACGATGGCAATCGCGAACAGTCCTACGCAGGACAAGGTGCGTACTATTAGACCAGTGTCGCAATGCCAAGACGACACTCCCCAAAATCATACTTCAAGTACATTGTACATTACACTACATTACATTATCCAATCTTCTACCTTTTGTCGAATCTTCATTCGTTGATAGTCTAAAATGATTGGAACAAGTTCCTTGAGACCAAACAAGGGCCAGTACTGTTCTGTGAATTGCAGCTGCGCGTGTGTAGTCTGGAAGAGTGTCAGTTGCTCACTCATACAATACAAGCCAACCTACCTGCCACAAGAGAAAGTCGCTCAGCCGACGTACCCCACTCGTTCGTACCATGATGTCGACGGGAGGCGTATTAGTTAGCATCATGTTGTTGTCTAAATCATTTGTATTGATCGGTCCAGACGGGTGGCCTTTTTTGTGGCGTTGAACACATTCATTCACAGAGTAAGCGATCTCATCCGACGAAGCATATGCGATGCATATATTCAACGTAGCACTGATACAAGGTAAGCTGGTACGTACTACAATGTAGCAACTCACCCTTTGTTCCTCTGCGTCATTGTCTCAACTTTGTCCAAGGCAGCTTGAACATCGAAGGGCAGCAGTTCTTTCCTTCCCACCATTCTGATCCTGGCCCCGTGTCTAGCGAGAACTTCCCCGTGCCCTGCAAGTTCGATTAAATTTCGTTTGGCCAGATCCATGAGAGCGTCGACTTCGAGCTTGTCTCTGGCAAAGTTGTTCATAGCAAATGCGTACACAGTGATGTATTCGAGCCCTTCCAAGCGCAGACACGATTCAAGGACAGATCTCAGTGCATTGAAGCCCGACAAGTGGCCTTGTGAGACTGGAATAGGACCTTCAGGTCTCGTGCGGGCATAGCGGCGGTTTCCATCCATGATGATACCGATGTGTTGAGGTATTGGTCCTACAGAGAGTAGCGTAAGAAGGAATCTCTGGAATAGTGGTATAATAGGTGCTAAGGCTAGTAAGCAGAATGCTCCGATATGAGCGAGAAGCCCCTCCCTCATACCACTTGCTTTCTCTTTTTGCTTGGGCATCACGATCGAGCGGGAATAGCTGCACTTTCAGCCCACGAATACTGCATGTGGGACAAGAAGAATTGGCGACGAGCCTGCCCCGCGCTTCTGGTCCGTGCTGTTCTTCGTAACTTTTCTTTCGCCTCCAGATCAAAGTTTATTGTCTCAGTCCACAGCACCATGAAGGAGGATGTGCCTTCCCATGCAGTAGGAATCGCTCTGCCGTACGTCAGTTTGCAGCCTGATTACTCCCAGATTCACACCGATGTATCTCAGGGGCTTCATAGCGTCGACAAAGCATGGCTCTCTGTGTACTGCTTGAATGCTCCCGCTGCCAGTATTCATACCAAGATCCTTTTGACAGCTGGGGAGGGATCCTCAGTTCATGCCGAGCTAGACAAGCCATCTGCAGGGTCCTTGGCATTAGGGAAGTCTGCTGGCGATCAAAATATCGACTTGTCCGTCTCGACAAATGCATCACAGTGGAGGCCGAGTAACATCCGAGAGCGAAAGGCGTTTATAAGTGTTCCGCAAACTAGACTTCGTGTCCCCAGAAGAACAGTCGGTCCTCTTGTCCGTACATCGCTCGGCGTCACGGCATTCGATTCCTCTCCTACAGATAATTGCCGCTATGTTGTGGGTGGCTCAGATGGACAGGCTCACATCGGCAGACTGTATGACTCGGGAGCCTTGAATGACAGAAATGAAGAGTCTTCCCAAGACAGCCTCGAGGCATTGGCACAGTCTCGCATGCAGAAATATGCATCAGCACATCAATCTCAGTCTCGAGTGTATTTGAAAGGTCATAAAGGGGATATCAGGAGCTCGAAATTCTTTCCAAGTGGCGAAGGTACGTATCGTGAAGAGACGTAAGCGTGTTCTCATGAAACTTTTGTAGTTGTCTTAACGACATCATCAGACTGCACTGCTCGCATCTATGGACTCGATGGGTCCAATCCACGTACTTTCACAGGACATCGACGAGGGATTCTTTCCGCCGATTTTGTAGACCGCGGGCAAAAAATCTTGACAGGCTCTTCAGACGGGACAACCAGATTATGGGATGTCGGTCAAAATACTCAGTTGGCCAACTTGGTGAGCGAACAATTCAGTGCGGTCAATACCATCTCTCTCGGGCGCTCTTCCAACCCTGACGGGAAAGGAAAACTCCTCATGACTGGGCTTTCTAACGGCACGATCGAGGCGTTTGATCTCACTTCCAATCAGGTCGCGTTCCGGATTGGAAGAAGTCTCTTTCCACCAGGACCCGAGCCTGCCGGCAGCGACTACTGGGAGCAGGTCATGACAGGCGGAATTGCAGCTCTGGACTGGGATGATGAAAGAAAATCCCTTCTGGCCGGCTGTACAAATGGCATCATGGCGTTACACGATGTGCGGATGGTATCGTCACACTCGTCACAAGAATCGACAAGCATAAGAGGAAGTTGGCGTCGCAACGGCGCACGCATCAACGATGTGAAACTGCTTCCCGGTCAAGAGGCACTCGTTGCTACAGCAGATGGTACACCCTATAAGGCTAGTATTGATTTGGACAGTCACATCTTTGCCCCTCGCGTTCTGGAAGAATATACTGGCTGGGATGTAGACAATGTGCAGGTTTGCGGACTTGATACTAGGCAGCACGTCTGGATGGCAGGTGCTGATGGGTACGTGCGAATGTACTACTAGAGGTTGCACGAAACAGTTTTGTCACGTTATCATTGGCTGCATGTTGGCCTGATCAGACTAGAAAAGCGGAGTTTTGCAAGAGTGCTTTGCTCCGGAAGCGACAGGCCCGTGTGAATCTGCGTGCCGGCACGCCTGCATGTGGCGCCTTCCTTGGCACAAAGATGTACTAAAAACGAGACTGACATGGGTGCGACTATGACGATGCGGCCCAAGTCATGACGACAGCTCTGATTTACAAGCAACATTTGGCCTGAACAGATCTTTGCCATTTGAAGCGATAGACTAAGCGCGCACTAGATATCACTAGCACAAAAGTGAAAAAGGGTTGAATCCACAAGCATCTGCTGCAGGCAAACAGACTTCTATTCTAGTCCTTTCATCACTAGGTAAGGTACCGGTAACGCGTCATAAGCCTGAAAAATCTTGCAGCGGGACTTTTGTAGGGAATGTACAACATTCGTTTTGCAGGTCGAAAACTTTTTGAGCATAGACCGATGGAAATAGCCATGTCAGTGACAGGTGAAATGCACGGAATACCGATGGGTTTCGCATCTGCATCCTTGGGTTTAGCACATACGATGTGCTTGTGAAAAGATACAGATCAAGCGCTGCGCCAAAATAGAAATGGCGCCCTTGGCGGCAACACACTCGTACTGTATGCAGGACCCGACTTGCCGAAGTAGCCGGTAGAGCACTGCATATGTCGATTTCGAAGTCCACCAAGAGTCGCAAAGGCGTTGTGTTGCATCGAAGGAGCGCGTTGCTGGGCATTTTTGCCCACTTGTTCTAGTCAATCAGAATTTAGAAACAATGCATGGGTTTAGCCCGCACTTAAGCTGCATGTCTGCAGTGCATCACGTCACGGCTTCGGGTGCCTGAATGAAAAATTGGATTCGATGGGCCGCCGCTGCGTTGCCTAAGAAAAAGTAACCCCGCGATTCTGCTGGCAATGAATTGGCAGGGGTCATGGAACATTGGGATTGTGCCTTCTGTCATATTGATACGTGTATTTTGGAGCCGCAGAGTTTCCAAGATTGACATTGTGTCCTCATTTAGAAAGCCACCCCAATTGTTTTCAGACGGTTTGCCGTTTGTCGCAACGGTGTCCAGAACGAAAGCATCGCCTTCGGCTTCATTTAATCCAGCAACCTTCTCGCCGTATAATGATAAGTGTAGGGACGACTTAGGCTTGGCACAAATCCAACTCGTACGCAAGCGATCGTCTCTGCTTACAATCACCATAGTCTGCTACATCATTTTTTGTCGTATCATAAGTGAGTACAGCCGTAATCTTGGTCCATACAGCGTCCACCACCACAGATAGTGATGGGTAGGAAAGTGTGGCTTTGCGTTCTCTGGTCTTCAATTAGGATACAGGTAAAGAGGGCAAGGCCACATTTTCTGTTCGGCTCTATTTCCGTGAATCGATGTTTCATCTCATCAAATGACACCGCCTCTCGAAACGGAGCGTACCGACTCATTTGACTGCACCTAGATTGTGGCGCATGTTCCAAAGTTGGTAGACGCAATTGTTAGCGAGGGAAGATGTTACTTCCGTTAAGTACTAGGCATCGTACGAGAGCCTCATGTCCGCACGAGACGGGCTCCAACGTCTATACTTGCTATATGCTAATGCACAGGACGCCATTATAACGTCGTGGCGTAAAGGAACGAAGCATTCCGATTCGGAGTATAGAGCGCAGTCAATCCTTTTTACAGCCACAAGATGTAAAGAAGATGGCTTGATGACTCTACAGAAGCTTTGTTCTTGTGTCCAATAAGAATGTGCCCTGTCCCCAACAGACTTCCTGTCCTTGCATTACTTGCTCTCATTTCTGACAACCTCTTCTCACTAGGTCTCTTCTCACGTACTTGCACCAATCTTTGTATCCTCTCTCAGCAAGTTCTTTTATGGCAGCTATCGTGGCCACTGATCGGCTGGACGGGTATCACGATAACCGTCACAAGCTTAGCCTTACCATGCAAAATTTGCCCAAGGGCCGTAGTAGTGACAACTCACAACAACCTAAGGAAGCCAACGCTATGACTACCATGCGAGACAGATATCGGCTCCATGACGACGAAAGCTTTTCACATCATCCTGCCACGTCCAACCATCAATTCCATCTTCGTGACAATAGCCCCGAAGACCGAAGAGTAGCTGAGTGGAGATATCCCTTATCTTCGGCACCAAAGCGCCGAATTTCGCAGCGTTCCCCTTCTCCTTCCCGACCTAGGTCACAACAAGGGTCTACGGATGCGCAAATTGCTTCTATTCGGGAAGCAGAAAATCGCTCCAGATCCTTTCAAGCACGCAATCATGACCGTGAAGACGAAGGCAATTATTCCAGGAAATTTGCTCGTCTGCATCAAGAGGGCTCAGAGACCGGCGGCCCTGCCCAAGAGTGGCTTTTGAGAAAACCACCCATGCGAGTCAGTGACTCAGAGCCAACATCTGCTGCATCCTCAAGGTTGAACGTCTCACACTCTCGTACATCGTCGACGGAGGATGATGCCAACTTACGAGAGCGGTACAACAGAGCCCCGAATGATCCTCTTGATTACTCTCACGAAGCCAACTATGTATGGCGTTCGAATCAAGCGGACAAGGCTAAAAATATACAAGACGATCGAGACGTCAAGAGCGATGGTAGTCCACCAAATCGCTTGATGCGTCAGTTGCCCCCTCTTCAAACAGACATTCCCCCCAATGCTGGCCCCGGTTCTGCACCTACTCAAGGCACTTACCAAGGCTCATCTGGGTCCTCCTCCCCTCAGCTCGGTTCCCATCCAGGTGCAAAGCCCGAAAACCTTATGTCACTTTCTGCTCTATCTTCGTCGCGTCCAGATCCCACTCGTCACTATGACGAACAGGATTCGTCCCAGAACCCATCACAGGATGAGCGGTACAGCCACAGGGACGATGCGTATACTGGTAGCTACGACGGAAACTCTCGCCCGACAGCTTCCTCAGCGCAAGCACGTGTGCAAAGTCCTCATGCAACCGTCCCTGGCCAAGCTTTCATCCATCCTTCTCTGGCAGGTTTACCTGGGGCGGGTGGTGGCTCCGGGAGCAAGCAACAACCATCTTTTGTGAGCAAACTGTATTCCATGTTGGAAGACGATACAATCAAGGAAATGATCTCGTGGGGTGCGTCTGGGACGACATTTAGTGTAGCCAATCCTGCGGAATTCGCCAAGATTGTGTTACCCAATTGGTTCAAGCACTCCAACTGGCAATCGTTTGTTCGCCAGCTAAATATGTATGGATTTCACAAAGTGAATCATACCTATCAAGGCACGCCTGATGATGAAATTCAAGTATGGGAATTCAAGCACCCTAGCTTTCGAAGAGGGGAAATCCAACTTTTGAATGACATCAAGCGGAAATCTTCAAGACATAAGCGCCAGGATAGTCTAGGGAGAAGCATCACAGCAGCAGCTGACTATGAGCTCAGCGGAACCCCATCGCCTGAGATGGGAATAGGTCATATCACATCACGAATACCTCCTGTAGCGCCGGTAGCCGCCGCCCCTCGTGGATATGGACCTCCTGCTGGTACAGCTCCTGCTTCGAGACCATCAGCAGCTCACCAGCATTCTCATTCATTTGGTGGCAGTAGCAGTACAACCGTTTACCGAGACTATCCGAATCCTGTATCGAATCCAGCCGCTTCCCAAGGTCCAAGACATATTTCACACGTTAGGGCCCCTTCTGGTATGAATGTGGATGGTATTATGATGCGTTTCGATGAGCTTAGCGATCGTCTCGATGCTGTGATCCGCCACGCAACCTTTTATGATTCGGAAGTGAGAACAATGAAAGATCAAATTTATCAATACCAACAAAATGATAGCAGTACGCGAGCCTATGTGCATCATTTGGAAGAGCAAATGCGCTTGCAACACGATCAAATATACCAACTACAGCGGCAAGTTGGTCAGACACCTTCAGCGAATGTACAGCCCCCTTCTCCAGCTTTGTCCTTTGCGTCTAGAGTGAGGGACACCAATCGTTTACCTCCCCCTATGACGAGTGCATCTTCGTATGGAACGCGATCTCCCAATCTTACTCAGCCGAGCTATACTTCACCCTCTTTGCACAGAGCTGGGCATCTCACACCCACATCATCGGCTGATGCTTATCAACGTCTGCCGGCAAGGTCTGGTGCATCATCGGCAATTCTTGGACCTCCTGCCTCACCAGCGGCCTCTCGCAAAGCCGAATCGCCATGACGTCTCCTGCATACAATTTCCTCTCTGCTTGTCTCTTCCTGTACTCTCCGATCATGTATCAGTGATAGATGTCGACTTGAATTCTCTAATGTGATGTGCTATATAATTCTAACGTCATGTACTTGTGCATGATAAAATACAATGGAGATCAACTACAACTCCTCCTCCGATTGAGTCTCCGGGGAAGGTTTCTCTGTATCTTGTGCAAGGCTGAATACACCCCTGCCTGATGGGTTAATATGTGATGAAAGTTCGTCTGTATCGTTGCTCTGCAGGGCCATGCTTGTCTCCCAAGCATCCACCAGGCCCGCACCGCTTTTGCGAAGGCGCTTCTTATTCTTCTTGGCAGCTTTGCGAATATCACCCCGCCGACGCGCTAAATTGGCCACTTCTGTCTGACTGAACGCTCGAAGAAGCTCCTGATCGCGTTGAGAGACCACCTCCTTGCGGGTAGGCGGTTGGACGAAAGGGTCACTTTGGACATTTGTCTCATCATCTTGCGTACTGGGCAGGCTCTGGATATCTTCATCGCTTTCGTCTCCTGATGAAAGACCGCTATTTGTACGACGATGACGCTTGCCTAGCGTCGACCGAGAAGTACCACCGATATCGTGTTCATCGTCTTGCCGCTCTGTATCTGGAGCTTGCACTAGCTCCGTGTCCTCTTCGATCGATTCAGAAGCAAATTTTCGCTCTCTTGGCACAATAAGATCTTTGCCATTTGCTTGGCCAGCCGTACCTCCGTTGCCAATCGCAAGTGCCTCTGCATCTGCCTCGCCAAAGAGTGCCTCAAGATCAAATGCCTTGCTGAAACCACTCATTAGGGACGTTCCACTTGTCAGGTTGGTGATGTGCGCCTCTTCCGCATTCTCTTTTACTTTCCCTTGCAAGGATGGGTGCACTGATGGTGGGTCACTATGAAATACTATGCGACCTATATTCCAATCGTGCAGCACAACTCTTGCAGCACCTTCCAGATCAGGTACACCACCTTTTCCCAGTCGTCCACGCAATAAGGCCACGCGTAAAAGAAAGTCATGTGCATCGTTTTCGTTGAAGCCCCCTTCAATATTGTACAGCTGAGATAACTGGTCAGATTCCACCCTTTTGAGCATGGCTTGAATTGGCGTGATGGGATCTTCGATCAATTCGACTTTAACTGTATTGCGAAGAACGCTCCACCCTGCATCCTCTTTTGTAATGCCAGACGAAGACTCGCCGTCATGACCATTGACGACGATGCCTGGGCAGTCAAGAAGCCGGATCCCCTTCTCTAGCATGACACCTTGGACAACCTTGGTCCATCCAGGAGTACTTGCTACTGCGCAAGCTCGAGTGCGCAGAAGACTATTAATCAAGCTACTTTTACCCACATTCGGAGGTCCAACGACACCAACACTTAAGTGATGTTTGATGGAAGAGCTTTTTGAGGTTGTGCGTGCGTAATTTTTCAGGAGCTGCAATAGCGTGGACGCACCAATAGCTTCTGAGCCGTGTGACAGCTTGTCGCCTACCATTGCAGACGGAACTTCGCCCCGCCCCTGCTTCAGATGCGACCTCTGTTGTTGCGTGCTTGACTTGAAAGCTAGAGTAGGAAAGTCATTTCTTAAATACTTAAGCCATGCTTGTAAATTGGAAGCAGGGATAAGATCCACTTTGTTGAGAATCAAAACGACCTTCTTTCCTTGGCTCATTGCTAATACCTCAGTGTGACGGGATCTGTCAAAGTATGAGCACATCAAGGAGACTGCCTCGCAAATAGAAACTCACCGGCTACCTAGAGGATCTCTAGCATCAAGGACCTCTAGGAGAACATCGCAGTTCTCAATCACATTGCGAACTTCTTTCATGAATGCCTTTGCACTGCTATCACGCTTTCCACTGAGGGCCAGCTCGCGGGCAACATTTGTAAGCTCGAAGCCATCGCTATGAGTTTGTGCCACACCACCTCCTAATAAATCTCTCTGAGAGACATTTTGCTGTGCAAGCTTTCCATTTGAATCCTTCTTGCTTGAATCTCTTCTGAGAGACTGCCCTCCAGGTGCCTGACGTTGTTTAAAGAATGCTGGCAGACCATTATCTTTTCTTGAGGTCACAGGTATACCTCCAGACTGAACAGCCTTATTCCTTGCTGCCGATCTCTGGTTCTTGTTCTTGTTTCGCCCCATAGCCAGACTGTATCCTCCAGAGTTACAAGAGAAGAATGGAGGAGCTCCCTCCATCCAAATTCCCAAAAATTCCGTACACGTGCTCACTCAATTTCTTTACGCGTGTACAATAAATTACAGTAGAATACAAATTGGGCGGCTAGCATGGTTGCTTGGAAAAGAAAGCTTCCAGCGTCTTTCGCTTCTTTACATGATGGAAAGGAGACAATTCTGTCAGAGTATCAGTGTGTCCAGTGAGACAGAAATCAATGTGGCTGTTGAGCTTTGCATTGGCTGCATTATCGTCTGAATCAGCATCTACCAGGAATAACGTCTTGCAACAAACGGGACAAACGACTGCAGATGAATCTTTTCCCTCCATTGTGGAAGGCGATGGGCGAGATTCTGGCAGATCCGTAAGACTCTCTTTGCGCTTCAAACCGGATTGAAGATGATCCTGATCTTCACATTCTTCCAGTGAGCGACGTAAAGCTTGCTGCAAGGCTTCCTCTTCCTCTTCGAAAGCTTCATCGTTGGTCACTGTTCGACTTCTTTTCGAAGTACCATGCGAAGCATTTGAGAATAGCTTCTTCAAGCCACCATGCTCTGGCTCTCGCAGGTCCTTCAAGCTCGATACACGGACGCCAATAAGCCGAAGGGCAAGAAGACCGCCATGCGCTGCGATTTCAGCATCCAAAAGCTTGGATGTGAGCTCGAATAGGTCATCGGCTAAATATCTGTAAGACAAAACCGTTTTTGCGCGAGTGAAGCGTCGAAATGTGTCTGTTTTGCAAGTTAAAGTAATAGTCTTGCCACGGAAATCCAAGCGTTCCAAATCTTTTTGGACCTGCTCCGCACTTTGCCGAAGAAATTTTTTCAGCTCAGATACATCTTTTGTCGGTCGGAAGGTATGTTCCCGGCCAACGCTTCGTCGTTCCTCTCTTTTGGCCGGCTCTACTATGTTACTGTGTATGCCGAGATACGCATTGAGCAACCAGTCGATGTCCCCGAAGAGAAGACTTAATGTGACACGTGCCTCCCATATATCACCACAAGTTTCCACTTTCAACGAAGACAAGATTCTCTCCGTTACTCGACCTATACCAGGTATTTTGCGGCATGGTAAATTGCGCATCATGTCTATGATAAAGTTCCGATCAGGAACTACACAGAATTGACCGTCAGGCTTGTTGCGATCACTGCTGATCTTCGCTAACATCTTATTCGGAGCGATACCTACAGACACAGTCAAGCCTGTCTCCTTTTTGACGCGTTCCCGAAGCTCTGTAACGACATCGTCACTTGTCATGCCATTCATTTCACAGTAGGACGTAATGTCCATATATGCCTCGTCCAGGCTCATTTGTGCGTAGTTAGGGTCGTACTCCTCAAAAATTGCCATAAACTGTTGCGAAGCTGCTACATAGGAGCTCATGTCGTTCTTTACCACAATGAGTTCTGGACAGAGTGCCAATGCGACGTGTGTTGCCATACCTGACCGACAACCTTTCTTTCGAGCTTCATAGGACGCCGTGACAAGCACGCCACTACCCACGCCAAAGGCTTTACCGCGGAGGGACGGATCACGCTTTAGCTCTACTGCTGCGTAGAACATATCCATATCCGCATGGAGGATAATGCGAGACAAGTCTCTCTGAGCTTCCAAGCTTAAGGCTCGCTCATCAACTTGACGCTCCAAAGATCTCCATGCTGGACTTTCGGGTGGGATTTGTTTCAACATGTCTTCTTTCCGAGACAGCATTGCTTGAATTTGTGCAGTCGTCCTCTCATCATTGCGTTTCTCATTCTCAAAGTATTTTGAACCCTTTGATGCTTCAAATATCTTTCGATTGATGGCATCTTGATCTGTTCCGAGACCAGCTTTGCTACTTGAGGCTACAGAAAAAGCATGAATTCAAATTCCGCTCTGTGCATGCCTACTTACGCCCAGCCATCCGCTTTCGTAAGCTAGCTAGTCCGTCATCTTGTTCCACTTCATTGCTGTGAATTTCCTTCGTTGCCGAAGAGTTTGTTACATTGGAGCGGACGCGGGAAGATGTGACATCAGTATCCTCAGTGAAACGATCTGTATCATTGTCTCTCTGAAAACGAGACATCGGCCTCGCACTTTTGTCAATCGTCCCATACACTCCGGTATGATGGCTGCCAAAAGAGAGGAACACATATAATCTTGCTACAACACGTGTTGCCTCCATACGCGCTTCCAACGATGTTGTGGTGTGTGCACTCACGCATGCACACTCTATCTAGATTGATTTAGTCTCACTACAGTTGTCCTGCGAAAGCACTCCTGGCTGCGCCTCGCACTTAAGGATCACTGATGATTCCTCGTACCTTGCTTTTCAGTCACCTTCAACAACTTGGCAACTAGAGAAGTCGAGATGGGCCCTAAAGGAGCTGCCCTTCTCTCTCCGGCTGCTGCCAAAGCCGCTGCTGACGCAGATGCGCAAAGCGCAAGGAGAAAGCCCCTGGAGGAAACAAAGGAATCACCCATTCATCCGGGAGGATCGAGAATACGTAAAAGATCTATGTTTGCTCGCAGACCGAGTAAGCAAGCTGCACCTTCAGAACCGGTTCCGCCCATGCATTTTGCAGAAACTACAGACAATAGATCTGATACGAAGAGCGTTCCTTCCGTTTCTTCAACAAGAAACCAACACAGAAAATCTCCTTCAGTATCCGTACTACCATCAACCAATCTATACCGCAGCAATGTAGCACAGCATCCTGCAGATGAGTTTGGAAATCTAGGTACCGATCCCGCGTCCTCTGTCACAAGAAATTCACGAGCAAACCAAGACGTCCCGTGGCCCGGTCACTCGACCCAAAGTCAGAAAGGCCTCTTCACTCGCTCTATTCCTTTTCGCTCAAATATCTTGCCGGGATCTGATGGATCGACTTCCACAAAGGCAACTGACCGTCCAGAGCCTCAAAATGCACTGTCTGCGCACAAGGACAGCGATACATCGCGAGGCTGGACCTCGCTGGAAGCACCATCGCGCGATAGCCGGCAAATGCCGCCTGCTTTGCAGTCTCGCCATCGACAAAATAGCTTGTTTGGCTTGAAAGAAGATGCTAAAGTGCTGAAAGCAGAGCAGATTGACTCAGATTCTGATTTGAAATCCAAAGCTTCACCTTGGAAGGAGAAGAGAAGGCTATTTGGACGCGCTAGTCGCAGCGGAACTGTAGATGGCAGCTCTCGTCCGTCTGAGTTTTTCACTCATCTGGAGCGAGGTGATTCGATTCTACGTAAAGTCAGCAGCAGAAGTTTACAGAAGCTGGGCAGAGATCGTAGTGTTGATGCTATGGCATCGACTGATAGCCTTGCTAGCACATCTACTAACAGTACATCACGTAGCTCTCTTGCTAGACGGGCAGGCGATCTCTTAAGTAAAACACCTTCGCTCTCTCAATGGGGTCGAAAAAGTTTTAGCAATGCAGACCGTTACAGAGACTTGTCGCAAGATTTCTCCTCAACATCACAGGGGCCAATTACTTCCCAGGATTCATGTCGGTTGCCTACAGACCAGACCCCTTATGATACACTTTCTCCACGTAAATCGGCAGATTCTTCTATGCCAAGGCGCTTCAGTGGATGGTTGGGTAATATCCTTGGGAGCGAGAACCACGATGCGGCAGCACCTGCTGCAAAAAAGGAAGACCAAGAGAATTATGCCACAAGTTCGGGTTCAAAGCCTTCTCTTATAGATGATCATGTCGCGCCCACCCCATCGCCGGCAGCGTGTTCAATCACCCCACAAGTTTCAAGTAGTTCACATCCTTCTAGTCGATCATTGCATGACCCCTCTGCAACTCACACCGCGAGCCGGGCTGCACAAAGCGCGAGCGGTACCAGGAACAGAGTTGGACTTCTCTCCTCTCTGACAGCTAGCGGGAGGGCTAGAACGGATGCAGGGGCTGGAGCCTCAGGCTCTGGTGCTGCTCGAGGCGGTTTCGATCGAGCCCTTCGCTACTTTATGGACAATAACGAACCTGAGGATAATTTGAACGAAGGGATGTGGCTCTTGGGAGTTCTGCATAACACCCATGAGGGTCATGTAAAGCCTTCAACTACGTCAGAAAGCGCTCCCACTGCGCCTGATACTCTGGGTGAAGAGGAGCCTGTGCCTCCTGAAGACTTTAAGGCAGGCCCGATTAACAAAGAAGAACATCTAGAAAGGGATGACGAAATTGGCGGTGTGCGAAAAAGCCGGGCTACATCGCCGTCATCGGGTTCTTCAAGCTTACAGGGCGATCACGAAGTGAAGGAATCTAATCATTCAGGTGTGAAGACCGAGTCGAATATCTTAGCTCGGAATCCTCCCACACCCCATGCATCGCCTTCTAAGAAGCACAAAGAAGAAGGACCGTCTGAAGTGCTTGTCTCCGAGCCGCAAGAACGAGCGATGGATTTCCAAACAGACTTCAGCTCCCGCATCTGGTGCACGTATCGTTCACATTTTAGTCCCATCGCTCGAGATGGGAGCATTACACAGACGGTAGAAGATGATCTTTCGATATCTCCTACGCGTGGGGGAGCTTCTGATAGTCCAAAAACGAGTCATAGTACGTCAGTGTCTTCTCGAGGATGGCTAAACAAGCGTACTGCAGACCCTGATGAGCAAGGTGCCGTGCCAGCCTCACGTAGCTTTGCTCCTGGTTCTCCTCCCCAACACGCACTAGGGCCTGCGTTTGGACTCAGCACCTCATCGAACCCTGCACCGTCTTCTTCTGCTACAGGCCTGGGCGAACGGATGGGAATCCCCACTCTTCTAAGCCGAGCACAGGCAGCTGCTCAAGCATATGGACTTACAGGAAGATATGGTTTGACAACTGATGCCGGGTGGGGTTGCATGCTTCGAACAGGTCAAAGTGTACTGGCCAATGCGCTTCTCACGACGCACCTTGGCCGGGATTGGAGAAGAGAATCGAGGTCGATTCTCCTTGAAAATCCTGTTCAAAGTGAAGGCGGATCAGCAAACATGGCGCTGTTGCAATCTCAGCGCAGGCAGTATGCACAATACGTCCGCATTCTAAACTGGTTCATGGATGACCCTAGTGTCTTGTGTCCTTTCAGTGTACATCGCATGGCCCGAGAAGGCAAGCGTCTGGGCAAGGAAGTTGGTGAATGGTTCGGACCTAGCACTGCTGCTGGAGCGATTAAGAGTCTGATTCAGGACTTTCCAGAGGCAGGACTTGGTGTCAGTGTAGCTAGTGATGGTGTCATCTATTTAGATCAAGTTCAAGCGCAAGCTCAGTCTCTAAGTTCTCCCCGAAAAAAGCGATCAAGTCAATCCTGGGAGAAGCCGGTTCTTATCTTAATTGGCATACGACTTGGCTTAGAAGGTGTTCATCCGATGTACCATGAGTCTGTCAAAGTAAGTGTGTGGATTCTACAAACAGCGGTGTCTCACCATCCGTAAAAGGCTACATTCTCTTTTCCACAGTCTGTAGGCATTGCAGGAGGACGTCCCAGCTCCTCGTACTATTTTGTGGGATACCAGGGTAATAGTCTGTTTTATCTCGATCCACATCATGTTCGATCAAGTATTCCATTTAGGCCCCCGCCTCCCGAAGTTTCCAATGATGACGAGTGGTGGCTCCATGCCTATTCTGAACAAGATTTGGCGACGTTCCACTGTGACCGCCCAAGGCGAATGCCAATGAAAAGTTTAGACCCCTCGATGCTTTTAGGGTTCCTCATCCGAGATGAAGACTCGCTGCAGGACTTTACCCAGCGAGTCAAACAGCTGCCCAAGCCAATCTTCAGCGTTCTGAACAGTATGCCAAGGTGGATGATGGACAACGAAAATAACGACGAATGGGACGAAGAGAAAGCCATAGAGAGCATTTCAGAAGATTCTCGACAGGACCATGGATCCTCCGAGGCTAGTCACGACCAGGAAGAGCGACTGTCTTCCGAACCCGACACTGTCCCATCCAAAGCTCGATTACACGATACTGCTCTGATCAGCAAAGCCCAACAAATTACCGTATCAGAACACAGTTGTCACAGTATACACACAGCTACGCCTCAGTCCGAGTCAACCTTTGAATTTATCGAGCAGAAGGTTTCGCCGCCCATACACAAATTGACAACTAGCATGCATGTGTTTCCCTCCGTCGAGGACGAAACTTCTCAAGCAAGTGATCAGAGCCAAGCACCTCCTTCCCCTGTCGTATCCGGTGATGGGAGAAAGCCATCCATACATGATGACTCTCTTTCTGGACCATACTCGGTGGTCGATGCGAGTGATGAAGGGTCTGTCTGGGAGGATGTACGTGCCGACGTCAGTGGCTCTCCAATCAAATCCGCGCCAATTCCTTCGCGGAATTCTGTTGAAAAGGAGGTCCACTCACATTCACACGGCGGATCTCCTGAACGCTTGCAGGAGCCGATTCATACCCCCGAAACCAAGCACGAGAACGACTTTTCACCTTGATTGTTCTTACTACCTGATCATTTATCTTTCCTCGATGTATCCATATCCAAGCTGACTTTCAGATGATTGTCATAGCACAACGTGATAATTCATTTCATGTATACAAGAAATAGTGTCTGTCTTTACAGATTAACTATTACGGAGCTTCTGGGGGATTCAAAGCACCTATTAGCTCCCGCTCCCCTTGTTGGTATCCGCACTGGCCACACTTTCGTCCTGCAACGTTCTGATTCCATTCGTCGATGATAGGCTTTAGTTGTGTACCGAGATCAGTGCATTGGAACTTCTTTTCAGTCACAAGATGAGGTTTGTTGCCGTGGGCAGAGAGGTTGGGACAGTACCACTGCATAGCGTCTAAAATCTTGTTTAGCTCGGAATATGGAAAGAAGTGATCCAACGTACCCTCTTTTCCATCTGGTCGAGTTCTCTCGACAACTAGACCCACGGTGTTCTCAAAGCGGCAGGGACTATGTGGAGTATACGCTGACAAAAATTAGCAAGATTGTAATACCAGGTATAAGGGTACATAGAACACCAACCTGGTAACATGAACATTTCTCCCTCCCCAATGGGAATGTCTCTAAAATGACCATCTTCGATCACTTTCAGAAGCATTCCTCCTTGGACTTGATAAAAGAACTCTTCGGTAGGTTGATAATGATAATCACTACGGGCGTTGGGTCCCCCTACTACCATGACGGTGTAATCTTTTGACTTGAACAAACAGTAATTACCCACTGGAGGCTTCAAAAGATGGCGATTCTCCTCTAACCATTTCGAGAAGTTGATAGGGCTGGGCAGCATTTTCGGTGGTTGTGGTAGGATGTCGTAAGATTTCCTCCGAGGTCTGTGCTGCTGCCGGACTCATTTTTGTGGTCCGCGCGCTTCTGAAATTTTTTTGGAAGATTGCAACTTTGCTTTTGCTTTATCGCAGGCATGAGCGCCGACACGGCTCCTAGACTGGGAAGGGAGCTCTTTGGCTATATTTTGAGTGCACAATCCTCTTCCTCAAAGCAACAACAAAAGGCTCCATCGTATGCTGCCCTGCTACCTGTCAGTAACCCCAATGCATCCTCTCCCATCGCTACACTACGAGGCACATGTCCTCATCCAAGTCACTCTTCATGGTCTATTGTGCCTTCCAATCCAGCAACATCCGCTATGATGGTTCATGCAGACTCAGACAGGCCTTTGATACATATACATACCTATCAAGCCACTGCAGGAAGTGTCGGTAGCAATTCACAGACTTGCCAGTTGTCAGCCCGACTACATCCTCCCGAAGTCACTCCCACCGTGCAGCTCTCCCCCTCCGGGAAGCTCATAGCAGCTGGCTCTTCTTCTGGTCGCATATTTGTATGGCACTTGCCTTCCGGGCGAATGGTCGCTTCCCTAGATGCGCATTTCCGGCCTGTGACTTGTCTCGTGTGGACTGCCGATGAGAGTTGTCTTGTTTCCGCTGGTGATGATGCCCGAATTCTCGTCTGGAGCATGGAAACTCTATCCAAATCTGCAAAACACGCGAACGATATATCTGAATCAACACCTTCCGTGCCCTACGCTGTATTGGCAGATCATGTTCAAGGGATCAGTTCCATCTCACTTTCATCAAGTGGGCGAGCAACTTTTGCATCGTTCCCCTCTTCTTTACGCATCATTTCTGCATCCAAAGATGGAACAGTCAAGCTCTGGGATGTCCGCACCAGATCGTTGATCTCTACATGGTCATTTCAGGGGCCCATCTCACATTTGGCCGTAGATACAGGATTCCGTGCCTTTTATATCACAGTCCGAGGACGTGAAATTGGGACCTCAGACGACGATATCGGAGCAAAACCTAAGACAAGCCATGCTGGACCCTTGACACAGTCAGAGTTCATTGGTGTGCACCGAATGGATCTGTACGAGGAAAGTATTCACGCATCTACAGCTGTGAGCGCCTCGGCGGCTACCGCTACACATGTACGGACAGACCCCGTCTGGAAAGCAAATGCCGGCACCACCGTTACAAGCATGACACTGACAAGCGCGGGCTCACTGCTATTGCTTGGCACCTCGGAAGGGCAACTTCATGTTCTCGACGTGGAGTCTACATCGATTGTTCGAAATATTTCACTGTATGCTGCCGGACAAGATACAAAAGGATTGGAAGTAGTAGGACTTCATACCGTGACACTACAAGACTCACACTCACTCCTGCAAGGGGCTTCATCGCGAGGCAACGCAGCAAACGGTGCTTGGGATATTGCGGAAAAGCTCCAACATACTCGAGATGCACCAAATGGACTTATAAAGTTTCGCCTTCATCGAACACCTATCTCCGAAACATGCATGAAAATGACGCCTCCTTCCATGGTAAGCAAATCACAACAGATCAGTCCACATTTAGAATCTCCAAGTACTCTGGCGGAAGCACCAGATGAACGCATCGCCTCCCTCACACGTGATAACGAACGATTGAATCAATTGCTGCAGCGGGCACAAAAAACGAACTCGGAACTTTGGGAACAAGTGGTACATGGTGCTTCTCAACGTGTGAAGCAGTAGTATTTACATTGTCCTTCTTTTCTGTCATGTAATTTATCCTTCTCAACGAAACGCGAAATAAGTCTGGAATCACCAGAGTCCACAATCAGTTCATCTCAAATATCGCGGGAGAGCCTTGCCAAGCTTCGGCAGACCCCAACTTTCCGGCTGAAGATTCTTGTCCCGATTCCTTCTTCATTTTCTCTTGATCGCCGAATACTTTTGCTCGGGTCTTGAAATACGTAGTACCATCAGAGCCACCATATTGCCACGATGGCGTCTCGCTCTTATCTTCATGGAACCAGTGTGGTTTGGGTGCCTTTCCTTCCTTTCGCCGTTCTCTTTGTGCGCCTTCTAGTTGTTGCTTGAGCTCTTCAGCCTTGTCTACATTACCTTCCTCGAAAGCCCTTTGATCAGGTCGCAATCTCGAGTCTGTTGGAGGGAGTTTGCCTTCGATGTCCTTGGTAATTTCGTTGAGCGACATGGCGAAATACGTAAAGCCATAGTACTCTTCTGCATGATCAGGCATATCGTTCGCCTCCCAAAGCATCTGATATGTGTCTGACTCCTTCAAGCGCGAAAGATTGTCGGTCCATTTACCCTTGAGCGAGGAAATCTTTTTTCCTTTCTCATCATATACTGTGCCCACCACTTGGTTTCGAGATGCAGAAGAACCCCACATGCTTCCCTCTTTGAATTCCAGCACAGCCCGTTGCCCCGTTTCTGCATTTGTTACTGTCAGTTCACCAACATGCTCTAGGTACTTGTTCCCAGCCAGAAGATTTCTCATGAAAGAAGACGGCTTTGAAAAAGTGAACACGTCCCCATCGTCAAACTCTAGACGCAAATCGCCTTCAGGGATGAGCTCTAGTGATTTGCCCCAGAACTTGTTCTTCACAGAGCTCCAGCCGTTGCATTGCCAACCTTTGCCTTCTGCATGGATGGCAGTCACGGGCGGCTGATGCACCACCTTTTCGGCGATGAAACGGAGGTTTTTATCTTCGCGAACACATTCGAAAGTCTCGCCTAGAAGCGGGTTGAAAGGCTTACGGCTGGCGCGCAACTTCGTTGACGAGTAGCTACTCACAGCGAAAGCAGACACGAGACAGATACGTTCGACCCAATCGTCTGTAGCTTTTGCAGCCCGCTCCAATAGATCGGGGGCGTACTCGAACTCTTCTGCGGCAGCTTGCAAAAGTGACAGGGGACAATTGAATGAGACGGGGAAAGACACTGTCGAGAGGTCCTTGCCGACATTCTTTTTGAGCATTGAGAAGAGGGACACTTCGTCACCAGACACTTTGGACGGGAGAACTCTGCGATACTGTGTCGCTGCACCACCAGAGGCGCTTCCGGTTACAGCACCATCGCCTTGAACCGGCTTTCCGTCGTCTTCTGCGCCACTGTCGTCATCTTCATCATCTTCATCTTCGATTCCGCTCGATTCGTCGCGACTACTCTCTTCGTCGTCAAACGCGTCGGCATCAAAGAACGTGGCTTCGTCGGTGCGTGTGGTTTGGAAGCTACTGACACTCATTCGGCGAGCAGCTGAACCACCACGAGACTTCATGCTTTCCATGGTTCCCACTGGCACATCAGCAGCAGGAATCTTGGAGTGGATAGTATGTTCCAGATTCGCATGTTCATTCGATAGAGAGTCGATTAGTGCGGAAAGCTGTGCCAAAGGAGACTCCTCGTTGTCTGTAGAAAGTATCAGTCATGATGATGGCAAGTCTCGCAGTACCTACTCCTACCCGGCATCACCATACTCATCACCGACGGTTGGTCTACCTTATCCTTGAGCATCTGCTGGATTTTGTTCTTTGCCGCTTGAATAAGGTCGCCAACCGATTGACTGCTCTCGAAGAGATGGGAAAGATCGACAGGCTCTAAGTCTTTGCCATCGTGACTTGCTATGTATATGCGTTTCTTTGTTCCATCTGGAGTTTCTGGAATGAAGGAGCGGAGATTGGAGGTCCACGCATCAAAGTCTTGAGTGGCCAGCATTTTGATATCTTAGAAGAAAGCATAAGTACGTATGACTTTCGAAGATAGCAATTTACACTCACGGAACACAGCTGAGCCGCTATCCACATGAATTGTACCATTACGTTTACTCGTGGTAACGCTAGCGTGAGGAATCTTGATAGCATCGCGAGTGGGCTTCTCCGGACTGATGGAATAGGTGAGAAGCCCTTCCTTAGTCAAGACCAAGTAACGTTTGGCGTATCCTGTGGGAGATTAGAGAGTGTTCAATTGAAGTATATCAATGCCGCTCACCTTGCATTTTCTTTTTCTTCTTTTTCAGTACCCATCCTTGATGAAGGATTTCGGAGTCTTTCAAGGGCAAGTGCTGACCGAATGATGCAGCATCCCGTTTCGGTGGCATGGTCGTACAATTGGCCGACACGAATCTCTTCAGATGATGGGAGAGGGTGCGAAAGTCAGATTCTCCACAAGAGATGTAGATTGCCCTAGATGTGGGTGAAGGTAGGACGTGTTAGCGCCCTGTCTTCCTATGCGAGTGGCTGGCGATCTCCCTAAGCCGTCGCGCCGGCTCCCCACATCTTCCCTGATTGATTTGCACTATTAGGATGGAAATTGTTAACTTCTCCGTTGCCCAACGCGACTTTCTGAAAGACGGGCGATTTAGTCGCTCGGACCACACAGGTAGACAGACTCTCACGCGATGGCCGAGCCTCGGTGACTTCAAGCCGTTCCTATCACCGCATGAGCTTTCCTTGTACAAACAGCCAGATCCTAGTGTATAGAATTGGAGCGCATACGAATGCACTGGTGATTGCAATTCTGGTCACGTGAACAGCTTTCCACCGTATCAGCGGACCTCACTGGCCCTGTTAGGCACAGCGCACATGCCCAGGGTGCGGCCCTGCGACAAGCGGAGCTTTATAACTTATTTCGGCGCCTTTTGTCTATAGCGCATACTTCGGCGCGTTTTCAGATCGCGTCAGAAGCTGATACTTCGGGACCTATAATATAATAGATGACATGTTGGCCTTGGATGTCCGTCCTCTTACCCCCCTTGCAAACGTCAAGACAACCCCTGACTTGAGTGGCCATATTCCAAATGGCTTACGCACCTGCTCTGGAAGCCAGACATGGCGACATGTCCGACATGGCAGGCATGGACGAAAGTAGCGAGACGTGCGAAATGATGATGTTGTGAGTGAGGTTTGCCATGGAAGCGACAACTTTTCACACCCGATTTCAGCGGCAATTGGAAGGTGATCGGTAGCTGTTTCTTGACATCTTCGTGGCATATCAAGACAGCCGCACAATTTGCTGGAACTTGTATCGGAGTGTTTCTCATTGTTGTACTCATTGAGTCGGTCCGTCGGTGGGGTAGAGAATGGGATCGTTATATCATACGTCAGGCTTTATCTGACCATCAAGAAAAGCTCTCGGCAAGAAAGAAGTCTCATGCACTACAAACACAGAGGCAGACGTGCGATACCGCGTCGGTCTCCTCGAGCGGTCACTCGCATCGATCTGGTCAGAAGATGGATCCTGAAGCACAACGTCCCATCGACTTGTCATCTCAGCGCAAAAGTGTACAAGCCGTTGCACGCCTAGAGAGATGTTTTTTCTCCTTACCGCGAAACAGTCCTGGACGACAGGCTTTGCAAAGAAATGGACACAATCCATCCTTTCGACCTACCGCATTTCAACAACTCGTTCGAAGTCTTGTGTACGCGGTACAATTTGCAGGAGCAGTATGTAGTAATTGTGTGATACCCAGAGTAAAAATACTGATACACCTCGCAGTATCTCGTAATGCTGATTGCGATGTCATACAATGGATTCATCCTAATCGCCATTGTTTTGGGTGGTCTCGTCGGCCATTTCTTTTCGACTTGGGACACCCTCTCTTTCACACTGGCTCCTGACGAAATGGATACGGACGACACCCAACTCATGGGACTTGCGGAACAGCCCACCGGACACACAGAGAAAGGCTTTGGCGATTATGGGAGTAACAGTGGCGCTTGTTGCAATTAGTCACGATCACGGTCTTGTTCTGAAACAATTGTATTTTATCATTAATTGCTATTCTTGATGTGATGTGATGAGTTCTCATGTACTGTATTAACTCTCGGTGGTTCCGAATGCGGGGTACGAACTCTGGGCAAAGAATAGATTCTCCGAGACCGCAAGACGACATCTAGTCGCGAACTAAGAAATTGAAAATCAGCTAGCCCGGGACCTTGTTCAGACTACCCGGCTGAATCACTTACCGGCAACGCATCCTCCGAAGCGCGTTTAAAAGGTGGAAGTGGGACAGTTGCTCTCTTCCTAACACACAATCGAACGAATCAAAACTCTACATAGAACTGTAGAATACAAACATGATCACTACGGAGCTCACAGAGAAACTTGGCTTGACAGTCCCCATTGTTCAGGGCGGTATGCAGGTAAGAACGGGTCACGTCTAGCCAGAGATAGGCTGAACATCCTATCCTCGCAGTGGGTCGGCACACCGGAACTGGCCAGCTCCGTGTCCAATGCCGGCGCCTTGGGTGTCATCACCGCCCTCACTCAGCCGTCTCCGGATGCTCTTCGACAAGCCATTCGTCGATGCAAGGCAGCCTTGAAACCTGAGGTGTTGAACCGTTCTGCATTTGGGGGTGTGGCAGTGAACATCACTCTTCTTCCCTCAATCAATCCCCCGGATTACCCTGGATATGTAAAGGCTGCGCTTGAAGAAGGTATTCGGATCTTTGAAACAGCCGGCAATAGTCGTAAGTGTGGTAACTTTTTGCATGTTGCCCGTCTGAGAAAGACTCTTGTGTAGCTGGGCCTGTCATTAAGACCCTCAAGGAAAATGGAGCCTACGTCATTCACAAGTGCACCACAATCCGACACGCTCGAAGTGCCCAAAAGATGGGGGTGGACATGCTCTCGATCGATGGCTTCGAATGTGCTGGACATCCTGGAGAAGACGATATCGGAGGTCTAGTGCTGATGGCTAGGGCAAGTGAAGAGTTGAAAATCCCTTACATTGCCTCCGGAGGCATCGCCAACGGACAAGGTCTTGCTTCTGCCTTGGCTCTCGGTGCTTCAGGCGCCAACAGTGAGTAAAGAGCAAAGCAATGCACAAACAGAAGTTCTGATTGGAACGACAGTGGGAACACGTTTCATGTGTGTCAAAGAAGCACAAATTCACGACAAAGTCAAAGAGACGATGGTAGCGAGCGACGAGAGAAACACAGTAAGCATAGATGCCCCTCTGCATACCCTTCTCACTCTCTCTCCTGCAGACACACATCTTCCGCACGCTGCGTAACACAGCCAGAGTGTACAAGTGAGTGAATCGGCCACGTGGCATGGACGCCCAACTTATCTTCTCTCTGCAGAAACAAGGTTGCTGTGGAAGTCGTAGAGAAGGAACGTGCCGGCTGCAAATTCGAAGACATCCAACCGCTTGTTTCTGGTCAGCGAGGACGTAAAGTGTACGAAGACGGTGACATTGATGCCGGAATCTGGACATGCGGGATTTCTGTCGGGCTCATTCACGATATTCCTACATGTGAAGAACTCGTCAGACGAACAGGACAAGAGGCAGAACAGCATATTCAGCGTTTAGCCTCCCTGACTGCTCACCAGGCTTCTAGCACACAAAGCCGTCAAGCTCGATTGTAGATGAATCATCTCCATAGAACCCTCTCGTATGTAGCCCGTGCACAGAATTTTATTTTTTCGCGTTCCAACAAAGATTTATGAGACAATAGATAGATCATGACATCTGTCACTCGTGTATAGAATCATCACCGTCTAGTCGACTGCGCAGGAGGCTTCTCGAGCAAGAGTCATGCGATATCGAGATGGGAGTACCCCACGAGTGGCAGAGAGGGACAAGGCGAAACCCGATCAGGTCCCTGTGCTCCAAAGAGGTGCACCACCAGCCTTTGATTCGCGAGAATCTTACATGGGTAAGTGTTGATGGCTACTGCAGGGATTAAGCTCATTCAATGCCAGGATACATACCCAAGAGGGAGGAAAAGATATCTCATGAAGCAATAGATGCTCTCGATGCGGAAATTCTATGGAGCAAGTACATCTCAACACGTCGACCAGTGGTGATTGACGGTCTGGTCCACGATGAGAACTGGGACGGCGGGAGATGGCAGGACCTGGAATATCTGCGGTCTATAGCTGGAGACACAGAGGTCAAAATCGAACCCCTGGACACGATGCGAGACCGATTTGGGACTGGTGCCATGAGAAAGAAAGTGCCTCTAGCTGCATTTTTAGACATATTAACCGACGAAAGTGAAAGGGGGAAATGGTACATGACAACGCAATACGAAGAAGACGAGGAAAAACTTATGGAACCGACGCCTTCTTTGTTTGTTTCATCTTCACAGCAAAGATTATCACCTTTTGAAACTGAAAAATCAGATGAATCTACCCTGCCCGAAGTCGACTTGGACTTATCTCTGCCCCCGCCCACCGATGCTCTTGCTCACCTCTTTCCTCTTCCCGGCCCCAAGATCATGGGCGGTCTAGTTCTGCAGCAGTGCAATCTTTGGATGGGAAGTGGCGCATCTGGAAAGAGCTCCGGGCTTCATCATGACTTTCACGACAACTTATACATGTTGGTAGGTGCAGAACCATATTCCGCTTCGCCCCACTAATACTGCTTTCAGTTATCTGGTCGTAAACGTTTTCTGATCTGGCCTCCTCTCGCGCATCGCTGGCTAGAACCTACAGGCGATATTGAGAGGGTGCATAGAAATGGACTGATCGAGTACCACGTATCCGGGCAGCCACCCTTGCGTCCTGATGGGCTCACAAGTCGCGAAGCTGCTGAATGGCTCGTTCGAGCTCGGAAAAGGGCCGTTGTGGAAGCAGATGAGCGTGCTGCACAGAAAGCAGGTGAATCTTCCCGCCAGAGGTCCCAACGAAAAGGCAAAGCGAGACAAACTCAGGAGCAGGAGGATGCGATGGAAAGGCTGCGTGCTGCCGAGCTTCATCTCTTCCTTTTGGACACAGAATATGATATGCCGTTTTCTGCAAGTTCAGACGAGGCTGACAGCGATCTCCAGAGCCTTGCTCGTGTGAGCGACGAGGACTCTTTAACTGGAACAGAGACCGATATTTCTGGCAGCAACGAAAGTGAAACGGATAGTGAAGATGCCGAAAGCTTGGGGGCCCCTCCACGCAAGAGAGCACGAAACACTGAAGGCCTTCTTGCTGCAGACAAATTGCACATTAGGAAAAGGGGCCTTCCAGGAGGATTTCGCGGGACTCCTCATGATAATCATGGTGACCTCACAGATGTCATAAGTGAGGAAGAACTCGAAGACGAGCTTGTTCCCACTTTCCTGGAACACGAGTGGGACAGTGCAAGCGCAAGTGCAGAAGAAACCACCCAGTTACATATGCAAACAAACTATGTATCTTCTGTGCCGTTCGGGTCCATCTCCCATACAGACAGTCCAAGCAGTCCTGAAACTGAAAATGAGCATTGGGATTTGGAACAGCATCGAGATGGTTCACCCCTTAGTGGGATCCCTACTTCCTTGTCGGAAGAGCGCAAACGACTCGCATTATTGGAGGCATTGCAAGACGATGAGAGCGAAGAGCAACTGGACGGATCGCTCTCCGAATGGTCGAGTCACGAAGACGGCGAAGCAACGTTGGCACAGCTGGCTCAACTTCAACGTGCTCATGATCAGGACACTGATGACGACGTCTCCTCTGGCACGGAGAGCTCTGAAGAAGAGCCGTCGAGCTTCAGCCAAATTACGCCTCAAGCCATGCATTGGTACTTTGGGATCGTCGATGATCCTTCGGCTCCTAATGCGCCTCCCAAGCATCCAAGTGTTGACGGCGAGCCGTTTCTAATTCCAAAGGTGGGATGTCCACGTCCTCTTGAAGTATTCCTACGCCCCGGTCAAATGCTCTACCTCCCCGCCAGCTGGTACCATGAGGTAACTTCATACTGTGAGGCAGAAGACTCCTCGAAGGGAAAAGGAAATGCGAATTTCCACATGGCACTCAATTATTGGTTCCATCCTCCCACCGCTGTTCCCAAGGGGAGATGGGTAGAAAAACAAGCAGAGCTTCGAACAAGTATGGGATCCAAAGCAGCCAATGCACAGGACGACGATCACGGCGCTGCCAACCCCTACGTGGATAAAGAGATATGGAACGAAATTCGTACAACGGTTCAGAGCCGAATTCTACATCTCCGTGCGCAGGCCAAGGCCAAAATGCAAGGCAAAAAGGTCCCTGACGCGTGAGCCTTTCGAATGGATTATCATTTATGTAGCACATTGTTGATTTGAATTAGGTAGAATTTCTAGATGAGATAGCCATATCGCTCCACAACGTTGGCTTTAGGTACCTCAGTACATGTTCGAATAGAAAGCACCATACTCACGATGACTACGAGTGATCCCTTTCCATGCTTGAAAACCAAATGGTGCATCATCGCTCCCCCACAAATCGCCTCGCGGTACGTCCGAGGTCACGTCGCCATGACCATGAGCGGCATGTCTTTCCTTTTGTGCCTGCGTCCAAATATGCAGCATGTCGGACGAGAAGGAGGATTGTGATATCGGCTCAACTATCGCATTCAGTGCTGGCGCACTAAAGAAGGCGATGGAGAAGCGATCGCCCTGCGGCGCATTCCTTGCGGCATCCATAACCACACGGTGGGTAGCCGCCACAATGGCACCGCGGCTGACTCTTTCCATCTGTTGCCCAAAGTTGACAATAATTCCATCAGGAGGATGAACAACGTCCAGCCATTCACCAGAGAGCGATTGAACCTGTAGCCCGCGATGGGGGCTTGTAGCGAGCAGAGTAATCCAACCTCCATCCTTGTGTGCGCCAACACCCTGTGTGCTTCCCGCGAGTCTCTCAATGCCATCCACGTGCTGTTTGACAGGGTACCGGATCGTTTTCATTCTGGCAGTCCGAAATTCGGCATGCAAGTTATCAAGTTTTGCATCCGAGACTCTCTTGCCGCTCCCATATTTCTCGTGATTGCCCGTGACAATGCGCTGCAACTCGCCAGGCTTAGTTCCCAAGGCCTGTTCTAGTGCCTCTGTGATTTCATGGCTAAGCTTTTGACACAGATCGAGCCATTGGAGAACCAGCGAGCGATGTCCAGGAAGTATGTGATCAGGGAGAAATTGATTTGGCCCTATCATATTCAAGAAAGGATACTTTTGGAATACATCACTATTGTCGGACTCGCCCCCCTTGACTGCCGCTGCCTCCAAACCGTAGTCAATTTGATCTCGATGATCCACTGCGTTACGTGTTCTTTCGTCACCAAATTTGGAGAAGCCTCTAAGGGCGGTGTCAAAGAAAGGCACAGCAAGCCATGATCAAGAGCACGTACCGGAAGTGTGGACTATTCACAATTGTAATCTTTTGTCGCTCTTCGAACGGCAAGTCAAAGAAGGCTTTATTTAACGCAAAAATGCGTGCTTTCAAGTCGCCCTCATCGAGAGGTGTGTTGATCAAGACAAAAAAGCCGAGGCCTGCGCAGGCTTTGCGAAGTTGAGTGATGAAATTCACACGACTGTCTTCGTTGGCCTTGGGCCCCACCCACTCCGCAAAATCAAGCCGCAATGCTGGAGCGACGGAGCTCTTCTGGCCAACGGGATTGTGTGTGTGTGCTGTTGAATGGCTTGTATCGACAGCGATCGGTGGCATTCTACGAAAAGGAACAATAGACAGACGTAGATGTAGGTAAGCAAGTCACAGGCCTATAGCACCTTAATTGCCTCTCCACAATTGCGTGCTTCAGAATACGTGCGCGACTCGAGGCTATCTGTATGAGACATGCACTAGCAAGTACGCCTATCTCCGAGGAAGCACTGACTGCTCCTAGTACACTACAGAAATATTCCCGGCGCCTTCCTTATGAGATAGGACTCGCAACTCTGTGGTGTCTGCTTCGATAACTGCTCCATCCAAGCATGCACGTCGAGCTGAATTGGAAATCTATGAGAAGAATCAGTCTGTGAATTGCGTGTCCTGCACGTACTTACAGGCGTCCACTTATATCCGGCACATCGGTAGTACTCTATGACGAGAGGTCCTTCACCTTTGGTCTCCACGCCTCCTCCCTTTTTGTATGTGAGATCGACATGATTGCCTTCATCATACATGGCGGCGGTAATACTTGGTAAGATGTTTGACGCATATTGCTCCCGATAAATTTGACTCTCGTCTTGAGTCCAAAATTGATTGGCATTTGGACTGATGCTTTGTAAGTCTGGGCTTCGAGTCGGTCTGAGAAGCACAAGATCCACTGCATCTGCTGGGCGCTGTAGGATCTTCGATGAAGGGCCAGAAAACGGTGCTGGGACAAATGAAGGTTCCAGTCTATCTGTCGTGACGCAAACAAAGTAAAGGATTGGTCCATGAATGTGCTGGTCTTTGGGCTCGACCGCATCAAATGTGACATGGGCAGGATTGTAACGCAGTACACTTCCTGCATATGGTTGCAGCGTGATCTCTGCATCGACCCATCTCGATGCATTCTGTACAAATGCCATTTTAAATCGTTCCACCCCAGGATGTTGCTCTCGCAATGCTTCGGAATCGGCTAGTATGGATGCGTGAAGTGCATGTGAGGTAATCAGATGTGTGAGACTCGTCTTTGACAATCCGCTCTGCGTTGTAGTTACTGAAGACAGTGCGAGAGGGTAAGTATGTCGTTCATCCGATAAGAGCGCTTTTACACTTCGAAGAAGGGGATCTTCAGATGACGCGTGACGAGTATACAGAGAGGCGTACAAGGCATTAGCTGTGCCCGTTGGAACGAGAGCAATGTCGACTTGCGGAAGAGACTTGACATTCGATTCATTGTAGCTGATAAGGCCATTCAAAAGATCGTGAGTAGTTCCATCACCGCCTAGGATCACCACTTGAGTTCGGGTATCTGAATGAACTGTCCGAAGCAATTGGCCGATACGTACCCCATCCTCTGTGCTCTGCGTTTGATGGTGAGTAACGAGCCAGTCTGGACGAAGTTTTTCGATCAAAGGGAGCACCTGAGAGTGGAGAACGGAAAGTGCGTTGCGGGAGCCTGCAGCAGGATTGGTGACAACGTGCAGTGTCCTTGTCATATTATCGTAGTGGAAAGACAACGCTAAACCTAATGTTGTTTGTTCTCTGCACGACGCGCTGCTTAACGCGTTTCTTGAACATTGAGTTTCCTCCAACAACAACGGATAAGGTCTGTCTCTCGATGGATGCTCGTGCCACTGGTAACAGGCAAGATGACTCTTCCAAGATACAGGCACTGAACGCAAACGATATCCATCGTATCGCAAGTGGGCAGGTCATCCTGGACCTTCCTACGGCTGTCAAAGAACTCGTCGAAAATGCTCTCGATGCTGGGGCTACTTCGATCGGTAGGTGCCCCATCACGGAGAGACCTACGATACTGACTCATTTGTAGAGATACGATTTAAAGAATATGGGCTGGACTCATTTGAAGTCGTAGATAATGGCGTCGGCATCGAAAAGAAGAACTTCGGTACACTGGCACGAAAGCACCACACCTCAAAGCTGGATACTTTTGAGGATCTTACAACAGTCGATACATTTGGGTTTCGCGGGGAGGCACTGAGCTCGCTGTGCGAATTGTCCACGGTGCAAATGAGTACTGCAACACAAGACGAAGAGCCAGTAGGTTTTATTGTGGAGTTTGACAAGAATGGCAACCCGAGTGGACATGAAAAAACGGTGGCCCGGCAGGTGAGAAAGGATCAAGGTCCTTTATTTTTCTAATTCGATCTTCTCAGAAAGGAACGAGCATCACAATAACAGAAATGTTCTCTCCTCTTCCAGTACGAAGAGGAGAATTTGAGAGAAATATTAAGAAGGAGTTTTCAAAGACACAGTCTATGTTACAAGCATACATCCTCATAACAAGAGGTGTTCGCTGGCTTATTACAAATTCTGTCAAAGGGAGAAGAATCCCCGTTAGCACTTCTCCTGCTTCACTCGGGGACAGATACCTGCTCGACAATGTGACATCAATATTCGGACCAAAAAGCGCTCCACAGCTGGCAACACTCGACTTGCTTCTGTTGGTGGACGCTGACAACCATGCTGGACAAAAGGTTCGAGTCAAAGGGTTGATTTCACGGCCAACTATGGGATGTGGACGCTCATCCTCGGATCGATGCTTCTTATTCATTAATGGGAGACCCTGGGACACCATTAAATTCACGCGGGCTTTCAATGAGATCTATCGACAGTACAATAGTCAACAGTATCCCTTTGTTATTGCCGATTTTTGTGTCGCGGGAGATGCCTACGATGTGAATGTCAGCCCAGATAAGCGAACTCTGTTCCTACATAAGGAGGGTCAGGTACTCGGCGAACTTAAGGTGCGCTTCCGTTGATTCCTTTGTCAGAACGATCTGACTATTTTGCAGTCTGCACTTGAGCAGTATTTTACAAGCTTGCTTTCCACTCATGAAATTTCTAGAGGAACGCAAAGCACGTTACCGTTTCAAAAGTCTGTTTCTCACCTTTCTGAGGAGGATCCCGAGGGAAGTGGTAGTGAAGATTTGTCTGGAAGCGATGCAGACCCTACACAAACGCCTCAAGATCCAACCGTCACATCTCTTCGACGTTCTCGCAGCTATGTAGCATCGGAAATATCCTCAGACCGTGGTTCAAAGACCAGGAGATTAAATTCATGTAGCCAGCCAAAAAATATAGTCACAGAAAGTTCTTCTGAGCATCGTCAAAGAGCTTTCACACACATCGCGGCTGCACCGAAAGTACCTCCGACGGGAAGACGGGCGTCGACGAAAACTATTGATCAAAAATTGAGGCAAACGTCACGGTCGTCTTATGCAACCAACTCCGTAGGGTATTCAAGATCCTCAAATGCTGATGTCGTATCTACATCAGATGAAGACCAGTACATCATGGAGCAGGCTTACGATCCTGCTGGCAATTGTGCTTCGCCTATGTCAGAACGCATCTCGAGCGAGGAAGGCGATCCAAATACCATAGGCAGCAGAGGGAGCGTCGAACCTGAAGTTGCACCAGACAGTGAAAATCCCCTTTCCACACCTGATGGCAATGTCATGGAAGTAGGTAAGGTTGGATCTCAAAGCTCACATATTCCTATATGCCTTCCATTCGACTTGACCAGCATTAGAAGTCAACTCATCCACTCAACCACCCTCTGCAACTCGGGATCAGGGAAAACAAAAGTAGATGGTCGCCACATGGAACAAGCGGCAGTCGGTCAGGGAGATGCAGCGGTAGCGGAGGCAGTGCTGACACGAACCATAGGAAAAGAGGATTTTTCTCAGATGGACCTTGTTGGACAATTTAATATGGGTTTCATCCTTGTGCGCAGAAGGAAGAGTACGGCGGAGGACGACATGTTTATCATTGATCAACATGCAGCCGACGAGAAGTTCAACTTCGAGACTCTCACTAGGACCACAAGGTTACAAAGCCAGAAACTTGTCGTGCCACGCAATGTGCATCTGTCACCAGCTGAGGAATTGGTTGCTGTGGAGCACAAAGCTGCACTCTCTGCGCACGGTTTCTCTGTCAGGTTCGATCAAGATGCGCCTCCAGGGCTGCGCATCGCTCTTGAGGCCATTCCCATGAGCCAAGCGGTAGCATTGGGCGTGGATGATCTGGAAGAATTGCTTAATCGTCTGTCTGACGAAAGGCCACAGGGAAAGCAAGCGAGCATCATTCGTTGCTCTAAGGTGCGAGGCCTTCTCGCTTCCAGGGCTTGTCGACGCAGTGTGATGATCGGTACAGCATTGTCACGTCACAAAATGAGGAGAATCGTGGACAACTTAGGAACGTTGGATCAGCCGTGGAATTGTCCTCACGGACGACCAACGATGCGGCACCTCTGTACGTTGAATCAAACGATACCATCTCGGAATGACGAAATTGCATGGCAAACACTGTATCAAAATTGACAAGTCTGGTATCCAGTCAAATGTACATTATTCACGAGAATCAGCACGTCCGTACGCGTGAATAAGATCTAACTCCTCTTGCAAAGTATCTTGACGGAATTTGAGCCTAATGTCTGGCACATTGGACTTCGCTACCACGTTGCCTTTCGGCCCTCTTTCGTAATAATGTGGGCCAAGCCAATGGCGAATCAGCTCATTCTCAAACCCGGATTGTAAAACACTATTCCGTGCGAGTTCACACATGTCTTAAAGAAAGGTGTCAACGCACTTCCTTACACAATTCTCTCCACTCACCACTGGGCCGAAGCTTGTAGATCTGTGTGGCCACACTGTACTCTTCGAGTAGGGGCTCTTTGCTCAAATGGAACTGGAGGGGATCGTCGGTGCTGATGCTTACGTTCATGCCGATGCGCAAAAAATTGGGGAAGGGATTGCGTTCGTATGATAAGAACAACGCATTGTTGCTCAGGGGAGACATGGCCATCCCCACTTGCTTGAGGTAGTATAGGTATTGCAGAGCAGGGACCTTGCGGAGCAAGATGCCATGAGAGATAGACTGCGCCGAGAGGAAACAGGACGCCATGTGGTCAGTATCCCCCGCTTCGCCAGCATGAGGTCGAAGAACAAACGTGTCTACGATGAAAGTGCGTTAATTCGACATGCTAGTTTCCAATGTATTCAACGTACTGAAGCCGCGCATCCGACGCCAGTTGTTGAGACTGGCAATGTTCGCAAACATATAGTAAATCCTACGTAGATCTGTCAGCTTATGGGGGAAGGTGTCTTTCCAGACGCACCAGTAATTGTACGGAGGGCTTTCATCATGCGTCCAGAGTCTAGGAACTGGAAATTTGCGATGCATTCGGCGCTCTGGTTTACTTTCGTCGTCAACCATATCGAAGCCGACGACTCTTTGCAAGAAAATATGCAACTTGGGATGAGACTGTGGATTTTGCGTCACCTCGAACAAAGGCTCAAAGATGTCTGCCAAATATTAGCACATACACCGCGTTGGATTGCAGCAACTTACTTCTTATAAGCTCTTCAAAGTTGTTAACTGTGCCATTGCTCTTGTACACATCGTACAATCGAGGTACCTGGATGAGCCATCGCACGTTGTTGCTGAACAGATCATTCTCAACAACCCATGAGGCAAGCTTATCCCATTCTTGTTTCTGCCGTCCATATATACTTATGCGGTACTCTGTGAATTGATACTTGCTCTGTTCCAAGTCATTCATTAGCTCGCGTGTGATCTCGGCGAGGTAGCGTCCTTTGATGTAATTGTCGGTCTTGAGGAAAATTTCGCGCAAACGTGATTCACCGATAGGATTGTATTTGAGATTGAATTTATCGAAGCGATGAAAGGCGTCTTGGTGGGCATGCATATCGAGAGTATCTATGGAGAGATCGTACGCCGTCAAATTAAGCGATTCGAATACTTGCTGCAAAGTCAAGTGGGAGCCATCCCGAAATATTACGACATCAGCCGGGGACCTTTTAATTTTTGCCTTGATGAAGCGCAAAAGATGCTTCTGATTCATACAGGCACTGTGATGAACGTGTGTGTCGACTTTGCGGACGTTGTAGAAGTCGCGATGAGGAACGCGCTTCATATCAGCTAACTCCTGGTATTCATTCAAAAGGATATACAAGTTCCACTTGCCGTCAAGATACTTGAGTCTCCGCCAGGCAAATGACTTCGTTGGACCATCGGAAATCACCGACAGAAGATAATCGAGGTCCTTGAAATAGTCACCGATCGTCGGGATTTTGAAAAGGGGCTTCCTTTTGCCCTTGTGCTCATCTGGGTGTCCGTCTTCATTCTGCATCGTTGAGTCCCACACCTGACACACACCCGAATCGTCCAGCCCCCATTCTACCGTCTTTCCGTTCACGGTGTGGGCACCTGGAATAGCGACACAGTCCATGCTGAACACCCCTGGTCTACTCCCGGTCGCTTCCAGTAGCCTCTGTGCTTCGAGGGCATTCGCAGGGCTAGCGGAAGGTATTGGAGGCGGAAGAGGGTTAACGCTTGTTGGTCGCACGACAAAACTAGAGGCGGGCGCAGGTTCAAAGCGTTCCCAGTGCGGTCGGGGTGGAGCTGGATAGATACGCCATGGCTTCGGTGTGATACCATCCTGTTCCAGTGAGCATCCATCCACCTTGATGTCTCTAGCTTTCACCTTTGCAAGTGTCTCTTCCTCGTGATTGCCATGAGATGCGTGTTGATTCTGCTCTGTCCACTTCTTGCAATACTCAGCATCCCAATGCTTGGGATTCTGCGCCCAATTTTCTTGGAGACTGACATTCATGTATTTCTCACGAAGTTCCAAACATTTTTGCAGGTCGGAATACAATTTCCGCATCTCAGCAGTCATTTCTTCTGCCTCGCGGGAGCTGGGAGCTAGTGAAGTCAGCAGGGAATTGGGTTGTGCCGTGCTAGTTGTGGCACCCATCCGGGCAATGGACGCCGCCGCATCAGCGGGAGATGTCGCAAATCCATAGGATGACTTTTCAGGGCCATGATGGCTAGAGGATACGCTTTGCAATGCGTCAGAACCTTCTAAAGGACGCCCACGCTCAGTCTGTACACTGGAGGAAAGAGCGAGATCCTCCACGCCTTCTTCTAGAGCTTGCCCGTAGCTCGAAAGACTATTCCTACGTTGGGCCCAGAACACTGAGTCTCCCTATATCATTGTAAGTAGTCTGCCAAGAGAGAGCCAGTCCACGCACCTCATGCATTCGCTTCTCATCTAATTCGCTATAGTGTGCTGCTGTGCTACGTGCGATGGGAGGTGTCTGCATAGGGGGAGAGGCAATGTCAACCTGTCCGTTGACTGGTATAGGTGAGGAAGCTCCAGAAGATGTCGACGAAGGGGTTCCTGCAGACATTGCGGCAATGAGAATGTGTTCTCGTTGCGAAGAGATAGCATAAAAGTTATCTAGCGCGCCACTTTTTCCACGGGCGAGAATCCGTAATGCACAGGCCATTAAAGAATGGCAAAAAAATAGGTCCCACTGGGAATCGAACCCAGATTGATAGAATGTATAAACCGTTAAGATCAGAATCTACTGTGCTGCCATTACACCATAGGACCAAAATACATATTACTTAGCTCCAATAGTGTAATATGAATCCCTAGTGTATTTCAAGTGCGACAAGGAATTATGCACAGAAATGGGTCACTCCTATCGCCTGTCCGAGGTCTACTGTGCGTATTTCTCCTCAATATCAGTACTAGGGGGCTTTTTTATGAATACTTTCTTTTCGTGCCCATTTTACCTCTATAAGCAAGCATCTAATCTTCATCATGATCGTACACTTCTTGTAAAGGAGCACTTCACCGTGTGCACGCACTTCACTCTCCTTAATAAACATGAACGAGGATATAATATAGACATCTATGTAAGAACGGTAAACGAGGATGTCGTATAGATATGTATATAAGTACGGACATCTTTGCATTGAAAGTGATGCTTATTATGTGCATTTTCAATTTCTTTACATTTGCTAACTATTTAGAATTGGAATTTTTTTGATAGTACTTAAATAGCTCCTTTAAGGCCAAGACTCATGATTAACGGCTCTGTGGTCCACCTTTCAGTCTATTACATAGTCCTATAACCAATGTGGATTGAGAAATTTCTGGCATGGCGAACCCGTCGCATTGACGGTATGTCCTAAATTCGCGCACAATAAATATTCGTGGAGTCTTCAGATGCACACAACTCATCATCTTCTCGCCGTATTATAGGGGGAACACAGCAGACATGAAGTACAATTATCAATGCAATTCGCAAGAGGTGTTCGGCAGAGACAAGATTATCGATGACCATCACAATGTTAGCTGCCACGCGGTCGGAATTCGGTGTTTAGGCGTTCCGCCCTGCCGCGCTTGAACATTTAAATAAGCACGTCTCCTGCGCATACCTTTGTACCCCACAGTTTGACCCAGGCCAAGATGGCGACAGATCATCCAAAGTCTAGTGAAGAGCCGGTGATCGTTGTTGGTGCTGGACTCTCCGGGCTCGTAGCAGCGTACGAGATTACAAAGGAGCGTCGTAAGGTCATCATCATCGAGCAGGAACCAGAACAGTTCATCGGTGGGCAAGCGCATTGGTCATTAGGGGGACTCTTTTTTGTCAATTCACCGGAGCAGAGGCGGCTGGGAATCAAGGACTCAGAAGAGCTAGCACTGCGAGACTGGTTTAATTCCGCCCAGTTCGATAATGGAAAAACAGGTCAGGGTGCAGTCTCTGCAAGCACAGGTACGGGGGCGGACGAAGCAAAACTGATCACGAAGACGGGTGTATTCGAGGACAAACAAGGACAGGACTTTTGGGGCGTTCGATGGGCAGAAGCATTTGTCAAATTTGCTGCCTCTGAGTTTCGTGACTATGTGAATGATCTAGGTATGGGGATCATGCCCAACGTTGGATGGGCCGAGAGAGGTAGTGGATTGGCTGGAGGACATGGAAATTCGGTCCCCCGGTTTCATGTTGCCTGGGGAACAGGGCCGGAAGTGGTACGTGTCTTTCGGGATCCAGTGCTAGAAGCTGTCAAAGAGGGCCTAGTGGAATTCCGCTGGCGACACCGAGTCGACGAATTGATTGTAGAAGAGGGGCGAGTTGTTGGTGTCAAAGGCAAAAGGCTAGCACCGGACCAAGACAAGGTTATTGGAGAGAAAACCAACAGAGAAGTCATTGGCGATTTTAATGTACATGGACGGGCTGTCGTTGTAGCATCGGGAGGGATTGGAGGGAATCTGGAGCTCATACGTGGTGCATGGCCAACAGAACGGATGGGTGGGCCATTCCCAGCCCATGTCGTGCTGGGCGTACCGTTCCACGTCGACGGACGCATGCTTGCCATCACGAAAGCTGCAGGTGCCCGGCTTGTGAATGAAGATCGGATATGGTTCTACACAGAGGGACTACACAATTGGGATCCTATTTGGCCAGATCACGGGATCCGAGTGATCCCGGGCCCGTCGTCCCTGTGGCTCGATGCAGCTGGCAAGCGGTTTGGCCCACCAGCATTCCCAGGGTGCGACTCTCTGGGGACCTTGAAGGCGATAGTATCCACTGGCTACGATTATACGTGGTTCATCCTGGACCAAGCAACCATTGCCAAAGAGTTCATGTTAAGCGGTTCCGAGCAAAACCCAGATCTGACAAGCAAAAGCATCCTCAATGTCATCAAGGAACGGCTCGGCGGTCGTGGTATCGAGCCTGTGCGAAACTTCCAGAAGCATGGCCGAGACTTCATCACAAAAGACAGTCTCCCTGAGCTTGTAGATGCCATGAACGAATTGGCACACAAGGAAGCAGGAACAAGTGCAGCAGGTAAGCCGCCACCGACGATTGAGTACGACGACTTGCTCAAAGTCATCATGGATCGTGATGCGCAAATTGACAACGGATTTACCAAAGATTCTCAAGTGATGCTCATGAACAATGCCCGTTCTTATTGGGTAGAAGGACGCATCCGCGTGGCCAAGCCGCATCGATATCTCGACCCGGAGACGACGGTTCCGGGCGCCACCCCAAAGAGCTTGCCGGGGTACGGTCCATTGATTGCTGTGCGTCTCGCTATTCTCACCCGAAAGACCCTCGGTGGGATCCAGACGAATCTCCAAGGACGTGCACTGCATGCAGATGGACAAACCGTCCTTCCTGGCCTGTATGCCACGGGTGAAGCAAATGGATTCGGAGGCGGTGGCGTTCACGGTCACTCAGCATTGGAAGGCACGTTTCTGGGCGGCTGCATCTTCTCTGGCCGTACAGTTGGACGCACATTAGCCAAAGACGACTTCTGAACGAATTTGGAAAAAATTGCTTTTGTACATAGATGTTGATCATTGGATGGGGATTTTATGTGTTACAGTGTTTCATCATCGACTCTTCTTGGCATCTTCATGGTCTAGAAAGTCTTCCAAACGTGCGATTAGCTCGGCTTTTTTCCCATGTCTTGGCAGCCGATAATATTCGCATGCTGCTCGAAGCTTGTCAACGACAAGCTAATAAGGGTGCGTCAAACATGAAACAGAGTCGGAATAAATCATATACGTACAGTCCCTAGAGCGGCATCACGATACCGCTTTTTCAGATTCGGCTCGTCTTCGCTTGTGAAGGATTGTGGTCGCTTCTTATCGCTGGTTTCAGAAGCTACTTTCATTTGGAGCACTAGGCGAGGGTCTTCTTCAACGATTTTTGTGAAAGCAGAAACAAGCGGGCCACAGCGCTACCAACAAAGACTTTAATCAATCGAAAGAACGCCTTTTCGCAACGTACCTTATGTATCATTTCGTAGTTTGGGATCGTCTTGTCCTGTAATTCTTCAGGCACATCTTCCTCAAAGGCAGAAGCCATCAAAACATTGTAATGTTGTTGTAAAGCAGGGTTGGGAAAGAAATCTGGATTGTACGGGGCATTACGTGTGTACGATCGAACGATGTGCCCTGCTGCTTCGATTAACTTTGCCGATGCTATAGGGTGCGATTGAGTGTCATTATATAAGTCTAGATGTCAGCTTACCCGGAAATTTGGGCGGACCGCGGTGCCGTTCGGGAACGTCGCGGATATCATCAGCAAAGGGTAGAGGCACAACGTACATTCCTGGGGGCTCCAGTTGACCTTCATCACCCACAATTTCTGGCTGAGGGAGAATGTAAGCGAAGCATGGTGCCACATTACTACGCGGACAAAAAACGCTCAAGGCGATTGTGTCTTTGCGTGTCATGGAGTCAAGCAAGGCAGCAAATGCCCGTCTGCTATTTGCCCATTCCTGCAAAAGAGTCAGTATGACAGACGGAGCTATCAATCATCTTTCATACCGTGTCAGAGGGATAGATGAAATAAGCATGCTTGATATTCTCATAGAACTTTAGATAAATACTGGGTTTGAAGCCCAATATTCGAATACTAGGACTTTGTCCGGAAGCGCGGAGCTTTCGAATTTCCGCAGCGCTAAAGTGAACTTTGGAGCGCAGTGTATTGCTGCTCCCAAAGCTAAAGGCCATCTCGACATCCTTGTTCCTATCCAAAATGCGACCCGTATCTGCTGCTTGAAGTTCGGTACGGGTTGTAATCTCTTGGTATATGACGGGATCGTCTTCATCTTCCCTTTCCTTTGCCTTTACTTTGACAGGATCGCCTCTGGTGGCTTTCCTGATGCTACAATAACTGGGAGAGAGAGTCAGGGCTAAGTTACAGTAATTGTCGTGAGAACATACCCCTTTACGCCCATTGTGAGACCTCCTCCCACTTCGGGGACGATCGTCAAAGGCACGGAAAATATGACTCGCATCGGATTTTCTCGAGCACCTACCTCCCCTTCTAGGTCCTGAAACTTTGTGGTAGCATTCCAAGGCTGCTGGGTATACTTTTGCTCATCGTCTTCTGTGGATGGGATCACAGCTTCTTCGTCTTCGTCTGTGTAAGCACAAAAGACATCAGAATAGAAATGCGAAGTTTCGAAGGGATGATCCTCGGAACTAATGAGGAAGGGCTCAAATTCTATACCACGGCGCATCATGCTTCGGACCTTCTCAAAAGCCAATCGATGCTGCTCAGAGCGTCCCTTCTTGTCGCCCATCGGGTTGTCCTGATTAGTCACAAAGAAGATACGCTTTGTTCCCGTCTTCCCTGCTGCAAACATCATCGCCTCAGCGTTGCCTAAAGCATGGTGGATTCTTGTCTGCTTTTCATTGGGGGGGTACTTTTCTGCAAAGTAGCTCGGACCATTATCTAAAGAATCTTGCAAGTCGTCTTTTAACTCAGACACAGGCGGCACAGCGACTTGTGCAAGTGGTTGTACCAGAACAGAATGTGGATACGCCACATTCTTACCGACATTATCGACTTTTGTATGTTTGGTGTTGAAAAGAAGCACTCCACAGTGATCTTTGGGGCTCTCTATCAGCTTTTTGCGCTGAAATTGATATGCTGCTTGCATGGCACGATGAAAAAGAGTGACCGGCTTGCCCTGGGTTCCTTCCGAAGGCATCATATTTTCTTGCATTGTCCTTCCTGCATCTATGAGCCAGAGCACCGTATCACGTTCGCCAGGCTGGTCCCAGTCGAGGAGCTCCTCTTCATCCTCATCTGCGTCCTCAGGGGCGGCACCCCGGCGGCTGGGTGCATTATACATGACGAGTGTTGGGAGACACTTCTCCACTTCTTTCTTGAACGCGTCTCGATAAGTTGCTGCTGGAGCACGAAGCGCGTGACAACGCGTCCACACGACAGGATGAACACAGGAATGCGAGAGCTCTTGATTGCATTCTCAAGCTTGTCTGGGTGACTATGACAAAAGAAGAAGGAAAAAGCGGGTCGGTAGAAGAAGAGCGGCTACCCGACTGGGGACGAGGTAGGTCGGATCGCTCCTATAGCTGTCGTGGGCTTATTTTTCGTGTTGGCTAGTGCTCATCGCTGGGGGCACTGATTGGCCCACCCTCGGACGAAAGCAGTCCGAAAAGAGCCTTGAACAGTGCGTAAACCCATCTATCATCTCTTTGGCGAATGCTCTAACGATCCGTATGCAGCGTGGACTTGCCATCTCCGCATATCCTACGAGACGTGGCACACGAGAGAATGAAAAGGGTATTTAGTGGCCATTCCGCTAGTCACTCTTTCTTCCTTAATGACCAGGGTGACCTGTATACACTGGGGCGCAACGAGCATGGACAGACGGGTCTTCCAAAAGATGCAAAGGCCTCTGGTGGAGGCGGCACGGCAATCTATGCGTCGACTCGTCTCGATCGCGAGCACCATTTTGTTCCACCTCTCCCCTCCAACAAGGATGGGGATGTGATTCATGTTGCTTGTGGACGCTCGCATTCCGTACTGTGCACTCGTTCGGGCGCCGTATACGCGACAGGTCTCAACAAAGATGGACAATGCGGTAACAAGCAGACGCAAGGCGATTTGGAAAAGTTTCGACGAGTTGATGCGGCCCCTTTCGTTAAAGAGAAAGATGCCGTGGTAATGTGTGCTGCCGGGCTGACGTTCAGCTTGCTTTGTACGGCGTCTGGAAAGGGTGAATATTCCGCCATCGCTACCAGAATGCGCTGACGCCCCATTTCTCAGTATACGCCATGGGATCAACAGAAAAAGGCCAGCTGGGAAATGGTCGCACGGGTGAACATTTTGTATCGGGCAACAAGCTTGCGTTCAACACACATACGGAACCATTGTTAGTGCGTGCCTTATCGGATAAGAAAGTCGTACAGATATCCTGTGGACAACAACATAGCATCGCTTTGGATGATGAAGGATATTGCTATGTGTGGGGCTTCGGAGGGTATGGTCGCTTGGGAATCGGAACACAGCAGGATCAACTCACACCGGTGCTAGTCCCTCAGTTTGCAAGGTAAGCCTGTGATGAGGAAAGCGTGAAGTGCTTTTTCTGAATGCATGAACGAAAGGGACAATATTCTCACAAGAGCTGCGCAAGTCATTGCTGGTCCTACAAACACCGTAGTAATCGACAGACAGCGTACTTATTGGCTTGCTGGCAAAGTGAGTGAAGACTTAGGGTACTACACTCTTGCTGACCTTGTGGATGTAGTGGAAGAACACCGGCGATGGTGGTGCCGGACAGGGCTACATGACCTTCAAGTATCTGCACGAGCTCATGGGGTGCAAGATGTATCGTGCGTCCCAAGGCGGAGTGACATTGATCGCTGTGGCAGAGGAAGAGAAAGACTCGAAGGGGCCGCAACAGGCGACTATGAATATTGCCTGGGGACAAAGTGCAGGGAATGGCGAATTAGGCCTTGGAGATGACAAGCCACGCAGTGCGACGAAACCTGTGCGTTGCGAAACTCTGGATGGCATTGCGATCTTGGACGTTGCCTGTGGGCAAAACTCGACATTCTGTAAGCATTCTTTGATTTTTTCGTCGGCGGCTGACACCATCTTTAGACATTGCCCGGAACATGGGCGACGCATATTCGGAACTACCCTATCACCCTGCAGCTCCCGAGTCTCAAGATCACTGTCTAGTGTGCGGAAAGGGCGAGGATACTGACGAAGCAAATGCGCTGCTGGAATGCGAGCGTTGCGAAGAGCCCTGGCACTTGCGATGCCTAAATCCTCCGCTGACAAGTGTGCCGGAAGGGGAGTGGCATTGTCCACACTGCCTGGACCTCGTTCTGGATCGCAGCAAACTCCTCACAAGTACGAACAAGAGTGCTAAGAAACGTGGTAACAGCCATCAAGATGGTGAAGACATCAAATCTACTGCCAAGAAGGCAAAGTCCAGAAATTAAGTGTTGACGTTTGTATGAGTTGCATACGTAATGAGAGCATGGCTGTACTGTAGGCGTAATGAAATGTGTAGTGCATGGAACATTCATTGTTCACGTGGAGGGCAACCAACACTAGCTAGGCGCGTCCTCCTCATCTGCCGTCACAACACCACCTCGATTTGGACAGCGATCGTTGCTAGCGAAACAGTCTACACTTGCCTCATTTCGCTCCTGAAGGAGAGAATTGTCAACAAAGAACTTGTACTCACTTAGAAGGACGTAAATGAGGTGTGGATCGTATGTGACTGGTTCTCCTATCGGCTCCTGACTACCCGGCATCATGTCAAAGAGGCTGGAGATATATGCTCCGAATGCTTCGGAACAACATGTGGGGAAAGCATACGATAGTTCGAGTATAACATCGTCCACTCTGGATCCCGCTCCGAGACACCCCCTTCGCTCGCCGGACCCTGGCTCTTCCAGCTCGTCACCAGCTTTACCGACGTCTAAGACGCATCAGCTACAACGGCGTAAAGTTAGCTCCCAGAAAAGCGCCACGGACAGTATCTTTTCCTCGTATAGCACGAAAGAGAGGGGAACATCCGTCATGAACGGAACACCACACAAAGAGCCCTATAAGCAGACTGCGCTTGATCGACTGGAAGAATGGTTTGGATTGAACGGCGCGAATCACCAAAACATCGGTGTGATTCCATCTGCAGCGAAGCCACAAGGGAAGTCGCAATACAAGCCCACACGTTTGGTTCTTGTACACACAGTATCACCTGTGGACTCGTTGGACTCGTTGGCGCTGAGGTACAATACCGATGTTCGTACTCTAAGGAAGGCGAACGGGCTGTGGCCGAACGATAGTGTCCAAGTGCGCAAAGAAGTCTATATTCCTGTAGATGAGGAGCGTGTCGTTCAGGGACAGAGTAGTGTTCTTCGAGCCAGTGAAGGTGATGGAGGGAAATTAAGTCTGTTGAATGGAGAGCCGGAGCATGAGCATTCGGTACCTACACCCAACACAGCTTCCCTGCGCAGGATCCCTACGCATTCTCTGTCGTACTTCCCGCCTCCTGCAACAAAAGGAAAGGGAAAGGAAGAAGACGCATTTGGATACGGAGAAGGGATCAAGCCTGACCCTACACTAGATCCCGGAGAGAGCGGTGTAGAGGACCTGCTGCACCTTGCCGAGCGAGCTAGGTTGCGAGGCGCATCAACGTCAGAGGCAGAGGCTCATAGGGAACAAAACGCGTCTCATTCGATTGTGCTGGGGCCTGAGGACTCGATATCTGTGGCGTCATCGCCGGAACAAAGTTCGAGGCAGTTGGAGGAACCGTGGAAGCCAAACAAATGGACACTCGGACAGCGTCGCCACCACAAAAGTACATCACGTACAACGAGTACGGCCTCGTCGGAAGGATCATCTTCGCGCCAAGAACACCGGGGCCCGGCCATGATGGCGAGTGGAAGTAGGCAAACCACCCACTCGTCGAACTACCAAGGGTGGAACGACATCCCTGAGCCTCCATTACACCGAACGGCAAAAGGTCAAGTAGCGCACGCCTACAAGCCAAAGAAGCGATATCCACAAATTGGTGGTAGCCATACCCTCGAGCTGCCTGGAAGCGCACTGATCGATGATCTCGCTGCAGGGTTGCCTGCCAACCCGGGGCCTGCCGCCCATTGGGCTCGGCCCATTGCCGATTGTCTGCCTTTACCTGCGGAAACACATCCCCATCCAACATCGCATCAACCAACAGGTGCACCTTCAGCCACGGGCTGGCGGCAGATCTTGTCCGACACGATGCGCGGCAAGATGCGGCTCGAAGACGCGCTCGAACGAGGAATCGACGATCTACGTCAAGGCATCCTCACCTCCTCCGCTGACGCTCGGCCGGCTACGATGCTGCCCGTGCACAGAAGTGAGTCACCTTCTTCGACAGCCTCACACGCACCACGCCGTGGAAGTGGACGTAGCCTACACGAGCTTCAAGAGCTTCAAGCGCAAGCCGACCAACAAGACAGCCAGTATCCCAGCTCGCAAACCTGGTCTGCCTCGAGTGCCACCAACATACGCGGCCGCCGCAACGTTCGTACTGTGGACTGGCTGAGCTAGAGAGCAATGTACTAAATATTTCATGACATAAATACATTTTACACGATAAAAAGGCATCATTGTTCCTCAAGATGCATGGGCTGTGGTTCTTGTGCCGGTGTCTCCGACAACTCGTCAGCAGCAGTGGGTGCGGTGTCCGAGAGCGAGGGAATTGCGTCGGGCACATGTCTCTGCTTGCTCTTCTTCGCTTTCGTGGACGGCTTGGCCTCTGCAAGGGAAGCATCGCCATCCTCATGCTCTTCGTCACTATCTTCGTCCACAATGAGTCCGACCTGTCTTGATCGATTGTGGGCCTCGAGCTCCTTTCGCACCTCGAAAGCCTTCTCGAGTGTTATGGGTTGCGGCACGATGTCTACAATGCCATTAGTCACCTGTTGCTGCTTTGTGTGCATGCTTACCTTGCAGAAAGAAAAACTCGGGCTGGCTCTCGACAGCAGTGGCAAGCTCCTTGTATGTCACGATACGTTTGCCGTCTAGTCGTGCCTGAGCAAGTGCCGAGTCGGCCATGTGTTTGATGAATGCTTCCTGCATAGTCACGGTCAACCAGAACAAATGACGCTCTCTTATAGTACTCACTGTTGCCATAGCGATCGTCCAAATAGCGTCCTTGCTTGTCGTTTCTACGTCACGATCCGCCTTGACGATGCGTGAGACGCGGGCCAGCGGGAAGGTAGGTCCCGATGCATTGAAGGTCGAGTTGGCGTCCTTGGCGGCTTTGGTCTTCTTTGCATTTGCATTCGGCGCCTTTGTCTTGGCTGGCTTCGCGGCAGACGTACTGGCAGTCTGTCCTTTTTGAGCATCCGCATGGGCTGCCTCTGCATCTACGGGAGTCGGCGCTTGAATATCGTCGACATGACTGGTCTGCCTGTCGCTTTGGACATCAGTTGGCTCTTGAGATTGCTGGTGGCTAGGGATCCCTGCAGGAGCTTGTCCCAGAGGAGCTTCGGCATGGTCTTCCGAAGCTCCATGTGGAACGTGCTCAGCACGGTCAGTATGTACTTCCATGTTGCAAGGAGAGCGGAGAAATCATCTCGACCTTTACGCGTCTTTCGCGTTGACAGAGAGCTTGCCGATGCACACGCGTATGAGTTCAAGGTATATATGATTTCACATGTGGCATGTGCCATTCACAGAAGGAAGGTGGAAGCTGTCTTGATACAGTATCAAGAACATGCTTGGAATGTACAAGAGAGGCAAGGTCGATGCCATACCTTACGATAAGAGTCATATTAAAGAGACAATAGTGCATGGGAGATTAGAGAACATAGGAAGCAGGCAACACACCTGTCCGTCCTTCCCCATTCCGTGCAAGCCACCAATGTTCATCTTGGTCATCCAGAATCCAGATCCGTTCGCCTGCGTGGACGCCCAGTTCGCTTTGGTGCGTCGCTTCGAAAGTGTAGCGCGCATGCGCCTCGATTCCCTCCACCTCGTCATGGTGGCCTTCCGATGAGGCACCCGCAACACCTGCCGCGCCTGCCGCACCCACAGCGCCTGCCGCACCCACAGCGCCTGCCTCACCACCCTCGTCGCCGCTGTAGTATCGCGAGATGCCCGACTGACCCGTTTGCCCGTCGGAGTGGTACTGGCTACTATGGGCTCCGTGGCCTGTGCCTGTGCCTGTCTCATCACTGTTTTCCAGTGTCTCTGCGCCGTATGCCGCACTATCGCGTTCATGACCATGAGATGTGCTTGCGGCGACGGCCCCTCCCAGAGCGGCTTCTCTGTAGTAGTCGTCTGCATCATCGTGGTCTTTTGGATCTTTCATGGCGTTTTCCGTAGCCTTGTTCAGCGTCGCCAACAAGGAGGACGGTCTTCGTTTCTCCGAAGACGCTCCGGCCATCCCTGCTCCGGCGAGCGTGTCCTCACTGGCAGATATTGGCGGGCTCACTACACCCTTGTTTTTTCTGCGGAATAGCAGAGCCCAGATGAGCCCCAATAATACCAGCAAAAAGACCACGGCAAGACCCAAGGCAATCGAGATCAGGATTACCAACCCCACGGCCAAATGGTGTAGATTGGTGAAATTGAGAACCTCGACACTTCGTGTGAACGCGCGGACGATGCCCGAGCTGCCGTTCGATCGAGTCGTCCGCATGAACGGGGTCCAATCTTGTCCATCGAACAATGCAGAGCTGACATTACCGTGGTGACGCATGTTGAGTGCACCACTTACGACGATCATACGATTCGACTCCATGACAGCATTATCTGCATGCGGCTTGGTAAGTCCAACAAATGTTAGCTGAGCCACACCGGTGGAGTCGAGAAGCTCTCCATTACTGAGGTCGTTAAACACTGTCCCGTCCCACTTGCTGAAGTAAGGGTACGTGCCAGCATCTGAGCGTCCGGCGACATAAATTGCATTAGTATTCAGGTTATCCACCGACACTGCTGTTGCTGGGCCTGGCACTTGTCCCACACCAGCGCCCACAGTTCCGATGGGTGCCCAATTTTTGTTCACGAAGTCCCAGGAAGCCAGCGCCACTTCGCGTCCATTCATGTTGATAGATCCCGCCGCAATAAGCATGTTCGCCTTGCTCCCAGCGAAGTCCAGCGCTGCTAGTTGTCCATCCAGTCCCGTTCCAAGATTCAGCCAACGCTTCATGTTGGTGTCCCACTCGCATACGTTGCGACATGGCAACCCATTCTCGCCGCCTGCTGTGTCGAACGTGCCTGCCATGATCATGGACGTCGAGTCTGGACGATGGCTGATGGCACGTACACTCAACACCGTCCCGGACGTTGCGGTCAGCGGAGGTATACTATTCCAGCGCTTCTGCCGTAAATCAAAGCTGATCACCCCGCCGTCTCCGCCTGCGTAGAGTGTATCTTTGTCGATGTATATGGCACGGATCACGCTCACATTAGAGTTTTGTGGGGGATCTGGGAACTTTTGCAACTCCTTGTTTGCAGGGTCGTAGATACCCAGGTTCTTGACGCCAGAGCTTGTGGTGAAGTTGCCACCAAGTACAGTCCAGTATGTGCCGCTGTCTTGCTGCCAAAATGCTGAGGCGAGGATCTCGTTTTCTCCATCCGAGGCAAGAGATGCAGGATCCATAGCATCGGCACGTTTGAAAAGAGACGTCAAATGCGTGCCATACTTGTCGGCGCGAGGATGGATAGCCCCCGATGCACGCGACGCAAGTCTTGAGAAGACATTAGACCGTTTGGCATCGTCGCGCATCTCACTTGCCGGTGCTGAAGAACCATGACGGGCGACATGAGCCGGATCTGCACTGAGTCCAGATAAGCTACGACGGGCGTTTGGTGGGGCTGTTGCTCCAGATGGGACAGGGCGCGACGATTTTGCTTCTGAGGGGAAGTTGAAGTTGAGAACATTGATAGATGGATAGTCGCCAGCAACATGCGGTGCCTGTAGCCCAATTGCTGCTGCTGCCGGTAGATCACCGACGCTCTCAAGATAACCTGCAATGTACGTCTGTCCGTTGGCAAAGCTACTTGCTACAATGGATCCGACGATAGGCACAGGAGGCGTATTCCACTTGTTGGCAACGGTATCATATACCGCAATGCCACCTGCATTGGGAACATCATTGACACTGTCGAAATCACCGACAACGAGTAGTAACTTGTCCATGACTGTGATTCTTCGAACAACTCCGTTCACCCCTTTGGCAAGTGTTGCCCATTGATTGGCTTTACTATCGTAGCGTGCGAGATACGGAAGCGCTGTCTTGTTGTCCGTCGTTGCCGTGAAATTTCCTCCAGCGAACACAAAAGTGTCAATTGATGCCAGCGCGTAGACAGGTCCATTGGTCCCTCCTCCCGCTAAACGCGCAAATGCCTTGCCTCCCGATGGCTCATCGTACGCTACCAGATTGGTGAAGCCCGTGGCGTTTGTTACATTGGAGCTCATAAAGTTCCCCCCGACAAATGTTCGGTTGGGAACGCTCTCGACGGCGTGGATGGATGCGGATTGATTCAAGAACACTCCTGCACTTTGTAGGGTGATTGAGAAGAAGTCCAAGGGCGTCATCACGGTATTGGGAAGTGTCTGCGTCCCAACATACAAGTTGGCGATCAGTTCTTGTAAGTACGAAGTGGCTGATTGTGCGACAGTTGCATTCGCTGTCCCGGTAGTGTTTGTCTGGGTAGCATTGAGCTTGGCTTGAGTGGCATTCACTAATTGCTGAACTAAGGTGGTGTTCGAAAGTAGCGGGTTGGCACCATATGCCAGACTATTGTTGTTCACATTTGTGTCAAAAACGTTGTACTCGAGAATGCCAAGACCGGACCCCTTGAAATACTGGTGGGTCTCGTTCGAATTAATCAGGGAAAGGGTGATGCGATCGGCATACACAGTGAAGCGATCGCTCCCTGCTGGTTTGGGAGCATCGCTCGGGATGGTCATTTGCACCACAGGTCGGAATCCGTCCGTTCCTTTTTGAATTGGTCCTGTAAAAATGGGAACAACGGCATCATCAGGGTTTGTCTGAGTAATACGTGTCCAGTTCCCTGGTTTGGCCAATGTTGTTGCATTGTTGATGACGCGCGCTTGGACATCAGTTCGAACATCACATTGACCACCGGGTGAGCATCCTGGAACAAACATAGACACTGTGTAGTTTCCATCCACGAGCACCGTAGGTGTCCAGGTGACCTGAGCGTCCAAATTGTCCGCCAGGTTACTGTAGTCATCCGACAAAGCTACCACAGGCTCCAGGACGGCTGGCGTAGTTGTTGTGACGACTGTGTTATACCAGGCGCCCGTGTTGTTCGTGTTTGATTGTGTGCCTGCCGCAGCTACCTGGTTCGACGCACACGTCCCTCTGTTGTACGCAGGGTAAGCATACACCCAAGCCCCATCGGAGAGCAACTCGAGCTGATGAAGCCCCGCCCCAAGGCCAAACCAGCTGCTTGCGGTGAACTGAATACCGGTCAGCATTTTCACGCCATCCGTCAACTTATTTGCTGGGTTATCGGTGATCATGAAGTCTTGGTACTTGATGGTTGGATCGTGGAAAAGAGGGCATGTGGTGCATGTTACGTTCTTCTGTGTAACAGGATCCAGATACAAGAGCTCTAGCTGGATGTTGTCTGGGATCGAGATGATGTTGAACTCATTTGTACCGCGGCCATCTACAAAAGTATTTCCAAGGCGGAAAGCACGGGTGGGGAGTGTTCGGTATGCTCGCATGGTCAAACGTCCAGGTGCATTGTCTGCAAAGAGATACGAGTTCCCTGGGCCGTCATTACCTTGTGGACACAAGATCTGACCAGGGTCAGCATAGTCAGGGCTGCTGGACGAAGGACCGCCTTGAAATTCCGTTTGGCCGAGGGGTAGCGGGGCATACGCGATGCTCAATGGAGATGCGGAAGAATTGGTTCCGGATATGGAAGTATCATGAAGGCTTGACGAGAAGTCGGTACCAAATGAGCCGCCAAATCGTAACGAAGATGCGTTCAAACCTGGTGTAATCTGATTGACCGTGCCATTGAGACCGCCAAACGGAACGGGAAGCCACTGTTTGCCAGTGGTATTCCAAGAAGCCACAGAACCGAGATATCGCGAGGTGTCCATGACAGGAGTTACATTGGCCGGCTTGACGAAGTTTCCACCCAAGTAGAGCAAGCCATGTGCATCATTACAATGGATAGCGAAAACTTCACCATCTAGACCGCCCCGCATGGTGTCCCAGCTTTTGGCCTTAGGGTCATATGCAGCAACGTTGGAAGCATTCAACCCTGCAATCTGGGAAAAGAATCCTGCTACGTAGACTGTATTGTTGCCCGTCGAGCTTTGGCATATCACATTAATTCTACCTCCTTCACTGGTTTGATTAATTTTGCTCAAAGTCCCATCCTGATCACGTAGGATAAGAGCACTTGCATTGGCATTGTACACATTGGACGCATTTGTTGTTGCAAGGTTTTCCTTCCAAATCGAGACGCCGTCGAATGTTCCTGCTACACCGACCGAGCCCAGCCCATTAAAGTCAATGGAAGGAAATGAATCCGCTACCGCAGAAGATGAAAGGAAAGATACGAGGAAAAGAAAAAGGGAAAATATCAGCATTGTCCTTGGTGGTCGAGTATATGTCCCCATTCTACTTTGCGCCAAGGACGCTGGACGATGACGCCCTATTGATTTTCAGAAAGATGATGAATCGCTGCCTTTGATTCCACGTCACACTAGGCCAATATCCACCACAGAGGTAACGGAATATTGCACTGAGATTTTGATAGGACCTTTGTCAAGAGCCTTGAAGTCTATCGTACAGCTTCGTTGAAGATGTCAAAGCGAGCGAGTGTGGTGATCTGCTGGATAATAATCGACGCAGATTCTAAAGTTGGCTCGGCGAATGTCGAGAGCGTATCACAAAGAGAGACAAGGGTTGGTTGGAGAGGTAAGCGTAGCCAAGTGAACGATAGGGAAGTGTGACGAGTGATGAAGGTGTCAGCTCCGCGCGAGCTACAGGACAAACACTGAAACTCACGCGCGCGCGAGGCGTAGGATTGTCCATTGATGCAAAGAATAATTCAAAATGTTCTCGCAATTTTAATGTAGTCCCGCGCCCCTAATTGAATTCAACACTACAATTATTTGCACGCGGTGGGGAGATTTTTCCTTGCTCGCTGGGAAACAAGCGCCCCGCAGAGATGCAGCTATGCTTGCTGCGCGCCATCTGCATGACGCGCAACAAGACAACCCCTCAGAAAGCGCCAAAATTTGCAAGGAAGCTTCTTTTGCTCGCAATACCGCACTAGTTCGTCTTCACTCGGAGGCGCATTCCAGTACACCCGATCCTCGCGACAGCGCGATAGGAAAGCACGAACCCGCTAATTGTTTTGGGGATAAGGGGCCTTAGAGCATTGTCAGAGACCCGTCTAATAACTTCCGACTGAGAGTCTGTCGAAACCGCATCAATCAACAAATCGCCCCGACTTTTGCCAACGGCGCCTTCCACGTGACGTGTCTCGCACGCGCCTCTTGGAGGCTCACATTGGTAACATTTCGTTGGCGTGCATACTGAGCAAACCACCTTTCAATGGCAGGCACAAAGGGTAGGCCGGCACCGCCTGGCCGACCTCGGTCTAGTCAACAGCTCCAAAGCAGGCAAGAGGGTGGCCAGTATCACCCAAAATCTCGATCTCCCCTTGGACAGCAAGTAAATTTGGAGGATGAGGAAGGCTCTCCGTCACATCCCGAACAGTCCTCCTCTGGACTAGGACTCTCGCTGATGCCTGAAAGCCCTACAATGACAGACATAGAGATTCCTCTGGAGGCTGTGGAGAGTGCTCTGCGAGATCTGAGTAGAGATGACCTTGTCCTAGCCCTAAAACGTGCAAAGGAACAGATGGACATCGTGAGTTGCGAGGCGCGTACTGAATGATTGTTTACTTTGTCTTCTTTCGCAGCTCGATACGCGGATCGACTCTTCTACAGAGAGAAACGAGCTGTTGGAACAGACAGCGCAGGAAATGTCTTCTCAGCTGGAGTCTTTGGAAGCAGACAAGGCGTCATTACAGGTGATCCTTTCGCACCGAGAAGAACGGATCGATGACTTATTGAGGGAACAAGAGCGTTTGGAAAATGAGACATATTTGAAAGCACAAGTGAACGAGCGTCTGAGAAAGCAGCTGGCAGAGAGTGATAAAGCTCGGAATGATATTGAACGAAGGTATACTGATCAGGTATGTGTATCAAGTTTTCCCGCTGCGAAAATTCCCATCCTGTCCTGCAGACAAATACGAGCGACAAAGAAAGGCAATTTTATGCTGACACGGAGAAGCTTTTACAAGCACAGAAAGCGAAGTCGGCGGCCTCGTACGACCGCATGTTGCTTTCCAACCAGGAGCTTGTCAAGGAGAACGAGCGGTTACAAAGGCGTGTCTCCGAGCTCAAAGCAGCACACGCCCCTGTAATCTCTCCTAAAGCTGTCAAAAGCCCCTCTGGTGGCGCTGTGGAAACAAATGTGTACGACGAGGAAGAGCAGCCTAATACACGGGGCTCGACGCCAGATCCAGCTACATCGTCTAGGAAGTTCGCCACTGTTCATGACGAAAGTGGAGAAGCGGAACTCAAGTCGCTTCAAACAGAGTATGCGAGTCTTCTAACAAGTCACTCAAGCCTAACTGCGACCATGCAACAGCTTCAGGCAGAGTTGCGGGATGTCAAATCTACTAATGCGGAGCTTCGCCATCAAAATGAGACGTTTGTGGACATTCTGCAAGAAAAGACGATTAACGGGGAACTCGTCAGTGGATCGGCAGTTTTGAATCGCCGATACAGTCTCGGAGCAAGGGAGAGTGATCTGAGCTCGGATGCCAGCACGACAGAGACAAGTGATGTAGACGACGTACCTGATGTTCCGAAGGCAAAAGTGAACACTTCGCGGAAGCAAGTATCCAAACAAGTCTCTTCTGAAGCTCTTCGAAGCACTCCACACGACCTTGCGAGCGAACTAGAACATAGTTCTGAGACTCTAGAGGGGAAGAAGACAGAAAGAAAGCGAGAGCGTAGCGAGATGCTCAGTGAGGATATCCAAGAACTACACAAGGAGATCTGGGAGCTGCGTGACGCTAACCAAGCATTGACTCTGTACGTCAACAAAATATTGGATCGCATCATTGCGCGCGAGGGGTACGAAAATGTTCTTGCAATTGATGCCGATCAGAAACGAACGCTACGAGCAAAGACGAGTCGAATGCAGGAAAAGTCGTCCAGAGCATTGACAAGCGAGCAAGACAAGCAAGAAGGTGACCCTTCCACTCATGAAACAGATCCAAGGACGCCAAAGTTGGATACAACTGTTCACTCTGCAGCCAGAAGGACAGCAAGCATTGATTGGCGCTCGTTTCTGCCTGCTGTTGGCGGCAGTTCCCCTTCCATATCGCAAGGCGAAGAACAATCGGCACGACGTATCCGCTCCAGCGAGGAGGTCGAAGACAAACAAGATGAACAGGAGCGTGAGCGTATCCGACAAAGCTTACAGCGTCAGGGTTTTGTCTTACCAGAGCACCAACTGCGCTCTCAGAAACGTGCCAGTACAAGCTTTGGGACATTCTTTTCGCGAGTCATAGGGGGAGCGAACAATAATCAGGACGTGCTTCCGGAGCACACCCAAGCACTTCATTCCATAACGGACGACGTGTCGTCGTTAGACCAGTCAACATCAGCCAGTAGCGAGGAAGCCAGCCCTACTCTCACACGACAATCGTTGCGTCAGCGCGCTCTGGAAGCGGATCGTCCTTCCAGTAATCTCACGGAGCTTCCTGCCAGGACGGCACGGCTTTCTCGAAAGTCTTTGACACCCGAGTCAAGCCGAGAAGACATGAGCCGAGGTGACAGCGAGGCAGGCGATGAAAGCTACGGCTATACCAATGATGCAGTGCACACGGCAGATGCAGAAACAGATCCGAGAGAGGAAGCGGGGTGGCGCAAAGCGCTGAAGAGAATGAGTCTCTTGAGCACACCTACTAATGCAAACGCCCCTACGTCCAACACACCACATACGCACGACGACGCAAACCAGTAATATTCACACTTCTTTGATACCCACAGAGTACTGTATAACGAACGCGATGAATTGATGGAACACTCATAGCAAGGATCTAGTCATGATGATTGTATTGTTTGCTAGCTCGAAAAGTACAGTTGATGTTGAGAATGTGGATCAGGAAACGTGCTGTGTCTGAGAGAATGTCAGATGTATCCACTAAGTAGGAAATATTCAGAGTGGATGTTGCAATCATGTGTCTCAGACATAGCATTGCGATTGTATATTTGAAGTCTCATCTTCCACTGCAAAAGCTTGAGTACTCACATAGTATACAAGGTTGATGGCTCAACCAGTGCGGGTAGGACGCTCTTCGATCTCGATCCAACCACCCTTCTTGGTCAGTCTGACTCTTTCTCCATCGATCAAATCGTTAGAAGCAGAACGAAAGACGCTTGGGTCTTCGTCTTCTGCGCCCATTTGACGTGTGAATTGGCCTTTACTGATCTTGGCAGGACAAGGTAGCAGCGTGGAAGCCGAAAAAGAGACAGTGAGAATGGCCCCCGCAAATGTAGCCCAGAAGAATCCAGATGGCAGCGATCTCCGCGACCGGATGGGTGATTTTGCAAGCTGTCGAATTGACAGCGTCGCCATGGAAGGATGCATGGTACACGCCGCGAATGAAAGTGTGCGAACGGGTGAAAATCATGCCTGGGCATTTGTAAGCCACCGGCGGGCTCCGTCGCGTCACATGTTGCGCCCGTGCGAGAAGTGGAAGACTGTTCCCATTGAAGGACGACGGACATTGCATGCTCACCAACACAGAATGGTCCGCCAGTCCACAGTGATCTCTGCACCTGGCAAAGTCCTCCTGGCGGGAGGATACCTGGTGCTGGAGCCTGCATATCCAGGCTTGGTTCTCTCGACTACGGCCCGGTTCTACTCAGTGGTACAGAGTGGAGAGATCGGGGTCAAGGGACGAACTAATGCTTCGTTGCCCAGCATTCGTGTGCACTCACCCCAATTCATCAATGCCACTTGGGAATATTTGCTGGACATACATGAAGACCGTTGTGCTGTATACCAAACAAGGTGTGTTCTGTAATGTGCTACCGTCTTGTTGTACTCAGACCAACCCTAGTGCATCCTACCACAATACAGATGCGGCGCGGAACCCCTTTGTCGGTCTGTCTGTCCTGTATGCTTTGAAGCTGGCTCTGGAGGCAAGAGAGCCTTCTGATGTTGTTCAGGCACTAGGAAACAATGGCTTAGATGTATTTGTTGTGGCAGACAATGACTTTTACTCGCAACGATCCGAGAGCGGCGCGCCCAGCTCTGCAGAGCTCAAGGCGCTACCTCCCTTTAAGCCGCAAGATACTCCCATCCGCCAGGTACACAAAACCGGGCTAGGAAGTAGTGCCGCCATGACGACGTCGCTTGTGGGAAGCTTATTGTCTCATTTGGGCGTCGTACACTGCGATGCCTCAGACAATTTTGGCGAGGAAGAACTAGCGTTGATACACAATACCGCTCAATTGGCACACTGTGCCGCGCAAGGCAAGGTCGGCTCCGGTTTCGATGTCAGTGCTGCTGTGTGGGGAAGTCAATTGTACCGCCGCTTCGATCCGGTTGCTCTGAAACCATTGCTGGACGCAGGGACCAAGGTGGATGTGGAAGGCTCGCCAGACAAGTCTGCGGGCACTTGCTCAATCGAACTGGCACCGTACCTTGACCCACGAAATCCACTCTGGCGACCTTCGCCCCTCTCCAGCGTAAGCAAAGGCGAATCGAATCCCACTGCGACAGAAGGACTGTCTGTATCGAGAGAAGCATCTGTCTCTCGTCCTGCGCCACTCGAATTGCCTCCCCTGATTGAGATGGCACTCGCTGATGTCGATGCAGGCAGCAACACCCCCAGTATGGTGGGGCAAATCAATGAATGGCGCCGCAAAAAGCCAGAGTGGGCCAAACAAATGTGGTCCATATTGGCTGCTGCCAACCAAACGTTAGCCGACGGACTATTGGCTCTACGACTTGCGCATGCGCAAGACCCACAGGCGTATCATACTGCTGTGCAAGTAGCAGCGCGCCACTTCAGCAAAGACTGGGACCAAGTAGCAAAAACGGATCCCAGCGCAACGTTAGCGCTTCTCATCGAGGTACGTAATGCCATGCGATCCATCCAAGGCGGTATGAGAGCCTTGGGCCGTGAAGCCGGTGTTCCTGTGGAGCCTGACGAGATGAGCAACGTGATCAAAGCCACTGTGGATGGTTCCCATGGCGTTCTAGGGGGCGCCGTACCTGGAGCAGGTGGTTATGATGCATTATTTGTCCTCTATCTCGATGCTGGCGTCAAGCCTTCGCACGATCAGATGGTTCCATTGGCCCAAATTGAGGGTGTCTGGGCTCATTGGAGGGCTCTCAGTGTCGGACCTCTTCTTTCGAAGGCGGGTAATTCAGCTGCCGGTGCATCCTCTGCTTCACAAGTGCAAGCAGCTCTACTCACGCAGGGTCAACCGTCAGCGCTGCCTCCAGATAACACCATACAACCTGGCGGCTTACGATCACACAGCCTTGAAAGCGTCAAGGGCCTAGCAGAGAGGATCAAAGATGCTTGATTTGTAGCAAGTCGTACTGTACAGATACCTTGTTGGCATTCATCGTATTACACTATGTGTGCCGTACTGTTGTGGCGCAGCATGCCATGTCGAGAAGAATATCATCCGCCTGCATTGGAACGGATCAAATCCTCATATCTTTGCTTGCGGTCGGGATCGACCTTGGATAGCTTCTCCAACAGGTCTTGGGCTTCAGAAAGGCTGTTTGCGCTTCCTGTTAGATGAATATAATGTGCTAGGGCCTGCAGACACCCTAGAATGAAAGTCTTGCTTCAGAACCAATGTAGATCCACGAGAATGTATCACACTTACATCGGCTTTCCGGCTCCAGAGCCAAAAGTTCACGGATCGAAGCGATTTCTCTTTCGAGCACATCAGGTGCTGGGTCTGTAACCAAGTTAGTGGTTGCCTCCGACTGGATTTCGTGCTCACCTAGACTGACGAGCCAACGATGGTATGTCCAGACGCTCTGATCGTCTGGGTCGACAAACATAGCCTGCGTCACGAGTTGAAACTCCTCATCCCGCCGCGATCTGCATTGAGCGGCATCGAGATGCTCGGCTTCCCAGAGCGCTGGGAGAAGAAGGGAACGCTCATGCCACGCACTGAAGTTGGAGAAGTTCGACTCAATCTTGCTCAGCGTGTATGAAAGCTCTTCCTGGGCGAGGCGCATACGATGTGCCATGACTTCTGGGGCGGCGTCTTCCACAAGCCACTCTGGAAAAAGTGTGGAAGAGGAGGGTGCCGCGCATAAATGCCGTGGCGATGCTATTTGGTTCAATATGTATCTACGGTAGTCCCAGCCGTGAACTAAGTGGATCTTAGTAAGTACTTGGACAATCCTCGACCTTGTACAACCCACAGTTTCTGGCATCCCGCTCGAGCATTTTGCTCACCATGCCAATCTCGTTGTGCCATTTGTCTAGTCCACTGGTATCCTGAGATGGAAGATGTTGTAGACACCACTTGCGGTGATTCCAAATCCAATACACTTTGGGGTGCATGAGCAACACTTGCATGGTCAGCTCTATATCCTCCTGCAGCAGCACTTGTTTTAAAGAAGTGGACGTTAGCTCGTGGGCCTGATCGGAGACAGACTTTCGCTCGTAATCATGGTCAGAAGCATATGCCCCCTTGCGTGCTTCCTCTTCATCCTGTCCAAACATGCTTTCTAAAACTGTACGTCTGTAGTTCCAAGCTGTGTACATCTCGGGGTTGAGAAGGAGGAGCTCGCTCGTGGCATCTAAAGCTTCTTGGGTGACTACTTGCTTGCTTCTGAAAGAAAAAAACCGAGATTCGACTTGGAGGTACTGCTGCAGCTTCTTCGAGTCACGCTCCTTCTTTTGGGCAACCCATTCGGCCGTTTGTTGCGTCCTGTCCCTTCGAACGCCATGCATTCCCGGTCTACTGTCTGTCGAGCAGGGTGGTTGGGAGTGTGCTCACGTCCCAGAGGCGCGCAGCGATGGTGGTCCATGCGAAAGTACCGCGCACCCACGCTCTCACCGCCCCACCACCACACATCCACATGGCCGAGCTGTTTGACTCGTACGCATCAGACCTTGCGCAGCTCAAGGAATCCATTTCCGACAAACTCAACAATGATGTGCCTTCCCAGACGGGAGAGTCACAAAAGTCTACGTTGCGCAGGGTAGAAATGGAGTTGGAGGAGGCCGACGAGATCGTTAGTCAGATGGGGATTGAGGTCAACTCCTTCCCAGCTAGTCTCAAGAGTCAATACAGTGCAAAGCTAAGAGGATTTCGCGCAGAGCTTGATTCTTTCCAATCGCAGCTACGTACTTCTTCTCAACAGGCACGCGGCGGCATCCGTGCCCCCGCCTTAGAGGACGACTTGGAGTCTGGCAGATCATCCTATGATACACAGGCACAACGACAGCGACTTCTGCAAGGATCTGCTACGCTGGACGAAGGATCTCAGAGGTTGGAAGATAGCCACCGCTTAGCGTTGGAGACAGAAGACCTGGGTGCGGATATCCTACGAGATCTTCGTGTTCAGAGAGAGCAGATTGAACACAGTAGAGATACTCTTCGACATGCTGATTCGAACATTGATCGATCTTCAAGGACTATAGGGCAGATGATTCGCCGGTGAGTGTTTTCTCTGCTAACCTCAACCATATTCACAATGCAACTCCTACGGATCTCATTGGTCCCTTACATAATATAGAGCCAAGCAGCAGAAACTCGTCACCTATGGTATTATAGTCATTCTCGTCCTCCTGATTCTCCTCATTCTGGTGGGTTTTTCTCGAATAGCTTGCCCTATGCTGATGCAATTCTCCCTAAAACAGTATGCAAAGATTTTCTAATTGTGATTCTCTTTTTCCATCACATAAAGTGGCAGAACGCATTGTCATTATTCATTGGGCAATACTATAAATAGGAAGCGTGCAGCGCTCCTTTAGTAGCGACTTCGTGTGTAGACCATCTGGAGCATTCTCTGTATTTACACACCCAATGCATCGCAAAAGGTATTGGCAAACCATGTAATGCCCGGAGAGGCCGTCACTACGTCCCAAGCACCGGCAGCAGGCACCTCTGTACCATTCTGCCTCGAAGCGGAACTTTGGTCGGCACCATTGGACGCAGGTGGCACGTCTTGTGCAGCTTGTGTGCCTTGCCCTCCCTTTTCCACACGGCTCTCGCCTGGTTTGGCTTTGCCGTGAGCACGTCGACTGGAAACAGGGTAAGCCTAGAGCATTGCCTGCCCGCCGTTCTTTACTCACTCGACTACGTACAAACCACGCGTAAGTACGCCTTCCGCTTCGACACCGAATCGACGGGTACGGATATGCCATCCATCACGAAGTTCGTCCACCTCACTCCAGCGATCGTTCTGATCTGTTCCGGAGCAAAACATCGCATGCGCTACAGCCAGTGGGTCATGAGCCGTGAATTGATCGTGGACGGCAGGATCAAAAGGCTTGTCGGTGGGTGCATACGAATTGGTCGCTCTGCGTGGACTGGCCAGGATAGCAGCAGTACTTTGGAGGAATGAGGCTAGATCAGCATGTGATGTGACTGTGTACGTACTATCTCTGTAAGATCCCCGACGATTCCTTGACCTTGTCACACAGTCGGGCGAAGGGGATGACATGTTGACTCGTAATATCGAGAGGCAGAAGGTCGATTGGCAGTCTGCTCATATGATTTTGAGAAAGGACTGGACTTGTTTGTGCATCATGTAATAGACTCCTGACGGCAAAAGGATCCGCAAACGTGTTGAATTCCGCGCATGGGGTCGTCTGTGTGGTGGGTGAATCAGTTCAGCCGTTCTCACGCCGTTCTGACTCACATTGCCAGGAACATCCAGTGCACCTCCCATCACGCTGATTCCTGCTACGCGCACAAATGTCTCTGGATCCTTCTGCCACGCAAGGGCAATATTCGTTAGCGGGCCAATTGCTGCAATGCGAACGGTCTTGGGAGGGTGCTTGCGAAGGATGTCCAGCATCACTTCATGAGCTGGTTGGTCAGACTCCTGGAGCGGGGAAGGAACGCTACTGGGGACGGGAAACGGGTCGCCAGGAAGCTGACTCACTCCAGAGATCCCATCGCGACCATGGCTGCATGGAAGTAGTCAGCACCGTTTCGACAAGCAGGAGGATTTGCTCACAAGTAGGACGCCGTGAAACGTTTCCCACCCAGAGGCCCTTCGGCCCCATGGCTCAAGATGATTGGCGAAGCATCTTTAGACAGTAGAGCAGCAAGCTGCTTTCTTGACGGCTCCTCTGGGTCCTCGGCAACATGTTGGTGCAGGACGTTGAAAGTTCGGAGTATGTTGTTCCTCTGGTGGTCGAGGGTCGTATTTCCGAAATTCAGCGTAATTGCCTCGACTTTGGCTCGATCAGGCCTGGCAAGGGCCAAAAAAATGGCCAAGATATCATCAATACCAGGATCAGTGTCAATGATCAAAGGAACAGGTGCCATGATGGTTGTCGAGAGCCAACCTTCGCCCTGTCTTCACGCGAGATAAACGACGCCAGAGCGATCGTGCATAAAGCACATAGACCTGCACCACGACTTCGACAGGACAAGAGACGTTTCCTTCCAACCAGGACCTCCTCCCCACGTTCACATATTCGCCCGGATCGACACAGACGGAATCGAGTCCGTTCCGCGCTAAACCGCGTAGATTCCTGATTCGCGGCGAAAGCTCCACAAGTGACGGAGGGAGTAGTAGCGTCAGTTCTTCTCGCCTTCGCAAGAACAATAATTCTGACCGAGTACAAATGGCATTTCCTGATCAGGGCCGAACACATATAGGCACATGCTTGTGTCATATCCTCCGAGCATCACTTCATTTGTATACACACAATGTCATAGACTGCTTGCCGTGAGAACCAAGCAAACTTCTCTTGCTTTTTTGTATATGGTCTTTTTTGAAGTCCGCTTGTGTCAAAAATTGCAAGAACGCGTCCGTCCACCAGCCTCCTCAGCCTCCCATCATCCCATCAAAGTAGACAGTGATCATTTGTCTCTCGTCAACTAAGGACTTGAGATATGGCTCATAACCCTCTTCTTGCGTTGCTCAATACGGAAGGCTCGTCGAGCGCTGGTATTGCGCCTGAAACCCAGCTCACACAGTCAGCCTCCTCGGTTGACCATCAGAGTTCTGTCACTCCTCCTTCAGTACCGGCAGACTCCACTTCTCCACGCAATGCGAGCGACTTGCTTCAAAACTTTTTCTCCCCTCGTGGACATAGTGTCAAGCCGTCAGAAGCCTCTAGCAAGCCTTCTTCCGAGCAGAAGCCTCCTTCCCAACAGTCAAGTGCAGCTGACTTGTTGGATCTGCTCAGGAGCCGCGATCCCAAGGTAGAAAGCTCAGCACGTCTTCCAGTATCTCCCAATGCTCCACCATCAAAATCTACAAGCCAGCTGGTTTCGCCCAACACTGCGCCATCAAGATCTAAAACGCATACGCCTATCAATGCATCAGCAAGCGCAGGCAAGTCCCGGTCTCCTGTTCCCACCATGTTTGACTTTGCAAGTCCATTTGATCTCCTTCACCAGCAGCCTGCTATCACGCCAAAGGAAGGTAGAGCAAAAGGAAATGGATCGAAAGATCAAGCCCCATCCAACCAACAGGACAAGAAGGGAAAGGAAAATCTTGCATCTTACGAAGTAGACAGCAAGTTTCATGCGTCCCATCATCTTTCAGCTCTTCGAGGTTCTTCTCTTCTTGCTGAAGACGAATCGAGTGGTGTTATGAAAACGGATAATGACTACTCCTTTGCACTCGACCTATCCACACCTCAACCAGGTGGTACTGGAAGCTTGTATCCAGCCAAGCTGGAGATGACTCAGATATCTCTGCTAGACATTCCCTTCGTTCCTCAGGTGATCTATTCGGCCTCCTCACGGACTGGACTCGTCTACCCGGCTCAGCGCATCGGAGCAGTGGAGCAGACTGTCGTTGTGTATGTGATGAATAAACGGATCCGGATCATCGACCAAGAGACCGGCGCACGCGTACTTGCCAAGCTCGACGAACCCATACAGTCCATCTTCACTGCAAAAGGGCGAACATCAGAACACTGGCTTCTGGGCGCCATCTCGGAGACCAGCATCGGTGTCTGGGCGATTGACCGCCGCTTTGGTGAAAAGGGTACAAAAGCAACATTGATAGTTGAAATTTCGTTTGACCAAGGCATTGTAAGCACTTTCGCCTGTTTCCGCCCACGGAAAGATTCACTGGTCATCGCGCTTACCGATGGGAAGTTGCTGGAAGTGCCATTGACTGAAGATATGATGCATGGTAAACGCCAGGGTAGCGTTGCCTCGTGGGAAGCATTGCAAAAAAATATGATTTCTTCGCCGAAGTTCGGTGACCGAGTGAGTACTGTATCTTCTCAGATTTTGCGTGTGTTAACATTGTCCAAAGACCTTCTTGGCTTCGAGCATGAGCATCGATGGCAACTTTTTGGCCACAGTCTTCTCCGCTCATGGCTCTACATATGTTGAAGCAATGTCATTAACGCAACAAAAGTTGGAGACGACTATTCAGCTCCCAACCATAGCGCAGCATCTGTCCCTCCAGAATGGTATATCATTTGCACAGATCATTGGACCCCAGAATTCATGCCCTCAAGCGATCGTGATCGGCTGTGAGCAGAATACCACAATTGGTATATTCTCATTGGCAGACGGGAAATTACTACAATGCTTCCGTTTCGACAGCCATGGCAAAAATCACTTCAATCATATACAGTGGAGCGAAAAAACAGCCACTTTACTTATTTCTAATACTCTCCGTTCATCGGTTTTCTCTCTGCGCCCTTATGAGAAACCTTCTTCACAACCTCCATTGCCATTTTCGAATCGTGGTGATGATCTTGATCAGGCGAACGAGACGATTGTTCGTATTCAGACTGGGAAGTTGTCTTCCTCAATTGGTCAGCCGCCACTCCTTCTGAAAGAGTCCGCTCTACCAGAGCCTTGGTCGTCTTTTGCGATCGATGATTCTTGTGGGAGCGACTTCCGGCTGGCTGCTTCCTATGTATCTGGAATTCAAACAGTAATACTTCCCGAAGAAGCTATGCGGAAATCAGCGAGCTCCGAGGCACCCAGAAAGCCAGAGGATCGAGCTACACAAGAAGATCAAATGTCACTATCAAACAAGGCATCGCATACCGACCAAACAAACGAGGTTCAAAACAACTCGACCCCGCACACCATTGATGGTCTCGTTTCTGAGCTCGCGGCGTTGGAGACCAGTTCTCACAAGGACACAAAGAAAAACCTCGTGGTCGACTCCATCACACGTTCTGTCCTCCATGGAGTACAAGAAATGGTGCGCAGTGACTTGTCGAAGATTATATCGGATGAGGTGAATCGATCGATATCCCGTGAGATTCAACAGGCATTTTTGAACACCGACATCCATGCTCATCTGAAGAAGTCTGTCACGACTGCTCTCATAGAACCTGTTCGGAAGACAGCCATGGACGTCGTGACACGATCACTTGCTCCACATGTTGATGATACGCTCCTTGAAATGACGGAACGCATCGAAAGCAAGATGGACAAGAAGTTGACTGAGTTTCGAAAAGAGATTAAAGCTGAGCAAAGTCGAGCTCTGACAGGAAGTGAGAATGCCCAGCGCACTTCTATGGAGCTTTTCGATAAGCTGTTGCCGTTTATGGAGAACATTGCTACGAGCACCAGCGGCTTGGCAACGATAAATGTAGAGATGAGGAAGACTATCTTGCAAGTGCGCAAAGAGCTCAATGATCTACGGGCTGGCCTTCCTCAAAATTCCACGAATGGAGCAGCGCACAGTACGCAAAAAGCACCTGTCCAGTCAACGCCTTTGCCGGACGTTGAGGACACGTTACTTTATGCCCTTAGTGCAGAAAATACCGATCAGAATGGCTCTATACTGAGAGACAAGCTAGCCGAGCTGGAGAAGGCCTACAAATCTGTATTCATGGTGATCTTTGAAGATGGCGGCGTTCGCGTCAGTCAGGCTGTACTTCTTGCGTTGATGCATCGAATGGTCAAGGAGCTGAACAGAGTGGGAGAGGGAGGTATCACTCCAGACAAATCTGTTTACTGGCTTGAAACATGCAGTGTTGCTCTGGAGAAGAGCGATCCCTCCATTGCCCAATACTATCTCGCTGTCAAGAACAAGATGATCGACGGGATCGTACAGGCACAGCGTCGTCATAGTCAGGGACCACAAGCGTCTTGGTGGGATAGAGAAAGGCTCGAATCAGGCATCTTGTACTTTCTTCGCTAATTGGTATGACATTCTTTGACGCTTTTGACTATGGATGTACATCAATTTCCGGACCTCGAGACAAATATGCATCACGTGCGCTAGTCCATCATGCCATCTAATCGAAAATCCATCCTTGTCGATTTTGTATCTTGCCTCCGAGTCGTCCAAAGCTTGACAGTGAGAGTGAGTGAGAATCTGCGTGAGCCAAGTAAACCATTCTCAGTCTACTGCTCATGGCAGTGACCAGAGAACGATCCTGGAGGAGTGCTCGTCGTCATGACGGGCAACTACTCAAGTGATGGCGAAGACGAGGAACACCTATTCGGATCAAGTAGCGAAGACGAGCAGGAATTGGCTACGCAAATTCTTCCAGATAGAAATTTCTCTGCATTAGCGCTTCCTACTGGGCGAGAAGCTCATGGCACTGAAAGTACCTTCAGTACATTTGCTCAGAATACGTCTGCAGAAGCTTGTATCCCTACAGCGTCGAGACAGCATCCCAGTCATATCTGCGCGCATATCAACGATCACGAGCATTACGGAAGCTCCAAAATAGATAGAGGAAGGCCAAGATCTGATGGGCTTGAGTTTCAAAGGCATCCTATGAACGCAACCAACGCCTCGGAGCCCGACCAATTTTTTCACAGGATTGCCACGATACTTGGATCAGAAGTGCCCTCGCATCGTTGGCAAGGTGTGGATGGTGAGCAAGACTCGCTCAGCTCCGCGGCAGCAACTCCGAGTAGTGTTCACAAAGGCATGAAAGAGAAGGCCCCTATTGATCAAAGTATCGACCAATCCGTTAATGAGAGGGAGATTCAGGCGGCCATCGTGGAAAAGGTGCAAGCGCTCCAGTCACTGGAGCGCAACCTCACTTCAACTCTCTACAGAACAACTGTGGAAAGGCACATATTACATGCAGCCCGGAACACCATCGATCTCCGAGTGCGAGAATTATCGCGACGCCGTGCCGTCCATTCTCGTAGGCAAACCCAACGGCGACATTGATGTTCACACGCATAGACTGCTCTTCTACCCTATCACACAATCCAGGCACCAATATTCTCCGAGTGCAGCTTTCCGTAACCTCATATCGAAAACCTTCTCATCATACATACATCATTGTACAAAACTGCCATACCATCCATGTTGTTAACAAAATCCACAACTTCCGCGTGATGTCGGTCGCCGTGCGCTAGAGGCGCAGAAACTTGCCGCGGCCATGTCCCACGCGTAGTAGGGCCCGCGTCGCGATGGCGGCCATGGAGGCATCAATGGCCATGAGCCGCGTGTGAGGCCTTGCGAGTGCCATCGGAAGAGAGTGAGAGTGCATATGCGCGCACGCGATGCGAAAATCTTTGTTGGTGAGGCCATCATCAGCGCAACTTTCCATCATTCTTGTGACTGTTGCTCGTACATTACCGTCTGGTGCTTCTTGATGGTGTGGGCGTGATCTGCTTAGCACTGCGTGTCAAACATATACATCTGCTGCGACCCAGAGCACCATACCGGTTGCTTGCTATCTCTTCTCTACGTTGAACACCTTCGGTCTTCGGCGCAAATGAACTCGCCACTATCCGCCCAACATACCATTCCAGCGTCCGACCCCAAGCCTTTCAAACCCTTCAGTTCCGACGAAGACGAAGAAAAGCCGCTGGTCGGGTCTCACCGCGAAGAGAGTGCCGGCCTCACACAAACACTTCCATCTCAGATCACGGAAAAGACTCCCGTCTCCCTTGACGATGAGCATGGAACCAGTCACATAGATTCTGATCAGAAGGTGTCCGGGACGTCGCGCGATTCCGCTCATCACAGTGAATATGGCGAAAGCTCCACGACAGATCAAGAAGATAGGTCAGCAAAGAATGGCATCGAGCGAAGCGCAAATGTGCGACCCGAGTTTGATGCAAACCCGGAGCTGTGGGGCTTACGCCGCTCAGGCAGAGCGCCTAAGAAGTCTTACATCGATAGTAGTGCTGACGAAGACTCAGAAAGTGGTCTTTCTAGGAGCGTTTCGCGGCAGGGAAGGTCGAGACCATCGGGCCTGTCTCCGGCCTCCATGGACGCATCTGTACAAAGCTCGAATATGCGACGGAAATTCAAAGTCAAATCAAGGAACAGTGTGACAAAGTACATTCCCAGCGACGCCGACATCGAAGCTTCAAGAGTTTCCAGCCGGAACGGAAAACGCTTGCCAAATTACAACGAGGATCGCCTTGGAATGGATTTGTCTGATAGTGACGATCCATTCGAGGACAAGTTAACCCTTCAAAGACAAAGAGATGCCGTATATGAGGAAGAGGAGGAAATGATTGAGGCCGTCATGGGACACGAAAGGGATGAGACTCGGCTAAATGATCCGGAGGACATTCCCACGGAAAATCTCCGCTTTATCATCAAATGGAAAGGGTATTCTCACTTACACGATACCCATGAATTATACGACTTCCTCCGCCCTTACAAAGGATTCAAGAGGGTAGAAAATTATATCAAGACCGTCTGGGCGCAGCAACAAGCATTCCTTCATGATGACGGTGTGAGCAAAGAAGATTTAGAAGCAGTGGAAATCGAAAAGGAACGAGTACGTGACTCTCTTGAAAACTATAGGACTGTGGAACGCATCATAGCACAGACAGACCATCCTCCCACCAAGGAAATTCCCCATCATTTTTTGGCTTACTTATGCAAATTCAAAGGTCTACCTTACGCAGAATGCACCTGGGAGTCCGAAGAGGAGATATTACCCATTGCAAAGAAGCAAATCGATGATTATTTGCAGCGATCCACTTCCGACCGTATACCAGCAAGGAGTGTAAATCTTTCTCGGGAGAGACCAAAGTACACGAGAATGACAGAGCAACCTGCTTACATCACCCCTGGCGGCCAGCTCAAGGAGTTCCAGATGACGGGACTCAACTGGCTTGCTTATCTTTGGAGCAAAAGTGAGAACGGTATCCTGGCAGATGAGATGGGCTTAGGGAAGACTGTGCAAACTGTTGCCTTCTTTTCCTATCTTTATCATTCCCTTTATCAGTATGGTCCGTATCTCGTCATCGTACCGCTATCGACTTTGCCAGCTTGGATGCAACAATTTGAACAATGGGCACCGGATTTGAATGTCATTGCCTATACGGGGAACAATGCTAGTCGAGAGGCGATCCGTCAATACGAATGGGGATCTGTGAAGAAGCTTCAATTTAACGTTCTCGTCACCACTTACGAGTTCATTCTCAAGGATCGGAACGAATTGCAACAAGTTCGCTGGCAATTCCTTGCGGTCGATGAAGCACATCGTTTGAAAAATTCCGAGTCGCAACTTTATGATGCATTGATGAGCTTTAATACGGCTGGAAAGCTTCTCATCACGGGTACGCCTCTGCAGAACAACATCAAGGAGCTCATTGCCCTCTTACACTTCCTGCGTCCGGATGAATTCGCCCTCAATGTCGATTTTGACATCAGCAATGTCGATCAAGGGACAATTGATGAGTTGCACAAGAAATTGGACAATGTCATGCTTCGAAGGTTGAAGAAGGATGTCATCAAAGAGCTTCCCACCAAATCTGAAAAAATCTTGCGAGTAGAAATGTCCGCCATGCAGCAGCGCATGTACAAAGCGATCTTGACGCGAAACTACTCCGTCTTAAGCGCACAATCGAGTGCTCAAATCAGTCTCTTAAACGTAGCCATCGAGTTGAAGAAAGCTTCAAACCATCCGTACCTCTTTGACGGAACCGAAGCACACACAGACCGGCGAGACGAGATCCTCAAAGGACTGATTATGCACAGCGGAAAGATGGTTCTTCTAGACAAACTGTTAGCGAGGCTGAAACAAGATGGCCATCGTGTTCTCATTTTCAGTCAAATGGTACGCATGCTGGATATTCTCAGCGACTACATGAGCATGCGTGGATACCTATTCCAACGATTGGACGGCACGATTGGTAGCGAAACCCGTAAGAAGAGTATTGATCATTTCAATGCTGAAGGCAGCCCCGACTTCGCTTTCTTGCTCAGTACTCGAGCCGGTGGTCTAGGTATTAACCTTGAGACAGCTGATACGGTCATCATCTTTGATTCAGACTGGAATCCACAAAATGATCTACAGGCCATGGCGCGTGCTCATCGACTCAACTCTAAATTCCACGTCAGTGTGTATCGTCTGCTCACCAAAGACACTGTGGAGGAGGACGTTTTGGAGCGTGCAAAGAGAAAGATGGTGTTAGAGTACGCAGTTATCCACCAAATGGATACTTCCGGTACGAACTTCGCCCCGAAGTCTGCTTCTCAAAAGAGCCAGCAATTCAGTAAAGACGAACTGAGTGCAATTCTCAAGTTTGGTGCGCAGAGTATGTTCAAGGGTGAAGAGGAAGGTCAACAGAAAAAGCTGGATGAGATGGATTTGGACGCCATTCTTAGTAATGCAGAAGCACATGAGACAGAGATGGATCCCACAGGCGCCAGTAGTGGTGGTGAAGGATTCTTGCAACAATTTGCTCAGGTCCAAGACTTCAAAGCCGATGTGAGCTGGGATGACATCATTCCTTTGGAAGAGAGACTCAAAGCTGAGGAAGAAGATCGCCAGAGGGCTGTGGAAGAGGCAAGAAAAGCCAGTGAGCCTCGCCGTCGAGCGGCTCAGGTTAAGCCTGGTGCATATGAGACACAAGGCGATGGAGACATGAGCGACGAGAAGTCGACGTCTGTGAAAAAATCCTCTTCAAGCGCACCACGCAAATCTACGGCTCAACGCACTCTGGACTTGAACGAGCGCGACGTCCGTGTTCTTGTGCGTGGCATTCACCGTTGGGGTGACATACGCTACAGAGGTGATCCAATCGTGCGTGAAGGCAAGTTGCAAAATAAGAATCGGAGCGTGCTTCACGAAGTGTCCGATGAGCTGATTCAAAAATGTGAAGACGCAATAGATGCACATGATCGCATGTTTCAAGAGATGACATTGAAGAAAGAAGAGATCAGCTCGGCCCTGCGTCAAAAAGCAGTGCTTGTCGAGCTACGTGGTGTCACTTCAATCAATGCGGACACCACATTGCTTCGTCACCATGGACTGCGCTACTTGGCTGGAATGCTAGACAATGTACAAGATAGATCCGCATGGGAGATTCCACATTGGTTGCAAATAGTCAAGCCTCCGACAGGGTGGACCTGCGAATGGGGTCACCAAGAAGACGCCAGACTCCTCGTGGCAGTCTATTTGCATGGGTTCGGCATGTGGGATTTCCTGACGGAAGACCCTTCTTTAGGACTAGCAGATAAGGTCTTTCTGGAAGAGGGGAAAGCTGCTCCGCAGTACACGGTGAATGAGAGTGGGGAAAAGATCTTTAAGCCCAAACCGATCCCAAGTGCGATTCATCTTGTCCGCCGAGGTGATGCCCTATTGCGAGCCATCCGTGAGCATGAACTCGAAGATAAAAGCGCATCAGCCCAACACTCTTCCAGCAAGAAAAGTGTTCGAAAGCGGAGCCCAGGAAACCATGCTGCAAGCTCTACTGGTGGATCGTCGTCACTCAATAAAAAATCTCGACGCCCCGCACCGACATATTCAGACGACGACTCTGATCAATCGTCCTACTCGTCCATGGACGAAGCAGAGTGCAAGGAACTTATGCGACCGTGCAAGAAGCAATTGAAGCGACTTCAAGAGGGGACAGACCATCTGGAACGAGAGAAGAAAGTGGTTGTGCTCAAGGAATGCCTCAGTGCTGTTGGTGGCCACATTGAACATCTGCTCGAATCCGATCCCAAAATAGCACATTTGTCGCCTGACAAGAAGCGAAAATGGTCCAGACATTTGTGGTGTTTCTGTAGCTACTTTTGGCCTAAGGAGGTCAGACCCTCCAAACTACGAGGTATATTTGAGAAGATTGTGGGCACAGGCACAGCGGATGGATCCAGTAAGCGGAAAGGATCAGACGGCCACCGCGAGAATGGAGGCGAACCAAAGAAAGCAAAGCACTAATTGTAGACTACAGAGACCCTCATTTCAATCATCACACAAGGATATATGTACTTAGAACATGTTTCGAATAACACAATTCAATAGTACATTGAGCAAAGTTTATGCGACGAATGATGTCTAAGTGCTGTTCAGACTTTTGGAGATGAGGTCAATGCTTTGGGCAATGAGCTTCTCGGACGAGACAAAGTCCCAGGAGCAAACTAGACCGTTGGGAAAGACTAGCGGGTTTGCTTGTGATAGTGCAAGGCTTGTTGCTGTTTCTTCGAATTTTGGGATTGGTCGTTGTTGGGGATTCCGTAAGTGCTTCTCACTTTCCAACTTTGTGTGATCAACAACGCGTAAGGAGAACTCATCCTCGCGAATAACTTCTGTCGGCTTCTGACCCTCCAAACCACTTGGTAAGGCTGCCGCATCGTGGAGGAGAATGCGATTTTTGCGCACAAGACGTACGTCGAGAGCGTGGCGTTCCAAAAATGTAAGTCTGACCCAAAATGCCGACTTTACTTCCATATCGGGGAGATCTGCATTCTCTAGACTCTGTTCTGGAAGCTTGTAGATCACTTTTGCAACTGGTAGTGTAGCATGGAGGAGAGCTAGAAATTGGTGCCAAAATGTCCTATGCGAATAAAATCCTCGGTTGAGCTCTTGTTGCAGAGCATCTCGCATGACAGCGTGGGGATTGACATTACCATCTTCCGTACCAAACTCCAAGCTGAAGTATCCACCACGTTGACGGGAAACATCTTGTATCCAGCCGACTCGTGCAAGCAGATTTTGACCATAAGAGAAGCGCACATGCATCAGATCAAATGATTCTAACTTGTATGCTTGCGATCCAGCCGGTGTCGGCCTGCTTGACAAGATGATAACTAGATCCAGCACTTTTTCGACACAACCCCACAGCATCAACAATCGATCCAAACAATTATCGACGCTTGCAATTGCGAAGATCAGGAGTCCATCGGTGCTGAAATGAATCTCATCCATCCCGTTCACGATCTTGGTAGGTGCGATGGTTATGTTGGGTAGGTACAGGCGTAGCAAAAATTCAACGCGACACTGGAGAGGATCTTGCCAGTCTCGAAGCTGCAAGACAATGTTGCGTGCTAAGATATCCTTCTGCGAGGCCCTCAATACACTTTCCGTTCGCAAGCACAGCGAGGGTATCTTACTTTGGACTTTTTGGACGCTATGAGACTCGAGGCTCGGTGTTGATCGCATAAAGAAACAATTGACGGAGCGTTCGCGAAGCTGTTGCTCAATTTTTTGATAGTGGATGAGTGCTATGCTGTAGCTATGCAAATTCGACAAATCTGTCTCTGTAAGAGTGAATGCATCGTGGTCAGATTCTGCTTGCTGCTCACGCTTGCGTTTCCCAAGCAAAGTTGGACGAATTGTTTGTTCCAAGGCTTTTCGCCAATCCAATCGAGTCAAGCTGACGATACGCATACTGGTCGTCATCTCTTCTAAGAATGTGCCAACACAGATGATGGAAGTACGAATCGAATCCTCGGCGAAGTGAATTGCAAGATAATATGTGGCACACTGCGGGATGCTGATGAACAATACACTTCCAGGAGTTGCTCGGAGCTGTGCATAGTCGAGTTGTCGCAAGGGCATCGATGTTACACATGCCAGACCGCTGAGTCGACTTTGCTGCTCTAAATTGTCCAAAAGACTTTGCGTGCGCAGGCGCTGGAGAATGCCGACAACATTGTGTGGTTCTTCATTCAATCGAGAGGAAGCCGACTGTATGTGTTTGTAGCGCAGCGATTGTGCCAGCTCAGTAAATGCAATGGGGAACTTCTTAGCCTCATTTTTTGATTCCTGTAATCGTACCTGCCCAGATATGGCATCCACAAGGAGATCGACTTTCAACAAGTCGTGCAGAGTGATGCAAAGGAGATTTTCTGTTTTTCCATCTGTATGCTGCATGCTCTGCACGATGACCGTTGAGCCAAGGGTGCTTTTCTCTATTCTTTCTTGAAAGGCACGAACGGCTGCTTCTGCATGTCGTTTTGTCACGGTGCGCAGAAGAGCTTCTGCATCTATGGCTTGATGATCGACCTGCACATTCTTGTTGGGGATGAATAAAAGTGCCGTACGATTGAGGACCCAGTCTACACGCAGAGAAAGCCTTTGTGGTCTATGTCCCCTGTCATCGTTCTGTTCAAAAAGCCCGGCAATGATGGGAAATGCTCCATGATCACAACGGACATTCTGGACAGAGATATGAATCTCGGCTGAGCCAACAGGATTCCACTTTGAATGGACTGAACTGCGTGCATTCTGCCAGTACAAAATGCGAAGAGTTCGATCCGCATCCATATGAACGGAAAGACGAGAGCCCCAGCTCAAACTTGTGAGTTGCGTGGCTTGCCAATGTAAGATATCTAATCGATAATGCAATGATTGCGATTGGAGCAAGTTGTAGAGACGGACGAGCGGTGCATCCTTACGATGGTTCGACTTGCTCTCCAGGAACATGGATGGTTGATCCGTTTCTAAAGCCTCCTCCACAGACGAATCATTTGCCGCGGCTATACTTATTGGAGCTAGCTCGGCGTCCGCCAAGGCAAGGAGGTGAAGTCTCTGTGTGCCCTTTGGCTGGCATGGGAAGCGATCGACTCCTAGACCCGTAATATTGAAGTTAAATCTGACTCGTAAGAGCCACCAACGATCTTGAGGAGAGGCCCCGGACAACGTTAAGTCTGCTTCGAACAAGTGCTTAGCGGAAAAGCATGCACGTCCATCAGCAATTGTATATGTCATCATTGGAAGAGCCATCACTTCGTCACTGGCTAGTTTCAGACGGATTGTTTCACTCAACTCATCGACAAGATCGAGGGCTTCAGTGTCTGTATACGGTCGGTTCGATCGAATCATGTCTTGAAGATGGCGAGGTACTCTTTGCGGCCCGCCCGAGCTGAGGACCTCAATAGCAGTTGCTAGATCATAGTTTCGAAGCCTAGCGTTGCTTAGTATGCCTCGCGTCTCAGATATGGAGGCGACAGCTGCATCGGTCTGGGCGAAGTGGTCATTGATGAAAGCAATGAGACTTCGAGCGACCTGCAATTCCGGAGCAACTTGCGACCATTTCGTGAGGACGAGAAGTTTGATCAACTGCTTTCGCGCCTCATGTACATCATCATAGATACGTTTCCTTCGTTGCAATGGCGACAGAGAGGAATTGATCTCAATCTGATTGGCAAAAAGCTGCCATGCATAATGAACTACTCTTCCTGCCACTGCATTTAACGGTACGAGCCCTTCATCTTCCGGACGCAACTGTGCATCTAGCTCCTCCCTTTTTGGTACCGTATCTTCTTCGTCATGCCTTCTGGATTTCTCCCAAGCACGAGAACCTAGGGGGCGAAAGAGAATTGGAAACTTTGGCGGAGGTGCGACAACGGCCTTGGAAGAGCTAGGTTCCGCATTGTGAGGGCTCTTGTGTGATTTCAGAATACCATGGCCATTACCCATAGCCTCTGCTTTGGATGCCTGCGTCATTGTATGGTGCTTATTATGGTTGTCGTTCTCATAATTGGCGTTTGCGACGAGAGTATTTGGTTTCTGGAACGAGGCAGGGGCTTGGATGCCGGGGGGCATCACTAGTACTTGGAAGAAGCCAGTGAGAGAAGAAAATCTTGCACAGAGTGAAGTGGCATAGGAGAGGTAAGGAAACCAGGCAAGATTACCGAGCTGTGTGTCAGAGTAAAATAATAATACAAGGATGGAGGTTTGGATAGATGGATGAGACGGGCGCGTGCTGCCGGTGTCTCCTCAGGCTTAGAGCATCTTCGCACAGGCGGGCAGTACGCGCCCGCACAGAAAGAAGGAATTCAGGAACTTCTACCACGCTCCTTCACAGCAATTGAGTCTCTGTGGTTGCGCTATGGTCCGACGAGCACGATCCATCAGCACAATTATTGGGAAGTTGGCCTCGGGGAATGGGGCGCAACGATTCCCTGCTCAGCTGCGTGCAGTTGACGTAGAAGGTATTCGACCTCGTGGGAACCCAAAGATGCTCAATCAGTTTGTAAAGGATGTACTACCGCGAATCAAGTACCACAATGAGGGTGTGGCTTTTAATGTGAGCTATGCGCCTCGGAAAGGCACAGAAAAGCAAAAAGGTGTTCGTCCGCCACCTTCGGAGACCGACGACGCACAATCTAAGCAAGAGGTCAAACAACGACTTCTTCTGCACTTTGGTAAGTACTCTGTCTCTTTCAGGGTTCAGCGTTTGATTATGGCACTTCAGTGGATCATGCATCGAAGGAAATGGATTTGCGAGGAAAACCTGGTGTGTACAAGAACTCAGTGATCGAATTCTGCAACTGATACGCATCTCTTCTAGCATCCGAACTCGCACAGCAGATCTTCCATCTCGCGGAAGACGCTGTGAAACCGACTGAGGAAAAGGAGGCATACCGACCGCGCCATGTATAGCCGTATGGTTAATATGTATCTGTATTCATAATTTCATTGCTTTGCTAGATAGGACTGTATGTGTACTTTAGGAAATCTCTGCCAGGTCCACCACATACAACGAGCGCGTCCTTGCCGTTGAAAGCTGCGGGTCCGCTGGGTGCCTGGGCCTGGGAAAGATCAGAAAAGCGTACCCTGAAGCACTGCACGCCCGGCAGGCGGTCGATGAGTACCAGTAAATAAATAATCGCGCGGTCGCCGTGGCTTGCACGTCGGTTTCACTAGTTGTTTTTGATCTCTATCGCAACTCCACGAACAAGTAGGCCGCCATTCTACAAATACCTGGTCTTGGAAGCTTCGGGACATATCCATCACCCCATATCCACGCACATAGAGACCTCGCCGAAGCAAGAGATGAGCGGAAGGGCACACGTACCAAGTCAATAGTGTCAATCGCCTACAAAGGATCGACGTCCGCCAGCGGATCTCTCCAACGCCACGTATCTGAAACGAAGCTGGAATGTTCCCTTTTTCTCACTGAAGTTTCCTGTGTTTTCTTTCTATACTATGGATCCGCAAATCCCCTCTTCCACATCCAAAAGCGATGCAAGTTCACATCTCTCTCGCCCAGAGCGTAGACCCTCCTCCTCTCGCCAGGGGTGGCCCTCAACCATGCAGGGAATGTGGGAAAGGGAGCGTGAACACAGCGTCGGTGCCCATTCCATTTCAAGTGTGGCGACAGGGGCAAGCCAATCCGTTCAGCGCAGCACTTCGAGACGAAAAGGGAAAGGGAATAGTAATCAGTCAACATTAGGTTCTTCCAAGCGGCGAGCTGATCGGCACAGCTTGGCACTTGAAAGTATTCGAACATTTCTCAAAGGACGTAGCTGCTATGACTGCCTCCCGGTCAGCTTCCGCTTGGTGGTTCTGGATACCAAATTGGTTGTCAAGCCAGCTCTTGAAGTCATGTGGCAGGCAGGTGAGTATCGTGCTATCTTCGTTTGCAGCTTGCTGACACTTTTTGAAGGCATTGTCTCCGCACCTTTGTGGCAATCTGCCTCCGAGCCAGGGCCTACTGCTGCGAGTGCAGGTGGTGCAGATGAAAGCAAGGTGTCTTCGGGCGTTCCTGATACCCTTAGGACGTCGAGTGAAAGCGCTATGTCTCCTGCCTCCCAACATCCACAGAACACGAGGAGTACACCTCAAACGGAAGGCTCCTCATCACCGCTTTCCGATCCCAGTGTGGCAAAGTCAAACAACCCAATTTCACGATCTGGAGGACCCACACCAGGAAAGGCGGGATTTGCTGGCATGCTCACGGTCAATGACATCATCCACCTCATCCAATACTATTATCACAACTCGAGTTACGATAATGCCACACAGGACGTGGAACGCTTCCGTCTCGAAATGCTGCGCGACATTGAGCAAACACTACAAGTGCCACAACCCCCCCTACTCTCCATAGAGCCTTTGCGACCAATCTTCGACGCTTGCAAACTATTGATGGAGACACACGCGCGCCGCCTTCCTTTGCTTGATCATGATGCGCAAACAGGTATGGATACTGTTGTGAGCGTGCTTACTCAGTACCGTGTCCTCAAATTTATTGCGATGAATTGCCGAGAAACAGCAGGTTTACATCGTAGCATCCGCTCGTTGGGCGTCGGGACGTATGTGTCTGGTATACGGAACGAACTTCAGAGGTCTACTACCTTATCATCAGCAGTTTCCTCCTCTCGAAGGGACAGTTCTGTTGCCTCCACGATCTTATCTCCAACCTCTGCACATGGCGAGGGGCTTCCGAACGTATCCGAAACTGACAGCACGTCTCAATCTCAATTCAGCGCGAGTCCTCCGCAGAGTTCGGCTTTCTCCGAACCCGGCCACTCACGGAGGGGGAGCTTGACTCACGAGCCTCTGGCAACGGCTACACTGGATACAACAGTCTTCGATGTAGTCCACATATTCAGTGAGCTAGGAGTAAGCGCGGTACCGATTCTGGATGAGGAAGGATATGTGGTTGACTTGTACGAAACAGTCGACGTGATCGATCTTGTTCGCTCTGGTGCCTATCAGTCCTTGGATCTGACCATTCGTCAAGCTCTGAGCCGACGACCAAAGGATTTCCCAGGGGTTATGACGTGCTCGCCTGACGACTCTTTGGCCACCATTTTTGCACTTCTGCGGTCAAGACGCGTGCATCGTCTGGTCATCTTGGAACCAGAGCAATCCAGTTCGGCTTCCCCTAAAGAGGAGGAAAACAATCAAAATTCCGCTGCAGATATAGCAGAAGCGGCATCTGGAGCCGCTCAACAAAGGCAGCAACCTCCTCATCTTGCAGGCAAAGACATACGTCGACGGAAGAGGGGGAAGTTAGCTGGGATCTTGTGTCTCAGTGACGTCTTGCGCTACATCATTGGCACCACCGAGCCCATATCTAATAAATCAATCAATCGTTCTTCAAGGAAGTCTAGCGTGGCAGGTGGGACAAGTACTGCTGCAAGTACAGCAGCGAGCGACTATGCAGAAGGGTTACACCCACCTTCTGCTAGCGCAGGACTGAGCGGTGCGGCAAGCGACCATGGCGAGCCTGTGGCGTCATCAGCACAGACCTTCCCTGACCAAGAGGAGACTCCATGGCATGGTCCCTCACAGACACCAATGACGCCTGCGAATCGCTTTGATCCAAGCGACATGCCCCCCACCATAGAGGAGGTGCCCACAGGTGAAACATTATCACCAAGCAATCTAGTCACGAGACATGCGAACGATGATGTGACTCCTACGGATCCCGCCTCTCAGACAACGAAATAAAGACGGGCTGCACTGCCCAATACCACCGCGAGCACACTTTGTTTAGACAGGTCACTTAGCCTGATTTGTATGAATTTCAATTCTTTTCTCTGCATTCCCATACATTCTGCCTAAACGATGATACTGTGAATTGGATGAGTCTGGTATGGGCGTTTACATCAGTCCTTCTTTTGCACAAATTCGATAACAGCAAATTTTCCGTCGGTACGCCATTCGGCATCTTCTTTTTCGACAGATTCCAATCGATCTTTAGGGACACCGACGCAGACATCGGCTTTGTTTGTGCGTAACACTAGGAGATTCAATTTGCCTTGCACAGGTCCTAAAACGTCGACAAAAGGTTGTGTGAAGTCCCATCGTGCGTCGCTACACCATTTGCGATAGTTCAGATCACCCTTTGACAGAACCAAGCGACTTTGACTTAAGGATGAGAATAAATGGGGGGCAGCTAAAGGAAGGGAAGGGTAATTGTGGTAACTTGTCCAGAAGTCGGCTTGCGTAGTTGCATGTAGTGACGGAGCGCCTCCCAAAGGGGTGTTGAGCGGCATACTCAATTGGAATTTTCCTGAAGCGAGATAGTTCGACCATCGGGTAGCAAGCCGTTGTGTAGCAGATGTGTGACTGCTTGCCGCAGAGCGACCCCGACGCTCTCCATCGCCTGTATCGTTGTTCGACATGGCGGAGGAGAAGGACATCATGCTACTACTGTCCATAACATAGCTTCGGGAAGGCGATACCGTCCGACTTCTCGCATTCTGGAAATAACTTCGATCCAGCTTTAATTGTCGGCTTCCTGTCAAGCTTGGTACAACTGTCGGGCGACCACGTTCACTCAAGACCTGATCTGTAGCTTCTTCAGCCCGCCCTTTTTCTGGGTTGTGGGACATTTGCAATGTGCGCGAGCCATACGCCTGATTGTCTTTGGCTGCTTCCTCCGGCACTGTTTGCATTTGCAGTACTCGGCTACCAGCAGGCGACATGTCCCTGCGTTCGCCTTCAAAGTGACGGGGATCAGCGACCATTTCTCTTTGTCTGCTCGAGCTTCGCGAGACACGGACCGGTTGTCCGGCACTTCTATCATCCATAGCTTTAGCGAAGAAGTCAGCATCCTGCAATGCCTCCAAGGTGAAGAGGAAATCAGAAGGTGTCACGTCGCTCACGAACCAAGGCATATCCTTCGGATGGAACACAACAGTTTCAGCCACACCACTTGTGACAAGAAAATCCGCAAGGAGAAGATCTGTGTAAAGTTCAAAACCAGAGTTATCCAGTATAATATCCACCTGGCCTGTCCCTTTCCCCCGTTCCTCCACCAAGAGGTTCCATGCGCTTGCAATGCCACCGAGGCCTGATAAGATGAAGTGTTCACGCTTTGCTTGAGCTTCTGCTCCTACACCACCTGCTTGTAATTGCTGAATGTCTGCGTGAGTCATGTGGGTCAAAAGCGACAAATCCGTGGCATTGCCCCACAAACTTGTCTGTACCAATTCGCGGAATATCACTTCAAGTCCTTGGTCAAGCGATTGTGTTTCACTTGCATCGGCATCTTCACGCCTCCGCGAAGCCGCCTCAGCCTTCTTGATCAAAGGTTCAACTGCATCTGATAGCTTTCGAATAGCAGGTGCGGATGACTTGAATGCACTGACTTTCTGCGTTGAAAAGGGATCGTACTGTTGCCAGTACTGGGAACGAGCAAAGTACGAACGAAGCAAGCGATACAAATAACACTCAGCAAAAAGCCCTAATCATAAGTCAGAAGACCATAAAAGGATTAGTTATCGACTCACATGGGGCAGAAAACCAAGTCCAGTTGTTCTTCTCAATGACTTGGTCATATTCGTCGACCGGATCGCCTCCATCCTGATCAAGTTTTTCGAGAGGCTTGTCACGGCTCATGTCGTGCTTTAACTTGCTAAGTTTTTCAACAAGAGCTTTTGACTCCTCCACTTTGGCATCTGCAAGTACCCTGTTTGATGAGTAGGAGAGTGCATATGAAGCTTGGTACAATGCATCAATAGCGGATGTGATGATCGTAGGCCAGCGCTGCGCTACACTTTTGAATGCAAAGCTGTTCCTTCATGGTGAGATCTATGACATATCTTTGTCTCATGTCTCTCACCTATTCTTGTCAGTGGGCGACCATGGCTCTACGGGGGGGAGCCAAGCTGACGCCATTGTTAACAATTGTGGGGTTCAGCAAGAAAGTCGTAGGCTTCGCCAATAGCAACGTGGTCTTCGCGAATATGATTAACCACGTGTAGATCTACCTCCACACTCCATCCGAATGAAGCAGTGCGTTGATTCGGCAACCCCTTTTTCCTGAGAGTACGAGGCTGGAGATAATTGAAGCAAGCATGATCAATTGTTAGCGTTGAGGATGAAAATTACTGCGAGATTCGAGATTTGCGTACGTTGGATTGTAGTTAAAGAAAGCAATGAATTGAGCGTGACAAGTTCGGTGAAGGATCAATACCAGGCCTGCCGAGAAAAGTACAGACACACTTTCCACGTCACCGCCATAGTCCTATGACATGTGGTCCGATGTACTTACATTGAATACATGCACATACGTCTTAGCCACATGATCCATTAAAGATGTGAGGGAGACGGATCGGAGAGACATCTACTCACTGTACACGATCACTATCTTGGAATGCAAGGCATAAATGTAAAATAATGTCTAGAATACAAGTGACTAATCCGAGGTGATTGAAGGGACGTGTCCCTCTCGCGAGTCTATATCTTTAATTCTGTCAACAAGTCGCCATACTCCATCCGTACGGCTGGGTTTGTAGAGCTTGTATTTGTGTAGAAAGGGATCTGATCGCAGTTCATGCCTGGTCTCCTCTTCGAAGTCCATCATGATCTCAGCACCTTCCAGAAGATCGAATAAACCATGCGGATGTTCATGGGCTATCCTTTCCTGTTCCCTTTTCCTGCCCATTTCCATTGTGACTAATCTCTCGTCCTTCTGAGTGTTTTTCTCACGCACTGTTGATGGAGAGGAAATACTAGTACTACTCGCAGGTCCAGGTAACACTGCCTCGTGTGATGTGCTATCTCCCTTGCTTACTCCCGCGGAAGGTAATTGATTAGCGGTAGAAGATGGAATATTCCGCAAAGCAGGGTTTCCAGAAGCACCAGGACGTGGTTTTGATAAAGCATTGCGCCCCGGTGATCCCACTTGTCCTGGTTTCGATAACGGAGTGCTACTGGAACCAAAGCCCATGAGATTATTCAAGAGGGACATGTTGGACGCCTTCCGCACCACATTCTTAGCTTGAGGCTTAAGAGGAGGTGTAGCTGTCATTGTGTCGCTTGACTGTGACAGTCGCACTCCAGTCGGCGAAGCGGTGAGATTGGATGCCAGGTTCTTGGCGGGGATGGCAGATGTTTGCTTTCTCGGAACTTCTTCTCGACTTTTCTTTCCCGTCTCTGGGTAGGTGTTACTAGCTTTCTTGGGGATTTTCGCTCTCTTATTGTAGTGGTCCTTCTCGGGGGTGGAGTCTCCTGACACAGAAGTCATTTCGCTAAAAGCATTGCTTGAATTGTCCTCTAACTCATGATCGTCATCAGACTGCAATGCTAATTTCGACATATTGTTGTTCGGACGATCATCCACATCTTCTCTCTCAGCTGACTTCCGCTTCGTATCGTTTCTTCGTGACTTTTTCTGTCGTTTGGGTAATGAACTTGCATTCCCTTCCTCATCTCCGTCGCTTTCTGCCTGAGCCGTTTTCCCTCTCGTCCGCCTCATAGGTGCCTTTCTCTCGTCCTTCAACGCTGTTTGGCCATCAGCATTTCCAAAAGATTTTGCCAATGACTCCTTACTAGCGTACTCGGAACTACCAAGGGACTTTTGTGAACTGTTCCGAATGGATAATCTTTTGGCTCTTTTGTCATTGTGTAATTCAGCATTTCCATCGTTATTTTCCACAGGCGTAGACCCAGCTAGGCGTGCTCGTGACGATCGTTTTGTTTCTTGTTCCTTGTAAGGTCCTTTACGCTTCCTTCCTCTTCTGGGCTTAGTACCCGAAGCACCATAAGTTTCTGGAGCATTGTATGGTTGAGGAGAGGTACTTGCGATTCTACCAGTGTTATTCTGACGAGGACTAGTCTGCGGTGTAGCCGCTTCACCCGGAGTTTGAGCTCTACTGGCAGCATCACTGAGCTCGCTCAAATCGCTTCCATCATCCAAAATGTCGTAGGTGTTCATCATGTGTGATGGTAGCGGAGATGATTGGATGGGATGGGAACTTTACAGTTCCAGATCGAGAGAAATGGTATCACGCGTCGAGAAGTTGGTACGTCTCTTACAATCAACTTGTAATGTCTCCCTCAGAAAATGAAGCTGGTCCTTCTACAGCGCCGATCTTTAAGAAAAAGGGGAACCGAGGACAGCTACTTGCCAAAAAAGTAGAAGCAGCTACAACGGAAGAGGATGGTAATGCTCCTTCTGGCGTTAACGATTCAGAGATTAGTGCTGATTCACATGAGCTGTCGTAAGTAGAGATCTTGCAAAAGACTAAGTTGGCTTCCTCATATGTATCTTTCTTTGGTAGCATTTCCTTGGACGATCTGGTGAAGCTACGTTCGTCACGAAATCGACCCAGTGGTATCGATTTAGAGAGCCTAAATAAAGGTAGTTCCATTGAGAAGAAAAAGCGGAAAAAGACAGGAAGCGATCAAAAGACCAAAGAGGAGCTATGGGAGGAGCAAATGAATCGTGGTGGATTGGTAAACCAAGACTCTGTTCGAGGTGCCAATGTTGGCATGAATGACGAGGAGGACAAGGAAGAGGGGACGACAAAAGATGGTGCACCTTTACTCATTCGGCAAAATAACTTTCAGGGCGAGCGAGCAAATATAGATGTGGACAAGCATATGATGGCATACATTGAAGAGGAGATGCGCAAGCGACGGCTGAAAGAATCTACTGGGGATTCTGTACTCGATCAACATAATGTATCTGCGAATGAGCAAGATCAGCTCTTCAATATGTCCGAAAAGTACAAGCGTATTCAACAGAGTGCTCTGGATGCCATTGCCAGGGAGAAGGCCAGAATAAACGCTGATCCAAACGAAGCAGACCATGACCAGGGTTTCAAACGGGAAAAAGACGAAGGAAATGCCGCCTTAAGTACATCTATGCTCACCAGTGTTCCCGAAATTGACCTAGGTATGGAGCATCGCATGAGAAATATTGAAGCAACAGAGAAAGCTCGACGCATGATGAACAATGCGAATCATGTAGGGACAGCAGACCGAAATGAAGGCGTTGATGATGATACTGACTATGCGTCAGCCCGTTGTAAGTCTTAAAAGAATCAAGGAGAATAATCCTGATGATATTTGCAGTCTTTAAAAGCAATCGAAACCAGGTTGACATAGAACAAATTTATGCAGAGATACAAGAGGAGGACAGCAACAATAGTAATGACGAAGAGCTACAGCCTCCTGAACCCAAGAGGAGGGAAACCGCTACCGATGACATGGTATTGGGGCGATTCAAGATGCGTCAGCGAAATCGATTGAAATAGTGGAATTGTATAATTGAGCTTGTTTGCACCATATTTCCATCTCGATGGACGTTTGTGGTGTTGCAATCAATGTTATTTTGTGTTGTACAGAAGCATTAGAAGAATCATTTCCTCAAAAATCCTCATGATTGATAAAAGTATGAAGGACGTGGCAAATTAACGCAGTAGGTGGCGAATAGTCTTCCTCAAACAAGAGTTTCGGATTTGGTGGATCAGATTATGGTTTAGGGCTCCTGTGTGATTATGCGCTTGTCCCATTTCGAGAATATTTCAGGCAGAAGAGCCCATAACAGTTTGTCGAATGGTAATTAACTGTTGCTGTAGCTCCAGATTCGAAGTTCGAAGGCCTTCGCAAACTTCATGGAGATGCTTGATATACTCAACTGATTTCGTTAAAATGATTCCTTTGTTTGGCTTTGATTGAGCGAGAGACAGAACTCCCGAGTGAGCGCACGATCCGTCACAGCCAGGTTGATGTCCGGCTAGTGTCTCTCTTAAATCCCAATCTTCACTTCTACCATCGTGACTATTATTTTGATAAGTGCAGGTACTACGGTTCGCAAGAATAGAAAGATCAATGTGAGGTGCGGTACCGCCCGCTGTAGATTTTCTGCGGATATAAGAAGTGAGTTGATTTATAGTATAGAAAGAATTACGCACTCAATTGCTTCAATGAGCATAGACTCGGGAAGAAGTGATGCCACTCAATTTCAAATCAGTCTTAACCGAGTGAAATTTCAGAGAACTCACATTCGGCAAGCCGACCGTTGATCAAATCTCGTCGTTTTCTCTCCACCGCATTATGTGATTCTTTGCGACGTTTTCTACGATCCATACTAGAACATCAATTAGATAGAACTACCTTTCAAGACTGATGACTTACAGTTTTTTGGAATCACGCTGCCCGTTCAATGCGTCTTTTTCGTCATCAACCTTGCTGATCACCTCACTTTTCACTTCTGAAGATCCACTCTCATTCCCACAAATTTGCTGCGTAGTGGGCTTCCTCATGTCCTTCTCTGCTATGCATCCCCTTTCCCTGTGGGCGGCGTATTCAGGAGTCCCGTGACATAAGGGAATAGATGAAGCTGAAATACTAGCTGCTCTTCCTTTTTTGTTCAATGTGGAAGAGGCAGTACAGACGGCTTGTGGCTTGCATTCGTTTACAGTATTCCTGACAGAATTTGGACACGACAGAATATTCGACGTCAAAGACCTTGGACGTGAGTTTCTGACATTTTGGTCTAAGTCAAGGGTAGCAGCACCTGATTCAGAATTTGACTTTTTTGCAACAAGGCCGTTTGAACCTCTATCTGTTACGGTGGGAGACCACTGGTACAACGATCTTAGCGGGTGTATGGTCGCATCTGCAGAAGAAGGGCGCTCATTTTCACCAAGAGATGCTGCCACATGCTCTACAAAATCATCAATGCTGAACGTGTTATCGTCTGGTGCCCTTTTTTCATTGTCAGATGCAGCATTGGGCTCATCCAAAAGTGTACGACTGCTACAGCTGCTAGCTGTAGAAGGTGCGCTAAGTGATGGCGGTGGTGGTGGACCCATAGTCAGACTTGATAGCTCGCCTGGATTCCCATCTTCCATCACCTGTGCCTTGTTTTCTCCTGGCGTAACATCGTCACTTACTGTCAGCATGATGGTAGGGTCAATTGACGAACTTTTCGTATTATGTGAAGACCAAAATGTTTGAAAATCGCGAGAAAACACCTCTGATAAACTTTCTTTTTGGGGCTGGGAGAAGCTGCCTCTATGATCAAAGTTTACTTGGGCTTCACCCATTCTACGCAATTGATCCATCCATTCCATTCCTAAGAATTTGTGAGTTAGGAAAAATAAAGACCACTTTCTCTTCTTACCATTTGGATGTTGTAAATACTCTGTCAGAGTCAATGGCTGTACATGGTCATTTTTATTTTGTGAAGGCGTCGCAGCCGCAGGAGAAGGATTGCTTGGGGGCGAATGTGGGGTGCATGGAACCGTGCTCACTGTTGACCTTCGGGGAAGTTTTTTGATCCCATTGAATTCAGGGCTGCCTAATGAAGAAGGGCATACGCCTTTAGTACCCACACTCCTGATGGGACCATTCTTGACGAGGTCGGCTTTACTCAAGCTTCGGGATCGGCAAGTACATGGCCGCCTATCAGGAAGTTGACCGTCAATCAGTACACTCTCATCTGTGTTTCCCTTGCTCTTCTCGCCAGGGCTTTGAATACTAATAATCGGGCTCCGACAGTCTTGATTAACATTTGGCGAATGTGGCACTTGTAATCCTGATTCAGGCTGAGACGGTATGCCCTTCCGTTGATTTGAAGCAGTAAATCCTCGCATATAGGTTAGCATATGCGACAGGGAGCTAGGTTCTGGTGATAAGAGGTCACGAGATGGGGTGGATGGAAAGCGATCCTCCTCATTATTGTGAATTTTAATCTTTTTTCCTGGATTTGAAGTTTTTCCCCTCGACATGATTTACGACCTGGTACTTTTATTAACAAGTGACTGGTTTATTAATTTTAAGGAATGATATATTCCGAATCTTCATAGATGTTGACAAAAGCTGATGCAACGTAAGCCATTCAGACGAACAAGTATGCGAAAAGTACAGTGTTGCTGAGCCTACGATCTTTTACGAATAGTGTTTTTGCGAAAGGGTTGTTGAGACGTTTAAATAATATGGGGATTAAGTAGTAAGAAGTATAGCTGGTGATGCGTGCTTGCCGGTTGATATCGGGAAGTCAATTTAGAGGGATGGTGCGCTTGCACAAACAACAGAACAGAGGATGCGGGGAAGGGGAAGGGGAAAAGGAATTTGTCGTGTGCGAAATGCCTTGCTGCGTGACTGAAGACAAAGCTGATGCGGGGATAGCTCAGATGATGAATCGTAAAGCACTCCTCCTGTCGATTACCTACTTCTGCCTTAGCTTTGCTCAGATCTCTTCCAAATTCCGACGAAGCCGGAAGACGTGACGCTAGAGGCTTTCCTCAAGTCCCCAACAAAGTTATTTGTCCTTTGTATGCTAATGTCGCATACATGACACAGGAAGACTCAAAAACCACATGTCATCAAACTAATAGTAAAGGACCTCGCGCTGTCTTTAGATAACGGGTGACCCGATCGTATGCTTACAGTGCTCCAATTCTGTGAGCGCCACACAGGAGCTAAAAGGCGGGGTAAATGCACTACGTCATGCGTTTTGCGGAACCTGCCGCAAGACTCGTTTCGTGCCTCATAACCTAGGTACACCACCCAAAATAGCCGAAATTTGAGCCTATTCCTACGATAAGCCATCCCCTTAACCTTTATTCCGTGGATCTAATCCGCTTCTTAATTATTTTTGGATCTGGCATCGCTTCGTAGTCAGAACAAAGCCTAGACAGGCCACAAAAGATAATTTTCTCTGTTATGAAAGGGCATCGTTACATACATCCAATGGACATTCGTTGGATTCTCGGGTCATGGCAAAAAATTGGATTTGAGAATGATGTTATTTGAATGACAATTGTAGAATTCTTTCAGGCTTTTTGCCCGTGTCATACCATACTACTGATCTTCATCATCTGACCTTTTTTTTGCTAGCACCAGGCAGTACCAAGGCCCGAGATAGTACAAAATGCACGGACCAATCACATTTCGTCCGCTATACTTCAGGCGTTGTGCACACCGTTCGCACGCCATGGGCCCCTCATTGCTACTTCCTAACTCTCCCGACGGGCATGCCGGGTTTACATAGTGTATTGTTCCTCAGTGCTTGATCAACGCATTCAGCAGCGTCGCATCATCGCAGTGAAATGGTTTGCCCCAACATTTGTGTGAGGATGCACTACTTGATTTCCGTCATGTGGAAATGGAAATGATGCAATGAAGCTTTTATGGCTGATAAGCATCGCCAAAATTCTTTTATGAGAGAACATCGATCCAACGGATGACCATCACAATCAGTATTCTGTATTTACATACGATCTTGCCCTGCCTGATTGATTTAAGAACCTTGATGTAAAAATAGCAAAATTTTTGGAATGCTTCGCCCAAGGCGATCCTTTTAATTGGAGAAGTATTGTAAAGGGAATTACAGTTTCTCCATCAAGAATTCATTTTTTTAATCGAAAGAAATATAATGTACTGCGCAGTATAAATGAATATGAATTATAATGCCTCGAGTTATGTTCTGGGCTCTAATGTGAGACCTTACGACTTTTGTCAACGACAAATCATCTCTCATTTCGTCTCCCAACTGTGTTTACATCCGAGTAATATTAGGCTGAAGCAACCAGTAATATAATCATCTGGCCTCCTCTTGCTGCGATATACCTTACACATCATCAAGACTGCTTCTAAAAACTACCAATATGACTTTTGGAACAAGCGCCAAAGAAGAGCAAGTAAGACGTAGCTGTACTATGCACTACAGGAATGGAAATAATTGAGAGATAGAACTGACTTGTTTATCTCTACTTGTACTTGTCAGAAGCATTTCCATTTTAAAATCTTTCTCTTAATCTTTCTTGACAGAGAGCGCACAAGATTTTCTACCTAACTCAAACGTACTGAAGGTCTACGACGCACAATTTCATCAACACTTTCCATAGTCATACTTCCTGTTACAATGCAGAACAGATACTTTTTTTATCTTATCACATCAAACTTTGGATTATCTATATCCTTGACTATCTCATGAACAACAGACCAATTATCAACATTAGGGTACATTAAAAAGGAGTATGAATACCAATTACCATACTACCGATCTCATTGTGCTTCCCACGATGCATCAACATTATTAAAGAGTAGATGGCTTCGACATCCCGTTATAGAGGGGACTGTCTCCTGGCCACAGCCGCCTTAAAAGCTCACTTTTCCTGTCATTATTGATAAGGCCTTCTGTCAGTATGCACTCCAAAAGGATAGTCAATTGAAGAGAGCATCGTAATCTGTAGGTAGATACAATAAAATAAAGGTCTTTGAGCTTGTTATACTCACGATAGTACCCAATAGAGATGGAGGTATAGTTTGACATCAACCAAAATTCAAAAGGTGTATGCGAGCATACTTTATGGAATTCCTGAAACCCTTTCAAGACCCATGGAGTTCCAAAATTAAGAGATAAATAAAGATGCCACATTGCGTTTGCAAACTATCAAGAGTAGAGTCATAGAATTCTTGTTCTGGATGTAATTTGCTTATTCTTTTGACTACTTTCCGACACAATCAATCTTAGAGGGTGCCAATGTGATCGTCTTTATATCACTTTCAATATTTATCGGGGTGGGTGGAACAAAATGACAACGACCATGAAGAGACATCTCAATTTCTTCTGAGAAGGGTAGGTCTGAAAAGATCCTATGGGATACGACACAAGCTGCTCCCAAATTCTCTTTATAGATAAACATGGCTCAATGAATATATTTCTGTGAGAGAATACTCGCACCCTTGAGGAAAAGCATATAGAAACATGAGGCATGGCCATCAGAAGAGTCAAGGTAGCAGCGAGGATTGAATCATGCATGAAGATGCTATCTTTGCTCAAATATTCTAGACAATGTGTCACTCAAGACGAGAATTGTCACGTTGAGATGACGATGATATAAATACATATTGACGACAATGAGGCATACGCAGAGATTGTTCTACTTGTTTCCGGCTCCGAGGCTATTGGCGAGCCAGTCGAGACCCTCTGTGAGGCTAAACAGCAATGGTGAGTGATGCTGGGAAGTTGGCGTACCACTTACCCCTTCCCGGTTAGTGCTGAGCAACCCTGTATATGCCAGTTCTGAAGTCGCAAAGTCGTCAAAGATAGCGCCTCAGAGATATCTGCGGGCATCATACAACCTACGACATCTTCTGTTCGGGGGTGAATCAAAAATCTTCACGTTTCCATATACACTTACGTTTATTGGCAAATATTAGAATTGGGGCTCTAGAAATTTGCTGGAAAAGCAAAAGCCGAAGAATTGTGAGCAAAACTTGAAGGAATCGCAGTTTGCATCTTAACAAACCTCATCTCCTGCGACCCTGTGTAACTCTTCTCTTGCCAAACCGACACGCTCTGCATCGGTAGAATCAAAAACAAAGACAACCGCATCTGTATTTGCCAAATAGGAAGACCAGCTTGCTCGTAGTGAGGCCTGCCCACCAACATCCCAAAGAAGAAATCGTAGATTCTTGAAAGTGAAATATTCCGTGTTCGATCCAACTGTTGGTGCAGTAGCCACGGCTTGCCCGAGGGTCATTTGATATGTCAAGGTAGTTTTCCCTATTTCTTGTTAGCAACAAAGAGACCCCATCCATATGATGTGCTCACCAGCATTATCGAGTCCTAATATGCAAATCTTAAGCTCTTTCTGACCAAATAGAGACGACCACAGCGACGAAAATGCGACTCCCATCGGGAAGGTTTGTAGAAAACCGCCAATGAATGATCTTGTATTCTTGATGCTCCGCGAAGCTCTTATCGAACACGTGCGTGAGTGCTCGCTCCTCGGTGGGCGGCCAGCAAAGCACCACTACCACTTGCTGGCAGGCACCGTGTCTTAGCGCCAAAGAAAACTCAATCCTTCGAACAGGCGTGCGCGTGAAGACCCCCGATAGCTTCCTGGATACTGTCATCACATTTGCCCGCACCCACTCTCGACACCTGTGTATCATGGTGAGTTGAACTGACCTTTCCACTTGATACATTTGATAACTCATACTGCATTTAGGCTTCTAGAAGACGGGCAACGAAGAAGGGTGTATCCTTCTGCCTGATGGTTGTGGGATCCAGTGGTACCGGTAGGTTTTTGGCATAGGATAACGAAAGGTTCACTGACAATGATGATTATTTGACAGGGAAAACAACATTCGTCAACACGCTCTGTGAATCGGAAGTAATTGGACATAAAGTTTGTGACAATCCAGAGACTGCACACATCGAAGAGGGCATTCGCATCAAACCAGTCAATGTCGAGTTGGATGAAGATGGTATGCGCATTGGTCTCACCATTGTCGATACACCCGGATTTGGCGAGAACATTGACAATGAATACTCTTTCCAAGAAATCGTTGGCTTCTTGGAACGTCAGTACGACGATATCCTCGCTGAGGAGTCTCGCATCAAGCGTAATGCACGATTCCGTGACAATCGTGTACATGCTTTACTTTACTTCATCACTCCAACGGGCCACAGTCTCCGCGAAATGGACATCGAACTAATGAGAAGACTAAGTCCTAAGGTCAACGTCATTCCTGTGATTGGCAAAGCCGACAGCATGACACACACGGAGCGTGCTGAGTTTAAGAAACGGGTGAGTGGAATGGGCGAGATGAGCCACAAGCAAGCTGAATGAATGATAGGTCATGGAGGATATCGAGCATTATGGTATTCCTGTCTACAATTTCCCTTACGATGTGGAAGAAGACGACGAGGAGACCATTGCCGACAACAGCGAGTTGCGGAGCTTGATGCCATTTGCTATTGTCGGGTCGGAAGAAGAGGTCACAGTCAATGGCGAGACAGTACGTGCCCGTACATATCCTTGGGGTATCGTCGAAGTGGACAATCCAAAGCATTCCGACTTTGCTCGTCTCCGAAGCGCGCTGCTCAGTACGCATCTGACTGACCTCAAGGAGATCACCAACGACTTCCTCTACGAGAATTATCGTTCGGAGAAGGTACGTACAAAACCAGCCATGTTATTTATCTAACAACTGCTCTTCGCACAGCTTTCTCGCACCGTCCATTCGGACTATGCTGATGCACCCATCCCAGGAGACGTCCTTGCCAATCAAAGTGTCAGACTCAAGGAGGAACAGTTACGCCGCGAGGAAGACAAATTGCGTGAAGTCGAGCTGAAGGTACAGCGAGAAATCCAAGAGAAACGACAAGAATTGTTGGCAAAAGAGGAGAGCCTACGTAGCTTGGAAAACCGTCTGGCTGCCAACAAGGAGTAGATCATTGACAATTTCGCTCGCCACACGGCCCCTCTATTTCCCACCCTTCACATTCATTTGATATTTGGTTCTCATATTGGCTATTACCTTGATTTCTCTGTGACTTATAGGAGAAATGCTATTTGTGACGCAGATTGCAAACATGTTTGGATTGCATTTTGTACGACATGCTCCCTAGCGGTACAGGCAGGCTTAATTACAGTTTGAAATCAGTTTTGGGGTACGCAGTGGTCTTGCTCGCTGCATCATCTGTCAGGTAGTAGACATCGCCAGGTGGAGATGGTCGCACGAGACTGGCAGGAAGTCCTAACTCGGGTTGATCTAAAGCCTTCGAAAGCATCTCTTGCTTTCCCTCTCCTGCTAGAATAAATGCAGCACGATGAGCCTTATTTAAAACGGGCAGCGTCAATGTGATCCGCTTCGACGGGGGTTTGGGAGAGTCCTCGATTGGGGCGACCCATCTGTCTTTCTCTTTGAGTAGAGGATGGTTAGGGAAGAGCGAACACGTATGACCGTCGGGTCCCATTCCCAGCAAAATTAAATCAAAAACGGGATGTCTGACCGACTCCTTCCCTGCGAAAGCATCGGCAAGCTGTTTCTCGTATTCATCGCTAAGTTCTTCTGGGTCGTCTAGAAGCTTCTCGTCAATTGTGTGGATCTGAGAAGCTTTCAGAGGTGTCTTTGAAAAGAATTCTTGTTTGCAAAGGTTGTAGTTGGAGTCTTCATGGTCCAATGGCACTATACGTTCGTCGGCGAAGAATATTTGCCTAGAGAGGAAGCAGTGAGAAAGGCAATTCTTTGGTACAGCGAACGTACCACTTGTCCCAACGAACGGCATCATCCTGGCGATTGATCAAGTACGTTGCCAATGTCTTCGGCAAACTTCCACCTGAAGTTGCCAAGGTAAATTTGTTCCTTCGTTCAATGGCCTCATTTTGCGCCTACCAGAAACTGTCATTCTTGTCACGGTCTAGCGATGTTATGGACTACTCACCTTGATGACAAAGTCTGCAAGAGCCTTTGACAGAGCATCGCTTGATGGAAAGGAAAACAGAATAGGATCTGCAGGTTTCTGCGAGGGGGCGTTGGAAGCCATGGGGGGCATCTTTGTCAGTGAGAGAGAGGTTTGCGGCTGGACGTAGACGCGAGAGATGTGCGATGAAGGACAAGCGGCAGAATCCTCCACTTCACTTTGTGTTTGGCGATTCTCTTATCGCGGCAGGCGCGAGCTGGCCAGAATTTGTAACCGAGAGGAAATTGTAGTTCAACGTTTGTATTTAAATTGGACTAGCGCGCGTGCCCAGACAGCGGCAGTCCGTTCGCGTTCCGCTGGTAGCAGCAGCCAGCAAACAAGGCTCGAGCGCGCACATTCGTCAAGTGCGTCTCAGTCAGGTCTTCACCTTCTTCTTCATCACAAGTATACGCAATCTCATTGAGCAACTTGAGAACTATGGCCGATCAACTGGTAAGTTATAATCGCACTTTGCACCGTCTCAAGTATTGACTGGTCCGTTTTTGTCCCTTGCAGACTGAAGGTTCGTTGACCCCGCAATTGTCTCTTGTCTTCCGTACCAACTCACCTCTTTTGCTTAGAGCAAATTTCCGAATTCAAGGAGGCTTTCTCCCTATTTGACAAAGGTACGTTTTCAGTATGCAAGGTGTCTCCTTCTGATGCCCTGTTTCACAGATGGCGATGGAACAATCACTACGAAAGAACTAGGAACTGTCATGCGTTCGCTCGGACAAAACCCAACAGAGGCCGAGCTGCAAGACATGGTCAATGAGGTGGATGCCGATGGGAATGGAACAATCGATTTCCCCGAATTCCTAACCATGATGGCACGGAAGATGAAGGACACAGACAGTGAAGAAGAAATCAAGGAAGCATTCAAAGTCTTTGACAAGGATGGCAATGGTTTCATCAGCGCTGCAGAGCTACGTCATGTGTATGTGTATATGCTGCATGTGTGAATAATTTGCTGACCTTTTCTGGCTCCAGCATGACGAATCTTGGTACGTCCTCGGTAGGGTCGGCGACGCTTTTATGCTAACGTGATTGCGATTTGTAGGAGAAAAGCTTTCTGACAACGAGGTAGAGGAGATGATCCGAGAGGCTGATGTCGATGGCGACGGCCAGATCAACTACTCAGAATTTGTCAATGTATGTTGTTGAACCAAACGCAGACCCTGTTACTTAGTTTTCCCCTCTAGATGATGATGAGCAAATAAAATTGTTCCATTTGTACAAGGCTCACGATATCGGAAGCTAAGATGTGATGATACATTTTCTTTCATATCGCCGATGTAGGATAACGTTACGTTTCATCATGCTTTGAAATTACTTGATGCCAGAGCACACATCCGCGAGAGACTCACCCACTTTTTGCATTTGCCGTGGCGCCGGTTCGCGTGTACTTGCGTCCTGTCCCCACTAGAGTGTGTATGTAAGTGTTGCTGCCCCTTTGCGCCAAAGACGTGCGTGAATGTACCGCTTAAGGGTGCGCGTGCGGATAGTAAAGATGTCGCCACTTATGAACGGATCGGACTCCAAATCACCTACAAACACGATACAAAATACATCATCTCTCTCCGTCTCTACTGTGCTGACTGACGGACGTATACACGTGAATGGAGAGATGCAGCACAAGTACGAGCAATCTCCTATGCAACAACCTCGCCGTCAGCTGACACAGCCCCTGGGTTCCGCATATGAAGCTTCGTACAATCATGCGATGGCATCCTCGTCAGCCGATGGTGCACATCCCAGACAAAGAACCAGGACATCAGATTCCAGGGGATATGTCGAGGATGCGTATTGGGATACTGTACCTCCCAGACTACCTTACGCTGGTACGTGCTCATCTCACTTAGAACACAAAGAAGCTTACCTTATCTGCAGAGTCCCCCATGTATCAGCAAGCCAACAGTTCGGCGCCCCACATTGATGCTCCAGGTGCTCTGGGGAGCCGTGGTCCTCCATTAGCGGATGACCTAGGCTTCGATAAGCTGTCTATTCAAGCCCGCTCCAAGTCTCCGGACCCCGCATCATCGAATCGCGGCACGACCAACTCTGTGGAAAAGGCGAATGCGTCGTACGCAACGCAAGAGATTTACCAGAGCGCATCAGAGGTGCATCCAGAAAACAGCCTGCGTGCAATTGCTGACGAGGTGGACCAGACGGCCGCTGACCTAAATTCAGATGGGCAATATCCTGCCGTGCAACAGGCTGCCTATGCTTCCAATGCGTATCCCACCATGGATCAGCACTCGCAACCTTCATTCAATGCACGCGGCTCGTACGATCCGAACATGTATGCGAGTGGAGGCTATTACGGACAAGACGGGCAATATGTTGACAATGGTCAAGCAGCATATGGATACGACGCCTTCTCGCATCTTCCCACACATCATCAGCAGGCCGGCGGGTACTTTGGCTCAAACACCCACTACGACCACAGCGGTAATGCGTACATGGCTGCCGCACAAGGCTTTGGCCTAGACTACCCTGGGGCCCCTGCGCAGCCATATGCCAGCTACCCTGCGCAAGACCAAAGCCGGTCTATGATGCCTACACTCAATCGACAGTCGACTCAAATGAGCATGGGTAGTGTCCAATCGAGCGGGTCCGCCGTCGCTACGTCCACTAGGAGACGTTCCAAGGAAGGAGTAAGCAAGGCGTCTCAGCAGCAGCAGCAGCAGCAGCAACTTCCATTCAATAAACACTTCGTCGATGAGTATCGTCAGCGCATGAAGGGTGATCCAGATCCAGAGGCACAATTTGCTTACGCACGATACCTTATCGAGGCTGCCAAGAAAGTTCACGATCCCAAAGATGGGCCTAAGCAGGCACGGAAGTATCGTGATGCTTTGCTGAGTGAGAGCTTGAAGCTCATCAAGCGTCTTGCTACCACGGGTATGGGACTGGGCAAGCCACCTTTTGCAGAGGCCCAATTTTTCTTGGCTAATTGTTTCGGAAATGGGAGTTTGGGTCTCCAAGTAGATCACGAAAAAGCGTACAACCTTTATGTGCAAGCCTCCAAACAAAATCACGCTGCTGCAACCTATCGCACAGCCGTCTGCAATGAAGTCGGTGCAGGCACACGGCGAGATCATCATCGAGCCGTCTTATTCTATCGGAAGGCCAGTGCGCTTGGTGACACGGCAGGCATGTACAAGCTTGGCATGATCTTACTCAACGGCTTGTTGGGGCAACCACGCAATATTCGTGAAGCCATTGTGTGGCTCAAACGTGCGGCCGGCCAAGCAGACGAAGACAATCCACATGCGCTTCATGAGCTGGGTCTTCTGTACGAGAAGCAAAACAGCAACGTGGTTGTTCACGATGAAGCATACGCTCGCGAACTCTTCACACAAGCTGCGCAGCTTGGCTACGCACCAAGCCAATTTAAGCTGGGGAGTGCTTACGAATATGGGACCCTGACGTGCCCTGTCGATCCGCGCCGTTCAATCGCATGGTACACTAAGGCAGCGGGCAAGAATGATGGCGAGAGCGAGCTGGCTCTCAGTGGATGGTACTTGACCGGCAGCGAAGGTGTGCTGAAACAAAGCGATAGCGAGGCCTACCTTTGGGCGCGTCGTGCGGCTACCAAGGGCATTCCGAAAGCCGAATATGCCGTTGGGTACTATTCCGAAGTGGGGATCGGCGTGGACGCAGATATAGATGAGGCAAAGCGCTGGTACATGCGCGCAGCCGCACAAGGGAACAAGCGGGCCATGATGCGCCTCACTGAGCTCAAACAACAGAAGGGAGGCAGGATGGGCAGAAAGGGAGCAAGACCAACTCGGAAAGATGCCGAGACAGAGTGCATCATCATGTAGCAATACCCTGTTCCTTTATAAAACATGCTGAAAAGATTGATTGCACTTTGTTACAGAAATGATAGACCAACACCTAGTTGTACACCCTTTCTTGCTCCGTCTCCGCGTCGCATCGCCAAAGGGGCGCCGACATTGAGTTCGGCTCGTAAGTTCCCTTGCTGGAACATGATCCCTACACCGACACTGCAGGACGGTTTGCGAAGAAGCTCATCAACGAGCAGCGTTGTTTGCTTGGCGGGCGTCCACGACCCTCGTTGTGGATGAAGCTGGATTAGCTGTCCGGCGTTGATGAATGTGTGAAGCTTGAATGGCCAGTGTGCTTTATGTGGCCACGGCGGAAGAAAAAGGGAGGCTCCTGTGGAATAGTATGCCTCGCCTCCTAGCGAGTCCAGGCCATCCTTTGGACCCAAAGAGTTGTAGCGAAACATCCGAACACATGTCGGTCCGCCCAACTGAAAACGGTCACTGAATGCTGGTGCACGCCCATTGAGTGAAGCCAGAAATCCTGTCCGGGCTGCAAAGGAGATTCCAAAGCCATGGTGCCCCAGAATGCGCGAAATTTGCGCCTCACTTTCGCACTTATAATGATATGCATCACCTCCTAAGCCAGCATATTCGTGTTGAACCTTGAGCAAGCCGCCGCGTGTGGACAGGAAGGGATCGTCTCGACTGTCGCGCGTCCATGTGTGGCTGAGACTGCTTTTGATGGAATGTCCTGCCAGCGCCCGCATGCTAAGCGATGCAGTAGGCTGGAGTCGCCCCAGGTGTCTGTGGGACAGGTCGTAGGCAAATTCATGTGTACCTTGAAGTCCAGTTTGCAGCTGAAGAGCGCATCGAACTCCGCGAATGCCTTCAATCGCACTCGCATACGATGACAGATCACGATCCTGGGCAAATGCAGTGACAGATGCCAAGTGGTCGCGGAATCCAAAGACTGGCCATGACAAGGATGCCTACAAGATTTTATAAGAGACCTTTGTATGTCTGTATATACTACTCACCTGGAAAGCACGTCTGGTGCGTGTGCCCATCAAAGCGGAAATATCACCAACCTCTGCACCCCCCAGAAGGTTCCGTATCCTTGCTTGTATTGTCGCATTGCCCTCTCCATTACCCACGTCGGTGCTGGTCTTGACAAAATACCGAGGCTTTTCTTTGCACTGCAAAACAATATCCACGTCCTCGACAGATGGCTTCTGGTGAGGGCTCGATAGCGTACTAGTTGTTGAGGGCTCTAAGCTCGCGGCCAGGTCTGCAAACTGATCCAAGGAGGCAACGTCAGACGCGACGGAAGAGAGAAGCTGAAGAACAGCAGGCAGGGTAGTTGATTGACCAGGCATGACGTGGTTGAGTCTCTGTCCATAGACGAATCGATTAAGCGGCGTGTTTTGCACAGTAGGATCAATGTACGGTTTACAGAGACGAGCTAGAAATGAGCTTCGCATGGTTTTTGCGCCCTCAATGCGAATGGCAACCAGCCTTAAGGGTATTTGCAATGCAGATATATCCTACATCTCGATTAGCTTAGCAAACAATGCGATCCACCTTACTTACATCACCTGCATCAATAGCTGTTTTGGCAGCTTCCAGGTTGTGCAGTGCTGAAATCGTACTTGATGTATCTTCTTTTTGTTCGGCTGAGGATATATAATTATGTGTCTCGGGGACTTGCGGTGATTCTAACTCTGCACTGCTGTTGTGGATAGGGACCTGTCCATGTCGTGGATCTGCATCCTTTATTCCCTTTTCACCATCCTTATCTTTTTCCTGTTCGCTTTCAGCAACTTTCCCCCGTCTGCTTCTCCTTTGAAACTCCATGTCTCTGGGTGTCGTGGACGGGAAGAGATGCAAGTTTTTCGAACAAACGACATGATCCGTGCTGAGCAAGTCAGGCGCGTACGTGAATTACTAAAAAACTACATGGACTTCCAACGGTAATTCATCGAGTACATGTCATTCTATGAAATCGACAATTTTACGAGGACGTTAGCAGTAAGTGCGAGCCATCAAAGTGCCCAAATTTTTAATGCATTGTCTTTTCCACCTGTAACGGCGTATCTGTCCATGTAACGAAGACGCTCAGCAGGTGCCGTGTGTCCATTCAGGCTCAGGGAACGATGTTGCAAGGAGGTTCGATTGAAAATCTAATGTGAAAATGTGAGCAGCATGTCCGAGACTTAGGAAACTTCTTTGCCTACCTTAAGTTGGTTTTCCCCGGTAGCAGCCATAATCTTACGTGTATCGAACTGCAGAGAGGTTACCGGGTGGTCATAGCGAATGGTGTCGGAAACAGCACCTGTTCGCAAGTCCCAGATCTACAAGACGGTTTAGGAGGATACGTACTACTGCCTAATATACTTACACGAATCGACTTATCCAAGCTTCCAGAGACTATATGGGTCTCATCGAATTGAAGGCATGTTACGGGGCCAGTATGGCCGTGCAGAGTCCGATGGGCCTGTCCCGTGCGCATATCCCACATCCGAACAGCACCATCACCGCTGCCACTTGCCAACGCATAGCCCCAAAATTGAACTCCTCCGACAAAGTCTTGATACATTTCCCAGCTTCCATCCGAATAAGCAGGCGTGGGACAACTGAATGCTCCGGAGTAGCTCTTCTCAGCTATGAAAGACGAATTTCGAGACGGTGATGACGGTGAAGAGAGCACGGAAGGCGCGATTGTGTGGCGGGAACGAACGGGGGTAGAAGTTGCAGAATGCTCTGGAGACGCATCAGACATTAACGATTGTGATGCTGAGGGGTTCGAGATTGCCCACAGGATATCCATGGTCAGAACACATTGGCCTGTATTTAAATCCCACTGTCGTAGCGTCTTGTCTGATGCACCCGTCACCTAATGAGAAAACTATGAGCATTATGTTCCTAAACACTATTCAAGACTCACCAAACATGTGTCGTCAAAGTAAAGACTCGTCACTGCTTTGCTGTGACCTTCCAGGGTACGCAGGCATGGATTAAATTCTTTGCCATCGTCTGATCCAAAATCTTTACCCTCTTCTACTTCTTGACTTTGCCTCATACTCAGACGGGTCTCATAGTCTTCCACACGGCGTAGATCCCACAGTCGTATTGTTGCGTCCGCACTTCCTGTAATGCAAAGTTCATCTTCCACCTGTAAACACTTTACGGTATCTCTATGGCCCCGCAATCGCCCTGCTTCCGATCCGGTTGCCAGATCCCACACTCGGACGGTATCGTCCAAGGAAGAAGAAACCAGCGTCCCATAAGGTTCAGAAAAGTCTAGAGAAGTGATAGGTGCTGTGTGATTGGTCAACGTCATGAATGCGACCCCTGAAGGTAGATCATCATGTTCTGAGGGTAAAAATAGTGGCCCTTTGCGTCTTCGCGAGGTGGTGTTGCTGGTGCTTCGTTGAGCTTCTCGCTCTCCTCCAGGCATAGCTCGTCGATGTTTCATCAGAGCTAGCATCTCCGAGACTCCATCAAATTCGTCGGTAAGCTCCAGTTCCTCCTCTCGAATGCCAACAAGATCTTTGTTGAGGTTTTGCTTTACCGCGTCGAGAGCAGCAATACGCGCTTCCACTTCCGCAATTTCAGCATTGATGAGCATTCTACGGACACTGATATCTTCCTTCTCGGTTACAATTTCATCCTTCTGTAATTGCAACTCCTCCGCAGTCAGAGGGACCTCCTTCGCCTTGGATGCAGCGCTTCGCCGCGCTTTACGCTTCTCTTTACTTTGAGGTCCATTTGCCTGCGCAACGTCCACGTCGTCGATACTGATGTCTCCTGCCTCGTTGCTCAAGAGACCGCGTGCTTCATCGGACATCTTTTTCAACCCCAGATGACCGTCATCCCGTCCTCTCTGCTTCCTCCTGCGAGCTCGACCATCTCTACGGCTTGGAAGGGTAGCTTGGAAACCCCGTAGAAGCGAGACATCCTTTGCTACGCCTTTTGGATCCTGAACTTCGTCGTCAAATTCTCCAGCCGCGATGCTTGCCAGAATCTGATAGGAGGACTCTAGAGCCTTCAGATCAGTGGAAGTAACAGGCCCTTGACGAAGAGTGTTGCCTAGGCGCACCAAGGAGCGTGCAGGGTGACTAATGGAATAGCCCCCTATGCCCGTACGTGTAAGGGGCAAGAACCCTATTAGTGCCGAGCTAGAAGCATTGGAAGACACGTTATTCCCCGCGGCCACGGCTGCAGACAAAAGGCGAGGTCTCATAATATGAGGTGCCATTTCGGCAAGGAGCCTATTGTGCTCCGGAATTGCTTGTCCAGCACTCTGACCATTTCCCTGATGTGCATTAGACCTTCCGTGACCGCCTAGAGTAGGGCTGTTGGAGCCAGCAAATGGTGAGAAGTAAGCTGTTGTATTTGCAATCGCGTCGGAGATGGCTGAAGAGGCGGTCTCAAAGTGCGAAGCACTCTCATTGGTTGCAGTCCTTCTATGATGAGAAGCGGACATATTCTACTGGATACATCTATGTTCCAGAGTTTATGTATTCTCAAGTCTTGGGTGGGTTGTCCTACCTTCAGTTTGAGACCACAACTCGAGTTGGGCAAGGAGGGGAATCAAAAGTATAACAGCCTTCGGGTCGCTTCACATACTACATACGCGTGCTATACGCGCATGTGCGCGGGCCACGCAGATGGAAGGAAGCCTGGGTGCCAATGGTTATAGCTTTTCATCTTTTCAGCATACAGCATGGTAGTAGAGGACACTGGGGCAAGTGTGTACGCGAAAAATGGGGTTTCTGCGTCTCCCATCAGCATAGGTGAGAGGTCACTCAGTGCTTCAACTGCACCTATTCGGGATCAAGCTGCATGGCGTGCAGGAGTACCGATCGTCATCGACAATGGTGAGTGGACTGTTCTTCTATGTCGCACCCTTCTCATTCTCAAAAAGGATCGCATGAGCTTCGCGCTGGATTTGCCTCAAACGGTTCGTCCGCAGAATTGCCCAGTCTGGCGTTCGAGAACGTCATTGCAAAGTATAAAGACCGCAAACGTAATGTCAACTATATGCTTGCTGGTTCCGATTGTTTTTCTGATGCGCAAAGCCGTTCGGCTATACGGAGCCCCTTCGATGGGGATGTAGTCATCAATTTCGAGGTTATGGTGCGTTTTGCATGATCTGAATACTGCACAAGTACTCACAATTGGACTGACAGGAGAACGTCCTCGACTACACGTTCCTCAATCTAGGCGTGGACGCCAGCACCGTGGAGAATCCAATCCTCATGACAGAAGCACTTTGTAATCCTTCGTATAGCCGAGGTCTCATGAATGAGCTCCTTTTCGAAAACTACCAAGTACCGTCGGTATGCTATGGCTTGGATTCTCTATTCTCTGCTTTCTATAACGGTGTCAGTGACGGCATTGTATTGAATTGTGGCCGGAACAGCTCTACATTTGTGCCAATCTTGGATGGGAAGGGTCTTATTGACTTTTCCAAGAGGTACGTTCATCTACAGCATAGTAACGTGTGCTAATGAGTATTCTCACTCATTAGACTGAATTGGGGTGGTAACCAAGCAAGTGATTACCTCCTCAAGTTAGTCCAGCTCAAATACCCAGGCTTCCCAACGAGGGTCACTCATTCTCAAGCTATTTGGATGCGGGATGAGCTTACTTACCTTCACTCTAGCGATGTAGAAAGCTATGAAGAGTTTGTGGGTCGACTCAGCAACCCAGTAGAGCTAGTCAAGGAGGACCGCGTGGTTCAATTTCCCTATACGGTTGAAACAAAAGATGAAAAGACCCAAGAGGAGCTGGATCAGATTGCGGAGAGGAAGCGAGAAGCAGGGAAAAGACTACAAGAGCAAGCTAGAAGAACACGTTTAGAGAAGCTAATGCAAAAGGAGAATGATCTCAGGTATTATGAGGAGCTACGGGAGTGGAAGGGAAAGGAAAAGAAACAAGACTATCTCAAACGTTTGGAGGGTGAAGGCTTTTCTAGCGAAAACGAGCTTGAGTCAATTATCAAGAATATTCAAGCTGCCTTGAAACGCCATCGCGCAAAAGAGCTGGGCGAGGATATGGAAGAGTCGCAAGAAGTGCCCACATTCCCACTCGCCGAAATCCCAGACGCCGAATTAGACGAGGAAGGCATCAAGGAGAAACGGAAACAGAGATTTCTCAGAGCAGGCTACGAAGCGCGTGTGCGAGCAAAGGCGGAGAAGGAAGAAGAAAAGCGTCTAGCAGATTTGGAGCTGCAACGTGAGGACGAGAAGAGAATCAATGATCCTAGGGGTTGGGCTGAGGGGAAACGTAGGGAATATGAAGCGGCGATCCAGCGCATCAAAGAGCGCAAGAGAAAGAAAGCCATGTTGAGTGATCGAAAAAGTCTGGCTGCTCAGCAAAGAATGAAGAATATCACAAGTCTAGCTAGTGATGCGCCGTCCGGCACGTCCGGCAAGCGCAGAAGGAAAGGGAATGATGAGGACACCTTCGGAGCTGATGACGATGATTGGGCAATCTATCGCGAGATTCGGAATGATGATGACTCGGATGCTTCGGAAGATGAGAACACCGCATTGGCTGCTTTGGAAGAAAGGCTCCTGAAATATGATGCCTCTTTTACCGAGCAGGATACGTACAGCGCGCAAATCCGCCGTAAGAACCACCTCACGCTCACGTACCTACACGGAGATGTTTCTCGATGGGATGCTGATGACATCGCTCAGCAACATCAAATTCACTTCAATATGGAGCGAACCCGTGTCCCTGAAGTTTTCATGAAGCCTTACATAGCAGGCGTCGACCAAGGTGGTCTGGACGAGACGTTCAGCATGATTCTGGGCAATTTCGAGGTGGAGAAGCGAAAAAAGCTTGCAAATGTATGTAATTCCCGAGAGCCGAAAGGGTACTTACATAATCTTCTGTAGAACATTTTTGTCACAGGACAGCACTCGAAATACCCTGGATTCGACCAACGCTTGCTTCAATCGCTACGCAGCACACAATTAGTCGATATACCCGTTCGCGTCATTCGGGCACAAGACGTACGTTTCGACGCCTGGAGAGGGATGCGCAAGTGGGCTTTGAATGACAGTGAAGCTTTCTTCAAAAGCTCGCTGACGAAGGGAGAGTACATTGAGAAAGGACCAGAATGGTTCAAGGAGCAGCGCTTCAGTGGAAACATGAGCAGTGATCTCTGAGGCAACAAGCCCAACATGTATTTTACCGATGAATAATTTTGATCTCCATACTCGTACACTTCGCGTGCTCGCTCCACACGAGCGCGCTGTGCTGCTACTACCCAATTCCAACGTTTTGTCTTCACTCTTTTCCCACAAAACATTTGAGATGAGTTCTCAAATCTCTAAGGATGCGGATGCACGTCTGCGTTTCAACATGAAAGTGCTCAAACGTCATGACCCTACCATTGTCAACATTGTGGAATCGGCTTCCTACGTCACTCTGTATCAGCATGATGGAGAAGAATGGGTACGCTATGCGTGTGACAACGTTCATAAGTATTAATGCATCCCTCACAGACGAAAGCTGGGGTAGAAGGGCCCATGTTTCTTTTCAAGAGGTCTGTACAGCAGCTTCATGCGCTTGTGTGTTATTGATTCATTTTGTAGACACTCGAATCCGCCTTTTGGGTTCTTCATTCTTAATCGAAATGGTGTGGAGAACTTTTCTGCCCACATTACTCCTCAGGATGATCTGGAACTGACTCCTCAATTCATCATATACCAAAGTGCAAAAGGTACATTGTCTATACTTTACTTTTTCTGCGACTGATATCGAGTCCCCCTCTAGACGATCAAACAATTGGCTTGTGGGTCTTTGAAGCGGAGCAGCGAGACAGAGTTGGTCAAGAGATGCTGAAGTATGTGCAATGCCATCTGCTCGATCTTTACTAAAATGACAGTTATCTCTACAAGGCTTCAAAATGCATCACTGGATGTAAATGGAGCCAATGTTCTTTTCCCTGCCAGCTCCACTAACCAAGCTGTAGTGGACTCATCTCAAAATACACAGTCTCTTAGTTTAGATGCTTTGTTTGGAAGCAGTGCTGGGCAAAATACACAAGTGCATCAACATGCACCGTCTTCTGGAAAGGCCCTTCTTGACTCCATGTTTCAGAGCGCAAGTACTGGAGCTGAAACACCCTCAGCTTCATTTCAACCACCGGCACAACGTAATGGCGATTCGCAAACACAGTCTGTTGAGAGGGACACAGATCGGCTTAAGGCACTTCTAGGGCTTTCACAGCCTCAGAGTAGTCATATATCATCCTCGAACACAGAGTCTCTGGATGCTTTATTTGCAAGTGCCAAGTTGTCGCCTTCTAATGAGCCCAAGCAAAGTACATCCAACGGTACGCTTCACCCCTCGCAGACGAAGACAACGGCTCCTGCTGATGCCTTGAACGACACAATTCAGACTCGCCTGCCCTCATGTATCGCTCCGCTAACACGTCGCGATTTTGTCCGAGAAGTTCTCTCACTGATACACACGGATCCGTCCTTTGTGGACGATCTCTATCAGAAGTACCTTGCTCGTATGCAATGATGGTCCGCGTGTATGAGGTCCGGCATCGTCATGATTAGTGAAGGGGTATCCTTGCAATACATGTACAAATACAATGTAGAAACAAGCTCATTGAGAAACATTAAATAGAGCTTGGCGTGCTGCTTCCATTTCGTCCTCGCTAAGTTGCGAGAACTTGATACCGCGGTCATCTTCGTTGCCTTGTCTAAACTCTGAGCCTTTGGCGATATTACGCCCCCCCTCTGCGTAAAGCTTATTTGCAGTCTTGGAAGTTGACACACATTGTGATGCAAGCTTAGCAAAGACAGAACCTTGAGATTGATAAAGGCTGGTTGTGCATGAGTATCAGGGAATAAATGTGCGAGATGAATTGCTCACCGCCACGCTTCATTGTTGATAGCGAGTCCATCGTTTAACTGCCGTAAGTTGTAGCTTTTGAAAATACCTTTGATAAAATATAGCAACTTCATCACAGTGTCGGTACGTGGATTCCATGTTGGAAAAGCAGATGCAATCGCTAATCGATCCGACTTAGTCTTGAAGAACAAGTATTAGTAAATAACATGGATCTCGTGCACGATACCAACTTCGACGAGTGGATGCATTAGGCTGCCTTTTTGGAAATAGACATCCGGTGCTCGCTGTGGGAACGATACCGGAAACACAAGGCGAAATTGAAAGATGCCTCCGGCAAAGAGCCCCTTTCGAACAAAAACAACACCGCTCCATTCATCCAGGGAAGATGTGCTGGCTATGTACATTCCCTCCGGACAACACCCTGGTCGAGAGATCTGCGCACTGAAACCGAAATTTCGATCGTGTCATAATAAATGAAAAAAATTACTCACTATTGTCTCAACAATTCAAAATGGCGGTATTGTGATGCCATCATTGTGAACGTCAGCCTTGTTAGTACTGCTTGTCCAGGTGTTTGCTTCGCGTGTGGCCCAAGCGCGTATGTGGCTTCATTGGTCTGGCACCAAGTCACTTTCTCACATTTATGCTGCCATCATGGCTTTACGCTCTAGAGCCAGGCCACACATCTCGCTGGACGCTCAGCTCCAGCAGCTGACACTCTTCTCCGACTTAGATGCAGAGAGCGAGAACTTAGAGCAGCTTGGTCCCATCATCAAGTCATTGGATGAAGCTGGTCAATCTGATGCATTCTTACGGCGATTGCGGGATTTTGTACACGAGAAGGAGGACGAAATCGAATCCGTCTGTAACGCAAATCATCAGGATTTTGCGAATGCAGTTGACAAGCTTTTGAAAGTTCGGTCCGGAACTGTGAGCCTCAAGCATAGGATCGGTGAACTGAACGAAGAACTCCAAGCTGGAGGACAGAGCTTAAGTAGCAAAGTGAGTCGAGCTGTGGAATTTTTCCCACCGTATCTTACACTCTTATCAGAAAAAAAGTTTGTTAGAGGCTCGAAAGGTCTCTCAGAATGTGGACGAAGCAATTGAGACTCTACAGCTTTGTCTCCGTGTACTAGACATGGCCAATCGCGTAGATGGAATGATAGAAAACAAAAGGTACTTCTCAGCACTGAGGTCTCTGGAAGAGTTATCGACGATACATCTCAAGCCAGTCTTGCATCACGAATTTGCTCGGCATATGCTTGACTCTATACCAGCAATGCGCGAGCAAATTCGGACTGCTGTGACAAGGGAGATGCGGGAATGGCTCTTCGAGGTACGCGAAAAAGGGAGACTTGTAGGCCAGCTTGCTCTAGATGCCATGGAGGCACGTCAAAAGCGCTGGAAAGTCAAGAGTGGAAAAGATGCCATGCTTAGCTTGGCAAAAGTCAACAGCCCGATAGAGCTAGTGGTCAATGAGAGGGTAGAATGTAAGTACGTTTTTGTACTTGGTTGTTCTCCCACTGATATGTTACACAAGACAATTTTGTTGATAACGAGCATGTCAAGATTGACTTTACGCCACTGTACCAGTGCATTCACATATATGATGTCATGGATATCCGTGAACAGCTGCAAGCTAACTATCAGGAGGACAGAAGGGTACGTACGTTTATTGGTTCGGTGAGAAAAGATTCTCTGATAAGCTTCTTCCTTCTCAAGGCGCAAGCCAATCTCCTTTTGTCGCAAGGACTGTCATTTGACATATCTAATCCGACGTTTCCTGCACTGCTACAGGAAGTAGTAGGATTCTTTCTTGTGGAGCATCACGTTCTGCAAACTTCCCCTCCTGGTTTTCGATCAGAACAGGAGGTCGATGACTTGTGGGACAACATGTGTGAAAGAGTCGTGGACATCGTCAGTGTGGGGCTCCGCGATTGCAAGGAGACAATGGTATTTGTTTCGACGAAGGCGGTCATACAAACGTTCATCATGACTCTAGAGGTAAGTCGGACTATGCGGAGTTGCGCAATGAGTTAACATTATGGCAGGGTTACTCATTTTCTGTGACCAAATTGAACGCTTTGCTCCTGACTTTGTTCGAAAGATACGCCAATCTCCTTCGTGGCCGTTTCTCACATGATTTCCAAAAGGTAAGTTTGTCTTTTCACGCTTTGATATGCTACTGATCTTCAGCAGGCCTTCCAAGACTCCGAGCACCAGCCAATGACGATCATGAACAAGGACGAGCTCCAAAAAGTTTTAAATGTGTGCTGGTTGAAGTCTGGAGATGCGGAAAGGTTGCAAGAGTGTGTACTTTACCCTTTTCACTTTGCTTACTGACTTGTTAAAAACAGAATGCCGTTCCCTCTTACCCTTCCCTTTTCTCAAACGTATCCGTTATGCTGCATGGATATCCGCAATCTTACCGACCAATACTATCAGTTCTCCGATGGCTTCTCGCAAAGTCACAGGGACGTAGATGATATCCTGAAGAAGTCACTAGACGAACTTTTGATCCACCAAGTGAGCAACAGCATACGGACAAGTCTGCAGAATACCAACAACCTGAGCCAAATTGCCCAAATTGTGGTCAATGCGGAGCACTTTCGGTTGGCATGTTCACAATTGGAGCAGCTGCTTGCTGCTCTTCGTGCCCCGCATCGAGGCGGAAAGCTGCGCTTAGATGCTTCTTCGCATTTCAATGCCACTCTCGACATTGCGCAGAACCGCATCGATAGTGCCATTGCAGCCAAGTTAAGGGAGTTCTTTGGAACAGCGGAGTATGACTGGACACCAGCCTCCCTACAGAAGGAGCCTTCTGAATTTTTGTTCGGCATGCTGCAGTGGCTAGACACAATGATGGATAGTGTATTAGGCGCTTTACCCCAGGACATCAAGCTGGAACACTACAGAACGGCGTTCCGCAACATCGGCAACATTCTATTCAACGAATACATGCTTGACAAGGACAGCGCACAGCTTTCTCTATTGGCACTCAACAATACTTCGGTAGACTTACAGTTTCTCATGCAGCAAGCTGACGAACATGAGCCTGGAATCTCTTCTGTTTTCGATGAGCTCAATCAGGTATTGACGTTGGTGATTAGTGACAAAGTCAACGAATTCGCGATGAATACTACTATCAGACAAACCAGGTATAAATTAGTCAACCCTGCTAAAGTTGCAACTCTCCTGGAGAAACTCGGTCGCTACGAAAGTCGTACTGGCACTGGGGATGCTGGCGAGCGGGCATTCCACAAGCGTCGTGCGGAACGAGACGCGGTTTTGCGTCTCATACGCCGTTGAGCGCAGCAGGGTTGTCTTTCACAGCCCCATTGCATCTGTAAAATTAGTCTCTTGCACTTCTCTAATCCCTTTTGCACTTTTCTAATCCCACTTCGTCAGCGCTTGTGGTCCATGCGCGTGATAACAAATCCCATGGTGGGGTACGTTCCCTGCACCTTCATTTGCCAACACCAATCTGTTGGATCCGGAGCTGATGAAATCAGATGCTCAATCGACTGACTCTTCACAAGCAAGGCCCAAGCATCCGCGCAAACAAGGTGTATCGGTATGTAAACTCCGGAGTTCTCTCTTTGAATGCTCACTCTTCCCTACAAGTGCGATGCGTGCAAATTTCGGAAGGTGCGCTGTGACCTCCGCTACAAAATAGAAAACAAAGACAAGCATGTGGACGAAAATGAGATCTCTTGTTCCGTTTGCTCTCAGCATGGCTTGCGCTGCACATTCACACAGTCCATTACAAAGCAAAGAAGAGGAAAACGAATCATGGCCATCCAAAAACAGCAACTCGAGGAACAAGATCACTCTTTGGCACAAAGATCGTTGGAAGAAGAGAGCAGGCAGCTCATTTATTTACAGGATAGAGAACAATCCTTTTTCGGAAAACATGAGTTTCTCAATGTACCCCTCACGATACCAATCGCTACCCACATGGAAACTGGGAATGCATTTCAACCATCTGTAAGCCAAGCTCCAATGACGACGCCGACAGGTCTATTTGGAGTTCGAGGACTTACAAGAGCACTATTGGATGCATGCACACGTAGCTATTTCAAGTTTGCTTCTCCCTGTCAACCTATTTTACACGTGGAAGTGTTCTCTGCAAGGTATGCGCTTTTCTTTGCGTTGTACGAGGAGTTTCAGAGAATCCCCAAGACGGAGGAGCTACCGCCTGCCGGTGCTGACGATAGGCCTCTCAGTGTACTTCTCATGCTAGCAGTCGGATGTGTTGGAGCTGCGTTGTTGGAGCCACCCATAGCAGAGAAAGGCTCAAAAGCCAAATTTAGACTTCAAGACCGTATGGCACTTCGATTTCGTGAAGTTATGAACGAAATGGACCTGGTCGTGCGTTTGAAATTGGAAGGCACAGACGTCATTGAGGCTTGCTACATTATGGCAGATCCCTCGCTCAAGATTCTGGGGGATGATGACAGCAATAACACATCTGCCAAAGCAATTGATTGGGATCGTGTTGTCCGTACTCCTATAGCGTCTTCATCGCTCCTAAATCCTCTCAGAATGAGTCCATCTAGTACTGAGGCTGTTGTGCGACTCATTTTCAAAATGAGCATCAATCGGAGACCAAAACGACGCGAGAATTGTCCACTTGATGACCCTCGCAAATGGGTTAGTGGCGGGGTGTTTCTCACAGAGAAAGAAGTATTCCGCCGTGTCCGTGTGTTTTGGTCGGTGAGTGTTGGAAGTATCCACATGTTTCTGAATTTGACAAAGCTTCTATCGTAGGCCTTTATTCAGGATTCATTTCGATCGATGGGAATGCGCAGCTCTTTACTCATTGGCGATGATGATTATGATCTTGATCTTCCGAGGATCATTCCTCGAGGGGATGGCTTCTATACGGCATTGCTTTTCTATGATTCGCAACGAGAACATGACAACGATCCTCTTCCTCACTATTCTCCTTACAACGAACCCTTGGACAAGGATTCACTAGGCCCTGATCCACGGCCTGCGGCGATTTATCTTCAGCCCGCTCGTTTTGCACGCTTCGACGCATTGCAATTGGAGGTTATGCTTCGTCTTGCCTTCATCATTCGCACCGTGTCGATTCGCTTTGTCAGTCAGCGTGCACAAGGTCGAGGTGTATTAATTTCTGATGTAGAGCGTGCCACAGCAAGTTTGAATGCTTGGTCAGACCAACTACCGGATGATGTGAGATGGGAAGCGCAAAGCCCCCCGCTACTCAATGGAAGGAAGGAAGGTGATTCGTCTACTTCGCAGTCTGTGGCTTTGCGTAATTCCATCAAGACTCTCTTCATCGAGACACTGTTCTGTGGAAACGTGCTCACGGTTTGGAGCAGTGTAAAAGACTTTGGCGTGCGGTTTGAAGTCGATCTCACAGAAGCTGTGCACCTTTTTGCACAGAGATTAGGCTTGGAAGATCAGAAGGTGGGCATCAACCTAAAGAAAGAGAAACCCAATGTTCCTTTTGGTGAAGAGTCGACCGAAACTGAGGCGACTGAAGAGTCCAAAGAGCAACGCAAGCAGATGGCTCTGAGAAAGCTGGATGCTTTAGCTATCAAGTCTTTTCTTCGCATGGCTCACATTGCCAGCGAAGCAGGTAAAGCAGACATTTTACGGGCGAGCCGCAGCGTTTTCTTAAACGTAAGCAGTGCGTGTATTGTATGGGGGTGCGAATTTGCTCAGCGAACAGTTCGCGAGCCGATTCCCGATGTGCAAATCAATATACCGCCCAACCACGATTTTGCCTCATATATTTTGGCAAGCGTCGAGCAACTCATTACAGCAGTCAGCACTATCGATTCCTACGAGTCGATCAACGATGTGGTAGGACAATTAACTGTATTTCTTCGAATAGCTCGGGAAGAATGCCGTAAAGCACGAGCTCAAGACCCATTGTCGGCGGCTTCCTACCATAGCGACAATTCCTATTCAGCATCCAGCTCCAGTCTTGTGGGCAGGTACTTGAGCTTTGCACGGTCACAGGATACAACACCATCATCGTCCTCCACTATCGACGAGAGGTCATTCTCGCATGGGTTTTCTGCCCTTTCTGGCAGTAGTGTTGAAGACAGTCCTCCTGCCAGCCAATTTTCCAAGACAAATACAGTCTCGCCTCCTGACAGTCGCGCAGCGCAAGTCGATGAAGTATCTTTACTGGCACGCGCTGCTGTTCCAGATACACAGGGACAAGTTGGTCGTACAAGTGAGGATCCGCAACCGCTGTGGCCTTCGCAGTCTTCTGCAAAACCTTCTTTTCTGCACGCTTCCCATCCAATCATCGACGATCTGTATGGAGCAGCTTTGAATCATGACCTTGAATCTATTGGTGGTATGGACACTCGATTGCTACAAAGATATCTAAGCGATGGTCCATCTACGAATATCGAGGGTGGTCAACGTCCTACCAACCCGCCGATCTCCAACCTTCCAATACCACAAAGCATTTCCACCTCTCCAATGGCCAGTCTGGCAACGTCAAGAAGCTTTGTAGAATCCACACAGCCAGAAAACGAGGGTGGACGCATGGGACCAAGTGCTTCGGACATGTCCTATGGCTCTATGAATTTTTTTAATTCCGATATAACTAATGGATGGATGGACCAAGAATTAATTCAAAACTGGGACCAACTCATGAACAATGTTTGTGACGCGCAAGTGTGGGCGGAGAGTCAATGGCAAGGCTTTAGTTTTCCTTCACAATAAAGGTTCTGCCTTTTCCAATGTCATTCGTCCTCTATTTGGTGGACCAGCTTGTAATTTGGCAGATAGACATAAAAACAAATGTATACAAGGAAATGTACTGTAGAACGCAAATACATACAAACTTTCAGCATGTTCTAGGCTCGGCTACGCTTTGAACGCAAAGGACCACTCGCCGATGCTCTGAGGGAGTTAGATCTTAGTGACATCCGTGTACATAAGATGATACTCACTTTTTCCGGCGCAGAGCACTTGCATCATCGTCAGTGTCCATATCGCCGTATCGATCGCTACCCAATCGATCGTACTGTTGTCGATCTCCCGTTGCGGGAGGGTTGGGAATTGTAGAAAGGTGCAGGAGCATTTTTTCCATAGCTTCATCATGCTGCTCCCCGGCATTCTGACGGTCATAGTCCTTTTGTTTGATTTCATCAATCCGGGAAGCAAGTGTATCAAGCATTCTTGCTGTTGTATTGGACCTAGAAGGGTGATATATTAGACATAGCATCTAGGAGAAGAAATGCTTACCAATTAGACAAAGAGTGGCTGAGAGACAACACTTCATCGTTCCCTCGAAGATCGCGTCCCATCACACTTTCTATCTCTAGCCTTTGTCTGCGTTGATCGATTCGTGCGGATATGATGCCTGCGTACATGGCATCAATCACAATATCCTCAAGCTCACGCATCGAGTTTGGGTGAATCCTGCTGGATGGACCATCACCACTACTCTCCAGTCCTAAGCTTGGTATCAGAGTTGAATAGCTCAAATTACGATTCTGTGATGCTAGGGTAATAAGTGTCAAATGCCGCAATTTCGAGATATGTGCTTGCGAAAAGCCTGGAAATGTATCAGGTGGGGAGGCTAAATAGTCTCTATAGGTGCCGAAGGCAAAGAGCTCGAGTAATCGATAGGAAGAAGAATACTGTGGATCATTGGCGAGCTATTCGAGAAAGGTAAGTTTAGCTTATGTCTTCGCTGTTGAGTCTTACTTGTTGAATTCCTTCAAGATCCAATAGCTCTGCGAATACGTAGCATCCTGGCGCAGCAGTCGCTTCCACGATCAACTTAGCTGCTGCACTGCCCCGTGCTGATTTTCCCAGGAGTAGGAACGGCTCCAGCTTTGCGAGTGCCTGTAAGCTGGACTGAAGAGACATGAGGAGCAGATTTGCCCTGGTATTTTTTTGGATGACGATGTATGATACACCATTATGTGCAATGTTTGTACGTGTTGGCTCGAGCACATTTTGTTCTCGCAGCGCCTGTTCTTTCTTCTCCACAGAGCTCCTAACTGACTTGCGGGATCACCAAGATGGTGGGGAACATGACACTGAGGTTTCTTGGCACATCTTCGCAGAGCAGTATCTCACGTAATTACTCAAGGTGAGAGGTATTTGTTCCATTTTGGCGAAGGTGATACCAACATTCTTATGCGCTACAGCTTGCTAGTGAAGCTTGATCACCATACTGTCATGGTGTAAGTCCCGGTCTAGTCATAGAAATGCCCATACTAAGGTCCCACATTTACCAGAGATTGTGGCGAAGCGACTCAGCGTCAGCTGCAAAATAAGTACATCGGTGGAGACGAGAGGCTAGCAAATATCCATCATATTTTGATTACACACCTACATGCAGATCGTAAGGATTTAGCTAACTGTCCAGAGATATTGCCGCTGACAACGAATACAGATGTTCTTGGACTTGTTCCACTTCTATGTACGCTTATGGGTCCAAGCAATGCAGCCCACTCGGCGGAAAAGGTGTGTACGGCTTCTCCCATCCTCGAACATTCTGATGCTCCAAGAAGGCACCTAGAGTTGAGATCTTTGGACCCTCAGGTCTCCGAGCTCTCATCAGGACGACTCTTAACTTATGCTATACGTCTCTTTCTGGAAATTACACAGTACACGAATTGCTGTGGCCAAATCAGCAAATCTATCCGAGTCAGGATCTCGCCGGCGCTACGACAATCTCCGACCCACCGTCGCCTATGCTCGGCGCTTCCAATGGACCGCAAAGAACAATCCCTATCGTCCCTCAGCATGCTAATGAATTACCCGGAACAGATTTTTTTCTTGACCAAGCTACTGCGTGAGTATGCGGAATGTGTACGAATTTCTCTAATGAATCGGTTCAGGACGTGGAAGAATCTCACCAAGGTGGCAGGCGTCAGTATTAGCGCTGCACCGATATTGCATCGATGCCCTACGGTAGGATATGTTTTTGATGAACCCGATTCTTCATCAACAAATGTAACTCCTCAAACTTTCAATGCTCTCGAGAGAAATGCAGCTGCATTGGAAGCTGAACACGGAATCAAGAACCCCAAGAGCCTTTTGAGCAAGCTCATTAAAGCTAGACAGCCCGTGCATCTTCCCGACGGAACGCTTCTTGAGCCGCCTGAACTAGACGTTCATGGTAGAAAGGTTGTAATTCTAGGGGATACGTACGATGCTTCTGCTGGACTAGACTTTGATCCAGCAGTCACCGATTCATCCCACAAAACAACAGAAACCATCCGTGGGATGGCTGCCTTGGCACAGGATGCCGACGTCATTGTCCATGAGTGCACAAATGCTGCCTTGCCAGGCAACCTCCTATCAGGAGTTCACCGCGTCGATGAGCGACAGGAGGAAGTGCGTGTCAAAGCCTTGCTGAGGGGCCACTCCACCCCGAAGGTTGCTGGCTCTTTTGCAGCTCGACTGGGTGCTCGACAACTCCTGTTAAACCACTTCTCTATAAAGTACCCTGCACCGGCAGTAAGAACAGAGTGGAATATGGCACACGAACAAACACAATCGCCTCGTAACGAACAAGAACGCAAATGGCACGTCATGCGTGAAATAGAGCGTCAGGCTTCAGAAGCATGGCACGATGGCTTACAACGTCGCCCTTGTATTCACAGAGCAAGTGCACTCCAGAGAAAGGCTATAGCTTCCTATGACGGTTTCACATATCGAGTGCCACTTCGAACAGAACCCGACCAAAGGAATTCTGATATTAATACAGATCAACGTGAGACATCAGCGCCTCGCAGTAATGGCCCACCAGAAAGTCGTAATGCCCCTCGTAGAAGAAGAGGAGCAGACAGAGGCACTCATCGTGGGCGTGGCAGGGGAGTTCGACCTAGTAGAGAGGCGCAAGGAGAAGACACTTAAGTCTTTGCATTCGTCAATGACCGGAGATGTATACTTATGCAGGAATGCCAATTTATTCTTTATCCCCTATAATGTCCTTTTATAAAGTCAAGCTATTAGAGAATGTCGTTGAAGTTGGGGCGAAAGTTTGGATCAAGGGAGTTGACGGGTAAGTGCCATAAGAGCGTTTCAGCAAATGTGCGTTCAAGGTTTGCATTGTTATTTACGATCTCGGATGCTGACTTGGGGCTGTGTAGTAGACTAGGAGCAATGCTATCAGCAAGAGCTTGAATGGCAACACCTGTCTCTGCCATAACGGCTGGCTCAAGAAACAGCTAACAGGAATCAGTTTTTCTCCAGCTCATCCGTGGGGCGCTCACCTGAAGAAAGCCGACGAGGTAAATTACGACACGCAAATGCAATACGGGGAGTTTCAAGCAGAGCTCAATGACCCTCGCACCGCTATTGGCCGCCAAGAGACACTCGGAGTACATCGCTACGGGAAAGACAGGCTCACGTAGCTCCAGCAACCACATCTTCAGAGTACTAGTCAGTACAGAGACATCACTTTCCTGTTGATCTAGTATCTGCTGGTGCATTACCGCGGGCATTTGACTTTGTGGATCCAGGATATTTGACAAAGGTGATGATAAAATGCCATGTAAATTATAGCGACCTTTGTTGATCCGAAATCGCAAGCGAGCAATTTTCTCAGTATTGCCAGCAGTCGTCCAAGTACCTGGCGTACTTAAAGCACTGGCTTGAAGCAAAGCTGTGGTCAGAAATATAAGTCTGCGAAAAGAAGACTGAGTTTGGGTGATTAGTCACTGTGTGTGCTCACGAACATTATAGGAACTGGAGCAGAAGGATAGGCATGTTTCTGACGGCACATGATGATTTCCAAAGTATGCCCAAATACTTGCGGTTCAAAGACTGCTTTTTCAGCTTCCTCCAACTCGAATTGTATTAGTGGCCGCCGAGGTGGCGCTCCATAATGTTGAAAATGTGCCAGGCGTGCCTGGCAGTATTCAAGAGCGCGGGTGTATTCTTGCCTATTGAGGAGCGCTCCATGCGACTTATGATCATGCTCTATAAAGTCATGTAAACACATATGTAGGGCGTGGCTCGGGGCAACGAATGTGAGTGCTATTGCCATAAACATCCAACCTCTCAGTATGGCTTTGAAGTCTGTATTACCATTCAATTGTTTCATTGTTTGAGCAAATAACTCATCACAAAGCGCTTTGGAAAACATACTGCGCTCAAAAAGCCACACGATCTCTTCGAGCAATGTTGGCTCCGACAAATTACATTTGTGCTGCTGCCTACCAGCTGATACGGGTGTCTGGGCTGTATAACGATCCAATTCGTTGAATGGTGACGGTGGTGTTTTAGGCCTGAAAGCTGAAGCTTGACGTTGCCCAAATGCACGCATGATAATTTTAAAGCATTTTACGGCATCTTTGCGAGTCTCAGAATCAAGTATTGAATGTAATGGAGAGGAAAGACTATACGCTTGCCAATTAGTCATGTCTTTCACTGACTTTTTCTTACGCAGCATCCCAGATTTGTGGGCTGTGAAATGTTGGATTGCGTATTCCTTGAAAGACATTGACCTTGGAGATAAGCGAATTAAGCTTAAAGAGTCAAATGAAATTTTGCTTTCTTCACCATTTGAGTGTATATTTTGTGCAGGGTCACCAATCAAGTAATGCCGATCACCACTCAGCTCTTTTATCTTTGTGGGATTCGAACCTGTATTGTGCGTTCTGATCGAATTTTGCATTCTGCGTTTAATTGGATCCCTCTCCCGACGATATGGAACGTATAAATCCACCGACTTATCGTAAGACCTCTTGGTAGAAACATTTGTAACCTCAAAGTCAATACGCGAACGTATTTCCGGTGTCGTGCTTTGATGCTTGAGTGACTTTGTGTTGCAGAATTCGTCCAAGCCCGTACTTTGAGGAGCTTGCTTAAGCATAGACGGGTTGCTTTTTCCATTGGCTAGTCGGTGATTGCGTCTGAATTCTCCATCGAGCGGAGCAAGAAGGGGAGATGTAGCTCTATCAACCTTTGGAAGTACTTCTGTCTTTGGTGCCTCCACTCGTATGTCTTCCTTTTCTATATCGATCGCTTCTTTCGACACAATGATACCGTCTTTATCAGCTGAAGAAAGAGAAAATTTCTTTCCCTGAAGACGCTCTTGGACAGCTATCATGGGTACAACAAATTCATCCGGATGTTCCCATTGTGTCTTTCCTGAGCCAGATTGGTAATAATAGAGCATTTTACTCTTGTCATCAAAAAGCTCCCACCATCTGCCAGTAGGCTCTGAAGCAAGCACAAAAGCTCCCCTAGGAAGAGATCGGTGACACTCTCCAGTGATCGGGTTCGCAAAAATGCGCTGACCTTCTTGCTGATCAATAGCATACCAGAATTTTGAACCCCAGCTTTGAGCATATCGACCTTTGTCGAGGTTCTCTCGAAATTGCTGCTGAATATGAGTTTGACCTTCGATGGAGTATGTCGCATCATGTCTTTCAGGGTCATAAGGTTGTAAGAGAGAGCACCTTTTTGGTTCTTGGGGCAAACTCGAAGTGCATGCTGATATATCAAACGTATGGGGTAGTCCATCTATTTCTGGGTATCCTAACGTTTGTCTTTTCTGTGAATCTAAGGAGGTTTTGGCTGTGCTTTTTCCATCGCAAGGATAGGATTCCTCTTGGCTATAAGTCGAGAAAGTCAAATCACTGAGTCCATGAATCTGTGTGGCTGCTGTTCTTCTTCCAGGGATTTGCCTTATGGCCGGTGTTTGAGAACCTTTTTCTTCGTGATACAAGTTGGTAGAAGCGCGGTCCTCGCTATGATGTTGCAAACCAGAGTATATTGCCAACGAAGCTCTTTCCAAACACAAATCATCTTGGATAATATCTTTTGAAGGAGCTTGAGGAGTTTCGTGCATTTCTATAGATAGCCTTCCATTCGGTTCTACAGACGAGTCACTTGAATCCGCTATAGAGTGACTTTGAGAAGTCACAAAAGATTTCTCTGAGGAACAATCGCTAAGTGGGTCATCTTCCTCAGTTCCGTTGATGCAACTTTCTACTTGGCAAGATGTTGGCTCTTTCGAGTACATGGAGTACAAATTCTTGCTCCCTACGACTGGTGTCTCAAGCAAAGTATGCTTGGTAAGTGAGGTAACCGGATGTCCTTGCCGCGATGATACTTTTTCAAATGTTCGGCGCCTTTGGAAATGCTGAGGCTGAAGCAATGTGAGTCTTAATGAATCCTCTTCTGATCTCGTCATTGGGGAGTATGTAAATATGATTGAATCTGGTTGCGGAAAGCTCGTAGCTCGAGCCTGTCCTACTAACACTTCATTTGTGAGAGAGATTCCTTGATGGATAGTCGACGGCACCCGCAGAAGGTGTGCACGTACGTGTGGCTAACAATTATTCCAAAGAAGCGAGAACAGCAATTTCATTCATTGATTGCGCTTAGCTACACATATTCCGCCTCGTTTTTCGTAAGATCACAGAAGAGCTTTGTACTCGAGAAGAATATATACTAACGTTTAGGGCTAAGCCACACAATCTTCACTAGCGCGGCGCAATAGCTACGCCGTATGCAAAAGAACACACAAAATGGAAATTGGCGAAATCGCACTAATCAAGAGTTCATATTTGAAATGGTATGGAATATGTTGCGAGGAACTTCACACGAATATCCGTGAGGATTGCTCATCGACCCACAAGCGCAATGCGAGACTGTGCAATCTTGAAGATAATTGCAAGGACTGAGATCTTGATGCGCGCTGCGTCTTTCCGGGCCAGCGCGGTACTTGCATCACCGTTGCGCACGAGCCATCTCTATAATTTCCGTCACCCATGACCCTGTTACTTCTGCCTCTAGCACTGCCAAAAAGAAAACTCAATGGGACTGTTTGGCGAGTTCTCATCAGCAAGATTCATTCGATTGTTCCTTCTCCTGTCTTTGTTTTTGATAGCCTCTGGAATATGCACTTCTACAAAACTTTCACAAAACCCGTTTCTCGCCCCATCGGTCAATAATACCACTACTCATACAGGTGATTCGTCCAATGCGTTTGCAAGGAAAGGTGACATCCATTTATCACACTCAGGCTTGTATCTCTCATCTCCAATAGGCAAAAATGCTCCACCTTACATCTCTCTCTACCTTGAGACGCCTCTCTATGATATTGAATCCACGTCTATCCATGTTGTTTCGCAAAAACGAAGGAATTGGGAAGAAGCACACCTTCATTGCGGCTCCCTAGGGAAAGGAGGGATAGAGGAATGCGAAAAGGAAGATATAAACGAAGCAGTGCTAGATATATTCTCAGCAAGCTCGGAAATATGCCAACCAGCAGTTATAAATCCAAGCGAACAGCGAGTTCTCATCGATGCAGCATCATGTCCTTCTCTAGTAGCCATGCTACATCAAGATGACGATCCCGAACTGGAAGAAGACCTTCTGGAAAGCTTAACGCTCATTGTAATAGCTCACAGAAAGCTTCCCACTAGGATAGAACGACATCCCTTCTGGTTGGCTCGTCTACGAAAGGCACCAACTTTGTCTTCACCTACTGGACGTGCACTTTGGCCTCTCACGGGCACAGCGCATGCACACAATGATTCGACAAGCCAAACATGGACTGGACTTATCGCAAACCGCATTTTTGGACGTGAGTATCATTAAACAGAGCTAGAATGTGATTGATTCTCGTGCAGTCATGCAGGATCCGTATCTCCCGAAAGCATCTAAGCCAGATGTCAGTGATGTTCTCCAAGGTGTCGATACAACATTTTCCTCATGGGCAAATGGTATATCGATAAGAGTTCCTACAAATCCAAACAACACGCATGATTTTAAGTCCTACCCAGAATACGAGCCTGTGTATGCCCCCGTTGCTGGCCAGGTGGTGTGGTCGAGAAATTACGTATTGCCGCGCGCACCTGCTAATGGCCGTAATGACGAGGTAGGCTGGGCAATTATGATAAGGGATGACTGGGGCTTTGTATATCAACTACTCGGTATGAATGCCACTTCAATACAAGTGGAACTGGGACAATATATATCCGTGGGGACAAAAATAGGCTCGATATCGCGTACATCGCTGTCATTGGAGCCCCCTTGTAGGCATCGCCCGTCAGATCCACCAAAAATGGACGACGAAAGCCGCCGCTACCCTTTCCGAGAACGTCTCTTACGTGTCATGGTTGCACGTCCGGATGCCAAGTGGACGGAGTGGAAGGGGCCTCTAGGTAAGTAGAGAGATTGGAGCAGAATTCTCCCTCTGATGCACAGATAGAGAACGGCTGGCAATTTTTCAACCCACTCGACGCTTTTGTTCGGGCAGGAAGGGTCAGTGATGTGACTGTACGTATCATAAGTTGCGGCAATGAGAGACAATGTACTAAAGCTTTTTGTTTCAGCCGGATCCGAATCCAACGCAGCTTTTCTTTGCTTATCCGAGCAAAGATGCTGGACTCTCTCCGCCAGATGTTTTTGCTACTTCGAAAGACATTTTCCAACCTCCTGTGCTGTCAGGTGATGTGGAGCTCATTGTGGGATTTGATTCATTCATTGAAACACCTGGGGATTCTGGCGACCAGCTAGATCTTGTTGGATTGCATGCACTAGATTGGGCTGTATGGCCAATGACACCAGGAAAGGAAGGGAACGTAATCTCATGTCAGATTCCACGTGGGATTCAATGGCGAACTGCCTTCGAACATGCAAAGGTACGCATTTTATTATTGGATGAGAAGGAAATCTGACTTTCGCATTGAAAGATTCCGCATGGATGGAAAGTGGCATTACCAAAGACATCTCTCTTGGCTCATTATGTCACTGCGTTTACTACAGGGAGAATACCTCTGTGGAAGAAGAAGTTCGCATCGTCATATGATGAAAAATCGCGGAAACTCTATTATTCTCCCACCAGAACCAAAGGGGTTCTTGGCTTCCACCAAGGGGCATACTCCGCTTGGGACACTAGACAAGAGTCTGAGGGAAATGGACAGTATCAAGTCTGGGTACGAGGTCGCGATTGGTTCGGCAATCAAGGATGTTTTGGAACAAATGTCCGCATCAAAAATTAAAGGAAAAAGAGCAGTGCCCTTCGCTGGCTATTGTACAATTGAAATACACTCCTTGCAAAGAGAAACGATTAGTGCGATCGCCTGTGATCCTTCTCGATTTGGTCTTTCAAAGCCGAACGCATTTTCTTGATAAATGTGAACAGTGCACGAGACGAATTCAATTCAGCTAACAAAGCATCAAGCTTTCCTTGTTCCAAAGCTGGTTTGTGGCTTACGATCTGATACAGTGAGCTGCTTGCGTCTATGACAAAATTTGCTTCTCGTGCCCAATCATTTGGGTCAATCAAATGGAAAGTAAATTTGATGACTGATCTGCCGTGCTTGGAATTATCACTTCCAGCGCTTACTCGACAACCCAGCTTCTCGTTGAAGCGCAACAGTTCAGGTCGATTTCTTTGGACTTGTGTGATGAGCCTCTTTCTTCTTTCCTCTCTTTCGGACTCTTTTTGATCAAGCACAGCCTGCAGTCTGTCCCGTTGTGTCTCAGCATCGTTCAGACGTTGCGTAAGTGTCGAGCCAGAGGTCTGAAGTTGGCTTAATTGAGACTTCGTCACACTTTCAGCTTGCCTTTCATTTGCAATCACTTATATGGGTTTGAGTGATCATCGACATCAATCTTCCCACATGAGACTCACCCTGATATAAGACTTTCTGATCGTCCTTTTGTTTTTCAATTTGGTCTTGAACAATCTCTGCATTTCGACGGTGACTATCCATAAAGTGTAGGTGGTCCAGTTTATTCCTCTCAATGTCACTTGTGTACTGTTTCATGTGAGCAACAAAAAGTTCCTTGAACAACTCGATCCGCTCTGTCAAGTCAGAGTAATCCAAACTTGGTTTCTGCACATCTTCATCGGTTCCGTCGGAAGCTAGGCCCCCGAAAAGAAGGTGCGGCCGCAGAGAGAATGCGTGAGTTGAAGATGTACCTGTATTACTCTTGTATACTGAAGCTCTTGAGCTGCGAAGAGCAGCTTGTTTGCTTGGCGCGATCGAGCTACGCGAGTTCATGTCTATCCGTCTATCCCCGCGTGATGGTGTTGCGAACGACCAACACTGAAACGCGTTACGCTCCAAGGTGCACGTGGAGAAACGCGCGCCTGTTGCTTTGCAATTTAGTGTTGGTTCTGCTGCCGAGACATGTCACCAAATCTACAGAAAAGAACACAGAATCAACTTCCACCAGTGTCGGTCGATAACGTGGAGAAAAGGGTACCTTTGCTAACAATTCGACCTACTCTCATCATGACTGCCCCAACTTCACGTATACTACTCCCTACGTCGCCGAATAGCCCAAGCCTTGGCACTACCAATGGTAAATTCCAGGACATAAACAAGCCTGACGTAGATGCATCTCCTTCGGGACGACTGCTGGCAAAGCTAGGTCATCATACATCAAGCCCGAATCGAGTTCATGAAAATACCCCGCCGACTGCTTCAGAGGAAAGCAGAGGGAGCTATCGTAGCTGGCACCGGTTTGAGGGTCTGTCTGGCTGGGAGAAAGATGTTATCGATAGCCCAGAGGTCCAACGGAAAGCTCAAGTTGCACAGCTATGTAGGTAATGTTCGCGGATGCCACCATCTCTCTCATTTATTCCCACTAGACTTTCTTAATCACTACTTCGACTCGCTGCGCTATCTTAATGACCGAAAGAGTCGTACACAAACTTTCAAAGATCGTTTTCAATTGTCTGATATAGGAGAAACTCAGCCTCTGCCTCAAGGCGGATCTGAATTAGTATCTTATCTCGGAAGAGAACGGGCTCATCTTCGTAAGAGGCGCACAAAGATGAGGTTGAATTCTTTCCACATCATCACTCAAGTTGGGCAAGGTGGTTATGGTGAGGTCTTCCTTGCCCGCAGAAGAGAGACAGGTGAAGTTTGTGCTTTGAAGCGCCTGCGAAAACGTGTTCTGGTGAAGATGGACGAGGTTCGCCACGTTTTAACAGAGCGCGACATCCTGACCGCTACCAAATCCCCTTGGTTGGTTCGTCTGTTATATGCATTCCAGGACATGGAGCACGTCTTTCTGGCTATGGAATACGTGCCCGGAGGCGACTTCCGAACGCTCTTGAACAATTCTGGTGTCCTCCGCGAGGAGCATGCTCGTTTTTATGCTGCTGAGATGTTCGTTGCTGTTAACGAACTTCATGTGCTCGGCTATATTCACCGTGATCTAAAGCCTGAGGTACGTGTAAAATAACGCGAATGTGTGTTCATACTCTCACACTCTTCTTATCTAGAACTTCCTGGTTGATTCGACTGGTCACATTAAGCTTACAGACTTCGGCCTTGCTTCGGGTGCGCTCAATCCGGGTCGCATAGAGTCCCTACGCCATAGACTCGATGCTGTCAAAGACTCATCTCTAATCTACCGAACACCACATGAGCGATCAAGCCTCTACAAGAAGATGCGTGCACAAAATTCCGCACATGCTGATTCCATTGTTGGCAGCCCGGATTATATGGCCCCAGAAGTTCTGCGTGGACGTAACTACAACATCAGTGTCGACTATTGGAGCTTAGGGTGTATCTTGTTTGAATTCTTGTGTGGATTTCCTCCATTTAGCGGAGGAAATCCAGACGAGACCTGGGCTAACTTGAAGAATTGGGAAAAAGTCCTCCAAAGACCCGTTTACGATAAACCACAAGATCTTCAATTCAATTTGAGCGACACGGCGTGGGATGCTGTGACAAAGTGAGTCAGGGAATACAGCAGATGTGCTTTATTGATCGCTACATTTTAGATTTATCGATCACCCTCAGCGTCGATACTCTTCTCTAGACCAAGTTCAAACTCATCCGTTCTTCTCACCAATGAATCTCGCAGAGCTTCGGTCAATCCGCGCACCATTCATTCCTCAATTGGAATCCGATGCGGATACTGGCTACTTCGATGATTTTGATAATCCAGACGACATGAAAAAGTATAAAGAAGTGCAAGATAAGGCTCGCAATGTCGAGGGCAAAGTAGGCAAGAACTCGGACAAGAATAGCAATGGTGGACGAGGCATGTGGGTCGGGTTTACTTTCGGCAAGAATGGCCCCACTAAATTCGATGAAGACACTTGCGAGCCGGCCAATCGGAGGGAAGCCAGCGATGTCTTTGCTACAATGTTTTAGATGTACTCCTACTTGCTTCATGCTACACTCTGCTCCTTAATTGTTGATGCTTTGACTATGATGACGATGAGAACATGATTCATTACCACAGACACAATCAATCAACTTCGATTACGAAGACACAAAGTGCTTTGAGAGGCGGCAGGACGAGCAGGAAGGGGAGACATGCTAGAGCAGAGAAACAATGGAATGAATGTGTCTGAATGTAGTTGCTAGGTAAAGATGTAATGCTAGATGTATGGCTTGTGAAGCATGCTAGGTTGTGATGTGATTGGGACCAAGAGCTTTGTATGTCTTTAGGGTACGTTTCTCCCACAACTTGTTTGAACTGCCACCTTCGGAGCGTGGCTCAAGATCCAGTCTTGAGCGTTTTTTTGTACCGCAATCCTTACACAAAGAAGTGTGTGTGAATACGACTGGAGGGTGCAACAGCCATCTCTTCCATCTTATATGTGTTCAATTCTTCCTTGATACGCTGTGCTAGAAGAGGAGTCAGGCGGTTGCACGTCGCCAGTTCGCCTCTACGATCGTAAACGTGAGCAGGCCAAGTAGAATGATAAATGTGGCTATCTGCAAAAGTTAGACGCTTGTGAAGGGCGGATGCGGTGACGCTACGTTGCCCGTTCAAGGTAGGATTCGTCATAAGCGACAGAGTCGGCATCGATGAGTTAGAATGATGACCCAGATTGCTTGCTGTCGACGGTGAGGTTGGCAGAGGGCTCTTTGCACGGTCGTTGCTATTTCTCCCCTCCTCTCCAGGCCGCACCCCATCCACGCGATCTGGCGTGGCGGTGGTGATGTGAGACATGGGCGGCACAGCTGTGCTCACATTACCAGCCTGCGGTGCATCGTAGCTGTTTGAACGAATTCTTCCAGCGAATGGTTTGTCAATAGCTTCGGAAGGTGAGATACGTGATAGATCGCGTTCGACTTGAGCAAGAGGTGTGTTCTTCAAGATTCCCTTGAATGTTTTGATTTGAGCAGCGCTTTCCCTGGAACGTTCAATACCCTCTCCCCAATGGCGGAGACTATCAGTCTCGAAGTCGTCGCTGGATTCATAGCCCTCTGCTGCACCTGGCATGTGAGGGGGCTCCAGTCCTTCTTCGCCAAATGCTGAATCATAGCTCAAATCATTGTAGCTGACAGTGCTTCCTAACTGGGGGGGTGCTTGCGTCATACTCGAGGAGGGTGGAACTGCGTATCCTCCTTGAACGTGAGGTTGCATGTTCTGCTCAGTTGACTCGTGCAAAGGAACAGTTTCAAGTCCAGTATACTGTTGCACCTCGCTGGACGAGCCCAAGGAGCCCACACCAAGGCGCTTACGCCAACCCCTCTTACTCTTCAAACGTTCCTTTTCTTTTTCAATCATTTTCTGTCTGCTTTCCGTCATATCGTCTGTTGTTTTATTCTTCGTACGGACACCTTTATTGACGGAAGCAAGTCGTTCAGCCTCCGCCTTTTCACGTGCGATTCGATCCTCCTCAGCTTGCTGGCGCATCTGCAGTTGATGTTGCCGAACGTAGGAAGCTGCGGGTGTCATAGCAGAATCTCTTGCCCCACTGCTTGTGCTTTCGAGCTCCACCACGGCATGCGAGACAGATGCGGAAGCAGGTAGAGCTTTGCCGCCTTTGTCTTTTCGGCCAGCTTTGGCAGCTGCAACCTCGTCGGCAGGCGTGATACCGAAGTCATCACTGTGCAGTCCTTGTCGACCATCTTCTTTCTCCTTGAACATATTTGTAAGCCCTTTAAGATTGCTCTTGCGCGCAAACTTTCCGATATTGCCAACTTTTCTCAGCATCACAGAGGCACTTGAGACTGTCGAAGAGATGGAAATGTTGTCCGTGGAAGAATTGAACTTGCGATTGAAAATGCTTCGCTTAGATGAATCGGCACCGCTTAACGGAGGTCGAGTGCTACGACGGGAACTGATCGATGTAGCAGAAGAGCCAGGAAGAGGTACTCCGTTGTCTGGTGTTCGTGGTGGCGAAGTTGACTGCGTGCTGCCTGAGGAGCCGTTTGTATCGCCAGATGAGTAGGGATGATTGGACAAATCACCTTTACGTATTGCCACTGGAGCACGTCCTCCATAAGCACGATCAGGAGCAGCCGCGGCCGCTTCCACCTGCTGCAAAGTGGAGAGCGAGAGCGCTTTGCGCAACTTCCCTGACAAACCCGTCCTTTGCTTGTCACCTGGGGTCGGTGTTGTGCGACCTCCAAAGACATTCTCGTCATCACTTCCCGCCTGTTCGTGTTTCAAAGCTTCTTCATAGCGATTTGACAAAGGCGACGGGGAAGGTTTACGTACAACAGGCGTTTGGACTCGTCTTGCATTCGGCAATGGTGGTGGTGCTGCATTTATTGAACGACTGTGATCATAAGAGCTCTGCGAAGTCATGGAGTCTGTACGACTGTGAAGATGAGGGGATGCTTCAGTCTGCTTTGTCGTCTTGGAGGGCATGCCATTTGTCTGTCCAGGTACTGCCGTTGATCGAGCGTCTCCTGAGACGATGGAAGAATATGTGGCTCCAATAGGTGCCGTTAGCACATCCTGGTTTTTTGTATTGCGAGCCGTACCGCTGGATGTCGTGCTGGTCGATCGAACCCGATGATGTGCCGAGGGGAAATCCAGAGAAGTTGATTCTCCTGGCATAGGCAGAACCGGTGGGCCTTGACTGTAAGGAGATACAGCAGATGTTTGAAGCGTATCGTTCTTCTGCGTTCGTCTATATGGATGATACCCACCATTAGCAGATTGTAAAGAGGAAATACTTGACATGTGATTCAGATCTGCGCCTCGAGATGATGGTACCTGACTCGAAGTGCTGACGACAGGATGCTGGTGGAGGGTGTCATTGTACAGTAGATGTGAGGGAGACTGAGGTCCAGAAGTTGTGCGTACGCGTCGACCGTCTTCGGTTACAAAACTGTCGAGTGCTTGTTGGCGAGGAATTGATTGATGCGAAAGAGGGACGGATTGCGGTTGATGAGCCGGGGGCTGAGCGACTTGAGCCTGGGTCTTAATGGCAGGCAAAGTCGGTTGAGACGATGATGCGGCGGCGGCGTAGCTCTTGAAATTCTGCTCGTGGCGCGGATCATGAAGTGATCCATTCATGTATCTTTGTGACGAATCGGAAGAAGTAGCTGACAGACTCTCAGTGTTAGAGGTTTGACTAGTCTTTGACGATGACATTGGAGTGTCTACTACGTGCGAATGAGCAAGGCTTGACTGATTTGAGTCATCGCCAATCAGTGCAGGATTAACTCCTTCGTCAAATAAAGGCGAAGACGCGGGGAGATTCCAGTTCAAGGCCAAGGAGACTGCCATTTTTGGCCAATCTGTGCTTTAATAGATAAGTCCGGAGTAACTTCGAAATTCTAGCATAAAAGGTCAGCCATCTCGATGTTCAGTGACCAACATAACTAGCATTAGTGAGGCACGCTATTTTGGAGAGACAAGTCTCTCCAAAGAATTGACTGGCCTCACAAAATACTGGAATGAAAGTACTCACCGCTGCTGTGTGATTAGCTAAAGGGCTTGAAGAAAGGGGTTGGATTGCAGAATATTATTGGTTGTGTGTGAAAAGGAGGAGATCTACGGGGAAGGCTAGATGGCTTGAAATTTCTAGGATGGCGATCACAACGCCCCCTAAACTACCTAGGGAGAAATGGTGCCACAGTCCCAATCGCAGACTTGATGAATTACTGCAGGACAGGGCAGGAAGATGAGATACGAATCGGTGTGCGATCCTAGTGCCAGAGTCTTTAGCCTTGCTCCAGAACAAGGGTTGGTTGTGCAAACCGAGTGCGAGCGTTCCGGGTTACAAAGACGTTTGATTATCTGCTGGCTTCCACGGATTCACAAGGGGTGGATACAGTGTTGGCAAAAGTTTGTATTTTTCATTAAACTCGTTCACGCGCGTAATACAACTTCACACCGCACTAACCAAGGATGCGCCTAACTCGCACTGGTAATCCTTCATGTGCTCTTACGCCTTCTCTACAATTGCCAGCTTACGTAGATAAATATAGAGGCGGGCCGGAACTTTTAGTGTCTTCGAACCCTTTTAGAAATATAGTTTGAAGATTGTGTACGCGGTTCTTGACGTCGCTTTCCCGTGTTAGTTTGAAATTCTGACCGTCGTGAGAAGTTCTGAATAGTGAAAAGGGAGGATAATTACTATGGCATCGATGCGCGGGGCTTTCGAAATTTTGGTAATTTGACAAGTATGATTGTCATCGGCATCATAAGGATCTCTTCTTGGTGCATGAGTTTCGGTGGCACGTCCGCAACGCCAAGCCACAGAAGCTGAATCTATCTCCTATTCAAAGAATTAAGCTCCGTCGGCTTGTACAGCAGCAGTAGCTTTTATTTCTTGTAATTTGGCACATTTTCCGCTTGGGCGTCATTGGGGTGCATTCCATACTTGGTCAGGTCAAGTACCCCACATTTGCTAACAACTTCGAGACACGTCATGTTGCCCTTGCATAGACTGAAGTCTTTTTGGTGATGTCATAAACACATGTGCGTGTGATGAATGAATGACGGTCTTCTCACTGGAGGCTGTTTGTAAACATGAGAATACGCTCAACTTTACAAATGCAAGGATGTTGCCATCGAGTACCTTTGAATAGGCAAGTCTCATGTCACTAGAATCTTACCTTTCTTCTTCAAAAGACTTAATTACAAGGCAAGAGCGTATTCCATGGAGCTTCCAATTTTCACAGTGTGCTTTTTCTTCCGTGAACATATCTTGATTCAGAAATAAATAGTCATTGAGTGTAGTAAAGCCTTAGGTCGTCAGTAAAAGGTTCACTTTTGTGCTTCTGTTGTAAGAATCCCAAAGTGTGAAATCAGCCATTCTTCTTATTCTCCATAACTATCCACCATTTGCACGCACACTACCTTGCGTCCCAAAGGAGGTTGAATGTCACGTGATAAATATTTTTTGGCGTCTTACATGGAAGAAATAGCATAGAACTCGTTATTCTCATCCCTTTGAGAGCTTTGACGGCAGCAGTATGGTCCGGTCTTACCTACGACACGAGCCGACAAACGCATATGGGCTCATTTGCTCGCCTTCTGGACAATGTTGTCTCAAAAGTGATGGAAAGACGGCGGTTGTCCCTGCATTGGAAGATGTCCTTGTGTGGGATGTGAAGACCGGAGAACAACGTTCGATGTGGCATGATGTTGGCCACACCAGCCGTGTAACAGCTTTAGCACATAGTCCTTTGCATGCAAACTCTTCTCAAGTTGAAGAGGAAGAGGATCTCTGGGCCGTAGGGTACGCTGACGGATCTATTCGCATTTGGAATGCACGCTCTTCTTCCGTAAAATTAACTTTGAACGGTCATAAGTCTGCCATAACAGTCCTTAGTTTCGACAGATCAGGGCTTGTACTGGCAAGTGGTAGCCAAGATACCAATATCACCCTCTGGGATATCGTTGCTGAGTCTGGAATGTTTCGTCTCCGAGGACATCGCGATGCGGTTACAGACTTGACTTTCGTTTATGGATCTTCACACGAACAACCTTCGACATCTGCAAGAACCGGGTCTACAAGGACATATATTTTGAGCACGTCGAAAGACGGATTGCTGAAGTTATGGGATATTTCTCTACAGCACTGTATTGAGACCATCTTGGTAGGAAAAAGCGAGCTTTGGAGTCTCGCTGTATTACAAGGACGGGACATTCAAAAACCTAATCCCGTTGATCAAATCGGTGCTCTGATACTCGTAGGTGACTCAGAAGGAAAAGTAAAAATTTATCAAGTCGCATCATCTACTCTGTCAGAAGGTCTCGAGAGTTTACATAAGCGTGCAGATAACGATAGCGGAAGTGGCCCAGTGGCAAAGATGATGATTGAACAAGGGCAGATCAATCTCACAGATGGGCGCAGAGTAATGCAAATCGATTTTGGGCCAACAACATCAACACAGGAAAAGTTTTTGGCTATTTCGTGTAGTGATCGAAATGTCGAAATATTCCGTATTCGCAGTGAAGAAGATATTAAGAAGAAAATGACTCGCAGACGTCGCCGTGCGAAAGAAAAATCAAGCCAGAAAGAAGCAAATGAAGACGAAGTTCAAGAAGTAACAGAAGTGCAGCCAACCTGGAAAGACCGTATAGAGCCTTATACCATTGTTCGACCAACAAAAGGCAAGTTGAAAAGTTTTGCTTTTTCCGAGAAGAGTATCACCGAATCAGCTAGGTCAAGCATACCCATGCTTTTAGCTATGGGCAATAATGCTTTGGAGATCCATCACATTCCTCTTCCGAAAAAGAACAAAGGCAATGTGAAAGAACAAGTAGGGCCATCTCTTTCCAGCATTCTTGATCTTGCTGGACACAGGTCTGAGGCGAGAGCACTAGGTTTAAGCTTTGATGATTCTTTGTTGGCCTCTGCTGATGGTGCTGGCTCCCTGAAGATATGGAACACTAGAACCGGGCGTGTAGTCCGCACATTGCCTTGCGGATATGCCTTGGCTTTGGCATGGCTACCAGACAACTACCATGTGCTTGTGGGATGTAAAGATGGGACTCTCAAGACGTACGACATTCGCGCAGGATCGCTTTTGGAGGATATTCAAGCCCATGAGGGGCCTATCTGGAGCGTTGTTATCCACCCAGATGGGCAAAGCTGCCTTACAGCGAGTGGTGATAAGGATGTTAAATTCTGGGAATTTGAGGCAAAGAAAGTAGAGGATAGGGCTGAGGAAGATTCTAATGCGGAAGAAAGTGTTGCTGACGACGAGCATCAATCCATTTCAAGGTCGCAACTCAGCCTTACTCACGTCAGGACCTTAAAAATGACAGATGATATATTGTGTGCGAGATATTCACCGGATGGAAGGCTCCTAGCTTTGTCACTACTCGACTCAACTGTGAAAATATTTTTTGCTGATTCACTCAAATTTTTCCTATCTCTCTATGGGCACAAATTGCCCGTACTCAGTTTGGATATCTCAGGCGACAACAAGCTTTGTGTGACGGTGAGCGCGGACAAGAATGCAAAACTATGGGGCTTAGACTTTGGCGACTGCCACCGGAGCCTCTTTGCACATGAGGAGAGCGTTGTCGGCGTTGCGTTCGAAAAAGGAGAGCAAGGGGGTGGTCTTATGGGAGGAAGACAAGGTGCCTCGCATCACTTCTGGACATGTGCCAAGGATGGAAAACTAAAATATTGGGATGGTGACCGCTTTCAATGCATTCAGACCCTCACAGGACATCACGGAGACGTATCCGCTCTAGCTGTTGGAGCAAAAGGAACTATGCTTGTTAGCTCGGGTGCAGATAGGAGCATACGTATTTGGGAAAAGACAGAAGAGCCACTCTTCTTGGAGGAAGAGCGTGAACGCGAGCTGGAGGAGATGTATGAAAGAGATCCAGCGCAACAACACAGACGTGATGATGAGCTTGCAATAGGAAGTCTACCTGAAGGTACAGAAGGTCCATCAAGTGACGTCAAGGAAGTTGAGCAAGTCACCAATACATCTAAAGATACCCTCATGGCAGGAGAAAGGCTTCTTGAGGCTATCGAGCTCGCTGGAGCAGATCTTGCAGCCCACGAGGAGCACACTCGGCAACAGCGAACATCTACCATGACGTTAGCACCTCCAGCCTCGAATCCCATCATTGCACATGCATTTGAACCTGGAGAAGATGTAAGCCCCCATGCGTACGTGCTAAAAGTAGTTTCCAAGATTCTACCTATGCATCTTGATGATGCGCTGCTCGTTCTACCATTCGACGCTGTTGTACGACTGATGACTCATCTGGACTATTGGGCAAGGAAAGAATGGAACATCAGCCTTGTCTCTCGCATTCTTTTTTTCCTCTTGCGTAACTACCATGGGCAAATTGTATCCAATCGGATCATGCGCAACAACCTTATCAGTGTTCGTTCACACCTTCGAGCATCACTTCAACGCCAAAAAATGACCATTGGCTTCAATCTGGCTGGCCTGCAATTTGTAAAAGCACGCCTCGTCGAGCAAAAAACAGGCGAGATGGTCATGCGCGATGGATTGGATATCGACGACGATGTGATCACGAAACGCTTGGAACATAATTTTATTCGCAAACGGAAAATGATCGCATAAAGCTAAGTTGTTCATTATTTGGGCACTAAATGAATATTGATTAGGAAGTGGATGTGAAGTGCTGTCTGTATGGACGTACCAAATCGAACACTGGCATCGCAAGATGATTCAGTTGTCGAATCGACAGGTAAATACTATAAACACGTCAATTTCCCTATCATACAAGAGTATCCATACTTGCCTCGCCTCCAACGAGTGGACCTTTTGTGTTGTAGTAATACCAAAATTCATCTATGAGTGATCCATCAGTACATCCTACGTAGGGTTTGGCTCCATGTTTCTTGGTGAGGACATCTTCAATATCAGCCAGTTTATATTCCTTGTTCTTCGAAGGTGTAATGTTCGCATCGGCTAGCCAAGAAATAGTTGGCACTGCAATGAACGTCGTTGTAAAAAATAAACGACGGAAGCTTCATCTCTTACATTTCTTAAAGCGATTGACAATTTCCTCAAAATAACCAACGACAGCTGCAGTTGTGGCGTTGACACCCGATTCTGACTTGAAGCACTCTGCAGCGAGAGGAGTAAAAAAGGGGTGAGTGTCTGGAACAAGACTCACTTGCACGCAATGTAGTGAAACATGTACCATGTTTGTTGTACTTTAGGAATGTGAGACTTTAATGATGATAGTAGGCATTGTTTAACATACTTCATGCTCCCAAAAAGAGGCGTCGTCGCCATTTACATCTTTATAGTACTCGTGCATGTAATCCAGCAAGGTTGGATTGTTCTCTTTTATCAAGGCTTCAATTTGGGCACCAGTCATTTCAGGAATGCCTGAAAGGTTTGAACAGAACTACATGAGGAAATTAGAAGATGCAGCGGGCAAATGAAGGCCACGTACCTGCGGAAAGGTCCCATCACAGTAATCTGGCCACAGTCCTTTGCAAAATTTGAATTCTCTGCAAAAGGAGAACAAAAGATGCAGACTTACCGTGGATTGTAGTGCTATCTTTCGGTCCGGTACTTGGATCAGTGTCATAAAACTTGAAAGAGGTAAGCCTTCCTTCTTCCAAGCACATCTTCTTCCCTCACCTGCGTAGATAAGACGAGGCCACTTTCTTTGTCTCCTTTTTGTAGTGCACCGTTGAAGCAGCACGTTTCGTCTGAATCAGGATTAATTGGAGAACTGGCATGGCATGAAACTTGAGATCCAGCCTGCCCACACTGAACAGCAGCCTTGACGAGTGATCGTTGGCCGGTGAGTGACAAGGAGGTGAGTAGAGCAGCAAAAGTGGTCCAAGTTACCATAATTGAGATCTGAGTCTGACGAACAGCAAAAATTAGTCCCGGAGATCCAACAGGAAATCGCAATATCTTTGTTTTATAGTGAGGAAGAGTTAAGATCCTATGGCACATTGTCGGCAGATTCGGCGAGAATACGACCATTACAGACAGAGCACGCTCCCGGCACGTTGCCTAGAGTGGCACAGACATTGTAAGTTCAACGCTAATTCAGTGGATAGATACGAGTTGCATAACGCTAAGCAGATGTTCTTTTCAAATGCATATGAGCAAGCATAGTATAGCATAAGCACATCCTTTTGTACAGAGTTCACGAATATTGGGTATGCCCTAACAATTAGCTGCTATCCTCTTCCTCAGGATCTGCTCTCCATTGCCGTTTGCGCACGTTGGGTGACAACGGATCATGGAGATTTTGAGAAAAGCGTGCCACTAGACTTCTGTCAACAGTCTGAGGGAGGTCTTTCAGCGAGAAATATCTTTAGTCGTATCTTACTCACATGTATATAGTAACGACCCCCACCGTCTGCCCAACTCACGCATCCACTGCTGTATTGACGCTGAGCTACACGTAAAATCGCAAGAGGGCTAGACAAAGTTCTCTCGGTCAGGCGAAAATCTGCAGGAACAAAAGGCTTCAGGGAGACAATTTGTGCTCCGTCTTTCAGATCTAGAAACAACCACGATAACTTGTCATTTGTAGGAGCAGTGAAAGCGTAATTGTTGACAAGTACTACGTCTGCACCGCGGAGAGTATCCCTGACCTTTTCGTTGTCACCAAAGTCACCTTGCCAAGTCTCCACTGACGACCCTCGGAGACCCCACATTTTCCAACGAGCTATGGCTTCATTCACTTGAAGAGCTGCCAACTCAGAAGGGACAGGCATCTGTTCGCATCCACATGCTTGACTTCCAGTTTGAAGAGCTACTTGAATAAGAAGGTTGCCTACTCCACTACCGAGATCCATAAAGACAGAACTGGGTCCCAAGGATGTGAGTTGAGCTATCTCTGACATGAACTTTGGCAAGAGTTCCCCGTACACATTATCACTGAATGCCTCATACTTGGAAAGCTCTTCCACTCGAGGGCCAACAGCACGAGCATAACACTGTTCCTGAATAGAGCGCCAAATACCTTCTGGAACACCCTGCTTGCACAGCTCGCGGACATTCTCGCGAATCTTTCCAGCATCTTTCAGAGACTTTAAGGCGTCATTAAATCGCTCAATAGCTCGCAGAAAGAGTGGCCCGTCTCGACGATTACGCGCCTTAGTGAAAGATCGCAGAATAGAGTCTTTGTCTATGCTGCCATTCTCTGATGCTGCAGTCAGAGCATTGGCTAACACTGCCGATCTTACAGGCGAAAGTGGGCTGCCAATAGTGTGACTTTTTGAGAGAATAGTCTCTTGTGTGGGAGCCGCAGGTGTCGACTCTCTTGAACTGCCAGAAGCCAAAGCAGGTGCTGGAGTGGAAGATGTGCTACTGCGACCATGGATATTGAGAGGGTTGCCAGCAGCACTGCTCGTTTCCAAACTGTCAAGACTTCCAAAGGCAGACTGTTCCTCTGGGGTCAAATAAAATTCCACAATGCACCGAACGGTGCGTAGAAGATCTGATATTGGGTCATACTCATCCCGATCTTTTGGAACAAGCAGCACAAATTCCTCTGAGGCTCCACATGCCGGGTATTCGAGCCGTATCCGAGGGTCATCGTCGAGTCCTTGAAAGAATGGTCTGTATACGTTTCCTCGAATCAATTGTGAGCTCTGAATTGCTCCGCTTGCACCGCTGTTGAATGAGCTTCTCTCAAATGCTTCCTCATCTATCAAATTGCGTGGCACATGGTAATGTGGTGCCACGCCGAGGCGACCCAGCTTCTTATACCCTTGGGAACTGGGAGCTTGCGGTGTGCTTCGTGATGAGCCGTGCTTTCGAGAACGTGATGTAGAAGATGAGTCAGAGGCCGTGAACAGATCGCCCTCATCGTCAGATCCCTTGCGTGCCTTCTTGCGCTTGTGAGAGAGATCGCCTTGGCGCTCCTTAGACCCGCGTTTCTGGTCTTCCTTTCGTTGATTCTTCTTGGCCTTTGCCGCTGTCTCGTCTTCTATTTGGCGCTTCCTCTCTTTCTCTTTGCGCATCTCTTCTATTCTCAAGCGAGTGACTTCGGGGAGTGCATTTCTTACGTATGGCTGTGAGTGCACCGGCGATGAAGAGGACGATATGGACTGTGACTGTACAGGTGCCTTCTTGACAGTAGCAACTTTGATTCCTCCGATTGGAGGTTTCTTCAATCGAGTTGCTGATATTACATCAGATTTCCTTGTCTCTTTCTGGGGTACGGCATTTGATTTTGTGCCACCCGCCATTCTGCTTTTCTCATCCATCCCTCGTCGATGATGGTGGATCCCGTACCATCATCGCGTGAGTCCGGACGATCTATTTGTTTCTTCGTGTTCGCGTTTTTGTAGTAGTATTTCTGTCAATTCAAAGCACGTTCAAGGATCATTTTATTTCCTAGATCAGACTTCATCCGGTCTAACATTTTTTCCGGTCACCTATTCATCGCATAGCCCAGTGGCGGAACTCACAGGAATGGTATGCACAAAATTGTTCTCTTTACTGACTAGCCATTCACTGACCTTAATCCCCCTTTCGAAGTCTGTTCCAAGGCTATTGGCACAAGTCCTTTATTTGGGTACGCAAATAGTCGGGAAAGCATTTGCAGAAGCTGGTCGTCAAGCAGTTCGAAGTAAGTCATTGAAGGCAATCCGGCCATCCTTGCTCACAAAGGGAAATCCATAGATGCCCGTGCTGGAAGAGTGGAAGCTGGAAAAGCAATGGCTGGAAATACAGAGACTGGGAATAGTGTAACAGATGCTCTGACAAGGGCGCATCGAATGACCTTGGACGAAGCTCAGATGATTCTCAATCTTAAGAACGCCAGCGAAGCTGAAAAAGAAGCTTTACTAAAGGTAATTTGACACGATATAGTCCATTACAAATGCTGAATAACTCATGATAGAACTATGAGCATCTATTTTCTACAAATGCACCTCCCGCACCAAAAGGCAAGACAGGGGGAGGAAGTGGAAGCTTTTACATTCAATCTAAGATTGTTCGAGCTCGAGAAAGAATAGAGGCGGAGTGGAAAGAAGCAAAAGAAGCTGTCAAGAAAGCTGACCAACACAAGACACAAGAAAACGCCAATCAATCCGGTCCTGACCCTCCACAGCAATGAAGGAATCAATGTTACCTTGTTGAACCTTGTAGTTTTGTCAATTGTAAAGTGCCATCTAAGTACCATCGCTCTCCCCTTTCAAAACATTTATATTGCACGTATCAATACAGTGGAGAGAAATGATGCTCAATTAGGACGCTTGGTCCATTGTTGCTTCTCCTAGCTTGCCTTTGACTGCTTCTACTTCCGGGTCCGTCTGCTGTGCACCATGCAGCGAGTGTCCTTGTGGTAGACTAGTAGATGTCTTTGCTTGTTGTACATCTTTTGGTGCTGTCACTTTGGCACCTGCAGCTTTCAAAATAACAGATGCAGTATCTTTCGCTTTCCCTCCAGATACAATATTTGCTGTCACTGGTCGAAACATTCCTTTGTAAAACTTGCCTTCAGGTATGAGTCCGGCCTAATAGAAGTCAGATATATCTTTCACCACTTTACATTCACGTACCCTGTCTAAAAGCTTGGCAACTGGTTTACTCGGTTGAGCGCCAACACCCAACCAGTAATGTATGCGCTGTGTGTTCCATTCCACTCTCTTTTCCGGTTTGGACTGCTTCTGGAAATTCTCGAGGCCTGATGTTGTCACTTGGCCTGCATTGAGATCAGCAGGAGACGATGGAGGTTTGGTCTGGTTTGTGCGCACCCGAGGAATAGGATCATACTCTCCCAGCTTTTCTATAGGTCTCGCATCTCGAGCAGCTTTGTCCCTGATGGCAACTATATGGTAAAATGGGTTGTTCTTAGTCCCATGACGAGCCAAGCGAAGTCGGACAACCATTCTGTATGGTATCTGGTTCGATAGAGAATGAACTGGATCGACTTCTGCGCGAAGAAGTCTATCAGTGAGTGACACGTGCAAAATATACAAAAGTAGATTGATTACTCCTTGGCCATGACGAACAAAAGAGTCATCACCAGCTGGATCCCATGAAAGCTCTATCCTGCTCCCCATTCTTTCTTAGCCAATGATCTACATTGTTTTGCATAGTTTGCCGTTGCTTCGCTTTGTCCCCTATTGTTCAGTCCATTGTCATAGAAAAGCAATATGCGAATGGCTCTCCTTTTTTGCAAGGTGATAGAAGCGTTCATAAAATTTTTCGCTAGAAATGAGAAATGAGACAAGCTTAGTATTGCTTCATCGTGCCGATACAGTACTCTCTTGTTGCTACTTTTTCGCTCCCGACGAAACATCTTGTTCGCGCAAAGAATTTCATAGGTTCTCCACTTTCACCGCGAACAAAAGGTGTACTGATTCATCCATAGTGACGGGACAATGAAGTAGCCATTTCATCTCAGATTCGTAGACTGGCAGGAATGCAAACATTCTGCTTCACATCTCTCCCCTACGAATTACAGCGAACGGTCATATCTTACGCTTTAGCAAATACCCAGGACGTTTCCCCTGTTGCGCTGCTCCTAACATGCAAAGCTCTCTACGACCTTGTCCTACCTTTGCTGTACACCCACGTACATCTTAGCTCTATACAAAGTACTCTTGCCCTTATAGAAGGAAGAACGAAGAAGAGTTTGCTGTGTAGCAGAGGCTTTACTGGAGGGTTCTCAGGATGCCCATCGACCCGAAGATTCACTTTTACACTGATTGGCGTACCTGGAGGCTCGACTCGTGGAGGACGTGAAAGTGCACCCCCTTCTCCAAAGCATATGGAAGAGAAAGTCAACGCCCTTAGCAATGAGCGACTGCTTCTGGCAGCGAAAGCGATCATGTTTTTCCCCTCCATAGAACACTGTTCGTTTTACATGTTCGGTGTTAGGCACTCGACGCTTTTGACATCATCGCAGTATCTTACTGAGGAAAGTGATACCTTTTCTCAAGCAATCTCTCAGCTTCGCTCTTTAAAGTCGTTTTCTTGGGTCACTCCGACGGAAAATGTCAATTTTGTGGGACTGAGCGTGGCGGTGGTGGACTTGGCCATTGCGCCTCTAGTGGAAGGACTTACCCTGGCAGCTCTGGACATGGGCGCTGATGGGAGCCGCGTCCGTCGTATTAAGGGCGATCTCGAGAGATTTTCTCATCCTATTCAATCTATAAAGTTGCACCATTGTATCTTTCCAATGAGCACATACACACGGGACTCTCTTTTTCAACTTTTCACACAAGTACATCCTGATGATGAGGATTGGGCCTTATTTCCCCACCTTCAAACTGTCGGTATAAAGAGCTCAACAAATGTGAACCCTAGAGATGTTGCATATCTTGCACTCTTCTGGCAATTGCGCTTGGATCAATCTATGAGGAAATTGTTAACAGCAGCAGAAAAATATCAACTGGAGACATGCCCAGACTGGAACCCAATAATTACTCTCTCAGATGTATTCGAGAATAGGTGAGTGCTCTTTTTATTGCAAACGGTAGCTCATGTTCTTTCTCATCAGTATTTGGGGGCCTCGTGTAGCAGAAGAATCCATCAGAAGGCACATTGAAGACTTTGTTGAGGAAGCAATCGCTACCTATTGTGGAATTTCACAAGACAACGGTATGGGAGCGGAACGGGTTCAGTGCAGTAATCCATACATAAATGCATTGGAAAAAAGTGAAAGTCCAAAGCTGCAACTAAGTCTTGAGAAAGGTCGCCGTCTCTCATTTCTATCCCAGGCGGAGAAAAGCGAACTGGTATGCAAATCACTTCAACGAGTTCAGATCCACTCTGTGGCAGGTGCCATAGCTGGGGTTGAGACATAGCAGCAGGGAATGTCTATAAGATTGCACGATTTAGAGAGTATGTAGTAATACAATGAAAAGTGATACCGCAAACAATGATGCCATGGCTTGCGCTCAAGTTTATTCTTTTTCTTGATTTGTCACCTGTTGGACTACAGCTCCTGCACCCTGATCTGTGGCCTCCCTTCGTACAGGAAGGCCTTGAGCATACAGAGCATCTTTTACTTGATCAATACCCACTTCTTTTCTGTGGAAAATACCTGCTGCTAGTGCTGCTTCAACAGAGGAAGGGCTTGCATCATGTGAGCCATTGCGCTCCAGTGGTCGTAGAGAGAAAACGTCGGTGAAGTGTTTTGCGCTGCCTGCTCCAGAACTTGCTACAACGGGAATAGAGACATTGGAGCGAACAAGATCAATGAGTTGACGGTCGAAACCCTTTGCCTGTCCATCTTGATCAATACTATTGACGAGAATTTCGCCTGCTCCGAGTCTCTCTACCCCTTTGGCCAGCTGTACAACGTCTAGGTCTCGATCTTCACGACCACCTTTGATCGTACATCGATACCACCATGATCTACCTTCGTATTCACTACCTTTTTCCCCTTGCACCAGACAGGGCCAATGACTTTCGTCGACTTTCTCTCCTTCGGATACATAAACACGTCTTGGGTCAATGGAAACAACGACGGCCTGTTTACCGTATCCTTCACTGATCTCTTCTATCCCTGTTTTGCCGCTCAAGTGAAAGGGCTCAACTTTGCTCGGATCTGTGATTTGCGATCTGGAAAGGAGGTCCTCGACTGCAATCACAGCTTCTGAACCGATACTAACCTTGTCAGCACCGGCACGGAAATACTCATCAGCCACTTCCTTGGCGGAATGACGAGTGCCATCTGGATCAATGCTGTCTTTGATTCCACCCCCAATTGTCAACGGAACAAATATGCTTGCAGCAGAGTTACTCAAGACCGCAAGCATCGGTTGATCTTGTAAAGGACATGAGCGGAAGGAAGTGATGTTTAGAAAGACAATCTCATCCGCTCCTTCAAGGTAGTAACGGAGTGCCAAATCCACTGGCTTTCCTAGATTCCGCACTTGTCCGTTTGCATCAGTCTGTTGCTGCTTCTCACGGACGTCATAGGATTCTCCTTTTGTGACCACAAGGTCACCATCATCGTTACTGCGGACATCAAGACATGCAACCACACGCTTGGTAAGGCCATCTTTTGCCTTTGGCTTAGTTGCCTCTTGCACTCCCACGATACGTTTGTCTCCTTTCGTAGTCGCTTGGCCGCTGAGCCATGCTCTCAAGACCTCCAAACCAGCTCGTCCGCTCTTTTCTGGATGAAACTGGGTAGCGAAAACATTGTCCTTACATACGCTTGAGAGAAACACCTCATCACCATATTGTGTTGTAGTTAAGGCCCACTCGCCATGCTTTTCCGCGTCATACTCAGCCCGATAGGAGTGTACAAAGTAGAAATGATCGCCATCAGCGAATCCGTGAGAGCTTGCTGCTGTACGAAGCTTACTCGCCTCGTTCCATCCCATTTGTGGAACGCTCTTGCTAATCCCAGAACTGGATTTGGATGTAAATTGACCTACCACACCAGGAATAATGCCTAGTCCGGACTCATTGGGGGCTTCTTCGGATCCTTCAAACAGGGCTTGCATGCCGATGCAAATACCCATGTATGGCTTTCCAGAAGCAATGTATTCTTTCAAAGGTTCGGCGTAACCATCTCTTTTTAACGAAGCAAGAGCTTGACCGAAGGCACCGACTCCAGGGAACAAAAGTTTCTGTGAGAAAAATTGAATAAACATCATTGACACATTTCTTATGACTTACGTCGGCCTTTTTAAGATCGTTAGGGGATCGAACCCATTCGAAGTCGTATCCCAGCTTTCGAATTGAGTTCGCTAAGCTTTTCACATCTAGAACCAGAGATCATGAGAACCTAAAGCTAAGCATTACATCTGGCTTCTTACTTCCTGCACCATAGTCGAGGAGATACAGCATCGCTGCTACGAATCTTTTGGAGGAAAGCAAAGGATACCTATGAGTCAATCTTCTTATTATTGCTACACGTGAATTCCGTCGTCTTAACATCGACATTGAATGGATTCTTCAATTACAAATGGCCAATGTAATGACGCGCCTTTAGTCTGCTCAGAGTACACTTTTCAGCTCTCCTTTTCAAAGGACGCAAAACGCTCCACACCCACATTGGTTCACATTGCTAGCGCGCGCAACTGAACGGAAGCACTGCTCGCCAATTCCTAATCTCTCCCCACTTTGCTGGAGTTAAACACCTACGTACTACTGTATATCACACGCCCTTTTTTGCTCGCCTTATCACAAATTTCTACCTAGACTGGACCTGCCATGGGTCTTCTCGATCATGTAAACAGCGCTGTGGCCGGTGCCAAGCAGGCCACGATCAAACCTGGAAAAGACGATGCCCCACCTGAGGGTGCTTCCGCTGACGACACCGAAGAACTAGATGAGGAGAGTGGAAACATTTTGATGAGTCTCATAGGCCAACTTCGTATAGGTATGGATCTAAGCAAGGTCACTCTGCCGACATTCGTTCTCGAACCACGAAGCATGTTGGAAAGGATAACTGTTAGTAAATGATGTACAGCAAAATAGGATGGGCTTACTTATTCTCTTTCAGGATTTCATGAGTCATCCCGACCTGATATTTGGGTATGTATGCAGACGCATCCCTCAAATCGTGCTGCTCACGCTGATACAGTGCCGGAAAAATCGATGATCCTGAGAAACGTTTCATGCAAGTTACAAGGTACTATTTGTCTGGATGGCATATCAAGCCCAAAGGTGTGAAGAAACCGTACGTTGAATCGCATAATACTGTGCTCTCCTCATGAAGCTTTCTAGGTATAACCCAGTGCTTGGGGAACATTACCGATGCTCCTGGAAGTATCCGAACGATACAGAAGGATTCTATATTGCCGAGCAAGGTACGCTGAGCTCGTATCAGTTTAGACCTGTTTTCATTAAGATTTATAGTGTCACACCATCCACCCATTAGCGCCTATTTCTACTGCTCTCCGGCGAACAACTTGATGATTTATGGCGAACTGAAGCCGAAGAGCAAGTTCCTAGGAAATTCGGCTGCAACCCTGATGGGTGGTGAAAATCGTGTCGTTCTCTTAGACAGACTTGAGGACAAAGAGTATGAAATCGGCATGCCTAACATGTACGTTTGTAGATAACGACAGTATCACACACTGATGATTGATACGATCTGTAGGTATGCTCGCGGCATCCTCTTTGGTAAAATGGTTCTAGAGCTAGGGGATCATTCCAAGATCCGAAATGAAGCCAATGATCTAAGTGCCGATGTGGAATTCAAGACTAAAGGTTACTTCACTGGAACATATAATGCAATTGCCGGAAGAGTTACTCACAATGGGAAGTCAATAGGGGATATCAGCGGTAAATGGAGCGAATCCATGGAATTCAAAGATTCTCGGGCAGGAGACACCGAAGTGTTGTTTGATGCAAAGAGTGCCAAAATAGTGCAAAAGATTGTGCGGCCTGAAGAGGAGCAAGAAGAATTCGAGTCGCGGAGGTGAGTTGGGGCGTCTCGTCATGCCATGTGAAAGATTGACGGTGGTACATATCTTCAGATTATGGTCAAAAGTTACGGAAGGCATCAAGGAGAAGAATCTTGAAAAAGCTACAGAGAGCAAGACTGCGATTGAGGATGCTCAACGACAAAGAGTCAAGGAACGTGAGGAAAAAGAAGAGACTTGGCAGCCTAAATACTTTGTTCAGAAGGGCGAGAAATTTTATCCTAACGTTGAAGCACTACCTCAAGAGATGCAGTTAGAAGCTGTAAGAAAGTACTTCTCTTCAATTTAGACGCATAGCTATATACAAGAACAAGCATCTGCATCTACCTCACACGTAAGTTTCCTGCTATCTCAGATGCCAGCTTTGGACTGTAGAAAAGTGCAATGTATGATTGTCGATCTCAGTGACTGCTCTGCACCCGTGGTGTATTGTTGTGTTTCTCTTTCGTGATTTAAGTATGAAATTGCAAATTCCTACAAGGTCTGCATACATAGTGGAGCGTAGAGAAGGTTAGAAGTACAGACGAACGGATTCAAAGTTCTGTTTGCATACCACTGTCGGCGCGCTCGGATGATTCTTCATCAGATCTGTCCTCGCTGCTTTCATCTTCATCATTACCGTTGTCGTGTCGCAATTCTTTGTTGATTTCCTTCCATCCTTTTGAGAGCTGAACTCTGGCATCAGGATGATTGCTAAATCTTGTCAAAGATTCCCTTAAAACATCCATGGCAGTTTCTATCGCATGTGCTTCGAAACAGAGAAAATGTAAAAATGCTAGTATATCGTCAACAAAGATTGGATTTGCTTCCGGCTCGAGCAAAAGGGTATATAAGAGCTTTATTAATCCAACAAAAAGATCTTTATCATGATGGATTTCACTGAGTTTGAGAAGCCTGCGTTCTGATTTAATTGCCCAGCGCCAAAACGTTGGCAATGGAAAGGCATGTCTCTTTATCCATAATGCAGTAGACCTCCGTACCTCAATTTGCCCTACAGATATCTCCACTGAATAGATGCTCTTGAGTAGCATTTCATGGATCTCAGGCTGGCTTGCAGTGCGCGGTAGAAATGCCAGCAACTTATTTTTCCTCATTTTGTCGTCTAATTCATCATTGTTAACAACCCATTCGATCCAACACCTCCAAGTATTGATGTCTGCTTTTGCTGTTGAGCTTCCTAAAAGCGTTGTCCAAACCGTCTCGGTTTCTTTCAAGCTAATCTGTTTCCTGTCACTGCTCATTTGCAACGCTTCGATAATAATTTCGGGAAGTCTTGCATCTCGCTCAGATTGAATAAGATGAAGGGCATCATGGCGGATTTCCTCTAAAATTTTGGCAGATTGCTCCTTCGCTGAAGTGGTCCGAGCATCCTCAAGTTTGACCATGAAAGTTGCCATATCAACGTCTATTCCTTTGCATCTCAGTCGAGATGCATCCTTTGTCACTCGTTTTATGCAAGCTTGTAGAAATGTCTGAAACTCATCTCCTAGATCCTTGTTGAGCGCAACGTATTTCATTGCTTGAATAGTTTGTAGCTGCATGGCAATATGCGTACTGTTGGGAGCAGGGAGTGCTATTACCCTCTGACGAGCCGTGCGAATGACGTCGTGAATTAACACAGCTGCCTCACTTGCCGGGTAGATTTGTCCTAATGCATCTTGCATTTGACTCAAGATAGACCCTAATGCTGATGAGACATCTCTTGGTATCAAATCATCTGTTCCGCTTTCGCCGTAGGCTCGCATTATTTCCTTACTGTACGGAGCTGCCAAACGTGAGGCTCGCTGGAGTGCCACATGCTTGTCCTTCTCTCGTTCGCTTTCTTCTGAATCAAGCGCCAGATTGAAGAGGAATGCTCGGTCCAGAATAGGCGTTGTGCACTCGTAAAGCACAATGCTTGCATCATGTGAAAAACGAGCTTTAAGGGCATCACTGACAGCTTGGTTCAGTTTATGTTGCAGTGCTTTGGAATCTCCTAAGAAGGGGAATGTTCTGATAAGGTGCGCAACAGCCATCAGGAAGCCAAAATGAGTCCTTGGTGGCAGAGAAGAAGTAGAATCTAGCGATGTAGCTGATACAATGGCTGTCGCAGGGATAGCGCCCAGTAAAATAGATTCTTGTGCACTTTCTCCGTCTGCAACCTCTTCCCTCGTCTCCTTCGCTATTTCTTCAATAGATGTAGGAACTCCTTCTCCATCTCCGTTTTCTGGGACCATTTCTCCGTCCTGTGCAGCATCCTCATTTTCTTCATTGGGTAGCTCCTCGTCGGTGATATTCAACACGGCCTTTCTTCGACGCAGCCTTTCCAAAAAAACAAGTTCCATCCGTACGTACTCTATCCATAATCGGATGAGATCTTGCTCTAGGGAAGAAGCGACTAGAAATGGTTCATCATCTTCTTGGCGTCCAGCTGGCCTCACTACTACTTTGAAAGATTCAAATTTATTCCCTACTTTTCTCTTCTTCTTTGGTCTGGAAGCAGCTTCGCGCTTCTGCGCTTCTATTAGGTCTTGATGCGCGATTACGTTTAAGCGAATTGCCCTTAGAAGAAGGGCTCGAGCCGTGCCAGGGTTAAGATTATGATTCAGCTCGTGATCTGCAACGAAGAGCCAAAGATTTGTGTTATTGGGAAACAGAGCAAGAGCCCTGGCTGATATTCTCGAGGTTGCACTTCTCATTTTCATTTTCTGTGACCATTCGAGATAGTAGCGCCACAGATCAATACTATCTCTACATCGCTTTGTCCCCCGCTCGAAGATTGATACGATGTGGTGTATAGCTTCATTGTGCATCTTCGCGATGTCCTTCCGAGGAACATCTTGAATTTGGCGTGTCCGCTCCAGCCGTATAACTCGCAATTTTTCCAGGGACTCTTCATATTCTACGTAGCGTAAAAAGTCGCTGACAAGAACATGTCGACGAACAAGAGTTCCTTCAAAATGTCTTCGTTTTTGTGTAATGGCGCGTATCTCCGTTTCTCGATCAAACAAAGCATGTTCGGCAGCTAATTGAAGGCTTGGAAGCGTCCTTTCAAGCTCGTACTGGACTCGGGCTGAGCCCATTGTGATTGAGACTTGGACTTCCGCGCTGGTCGACGAGGAAGGAGAGTAAAAGCACTTTCTTGAAGCTGCAGCCTTTCCAGAAAAATTACTTGCACGTGTTGGACAGCCTTGCCTACCAAGCAGCATTGACCAAGCGATCGAGCGTAGAGATGCACCATCTGTATGCGCGCATTCTAGTGCACCTACTGTAGTTTCCATTTAGGGAATTGTGTCCACTTGCCACTACCATACACTTGTCAGGAGAGGCTGGAGTCGTGATCAATCCAGCCACGATACACAGCAGCTCTCCTTCTCAAGCTTCAAAATACTCAGTCGTCCATCACAACCTCGGGCTGAAATTTAGACATTATGCCTAACCCACATTATGATTTTCTTATAAAGCTTCTCTTGATTGGCGATTCTGGTATGTATTCCTAGCTTGACACAAAAGCAAAACTGACAGAGCTGCACTCCTATAGGTGTTGGAAAATCGTGCCTCCTTCTGCGTTTCTGTGACGATGCTTGGACACCCTCTTTTATCACCACTATTGGGATTGATTTCAAGATTCGTACCATCGAATTGGATGGAAAGCGCATCAAGCTACAAATTGTAAGTAAATCATGACGGCACCATATGCATTTGTTGATCTTCTTCATCAGTGGGATACTGCTGGACAAGAGAGATTCCGAACCATAACAACAGCTTACTATCGTGGCGCTATGGGTATCCTCCTTGTCTATGATGTAACTGACGAGAAGAGCTTCAGCAGTGAGTCCATCTAGACACTTTAGGGCATTACATTAATGGATTCTGATTTTAGATATCCGCACTTGGTACTCTAATGTAGAACAGCATGCAAGCGAAGGTGTATCGAAGATTCTTGTTGGCAATAAGTCAGATTGGGACGAAAAGAGGGTCAGTTTGAATAGCAACTCTAGAGGATCATAGCTAACTCAAATTGATATTTAGGTAGTTACGACCGAACAAGGACAAGCGCTAGCTGATGAGCTCGGTATTCGTTACATTGAAACCTCTGCTAAAACAAACTCTCAAGTTGAAGATGCATTCTTTACTCTAGCTCGGGACGTCAAATCACATTTGATTGATACGGCTGCTGTCTCAAATACTTCCGCTTCTGCTTTCTCGGGACCAGCAAATAACGGCATTGATGTTGGATCGAACCAGAATTCTGGGTCCAAATCGAATTGCTGTTCGTAGATCGACCATTCTGCGTCTGGGGACCCATCACTCTTCGCGTAAAGGGCAAGATTGTCCACCAGGCAGCCCGATACCGCATGTGCATTGATAGCTTGTGTAATTGAGATAAGATTGTTCCATTTTGGCACTGTGCAGATGTACGCCGCTTCGTGGCGGTGAGCACAAAGGTAGAATTTTACCGTTTCTTTTGTCATGTCTGGATCTACAGATTTTCTTTCATCGCAAAGTCTTTCTCAAAATTATCACCATACATGACTACTTTTTTTATAGTATTTCGTCTGATCGTCGCTTCATTTTTCTTTCTGCATGCTTCTTGTAGAGGAAGGATATTGGTGGGAGCACCTGCACCAACGTGCCTTAAATATTCAATTCATTCTTCTCTACAACACATGAAGAGCGGTGTTCACATACAACCTATGAAGAAACATGTTTACCACAATTGGGCAACCTACATCAGTGCCGGGCGAACCATGTCGAATTTTTTACATCGTGAACAAAGTAGCAAAGACGCTCAGCGAAACAATGCCATTGTCCATAAGCATATGGTAATCGTATCCGAGAAGAAAAGTTTATCAAAAAAATTAAACAAGAACTGATGGAAAAAGTTATGGTTGCGTAAACCGTTGAATACGAGAGGTGAACACAGCAGTAAATACCTATGGTACGAAAAAGTGAATCTTGTATTTTCTTCGCACAGCTTGGCGTTTGGATTCAGCCTGTCACAGTCTCTTCTCCAAGCCTTTGTGGCTTTCATTTAAATATCATCATCTCAAGACGGCAAGTGCCTCTTGCCATTTGATATAAGATTGATTTGTCGTTCTGTCATTAGCAAGTGCTGGCTAGGTGCTAAAGACATATGAACTCCTCACTCATATACGGCACTAATGCGCAACACCAACAACTTCTTGCGTCTGATTCTGGTCCTTTAGCCGCCAATCAAGCACTGAATTATGCCGTTAGTCCTTCTGGAGTAGATTTCTTCCCGGATTGGAATGTGACTCTAGGGGGCGATCATCTTCGCAGCAATGTCGGTACGATACTTGGAGGGATTCCTGACCAACATGATCTAGCTCCATCGTTAGTTTTTGCTTTAGTGTATGCAATGCTTCTCGTACCTATTGCTCTTAGACTCAAGACTGGGACCTTGACGTTTCAACAAATTTGGAGACCGTAAGAATATCCATATAGTTCTAAACAAAAAGTTCATATTTCTCTAGTCTTCTCGTCATCTTACTCAACGTCACTACTTTCAGTATTCGCATAAAGCTTTCAGAAGGACATAGATGGAACAAAGATACTTTCATAACAGAGGTAATCTTGCTCAGACTTACACCTATTTTACTGGTACGATATTTGTATTTTATGCTCTTTGCACGCTAATGTTGATGATTAACAGGTATCCTCTTTACTCTCTCTCTGTAAGGATGCTTTCGTACCTTACATTCTGATCAATCCTGGTAACCTTCCTATAACTATTTTGTTGCGGCACTTTGTATCAGTTCTACAGTTGGCAACATACTTCTGTTTGGGTCTAACACTTGCGATAATATTCGATGTGAAACTCGCCATCAACGGATCAGAAGCTGCTCACGAGAAATTATTTCGTTCGAGACAAGTCTCTGTGTATATGCTTCTTTGTATCACTGGCTGCATATTCTTTACCTTATTTGCTCCTTACATCCTTTTAAAAAAGAGACAGTATGGTAGTATGTTTTTACGGCGAGGCCAGCAAGAATACATAAGGATTTTGCTTCTTCAGGGTCTAGGCGTCCTTTTGCGTAAGTAAAGCAAATCTTTTTTGGAAAGGCAATATTTCTCAGATCCGTTCAGTGGTCGTAACTACCTTCAGGACTGCCCAACTGTTGGCTTCTGGCTTCAAATCTCGCTTAGCAGACATCGTAGATCAAAAGGTAAGTAGCATTAAATAGAGCTATTTTGAGCCGCACTAACAAAGCTCAAGTTTCTCTTTTACAGCGTTTGTGTCACTGCAGAGTATTTCTGCTGCACCTTTTTGGTTGCATTAGATTGGGCACATATTGTACCTCCCCGAGAGACTGTGGAGGCACAAAGCTCGTTCTGCAAGGTTGAAGCTCAATCGAGACTAGCTTATAATAAGAATGAAGATAGGGTTACCCCAAAAGAATTTTCGGTTCCCCAGACCGTTATTAGAAGAAACGACCAGGACCAGTGTTTCTCTGGCGCCAATTATGGTGACAAAGAGGATAAAATCGAACATTCAGTCCAGAACAAGTTCGTAAAAATTCACATCCCAAGCACCGAGACTATCGAAGCTGCAAGGAAAATGCATTCAGATCGCTTCCCTTTGAAATCTTCAAATTCACAGTGTCGAGAATCATCGACTTCCCTGAGCACAATCAACGAGGTACGTCAGTGTGATCTAGAGCAGTTCCCATCGCAGAGTGACGGTGGTGCGTCAGAATTTTCACCGAATGGAAATATTGAGGAAAACCAAAAGCCTGTTTTCGTGGGATGTCATAAAGGGATCCCATCATCGGCATGTAGCATTCATTCACATTGGAGCAGCGAGAGCGAAGACGATGATTACAAGAAGAAAAATGGAAACCTCCTTGTCCGATTTTGTAGGATGTGAGAACCGCTCCTTTCGTTGCAATGTAGTACTCCTGCACTTGCAATCAGCTTTTTGTCATTTTATGTAGAAATCATTGATGCCAATCTTTCTCCACAGATCCTTCCTGAACCAGAAGAAGGCAAAATTCATTTAAGTGGCCATCATTCAATCTAAGTATTCATTTTATATGCATACATTCCAAGTTTTGCCGCCACAGAGATACAAATCATATGTTTACAAAATAAAATAACATGCTTGTCGTTCTATTCCGACAGCGGAAAGAAAATGATGGTGAAACGAGGTATCAAGCCGTAGATAGGAATAAAGAAGCCTCCCGGCTTAAAGCTGTCCAGAAACTTTCTGTGTCACTGGACGTACCGAATGGTGAAGTGTGTCCCGTGAGAAACCCACTCAGTCCTACGACAATTGGGTGATCGAGAGAGAGCTTGCCTTTTGGCGTGGCCATACCCGTCAGAGCAACTGACTGGGTAGGCTCTAGCTCTGCAGTCTCTAATGAGCTATCCGGATGTGTCAGTTGTTTATCTTGATTTTGTGACTGCTCAACATCGTCTTGCCCCTCATCCTGCACGCTCAAAGACAAGAGCGCAGATGCATGCTCGTAGCCAGGTTGGGCATACAGCTCATCTATTGCATTCTGTAAATCTTGTCTGCGTTCATCAGGAAGCTGCGATCCGTATTGATGGACGTATACGACCAAGAAAAGGGCACACTCAAGTGCAAAGCGTTGTATTGCAAAATGTTTATGCGGTGAAGTAGGAAATCTCACCAAAGCGAGGCGATTCTGGATGACGAGGCAGGCGGCCTCAACACATTTTTCACCTTGAGACTCATCTTGACGTCGGATGGAGAAAACAACGTAATTTAAAAACAACTCATAGAGGGTATGAATGTGTTGGCTCTTGCTATCATCGTTGTTTTGGAGGTCAATGTTTGCACTTATCAGCGGTGGTGATAATTGCTGTACTGAGTTGACAATATCTGCAAGAGAGCTCTTGTCATTCATGCTTGTATTCCATGAACGATAAACGCTTCCAAGAGTACTTAAAGAACTGAGTAGTAAGATACCCGAAGATTCGCTCAATTCGCTCCCTTCGCCCTCGCCTGAGCGCAATTGATACGATCCATGGAGGTGCTGAGGTTGGAAAGGGAGCGGCAGAGGGAGATTTGAGGAGTATTGAATATCGTTGCTAGACAAGGGGTCTTCCAACCAACTTTGCTCTAGAATATGGCAAAGTAAGGTGCGACCTGCCTCACGAATAAGAGGACTACGTGTCAAAGGACGATAAACTTCGAGTAGACGTACGGTAGAGTGTTCAGTTCCGAGAATGACAGGAAACAAGAATTGGTTATGATCCAGAAATGCAAAAATGCGGTTCCCACGCGGTCTTGGAGAGATGTTTTTGTCCCAAGAAGAAAGGTCGTCCTCTTGAGAAGGTATACTGTCGAGTCCCAGCGCCCTAGCATGTCTCAGTGCAGAAGCCAGCGCTACTGAGGCAGCACACGTATTACCGCGGGAGGAGAGCAATTGTGCTTGTAAAGAGAGACAAGAAATGACGTTGAGGTTTGTTTGGTCTCTCGAGAGTACCAATGCTAAAGAAACCCGTGCACATTGTGTCCAGATATCAATGACGTTCCGTATCTCCTCGTCGGAATTGGCAATTTCCAGAGTTGCGAAAAGCTCTTCAGAACACAATTCTCCTCCAAGTGCAAGACAGGCGAAAATCAGAGCCAGAAAGGACACATCCACAATGGATGGCGATTCATGGTCTTTATGTACTTGTTGGAGAAACGTTTCCAACTGGTGTTCGATGAGTTGAACGCTGATGCCAAAATGCATTCCATGCTCTTGGATTGTATCCAGAAGATGGAGCATCGAGCGAAATACCCTCATTTCTGGTAGAAGCCTGATGAGATTTTGTAGCTTAAAAGATGACGGGAAATCGTAAAAAAGCCACGAGTCAGAAGTTAAGCGTGCAGCTTCCATGTTATCCAATCGCCTATATTTCAACCGAGCGATGCGTCCCTCTTGTAGCTCGCTGGGAGAAGAAGGGGATGGTTGTTGGTGCCCTATCATAGCCAAAGCATCTGCTGCGACTCCTCTTTCCGCTTCTGAAGGCTCTTGGGTCGGGGTTGTGGATGCTTTTTCATCATTCCAGGAGCTTCCATTCAAGGGACGATGATGGCTTGCTGTATCCTGAGCATCAACACGGTTCTGAGTGGCTGCAGCGAGCGCTGCCTCAAGTGCCGTCACTCGTCCCAGCAGAGTTTGCGTGTCTTGGTCGACAGATGCAAACGCATTCGCACTGGACACTCTAATGAGTATTTTACAGAAAAGCCTGTAATTTACGACTCACCCAGTCCAAGAAGAGTTCCCAATGTCATACCAATTGTTTCCATTTGAAGTTGGAGGAGGTGCCTCAACCGAAGTAGATATCGGTGTAGAGAAAGCAGGAGCATCTACTGCGCTCTGCGAGGAGGCATGATCTATGGCTGTGCTCCAAGTACATTCTTCCGAAGATATTTGAGACTTTTTGCATTGCCCACAGTGTGGCTTTTGCCTGTCACATTTCACTTTGCGCCGCTAAAGGGGTAAGATCAATGATCTGGCCTTTCAACGATTGCTTTGATACGCTTACCTTACACGGTAAACATGTATTGATCTTTCGCCGCTTGGTGTGATGCGTCAAAGGTCTCGGCGGAGGCTGATGAGGAATACGAGAAGTTGATGCCATATCGTGGGAATCCGGTTCAGTTTCGTACAGCGATCCATCATATGTTGGTGGAGCATGCTCGGATCCTTGCATCCCACTGGAGTCCGTTTGTATGTCTCCAGCATCATGAGTAAAGTGAGACATGTCTTGAGGATTGTGCATAAGGTCTTCCGCTTGATGCTCTATTGTGACATCCATGGATGGAACGTGTTCTACATTTGTGTGGGGATGGCGACTGTCTTCTCCGTGGGAAATAATCCTCTGAGTAGATACATGCTCTGGAATGGAGTGTGAGGAGCCATGTTGGGGTTGGTGCTCTTCGTAATTGTCCTCTCCATCATTTGCATGCTTGGCTGCAGCTGCAGCAGCGGCCACAGCTACAGCGGCAGCTGCATCCATAGCTTGTTGTCGAGAAAGCGGATCATCATCCATGGCCTTTCAAATCAGAGGCGCAGCTGCGCACTTCGTCCTTGGGGAAGATAAATCTTGTGGTTGATTTCTGCCAGGAGATGATGTCGACGACGATATAATGACCTTTTCGTAGTTCTGCATCCAAATCTCTCGTCATGCATCTAGCTCATTAGTCCAGGAAATTTGGCAAACACGTGAAAGATGAGGACTCGTTGCGATTCATCCACCTGGAATCCAGTACGCACAACTTGCTATATTATTCAACCTTAGGCATGGCCGATAGGAAGAGCAAGTGGGACGAGCCAGCCCGTGAGGCACAGCAGCCTCTCAATCCAGCAGCAGCAGGTATGTGAAGTATATGTGTAGCTCTAAAACAGATTCTGACACATTTTCCTTTTCGTAGTAGCTGCAGCTGCAGCCGCAAAGATCGCAGCTCAGTACAAAAATGCAGGCGGAGAAGGTGCCTTTGTGCACGACATTGATATCAATGACATTCGTAATCGATACATTTTGACAAGGTCGCAGACGCAGACAAGCATACAAGATGAAACCGGTGCTACAGTGTCAGCCAAAGGACAGTGGTATCCCGACAGGTCAATGGCAACAAGTACGGATCCACCACTTTACCTTCATATAAGCGCTCATTCTAAAGAGGTCCTTGACAAAGCTGTGGAGAAAGTCAACGAGGTCATAAATTCAGACTTGCCGCAACTAACTGAGGACCGAAATGCAAAGAGATTAGAATACGAGGCTCGTAAAAATGCGCCACCACAGGTAAGTAGGTTGCGTGAATGCCGTGCAACACTCACTTTTTTTTTAGCGGCGTGACTGGAATGAGGAAAGGATTTCTATCCCCTTTGAGTCCTTGCGCAACTTTAACATTCGTGCCAAAGTAGTCGGCCCTCAAGGGATGTTCGTGAAGTTTATCCAGAGTGAAACAGGCACCAGAGTTCAGATCAAAGGGCAAGGATCTGGTTTCATTGAGTCGCAGACCGGCTTCGAGTCCACTGATCCCATGTTCATCCATATCACGTAAGTAAACATGGAGGAATAATTGCGCCCTCTTACTCACGTTTCCATATAGAGGACCAGACGCGAGTAAAGTTAAGGAGGCTAAAGAGCTCGCCGATGACTTGTTGGACGCTGTTAGAACGGAGCATGCCAAAGCACAACAGAATCTCATGAACCAGTGGGGAGATTATGGCGGTCAGTCAGGATACGGTAGCCAACAAGCAGGATATTCTGGGCAGTACGGTGCGGGCTATGATCAAGGATGGCAACAGAATGCCAATTATCCGGCTCAGCCTCAAGTCGCCCCCCCTCCGCTTCCAGATGATGTTCCACCTCCACCTCCCCCAGAAGAGGATGCTCCACCACCACCTGCTGAGCCGGATACAAAGAAGACTGCGGAAGAAGAAGCCCTTGACAAGTACTGGAAAGACTACATTGAGTGGGAAAAGAGCTTCAAGGCTTATCACGGGCGACTTCCGTCTAAGGACGAGGGTTTACAAGAAGTGCCGCGTGAACATCAATCTAAATGATGTCGAGCTCATTATGTGCTTGCAATGTTCATTTGACAGTGATTGTATCAATACATGATTAAACAGGGAGTTTTACAAAACAGAGTAGCGTCCTGCCCCACCAGGATTTCGTTGTTCAGCCTGAAGAATCGCATTAGCGGATTGGATGGATATTATGCCTACAACACTTACCTCTAGTGCAGCCTGTGTTGCTTCTAAGAGTAGCTGTTTGATCTCACGCACTGCAGCCTCCACCTTCGCTTCGTCATTAGACTCGATGAGCAGCTGGAGCTTCGGTGGCTCCCCAAGTTGAGGATCCTTGCCTTTCTCGTAGTAAGCCCCTTTGTTTGTGATCGATGCGCCAGTGTCTGCAATGAGTTGCGTCATTGTCTCTTTGTTCGTGACTCGCCATCGCGCTCGTTGAGGGAAGTCGTTGATGGGAACGATCGCGTGGAAGTCGGTTGCATCAGGATCACGAGTCTTGCGCGCTCGGTCAGCTTGCTCACGCGATGGCATACCACCTTCGGTAATAGCTTTGATCCTTGCAAGTGCCGCGGCAAGCTTAGTAGTATCTGCACCTTTAGCCTTAGCAGATTCAAGGATTTTAGCATTCCGAGCTGATAACCCAAGGTCCACTTGGTCAACACTGTTCGCATTGCGCCGTAAGGGCTCCATATCGCTCAACCCAACTCTGTTGTCACGAATAGATTCAGGCGCAGCTCCTCGTTTCACTTCGACCTTTAGTTCATTCACTTGCCGGTAGTCTTCATTGTCGAAGACTTCCTTGTCCCCTTTGTCCTCACTCTGTTTACTTGGAGCGTCATCTTCTCCATACGCTCGCCGTTGAGCAGCCAGAGCCTTTTCACGATCGCTCTCAAAACGCTCAAGACCTTTGCCACCGAAACCGGATGTCGCTGCTTGTGCTTTACCGCTCTGAATTTTGAGCTTGAAGTCCTCTGCGAGCTTCTCCAGTTCTGGCGGAACAGCTACTTTACTCGCTCTTAGCGCTGCAATCACATCACGAGCATATTTATCTTGTTCCGGTGTGATAAACGTAATGCACACCCCCTTGTTGCCTGCTCGACCTGTACGCCCTGCTCGATGAACATAATCTTCCATATGATTAGGGACATCATAGTTGACCACAAGCTTGAGCTGCTTGACATCCAAACCGCGAGCTGCCACGGAAGTTGCCGTGACAATAGGAACAATGCCAGCCTTGAAGTCGGAAATGGTGGAGTCTCTGTCTACTTGATCTTTCCCACCGTGTATGCTCATTGTGGCGTAACCTTTCTTCATTAATTCTGTCAAGAGGTCATCTGCCGATTCTTGCCGTTCAACAAAAATCAGCGTCCGGCAATTCTCGTCATCCATATATGTTCGGCCAAGGATCTCCAAAAGCCGATTGAATTTTGTACTTTCTTCTCGTACTTCGACAATTTGTTCGATTTCGGGTGCGACTACCGAACGGCCCCCAACAGTGATTTCCAAAGGCTTATGCTTGAGAACTTTTCGCGCCAAACTTTCCATCTGTTTGGGAAACGTTGCTGAGAAGAGGACTGTCTGTCTGTCAGGACGCACGTTGTTGACGATCTTCATCACTTGAGGTTCGAAGCCCATGTCAAACATACGATCTGCCTCGTCCAGTACGAGATAAGTTACCCTTTTGAGATTGGTCACACGTCCTGAATTGGCAGTGAGGAGATCAATCATGCGGCCAGGTGTTGCAACAACAAAATCGCATGTTTTCTTCATCTCAGCAATCTGCTCCGAAATGGGGGCACCTCCATACACGCAGGCTGCTCGTAAATTCAGAGCTTTCAGAAAAGGCTTCGATTCGCGATAGATCTGAACAGCTAGTTCCCGTGTGGGTGTCATAATCAACCCGATTGGACCTTCCAAGGCTTCCACTGGTCGCTGATCTTTGATGTGTCGGAACATGGGCAAAAGAAATGCCATCGTCTTGCCTGAGCCTGTTTTGGCAACACCGATCATATCACGCCCTGACATAATTGCGGGAATGGCTTGTGCTTGAATTGCAGTGGGTGCCTTATAGTCTAGCCTCTTAATCACATCCAAGCATGAGCCCGGAAGTCCACAGTAACTCCATTTCGTTAATGGTTTCGGACAATCCTTGCCACGTACTTTGATTGCATCCATTTCCATTCGCAGGTGCTCTGCTTCTTCTTCGCTCATGTCGTCAATCTCAGCAGGAGGGTGGTAAAATGCTTTTCGAAATGGTTCATACTCCACAATCGAATGATCTATCGTTGGCATTTCCTTCCTTTTCACTTTCGAAGCAGCCATTGCCAGAATATCAGAAGTTCCCGCATTGTCTAATTCATCTGCCTGCCCGTCCATCTCTTCCAAACCAAGCTCGTCAGCATTGCCACCGCCTACCACCTCAGCTAGGGAGGAAGAGGTTCCTTTTCCAAGGCGTCGCCTGTCAGCTTCGTTGACTTCTCTGACTTCGCTTGAAACCCCAGCCATAAAGGCATCCAAAGGGTCTATATCTTCTTCCCCTTCATCTCCATCCACTTGCATTTTGGTATCATCGGTATGTGCTGCAGCTTCTCTCTTCTCTTTGAGCGTAGCAGCAATGTCTGCGCGATTGCCGTGCACTTCTTCTTCTTCTATTGGACCATCATCGTCATCTGATACACTTCCTGATTGAATGTCTTGCATTTCAGGCAGCGTAAAGCGTTCCAGCTGCTTTGGGCCCTCACTTGTGTCGTCCATCGCGGAGATTGTGTTGTTTTTCTCTTTAACAAAGCTAGGTGTCTTGGTGGCAGTCAGTCCTTTGAGGCCCGTTGCTTTGATAGATGTGTGAGTTAGTTTGTCGTTTCGCAGGGAGCCTGGTACATTTTCCGCCTTCTTCTTGGCTTCCTCTGCGGCCTTTCGCTCTCTTTCTCTTCGCCACGCCTCTAGCTTTTCCTTCTTGGCCTTTTGTTTTTCATCCATGACTTTTGGAGTGTCACTCGTCTGCACATTGTTTGCCGGGATATGTGTTGTGGATGCTCTACTGTTCCCCCTACCATTCGTACCATCATCATAATTTCGAGATCTAGGCGGACTCCCACGAGAGTTTCTCGATTGGTAGCCACTTCGGTCCCTCTCATCTCCGCGCCTCTCTTTTCGATCATCATATCTCAAGCTGCTCGAGCCACCATCTAGTCTCTGATTAGATCGAGAATAGGACTCGTCCTCGTCTCCACCACGACGGCGTCTACTGTAACGATCATCGGGTGAACGCGAACGAGATCGGCGACGGGAGGGGGTGTACGAGTCAATATTTCTATGTCCACGCGAACCGAAATCATCGGAGCGCTCACGTTTGCGATTGTAATCATCATATCCTCTTCGCGAATACGAGGACATCTTTTATGAGCGAAGTGGCGATGAATCAGAAAGACAGTGCGGTAATGCGTAAGTAGATGTGTTGTCTGTCGGCTTCTTACTTCTTTTGTACACGTGAATGACACTTTATATGCACGACCACTCTCGATCATGAGTACTTCCAACGCGGAGAAGTACGGTCTAAAACTTAACAAACAACATTAATGATGCAGCTGCAAATCTGCGAGTAAGCATGCAAGCGTGGAGAGGTTCTTTCAACCAATTTCCAAGGGTGTATATGGAAAATGTATGGTGGTTTCAACTGATAAAGACAACAGATGTACAGGCATACAATCCTTTTGACTCGCCAATTGTCAGGACCCTCCCATTCCTGCCACTTGCGTGTGTTGTAGCATTTTCCCTGATACACACAGTATTCATCCTTGGGTTCCGCCTTCCAAAGCCGATCTTGTCGATAGTCAACGTTCTTTCTCCGTTTATAAAGGACGATGATCTTCGAAATGGTCGGATTGGTCAATTGTCATCCTCTTCTGATTTTCTAAGGAGAGGGGCAATTTTAGAGACTGATGGGGATCCGAAGCAGTACAGCTCTTCTGGTCTAGAACGACAAGTCCGTCGAAATATTGTTATAATTCTACTTGCCCTCGTGGAGGTGAGCCTCTGGATTGGCAGAGCAAGCTTCCAGTGGTCACTTGATGGAAACCCTCAAATCGTGGTGGTGTATGAATGTGTTTCTCTGTCACTTGCTTGGGTAAGCGCTTCTCCATGTTTTATTGTACACACTGAGAAACCTTTCTAGCTATTCACTTCCTTGTATTTGTATCAAAGAATGCCTACAACCCCACCTCTGCTCGTCCTGCTTTTAACGCTCTTACAACTCGTCAATGCAGTGAAAAACATCTTGGAGTTCATTCCTCTTGTTGAGCAAACAGGCCTCTTCATAAAGCATTCTTCATTCAGTGTATTTGACACCGCAGTCTGCGTAGCTGTATCTATCATCATTTTGGCAATGCCAGTCAATCCGGGTGGAAGGGAAGCCCAAGTACCCCTCCGAGAGAGACAAAGGCTGGATAATGGTGAGATTATCGAAGAGACGGAAGACCTTCAAAGGGACTACGAGCTTTGCCCATGCACACCGGAAGACTATGCTTCTCTCATTTCTACGCTTACGTATACTTGGATGCAGCCTATCCAGAAGTTGGCGATGCAGCGCCCACTTTTACCCTCCGATATCTGGCGCTTACGCAGTATCAATGAGACCAGCCTGCTTTCACACAAGTTTTCCGAGCTGAAAAAAGCGAGGGGCACGTCGCTTGGAAGACGCTTGCTGTTGGCCAACGCAAATGATATCGCTCTGGACTTCACATACAAATTATGTGGTGTGACTTTGGCCTACGCTGGGCCTGCATTGATGAGAGCTATACTTCAATGTATCTCTGATGCTGCACAGTATGATGGCTCGTCGATTCCGATTCTCACGTCTTCTGGGCTGCAAAGTAGTCAATCTACGCCTAGACTATTCAAAGAAGCAAATTGGACCCCGCGCTCAAAAGCATTTGTCTTCGCTTTACTCGGATTTGTCTTCACTCTGGTGCGGTATGTAGCGGAGCTCAAGAATTTTCATCACGCTCGTCAAGTTGGTCTGCGTATTCGAAGCATTCTTGTGATCGAAATGTTTGAAAAAGCACTACGACGTCGATTCGGTGCGGGATCTGGTCCGGAAAGGTCTAGCTCTCACGGTGACAATGATGCTATCACACATGTGAGAAGGGATACAACGGAAACTCTTGGAGATCAAGGCGACCAGCTCAATCAAGCGGCAGAGCAAGAAGGTTTTACTGAGTCAGAACCCTTGCTGAGCTCGGAAAGTTCTTCGAGTATCTATCCACAAGAACTCAACGAAGAAACGCTAAAAGACGAACAGTCACAAGCCGATGTTGGCAAACTCGTGAATATGATGGCAAGCGACATCAATGTTCTTTTACGCCTAGGCTGTGATAGTCATCAGCTATATGGTGCACCTCTTGAGGTGATCATTGCGACCACTTTTTTGTACCGGCTTCTTGGATGGGCAGCACTAGCTGGTTTGTCTCTTCTTCTGCTTGGCCTGCCAGTGAACTACCTGTTGGGGCGCTTCTATATCAAAACACAAAAGAATTGGCGTGCGGCCACAGACAATCGTATTTCTCTGGTGTCAGAGCTCATCAATGCGATTCGCTTCATCAAAATTCAGGGGACTCAAAGCAGGTGGATAGATCGTGTTTCCCTCGCCAGACGGAAAGAGTTACACCTCATGATCCGAGCCCGAATGAATGAATTCTTCTTAGTTCTATTTTGGGCCGCTTTACCGATTGCAAGCACACTTTTGACTTTCTATGTCTATGTAGTTGTGCAAGAACAACCTCTCACTGTTCCGGTGGCCTTCACCACCCTGACATTGTCGTCAATGTTGCGAACACCATTGAACGTGATTCCTTCGTTTGCTATGAGTATTCTGCAAGCAATCACAAGTGTCCGAAGGCTGGAAGGCTTCCTATCTGAGGAAGAAGTTGATGATTCTGTGTCTACACTCAAACGTATCCAGGTACTGAACCCTACAACCTCCACATTACCTTCAGAGAGCAGCATCGTCTTAAACCATGCTACATTCTCTTGGAGTGGGAACAGAAGAGCAAATACATCTGACAGTTTTATCCTCGAGGACATCACTTTCTCTTTACCAATGATGGGACTCTGTGTCATTGAGGGTCCCACAGCATCAGGGAAATCGAGCCTTTTGGCTGCGTTGATGGGTGAACTGAAACTTACATCTGGGTCATATACGTTCCAAAAGTTCGACAAGAACGGTAAATCTCTCTTTTCGTTTGCAGGACAAAACTCTTGGTTAGAAGCAGGCAAAAGCATCAAAGACAACATAACTTTTATTACGCCATTTGACAAAGATCGATATGAATTGGTAGTTGACGCATGTGCCTTGCACGATGATTTCATACTATTTGACGACGGTGACGAGACCCGCGTTAGCAAAGAGACACTCTCTGGAGGACAAAAAGCACGGATATGCTTAGCAAGATCTTTGTATCATCCTAGTCTCACAGTGTTCCTGGATGATGTTCTATCTGCCGTTGATACCCGAGTCCAAAGGCATATATATACGCATGCTTTGACAGGGCCTATAGCTCAAGGAAGGCGTATAGTATTGGCTACGCATCATGTCTCCTTGGTCCTTCCCAGCACCAACTACCTGGTTCGTCTTCGGAATGGTCAGGTCACAACCGCGGGATACGTTTCAGAGTTAATTCGCGAAGGAGCTCTCGACATCAATGATGAGAGTGAGCCTTCTTCTGGTTCATTGACGCCCACCTCAAAAAAGAATGAAGTAATTGAACAGCCAGACGCCGATGAGAGAGTGTACAGGAAGTTCAAAGCAAATGATGTAGGAAGTACTAAGAGATCAGCTCGCTTATTATACAGCTTAGAGGCTCGTCAAAGTGGAAATATCCAGTGGAGCTCATATAAGGTGTATCTGAGGGCGGCACCAACTGTCATATGGTTAGTGATTTTCTCTATCAGTATAACATTGCGACTAGGAACTGCTGGAGAGCAATACTGGTTGAAGGTCTGGGGTGAAGCGGACGCTCAACTTTCTTTGGGATTGCCTTCGTCAGCAGAACATCAACAATTTTACTTGACGATCTATTCAATCATCGGTTTCACAATTGTCTTTTTAGTTGGATTACGAGGTGTTGCGTTTTGGACGGCGACTTACATGGCGTCCAAAAAATTGTATACTGAGCTCCTATTCAATGTCGTGAGAGCAAAGGTTCGTTTCTTTGACAAGAATCCTGCCGGTCGAATTTTGCAGCGTTTTAATCTCGACATTTCCGTTCTTGATTCAGATTTGCCTCAAAGTGCTCTAAATTTTTCCAACAATGCTTTGGCATTCACTTCATCAGCGCTTATTTGCATTTTAATCATCCCGATGTTCTCTGTTCCTGTCATTGGCGGACTTATTTTCGCCTTTTGGGGAGTCCGAGGGTTTTTGAAGACTACAATGTACATGCAGAGGATCGAGTCTACCTCTACTTCGCCGATGTACTCAGCCTTTACCCAAATCATTGAAGGACTGCCCACGGTACGGGCGTTTGGAGCGGAATCATTCTTCTTGGATCGTATGCAAACCATTACAACCATCACTTCTTCGCAATGGTGGGCAATATGTACGATTGAAGTTTGGCTGTCGTTTCGGGCCCAGTTGCTTTCTGGAATCTCCGTGTTTTTAGCAACGTGTTTAGCTCTTTCAGGGGCCATTTCTCCTGGATCAGGAGGCATGGTAATCTCTAGTAGCTCTTTGTTGACCACGTTTGCCTATTATCTGACATCTGACTACAAACACGTCAGTAACAATGGCAACTCTGTCGAGCGAATCAAAGAGTACATTCAAATAGAGCAAGAAGCGCCTGAAATCGTGAGCGGCTATCGAATCCCAGCTGCATGGCCTTCCAACGACGCTGCCATACACGTACGTGATTTGTCATTGAGATATGATGCAGACCTCCCAGAAGTATTGCACTCTATTTCCTTCGACATCAAACCGCGGGAAAAGATTGCCATCGTCGGTAGAACGGGGAGCGGAAAAACAAGTCTTGTCTCGGCGTTCATGCGCTCGGTGGAGCCATGTTCTTCAACTGCCTCCATTATCATAGATGGATTGGATATTCTGCAATCAGGTCTTGAGTATCGGAATCGAATCACCGTAGTACCACAAGACCCTATCTTATTCTCTGGTACCATAAGACACAATCTTGACCCGTTCAATGAGCGTTCTGACGAAGAATGCCGATGGGCTTTAGAGCGGGTGCGAATCAATCAACATGCCTCTTTTCAACCCAAGAGCTCAAGGAAAACACTGATTGATCTTGACACCCCTGTTACAGCAGGCTCATCAAATTTATCATCCGGTCAGGCTCAATTAATCTGCCTAGCTCGAGCACTTTTGCGAGAGGCAACGGTGGTGATATTAGACGAAGCGACGTCTTCGACTGATTTGGAAACGGATGCAAACATACAGAATGCCATACGAGAAATGAAGCAAAGTATCATCATCGCTGTTGCGCACCGATTAACAACTGTGATCGACTATGATCGTATCCTTGTTTTATCGAAAGGAGAGGTTGTTGAGTTCGATACACCACAATCATTACTGTCCAAGGCCGATGATGATGTATCAGCACACTTTAAGGCCTTGTGCCGAGAGGCAGGGCCAGTCGTATATCGCCAGTTGTGCACAGCAGCTGGTGTCAACCGATAGAATTTACATGTAGAAAAAGTACAATACATAATCTAACATACAGTAAGAGGCCTCCGTGAACCTCTAGAGAGTCCAAGCCATTGCTTGATGTTTTCTAGACCATAGGTCTAGTGGACCTCGTCGGGGCCCGGACTGGAATGATCCGTCCAATTCTACACGCAGTGGAGCTCGTGGTAACAGAGGACGGGTGCCGAACACAAAGTCGGGCTGATAGATATCATCAGGCCCTTTCAGCTCTGTCATGCTGTTCGAAGACTGGTTGCCCGAACTTTCATCTGTGCCTTCTAATCCGGAACAAACTGATTGTGGATCAGTACGATAAGTTTTGCAAAGTTCACGAAAAGCCTTGGGCCAAGCCATGATGGTAATCGAATCAAGTCGGTGTCCGCTGTGGAGAGCGTCACTATAGTATGGCCATCGACGAAGACGTTCTATCGCCTGCACGAAAGATTTGAAGTCAGCATCTCGAGTACCTCCAGAGCGCCAGTCTTGCTGCTCGATTTCATCTAGATCAGAATCTGATTCAGTCCACTGCTGTGAGAAACCTCGCTTGCTACGGGAGGCGTAGAGGCTGCTTTTTCTCGTCACCCATCGCAAGGTAACACTGTGTAGGTGAGGAATCACCTGTCGGAACCATTCCACAGCAGTACTATCAAGCCCAAAAACCGTGAGTTCAATATGTTCAAGATGACAGAAGGTGGGTAGGCTGAGGTACTGCGGTAAACTGAACTCTGTGGTGAGCGTAATGGGCAATGAGCCCTTCTCGAGACGAGATGCTGTACTATGGTGGAGAGCAGCGAGAGAAAACAAGTCCAAGTAGAGATGCTGCAAATTCGGGCAGGTGAGCAAGATTTGCTCTATCCCAACACCTAGGGTGACGTGCTCAGCAACTTGCTCTGGGAGGTATCCCTCCGGATCGAACGAAGATGACGCTACGGAGAGCGAATTCACGTAATTACCAAGACGGGGATTACGAACAGCCATAGTCATGCGGAATTTGCGAAACATTGATGCGTTTGAGAGATTGACACATGCATACAGCTTGGGTGTGACAAGCTTGTAATACGCCTTGGAAAGCAGGGAAACTTTCGTTGGGATAGAATTACCTAATTCAGGGGATGCGGCGAGGAGGAGAATATGACTAGCGATCTCCGGAGGAAGTTTGTGAATGAGCCGAGGCGCTATATCTTTCTGCAAAGTTCGTCGCACAATCATTTTCCTGAAGGGTTGGTGAGCATTAACTTATAGCGGATAAATGACTTACCCTACTTCACCTCCACGTTGTTCGATTACATCGGCCATTTTGCTAAGGATGTTCACTGCTTTTTGCTGAAGTGACCAAAATTGAAACTTTGCTTTCACTGCGATGCTGAGAGTGTGATCATTCAAAGGACCGTACGGTGGTCTTGGCTCCAATGCAGGCAGATGAAAAGGTTGAATATGGTGTAAAGCAGTTCGCCTTTGGGTACGATGTCGACCGGCCAGGTCAGCAGGGATAGTCGTAGCAGTCGGTCCTACCACGAAAGGAGAGTGGATGGGCCTCTCGGAAGCGACGGACGACGTCGTGGCCAATTGTAGGAGATGTAGGAGAAGTACAACGTGTATTCCGAAAAGGAACGCGAGAGATTCGGCCACGACGTGAATGGACTTTACCATAGCATCGAGGCAACTTCTAACCCACATGATGCTGAAGAGAGAAACGTATTTTGAGGAGAGAAACGCTCAGAACAAGCGAATCAAGTGAATACTCCATTAAACTTGGTCAGTTAACGAAGGTTCAGACATCCGGCTATGTCCGGGTATGGAGTTCTAATCATGCATGATATCTGATTTCCACACTGCACAGACGGGGTGGGATTCTCACGTGGGTGTGGTACGTCTTGCCGTACACTCCCGCAAAAAGGTGTTATAGAAAGGCAAAGGCTACACTCCGGTTGAGAAAGCGTGGAGGAATGCTTACTTACAACTATCGTAGGCTACGTCCACTTAGCTTTGTGCTCCTCGCTTGACAGGTCTGCCAGTCACTGTATCTTTGGCCTTTGACCATGAGAGAGAATATGCATGCCCACGTGCAACTATCTATCCGCGAGATATCGTCCGTGCACATGTAACGTACGCGCGTCTCTAAGAAGAGTGACTTGGATAGTAATACTACAATTGCATAATCGCTTCGACAGCCACTTCGATCACTGCCAACGAAATGGCGAGGGAAGAACAAGAATTTGCGATTCAAGTGCCATCTACGGATCCGGAAAAGAAGACAGAGAAGAAACAAAATGACGGAAAGAAAGCAAATGGAGATGCACACGATGCAAAGAAGGATAAAGCGGATGACGATCTGAGTGAAGAGGATCTACAGCTGAAGAACGAACTGGAGATGTTGGTGGAAAGGTTGCGAGAAACTGAGAAAACACTACACAGACCCGCATTAGAGTCACTACGCTCCCTGATCCGAACCAGTACTTCGTCCATGACCTCGGTCCCGAAACCACTCAAGTTTTTGCGGCCACATTTCACAGAAATGAAGCAGATTTATGATCTATGGCAAGATTCAACAGACAAGGCTCTGTTTGCCGAAATCCTTTCTGTCTTGGCCATGACGTACTCTGACAACGGACAGCGTGAGACTCTTCACTTCAGGCTAAGAGCATCTAAGGTCGGCCAAGCCGAAGATCCAGGGCTTTGGGGACACGAGTATGTCCGACATCTGGCTTCCGAGCTGGGAGAAGAGTATAACTCGCTTTCGGAGAGAGACCAAGTGAATGAACAGAACAAGGAACAGCTCATGGAGCTGGCCCTCCTTATCGTTCCATTCAGCTTGAAGCACAATGCAGAGGCTGATGCAGTGGATCTTCTACTGGAGCTTGAAGCCATTGCCAAGCTTCCTCAATTCGTGGACAAGGATACATATGCTCGGGCATGCTTGTACATGGTAAGCTGCGTCAATCTCCTCGTCCCTCCAGACGATGTTGAATTTTTGCGTACGGCACATGAAATTTACCGGAAGTTCGACCGATTTGGTGAAGCCATGACTCTTGCACTTCGCTTGGGAGATCGGGAGTTGATCCGCAGTGATTTTGAGGCACCGCAAAATCCAGTAATGAGACGGCAACTGGCGTACATGTTGGGAAGGCAAAATGTTCCGATTGAATGGTTGCAAGATGAAGATCAACCAATCACCGATCAGGAGATCCTCGACTGTATTTACAACACCCAATTGTCGAAAAATTTGACGTACTTTGGGAAAGAACTAGGCGTGGCGGAAGCAAAGTCACTGGAAGACATCTACAAGAGTCACCTGGATAGCACGAGAACTACCATTGGCTCGTCTGTTGATTCCGCCCGTGGCAACCTTGCCAGCACTTTTGTTAATGCATTTGTCAATGCTGGTTACGGTAATGATCCTCTTCTTGTCGAAGCAGAAGACGGAAACAGTTGGATCTACAAGAATAAAGACTATGGCATGCTAAGTGCCAGTGCCAGCTTAGGGCTCAGTCTGCTTTGGGATACCGATTTAGGCCTGAGCCACATCGACAAGTATTCATACTCTTCCGATGAGAACATAAAAGCAGGCTCATTGATGGCATACGGTATCTTGCATGCGAATGTGCGGACGGAGATGGACGCCCCAATTGCACTTTTGGCAGAGCATGTGGAGAATGGAAGCAAATCGATTCAAATGTCTGCCATTGTTGGTCTAGGTATTGCTTACGCTGGGTCGTGGCGAGAAGATATTGTACCGCTCCTTTTACAACACGTTGCAGACGAGTCCACATCGATGGATATTGCATCTATCTCGGCCCTTGCCCTAGGAATGATTTTTGTCGGCTCGTCACACGGAGAAATTACCCCCACTATTTTACAGACCCTGATGGAGCGTGAACCATCGCAGCTGGACGACAAATGGGCTAGATTCATGAGTCTTGGTCTTGCTCTTCTCTTCCTGGGTCAACAAGATAGCAGCGATGCAACTATCGAAACACTTAAGGCGATCGAGCACCCTATTTCCAAACAAACGCAAGTTCTTGTGGACATGTGTAGTTATGCAGGAACAGGCAACGTCCTGAAAGTACAGACGATGCTGCACCATTGTACAGAACACCTCAATGTGGACGAAAAGAAGGATGAGGAGGATGAGGAGGACGAGGCATCCGAATCAAAGGATCAGAAGAATAAATCAGACGAACAAACCGACGATCTATACCAAGCATTTGCAGTGCTTGGTGTTGCACTTGTTACAATGGGAGAAGATGTGGGCGCCGAGATGGCTTTACGGCACATGTCTCATATGATGCACTACGGTGAACCGGTAGTTAGGAAGTCCGTCCCTTTGGCCCTTGCGCTCTTAAACCCATCGAATCCGCAAATGTCTTTGGTTGACACGCTGTCCAAGTACTCTCACGACAATGATTTAGCAGTAGCAGTCAATTCTATTCTCGCCATGGGTATTGTTGGAGCAGGAACAAACAATGCACGACTTGGTCAAATGCTTCGACAACTGGCGAATTACTACCATAAAGAAAGTAATTGCCTGTTCATGGTTCGTGTCGCCCAGGGCTTGGTTCACATGGGTAAAGGCACAATCGGTATCAATCCATATCATACGGACCGACAGCTTATGAGCAAAGTGGCCATCTGTGGGATATTAAGCACACTAGTCAGCTTCACAGATGCATATTCATGTGAGTAATGGAAAGTCTTTCCGGTAATGTCTTATGAACTCTTGTCTGCTTGCAGTCGTCCTTGACCGAAGCCAATGGATGCTCTTCTATCTAGTCAATGCAATGTACCCTCGCTTCCTTATCACCGTGGATGAATCCCTGCAACACCTTCCCACTAGTGTTCGCGTCGGTCAGGCTGTGGACGTTGTGGGACAAGCAGGCAAGCCACGAACGATCACTGGATTCCAGACCCATACATCACCTGTACGTATTGGAGCATTGGAACGCGCCGAACTAGCAACAGACGAGTATCTCAGCTACTCAAACGTCCTTGAAGGTAAGTGAAGAAGTGTATTACAAGTGTCTGTATTGACATTGCGATAGGTGTTGCAATTTTGCGCAAGAATCCTGGATACCAGGCAGAAGAGTAGATCGTGATCCTTGACCCTGTGTACCTTCCATCCCATATACAATACCGACTTGCAAAACATATCTACAATTTAGCATTGAAGCCTTGGTGAGAGCTACGCGGATTCTCCATGTTGTCATTGTAGAGATTGATATGATGGTGGAAAGACCACACCCGTGATTGAATGTTTGTGAGTGGAGGTACACTCGTCAACCCCAATCGTGCACAAACTAGAGATCCTAAAAGAGGAAGAAACTGGGCCGACTAAGCACACATTTATCTAAACAGCACAACATCTCACTTTGAAGGCGTGGCCGCTATCACCGCTAGCTAGCATGAGGCCTCTCACTTGAGGCACATGGTCTATAATCCAGTTTTCATCTTGGGATTCACTGTAGAAGCAAACTCGCGTATAGAGCACTGGAGCATTGACCAACTCAGGGTAGACGTGATGGAGATGCTGAAGCATGACTTGAAGCTTGTCTTGCGGAATATGTTGTTCCTTGTTCTGCAAATGATGCGGCAACTGTATGCCACCTTTGCTACTGACTGTGTCTGATGAGGCGTGAGAAGTAGCAAACGACGGGAATCCTTGGGGATCTTGTAAAACAGGTGGAAGGGGGAATCGGTATCCGCTCTTCGCATTGTTTTCAGCTCAATACAAACCGTCCAAAGATGTACTTACGCTGTGGATAGCGATCTTCATAACACCCTGTTCGTCTGGCTCAAAAAGATAAAATCCACTGTACGAACTGTGTGAGTAATACAAAACATCAAGTTTTCTGATCTCTTACGTCGAAAAGTCCAGTACCACGGGTGCTCCTCTGAAAGCACGACGCTGTTCCTGATTGAGTTGTAGAGCCACTACACATTGAGCGGAAGGCCATGTTGGTATGGGATAATTGAGGTGTTGCTCATCCAACATACGGCATAACAGACTACGAGCCCACGCTCCAGCGCAGAGAATCACCTGACCCTTGCCGCGAGTCTTAAACTGACGACCATCACTCGATTCCACACCTTTCACCACATTTTTGTTGTGCTCGTCGAAAATTAGCTGCGTAACGAGAGTCGATCCGATCACTTGGACACCGAGGCGTTTTGCTTCATCTAAGACTGCTCTAGTAGCCCGGTCAGCCTCACCCCACCCAGCCCTAGGATTAAAGTAAGCATGGCACTTCTGGTGCCCAATATCTACAGCTAATTGTCCTGTTCTTTGACGTAGGGTGTCAGGAAAACAATGCCTAGTTTCATCCTCTGAACGTAATAGGTATGCTGGCCTTTTAAGAGATTGGCCTGGAAAGGGTATCTCATGAATAGATGGTGAACTAGTAGCTTTCGAAGCTCCCTGAATATAATCTGCAATGGATTCACCATTTTTTGGTATGTGGCCCGAATGGAATAATACTCCGGTTTCGTGGTAAAGGTTCTGTAAAATAGGAGACCGTCTCCACAAGGATATAGCACGTCTAGCTAGATATCGGTAGAGAGGATCCTGTTTGGCGCAGTCAGATGCGCTACCGAAAGTAACTGCTGCTCACCGAGTAATCGGGTCGAACAATCTTGTTTAAGTCATTGCTCGCAGCATCTACAGCATGATATCCATCACTGCTGCGCTCCAGCACGACAACGTGGTGGCCAGATCTTGCGAGTTCCAGAGCCGTAGACGCACCAAATACACCGGCACCAACAATAATGTAGGAGTCTCCGTCGCTCATCATCTTTTGTTCAGAATATAACATCCTGTCTATCTTTCGATTTGATAATATGGTCTACGGCAGATACGCGTGGTAGTCCGTGCAGACGCCAGTGTCTTGGGAACAACCTCGAAACGCGACGGATGATCTTCTGGAGACATGTTCCACTGAACAACAATAGCGACATTGCCTACATCTCACTTTGGACGAACGGACCTACGGAAGGTTTTGTATCAGTGTCGCTGTCACCTGTACCAAATATTCAAGTCCATCTTTTGATTGTTCACTAGTGACTTTGTGTGCGCACTCGATCACCTCCCTGTTCACCGGCACTCTGATGGGATCATTGCGACCACTCGCTTTGCCGTGCCGTTGTGAGCAGTACTACAGACCGATCCACCATTTTTAAGAAGGTTACGATAGGTTTAGTTTTACTGTCCCAAGTGAGTTCCTATAACGTATATTTGCTACTTGAAGGTAGCCAATTGCAGAGTATGTCTACGCTTCTGTAGCAACCTCTGTGCCAACATGGGTTCTTGATGTATCAATATACCCCGATGCTGACATATGCTCCTTTTCTCAGATTCATACTCGCAATGGAAATCATTCACAGTGAAGAAGCAGAAAAAGGTCAGGCGATATCCCATGTTAGTTCTGGGTCCCCCGCCATGGGCCCTTCACCACAACAATCATGTAATCCGGAGCCCACATCGAAAGAATCGCCACTCTTGGGGTCCCCTCCAAATGCACCCCCAAACTCTGAACCATCGTTCGCCATGCCTTCTGTGCCAAAACCCTTGTCGAGTCGACCGCCAGCTCTCCGACAAGTAATAGACGAACCCGAACTTCAGTCACCAAAAGAGCTAGAAAGTGGCTACACTAGTCTGTCTGCGTTGAGCGACAACGATATTGATATGGCTGAAGGAGATCGTAATGATACTGATGCATATCATGAAAAAGTAACGACGGTGCTTGAAAATGGCCAAGGCGGTGCTAGAGGGAACTTTCACAAGGAAAATAATGAACGTGAAGAAAAAGCTGAAGCTTCGAAAAGCGTCAACGAAGAAGAAGAGGAAGATGACGGCGAGGACGAGGACGAGGACGAGGACGACGAGGATGACGAGGATGAAGATTCAGATGATGTCTCAGAAAAATCTGTCTCTGATATGGACAGCGTCAATCAGGATAATGGTCTTGCTGAGGATCATCCTGCGCAATCCGACAATCAGATTGGGAACCCAGACGCGAAAAGCGTACAAGATGATTATACAGGAGAGGCACAGCAGAATCCAGATGCATCAAGCAATCAAACCAAGAAAGATCATCAAAAGAAAAAGGTCAAGCGGAGAAGCCCTTCCGTCGATGTAACATTACCCGTCGGACCACCACCACGACCTACAGTGCGCCTTAAATTAACTACGGCAAAGAATGAAGAGGAGCAATACCTTGTCAACATCCCAGAAGAGATGTATGAAGCTCTCAAAGAGTCGAACGGACCCTGGGCGGAGTGGTATGGTAGTACTGTGCAAGTTTCGGACGGTGAGATTGAAAGCGAGGAAGCTACTGATGGGCGAGCGGGTACTTCTCTCGATACTTCTGAGCTTGGTGATCTAGCAAAGCTTCTGGAAAAATACCCCACTAATATGCCTTCTTCAAGCAAGAAAAGCAAAAAGAAGGGTTTGGATGTTTACGACATTGGACAATATGACGTCAAAGACCCATTTGTCGATGACTCGGAATTAGGAGTCGATGAACCAACACATCAAGCTAAACCCTCAGCTGATGGGTTCTTCGTCACGCAAGGGGAGGTAGAATTGGAGAAATTGGAGCGCGGAAAGTCGGCCTTGGAAGGCAGGGAGAGTTCTTTTATTGGAAATAAACGCTCACAAATACCCCCAGCCTTTGGTGAGGAGACTGATGGGGCAGGTGGTGCAGGGTCTTTGTTCCTCAAGTACGGGCCAAGTACCGAGAATATTCGAGTAGTAAACACAATGATAAGTCAACGTGCGCATGAATTGGGGATACCTAAACCCGAGACCACTCATGATTCGCAGCAGAAGCTGTCGAATGGCAATGCAGCCCCATCCCATGTCTCCGACCCAGCAGCAACGTCGTCTGCTAGTCTCAACGCGAAGTACGCTGTGGATCCTGTGCCGCCACGTCTGGAGCGTGCTTTCGATGAGCTTCGCCGCAAAGTATCTCAAGAAAGTTGGCTGAAGAAGTCGAAATTCCCGCCGAGTCTACGCGAACCTTTGATCAATACTAGTCTAGTGGCAATAGAGCTCGACGAGTATGATATGAACTTTTTTAATTGGCTGCCTCATATCTTTCCGTACAACCGTTTGACATTGCACAAGTACACAAAGCGGCAAATATTTGAAAAGCATGTTGCACTAGCACGCAAAATTCAGGACCTCAATTTTGCGGGCTTTGAACGACAAGTAAAAGAGCAATTTCCATCTCTAAAGAGTGAGTATGAAGAACGCTTGGCGGAGTGGCTCGCCAAGGGCGGCAGAGAACAATCTCCAGAACGAGACGTAGGGGGAACAGAAAAGCTGGGTGAGGAGACCACAAATACAGCAGGGATTGAATTGGAAGGAGAAGATGCAGATGGCGATGGCGATGGAATAACATCTAAACCGAATGATGGGAGTAAGCCCGTGAAGCGGTGGCAGTGGACAGAAAGTTTGCGTGAGATCCTATTCACAATCATGACTATTGATAATGCTATCAACGAGCTCAAGACTGAAAAGGCAACGCTGGAGAGCTCCACAGAGAAAGCCAGTACGCTGAATTCGCGCAAAATCATATACAAGCGTATGATCGACCTCTGGCCGGAGAAAGGCTGGATGACGACTACCGCTCTGTCAAATCAATACGGTTTATACAAGCGTAAGGTGGACAAGTACGCTGCCATGCTACATGAAGGACAACTTCTCGACGACAATATGACACTTTGATATTGTATTCTACTTTGCATGGACAGAACATGTGAGGTGTACAGTGATTTTAGGCAACTGTAACTTTGTAACATCCAGGCTGTTTCCATCATGAAGTGGGCTGATTAGAATTTGTATCTGTAATGCATCGTCAGTCGTTATTTGTTTGCCTTGTCTATTTCAGTAGCGACTCACACTTGGTCCGGTTGGTAGCCCAAATCGGCGAGGAGGCCTTTGAGATCTCCCTGGCTTCCTTTGGGGCCTTTTCCACCACTGATAACTTCCACTTGAGCAGGAGGGCCACAGACAAATAGCTTAATCTTATCAGCTTTCGCGGGTGCTGGGAAGTGTTTGCTTAAAATTTCAGGCGTGACGTAACCTTCGAAAGCCTCTGCTGGTGAGTTTCCAGATATCTTGTCTAATCCGTATACGATTTTGAAGCGAGGATCTTTAGAGGCCAATTCGTCGAACCTCTCACGGAGCAAGATATCTTTGTCGGATTTGTTTGTGTAAATCAAAGTAGCTTGCGTCTTGTCTGCGGGATTCTTGGAGATGGCATCGATGAGCTGCCACATGGGAGTAATTCCTGACCCCCCGGCAACCATGGCTATCTGCTCGAACTCATTTGCTTTGTACTATGCGGGATTAGTAAGGACACACAATGGTATTTTGAATGACTCACTTGGTATTTGTCAATGGGACCTTTAATTGCAAGCTTGTCCCCAGGTTTCAAGCTGTGGATGTGATTTGTCATAGCACCCTCTGCATACTTCTTGATCAAAAAGTCCACATGACCAGTAACTTCCGGTGCCGTAATTGGGGTGTATGGACGAATAACATCTTTGCCGTTTTTGTCTTTGACCCCTTCGCCAGCGCCTTTAACAACGACGGCAGATGCAACACGCATCCCCGAGTGTAAATTGTCTGGCAGCTCAAAGACAAAGCTTTAAAAATGAGCAAAATATGTAAGGACCCCGTTGTGCACTCACGTAGACGAATCATGATTATATGGACGGATTTCTTTCAAGGTAAATTCTTTGAAGTTTTGCGGATCGAGAGCACCTGGCCCCGACGGAGCAGCAACACCGTTCGACTTTGCAGGCCCGAATCCCCCTTGAGAGTACCAAACACCAAGTCCACCAACGCCAAGAAGGCTCAAGATCAAAGGCACGTTAGAAGAGCTCTCTTTTGCTTGTTTCGCTCCTTCGGCAGCTTTCGCAGCGCCCTGTGCAGCAGCTTCTTTGGCGTCTTGGGCGAAACCACGCTTCAAAGCAGGGTATGCAGCGCTCCTTAGAGGTGCTGCTGCCACAGGGCGGAATGCACGGGAGGCTAGAGGACGAAAAGAGGGTGTTACCATTGTTGTCGATGTGATCGGAACGACGGAGGTAGAGGACACTTTCCACCTCGGCTGTATTGTGGAGGTCAGCTTCCGATCAGCCGGCACGTGTCCATGTCGTGATTGGGATATCTACCTTACTGTTGGCTCGTGCCCCTAGCGAATAGTGGTCGACCCTTTTGTCATCAAAATGGAGAATGTTGAGCAAGGGTCCGGTAGCATGATAGCATAATCATACACGGTGGAGAGAGCGCCGCACACTTCGGAAATACTTGTATAAGGCTTGTTCAACTATCCCATGTACTTTTCTCGGATAGGTGCCCGTGGAAATCACCCCTTGGCTCTTACTCGTCTTGCTCATCGCCTATTTCATTGTACTTCTCTACGTATGACTACGCAAAAGATTAAAGTTGCTACTGCAACAGAAGCACCCGCTTCAGGCTCCATGAAGAGCTATGCTTTCTCCGGTCAAGGGGACAATGCAGTAAATGTGTGAGTCATTGGTATTTTTGCTTGACTCTCATTCTCATCATATTTATAAGGCTTGTCTCGAACGTAGGCGGCCATCTCTATGCTACTTCAGCCAAATGTACCCACTACGGTGCTCCATTAGCAAATGGTGTCATAAATGCCAAGGGTATTGTGAGATGCCCTTGGCATGGTGCCTGTTTTGATGTCAAAACCGGCGACATTGAAGAGGCACCAGCGCTAGATAGTCTTCTTCGGCTCAAAGTAGAGACTGATGCTGCTGGGAACATTTACGTGATAGCGGATCCCGAAGCTCTCAAAGGAAAACCTGGGCTTGCACCATTGTGCCAGTCTCTTCAGCACAAGAACACTAGCGGAGTCCTGATTATTGGAGGTGGAGCTGCTGCGATTAACGCGGCGGAAAGTGCTCGAAAAGTAAGTTCTACTAGGATTAAGTTGCAATACTACCTGACCACCCAAATTACTCTACAGTCTGGATTCACAGGGCCGATATCTATTTATTCAGCAGAGAAGTATCCTCCAATTGATCGCACTAAACTAAGCAAAGGCTTGATTGTTTCGGAAGATGCCGTTATGTGGCGATCTCCCTCTCACTTGAAGAATGTGCTCAAGGTTGATGTTCACTTGGATTGTGTAGCATCTAGTGTTGACGTGGAGAAGAAAAACGTAAAGTTCAGCAATGGCACTTCTTCCTCATATGACACGCTAGTACTTGCTTCTGGAGGTACTCCAAAGCGATTACCGGTTCCCGGAGCAAAGAAGGGCGAATTGGAGAATGTGTTCACGCTACGAGAAGTGGGAGATGTCAAGACTATTGTAAATGTGTTAGGCGACAAGAAAGACAAAGATATCGTAATTATTGGGAGTAGTTTCATTGGTATGGAGGTGGCCATCGCTGTTTCTGGTCAGGAGAAGGCCCAAAGTGTCAAAGTCATAGGAATGGAAAGCGTTCCGCTTGAAAATATCTTGGGTTCCGAAGTTGGTCAAGGCCTTGCAAAAGCACAGGAAAAGAAAGGCATTCAGTTCTATAATAAATCTTCTGTTCAGAGTTTGAATGGAGATTCGGGCAAGGTGAAAGCTGTCAAGATCAAGGATGCTGAAGGCAATGAGCAAACACTCTCTGCTGATGTGGTTGTCTTAGGTGTGGGTGTTGCCCCAAGTACCCAATATTTACAGGCTTCCTCGGGATTTCCATCACTTCTGAAAGATGGTTCTGTTGCAGTTGATAAGCATCTCAAAGTTATCGGGCTACCCGAGAATGCAAACGTATTCGCCTGCGGAGATATTGCAACCGTCCCAGCTCGCACGCAGACAGGATCCACCGTTCGGATCGAACACTGGAACGTGGCTGCTAATCATGGACGAGCCGTGGGTCAGCAAATCGCATCAAAGACATCTTCAATCTTCGATACCTTACCCATTTTCTGGAGTGCTCTCGGGAGTCAACTGCGCTACGTGTCTGATGGCGACTCTCCAGGATTTGATGAAGTCTACGTGGATGGAAAGCCAGAAGACCTTAAGTTCGCAGCTTACTATGGAAGGAAAGGAAAAGTATCGGCTGTCTGTACCATGGGTGTTGATCCACTCATGTCTCAAAGTGCAGACCTAATGATCCAGGGAAGAATGCCGTCTCTAGATGAGATAAGGAACGGTAAAGTAAGTTTTTCTGTCTAACAATCTCGTTTTATCTCTAACGATTTATGCAGAATCCGCTCAGTATCAACTTAAGCAACACAAATGCATGAGTCGTCAGTGCGTTAAAAGGGCTTATCTTATCATAGTTGCTCAATGTTGCTCACTACTGTTACAATGTCATCTACATATCAAAGTCTTAGTGAGCTAAAGTTTTGCCTTGGTTTGATCCTCCCTATCGTCAGTTGCAAGGACTTCCAATTCTGGCGGACAGGTACCATGCTTAAAGTCCTGTAGGCCAACTATGTTCCTACGGTGCACACCATGTACTGCCAGACCACCACCCTCACCTTTGGCTCGAGGGCTGACATATACCCTGTTGAGAGCGATAGTATGATCTGCTTGCATCTGTCCATCAAGTGGACGGAGAACATCGCCAGGTAGCACAAGGGGTAACAAGAATATTGAATCATCATCCTGCCCTTCATTTAGATTACGTGAGACCATTCCACCTGCAGCAGGCAGCCCTTGCGGTTCAACAGGCGTGATGAAGGGTGTACAGGGACGTTGAGAGTTACTGTTCTCTGATTTGTTCTGCACCTTGTCGCCAAACAAAAGTGGAGTCAGCTTTGAAGGAGCAAAGCTCTCATCTGCCAGTGAGATGGCAATATCCACTAGAATATAGTATTGCGGGGGGAAAAGAATAATTGCGTCTTGTAGAGCAAGATGCGTTAGTTCCTGAGGGGTAGCCAGACAAAGGTGGGAAACTTCCTTGCCATCTGCTGAAATATTGGACACATCCCGCACATTCTTGGACAATTCGGCTTTCGGCCTTTCCTCTTTGATTGCTGAGGTCAAGGGGCCAAGAACATCGCCTTGATCCAGGATGGTGACAAAGAAATGTGTGTCAAATCGCTTCGCTGGCCGTACCAAAGCACGCGGTGTGATCCAATTGGAAAAGTGAAGGAGAGGTGCAACATGTTGAACGGAGAAGTCGTTGTCACTAGTGCTCCGAATTTTGCTCACCACTTGCGAGAGAAAAGGAGGAAAAGCACGGGCGTCATCATGTACCTGTTTCCTCATCGACATCCATTCCTCCCCGCTCATGCCGATCTCGTTAGGACCCACAGCTCGACTGCATTGGGGTTTATCGAACGAGGGAACGAGAAGCACGCCAGACTCCTCGAACGTCTCTCTTAATGCACATAGCTGAAGCGATACTCCGTATTCTTGAAGGTCATCATACTTTTTGGATGACCGCTTGACAGCATACTCATCGGCTTGGTCTAGCAATCCACCAGGAAAAACCATCGCAGAACGGAAAGAACTACCCTGCGCACTTCGTTGAACCATCAGCGTAGCATACTCTTGACGATTTCCAGCCCCAAGAGGACACAAAATTACGAGCGAAGCAGATGGAATAGGTGTCATCGGCTCTCCTTTCGGTCCTGTCTTTGCATCATTATGTACCACACCACGGGGCCCAGAAAACTCGCTAGATTTCGTCGTCATGAGGGAGCGCCAGTTTGCAGATGACGTGAATGATGTGTGTAACGGAGTCGACGACCTTCCGTACCAAGGTTCAGCTACGCAGCGTCTGAGTCGAAAGTGTACTGGTGACAAGAGTCTGACAACACACATCGACGTGAGAGGTCCATCCCGTCGACCGAATTATTTTCCGCAAGCTTAATTTTACCCCGCAACATATCAGTGTAGAGACATCTCACGCGCTTCATCGGGAACTTTTTTACCGTTCGGGGGAAGAAGCCCGGTGATAGATTCTGCGATGGAAGAAAGATAGAAAACATAATGGGTGATTTCAAAAGAAGTACCTGTGTAGGAATTGGAAACCACCTAACCTAGTCATAATATATCTCAAGCGCAATGCATCTCCCTGTGTCTATGTCACATGATATTGCCAGCTCTACGGTAATGTCATCCATTCCTTACAAGATTTCGTACGTAAGCTGAAGCGTACACACTGTCATCGCAACAAAGCAAAAAGAGTCGTCCTCAACATTCATCGGGTGGAGATCATACTTCTATTCTCGTGCCTGCATGTGCCAAACATAGAGAGCGTCCAAGGATGCATTTAAGGTTGCATTGTGGGACAATTATCTGAAAGCAGTATTGTGGCATTCAATGAATCGGAACAAGCACGAAGACCTCTCGACCTCGGATTCTGACCCTTACATGTACCTGCATGCTAGGAGAAAAGCCTTTACGTGAGTGTACACGTGGTCTTGCCACATGAGTATTCGTATTGAGATGGCTAGACGCGAACGTAGCTTCACTTTCTTCTTGGCGATTTCTTGGCACTATTCTTTGTGCTGGTGTTCCTGGGCGGGCGCTCTTGCATTGAAAGTAAATTTTGCGCGATATTCTTGGCGAACTACAAGACGAACTGCTGCGACTTACCTTGAATTATCGTCCAGCTGTCATGCAGATAAAAACAGAGCGATTAGAAATTTGTTCGTTTGTAATTCTTGGCATTCCGACCGAGTAGGTAGGAACAGCGTACACGAATGAGAATAGAAATGATGAGCACGTTCGTTCGTGCAAAGGAGGTGGCTTCCGGTAGCGGCAACATAATCATCACAATGATATCGCTCTGTTAGCTATCAGAGGATGCGGAAAAGAAAATTGACCTTCCAGAAGGAGTGCATTGGGCAGTAAGACAGTATGGCCAGTATAAGCATTTCGAGAAGATTTGTTGATGTGTATAGACCGATTATGCCTCCCGACGGTTAAAAGCAGGCAAAATATATTCCTTTCACACCCAATCCTGTCAGTTACCTTCTCCCTGCACCGAGATTTGTCATAGTTCTCAATATGGGTTGGGCACGATACGATTACCTATTTGCCATTTCTCTCATCGGTGCATTCATAGATGCGTACGGTACGTGCAAAAGACAATGGTTGAATTCCACATTGACAGTCATCTCAAAGGAATTGGAGCCAACGATGTCGCGAATTCTTTTGCAACCAGTGTTTCGTCCCGAAGTCTGACGTTTCGCCAAGCGATGCTAGCTGCTGCGGTTTGCGAGTTCCTTGGGGCAGTCCTGGTCGGTGCCCGTGTAACAAGCACGATTAAGAACGGCATCATCTCCCTCTCCGCTTTCGAAGGAGATGCTGCTGTGCTTTTGCTAACATTCACATGCGTAATTGTGGGTTCTTGTACCTGGCTCACAATCGCTACTCGCAACGCCATGCCTGTGTCTACAACTCACACCGTTGTCGGTGCGATCATTGGAGCAGGTATTGCCGCAAAGGGGGCTGGTGCAGTCAAATGGGGATGGGAAGGTGTAGCACAGATATTTGCAAGCTGGGGAATTGCGCCAGCCATCTCAGGGGGCTTTGCCGCCGTTGTCTTTCTGGTCACAAAGTTCGTCGTTTTGAAAGCAAAAAATCCCGTCAAAGCGGGTCTCTTCCTCTCACCAGTCTACTTCTTCATTGTCTCCGGTGTCCTTACCGTATCAATCATTGTGAAGGGCTCACCATCACTCAATCTTGATGAGCTTGCACCTGGAACAACAGTGGCGGCCGTTCTGGGAACAGCAGCAGTCGTAGCATTGCTCTCCATCATGTTCTGGCTTCCTTGGGTTTACTGCCAAGTCGTTCGCAAAGATTATACCATTAAATGGTACCACATGTTCATGGGTCCCTTGTTGTGGCGCCGTCAAGCCCCCGCTGATGCGTTGACAGGTAATAAGACATCTGTACCTGACTATTATGAGGGCCACCACGTTGAGGATGTAGCTCAACCACAGCGAACAGGACATGCAGGTCCTGAAGATGACGTTGAGGGTGACGCTCCCGAGATGACCCAGGAAATTCAGCGCACGCCTTCTTCCCGCGATGGAATGGATGCCTCATCCCAAAAGAACGTAGAATTTGGCGAGGAGCAAGACAATGTCACCGCTTTGAAAGAAAAAGAGATCGCCACCACAGACGAAGAAATCTCTAAACCTCACCACTCTCGTCTTGCCAAGCTCGAGAAAGTGCTTTCCAGTCCTGGAAAATCCGATACGCTAGACGATGGACGTCCTGCTCCCCCAAAGTACCGCGAATTTGATGGAACTTGGATCGAGCCTTGGAATCTCTACACAGTTCTGCGTTATAATGCTCTCCCCTGGGCGTGGTACACATTGTCTGCTGGTCTTCGTACAGATATCCACAAACTTCAAAGTCGTGGGAACTCTAGAGAAAAGCGACGACTTGCCGATATACATGCTCGGGCCACACACTACGACAACGATACCGAACATCTTTTCAGTTTCCTGCAGGTTCTGACTGCTTGCACAGCTTCTTTTGCTCACGGTGCCAACGACGTCTCTAATGCTGTTGGTCCTCTTTCTGTCGTGTACTTCGTGTGGTCTACAGAGCTATTTCCAGGAAGCAAAGAACCTACCCCAGTATGGATTCTGGCCTTTGGTGGTATTGCGATTGTTATTGGACTGGGCACATATGGCTGGAAGCTCATGTCCGTCCTTGGTAATCGATTGACACTGCACAGTCCTTCAAGAGGGTTCTCTATGGAATTTGGCGCATCCATCACGGTCGTTCTAGCATCCTACCTTGGTCTTCCAGTCAGTACAACACAATCGATTACGGGAGCCACTATTGCTGTATCGTTATGTAACGGAGACTGGCGAGCAACTAACTGGAAGGGAGTGCTATGGATCTTTTTCTCTTGGGTGCTTACTCTTCCGATTGCTGGAATAATCTCAGGTTGTCTCTTGGGAATCATCTTGAATGCACCACGATTCGGGGCTGATAATGCCTAGGTTCTGTTCTTGTCTAGATGTTGCTTTGCATTTGTATATTTTGAGATAGCAATAAATCTTTCTCCAACGATTGTCGCATATGGTTACGCTTTACGCGGTACGACGCGTCGAGCGCGTAAATTGACGCGTCTGCCGTATGTTGAGAAAGGCACCCGTGTCTTCGTTGTTGTGCTTCATACCATCATTGATGGCACAATCGTCGTAGAAATTCGGCTCTACTTTGATAAAAGAAATCCAAAATCTCATAAAAATGGTATGTTTTCGATTCGTAATATATGAAAGAGGTACCCCAAACTCACGGAACCTTTCCAGTCTTCCCCAGATGAAACCCGTAAACGGAGGAGGTCTCCTTCTCCCAATAGACATCTCGGCGCAGGACCATCTTCAGTCCGCCGCGATCCTGGCACAACCTCGGATGCAGAAACTCCTTCTGCATTAGCTGCTTCAACGCCTGGAGCAATGAGTGATGTTCGAAGTAGTCCTCCTCCATCTAGTCTACCACCCTCCAGTCCTCCTGCTGCATTTAGTGACCTGACCGGCGACGAAGATGAAGAGAACGTGGTTGATGAAGAAGGAGATGCTAGGACTCTGGGGCATGAATACGATGATGAGGATGATGAAGAGGAAGGAGAAGACCTATATGGTGATAATTTAGAGGCGTGAGTAGCATCTGACATAGAAAGGAAAGGAAACTGAGAGCTTGTTCAGAGATTACACAGGAAATGCTGCACTTGATCGGTATGATGCAGCCCTCGGCATAGATGACGACGAAAGCATTGCGGCTATGGATGATGCACAACGCCGCCTTGCTGAATTGAAAATGCATCGTCGTGATCGTGCCGAAGGAAAAGGACGTCACGCTGCAAGGTCCCATGCTCCTGCATTTATGCAATTCGAAGATGATGATGATCTCGACAATGCAGAAATCATTGGTCGCCGCCGTCGCCGTCACTATGACGAGCAGCAAGACAACGATGACGAAGGCGCAGACAATGACATGCCACTCGAACAAATTGCTGACGTCAAGGCTGACAGCATTGCACAATGGATCGCTGAAGTGGGGGTTCGCAATACTATTGCACGCGAATTCCGGAATTTCCTTGTCACATACGTTGACGATCGCGGTGTCAGTGTTTATGGACAGCGTGTCAAGGCGCTGGGAGAATGTAAGCAGAAAGATCACTTAATAGTTGGAGAAAACTGACAAAGCACGTTCTAGTAAACTCTGAATCATTGGAAGTCTCCTTCCTACACCTTGTCGATGCGAAGGCTCTTTTGGCTTATTATCTTGTCCAGTGTCCTGGGCCTATGCTGGATATCTTTGATGCGGTGGCATTTGAGGTTACACAACTTTACTATCCAAACTATGACCGCATTCACCCAGAAATACACGTCCGCATTGCTGATCTCCCTACTCGATACTCTCTGCGAGACCTACGCCAAGAGCATCTCAACATGCTTGTCCGCGTGGAAGGTGTTGTAACGCGACGAACAGGTGTTTTTCCCCAACTCAAGTACGTAAAATTCGATTGTACAAAGTGTGGTGCAGTTCTCGGACCATTTCATCAGGAGGCAAATATCGAAGTAAAAGTCAGCTTTTGTCACCAATGTCAATCTCGCGGCCCGTTCCGTCTAAATACTGAGCAGACAGTATACCGCAACTATCAAAAGCTTACATTGCAAGAGTCACCGGGCAGTGTTCCTCCCGGTCGTTTACCACGTCACCGCGAGGTTATCCTTCTCTGGGATTTGATCGACTCGGCACGCCCTGGTGAAGAGGTCGAAATTACAGGAGTGTATCGCAACAACTTCGATGCTTCTCTCAACACTAAGAATGGTTTCCCTGTCTTTGCAACAGTCCTGGAAGCCAATCATATCGCAAAGCGCGACGATGCATACGCAGCATTCCGAATGACTGAGGAAGATGAACGTGCAATTCGTGCCTTATCTCGTGATCCAAACATAGGAAAACGAATTCGCAAGAGCATTGCACCAAGTATTTACGGGCACGATGACATCAAGACTGCGATTGCCCTAAGTCTATTTGGAGGTGTCCCAAAAGACGTTGGCGGTAAGCATCGGATTCGCGGGGACATCAATGTCCTCCTTCTGGGTGATCCTGGAACAGCAAAGAGTCAGTTCCTCAAATACATTGAAAAGACTGCAAGCCGAGCCGTCTTCACGACTGGCCAAGGAGCGAGTGCCGTTGGTCTCACAGCAAGTGTCCGCAAAGACCCCATGACAAATGAGTGGACCCTCGAAGGTGGTGCTCTGGTTCTCGCAGACAAGGGTGTCTGCTTAATTGACGAATTTGACAAAATGAATGACGCAGATCGCACATCAATCCATGAAGCGATGGAACAACAAAGCATTTCCATATCAAAGGCAGGAATCGTTACTACGTTGCAAGCCCGTTGCGCAATCGTTGCCGCTGCCAACCCTATCCACGGACGATACAACCCTACTATTCCTTTCTCTCAAAACGTAGAGCTTACCGAGCCTATTTTGTCTCGTTTCGACGTGCTCTGTGTTGTCAAGGATACTGTTGATCCTGTGATGGACGACATGCTTGCTCGCTTCGTTGTCGGAAGCCATACGAGGAGTCACCCACGTTTCGATCTAGCAGGAGGCGAAGAACTGCGAGTCGGTACCTTATTGGATGCCGACATTATTCCTCAGGACCTGTTGCGCAAATACATCATGTATGCCAGAACGCACGTCAAGCCCAAGCTCCACGGACTCGACCAGGAAAAGCTTTCCATGCTGTACGCAGATCTTCGACGCGAGTCATTATCAACAGGTAGCTATCCCATTACAGTGCGACATCTGGAAAGCATGATTCGCATGGCGGAAGCCAGTGCAAAGATGCACCTAAGAGATGTAGTGCGTGCGGACGATATTGACGTGGCAATCCGTGCCACAGTGGCAAGCTTTGTAAGCGCACAGAAAATGTCTGTCAAAAAGACTTTGGAACGAGTGAGTGGCACACATGAGAAATGTTGCACGGTGTTCTAACCATATTTCAGGGATTCCGCAAATACATCCCTCGCGACCGTGACCAATTTGAGCTCCTCTCTTTCGTGCTTGGCGGTATCATCAAAGATCGTATGCGCTTCAATCATTTGCAACAGCGCCGTCGTCATGTAGCACAGGCCGAAGACGATGGGGCGCTCTCGTCCGAGGTCGTCACGGTGCCCCTTTCCGAATTCCAAGCGCGAGCTCGAGAGCTTGGTATTCACGACACTGAGGCTTTCTTGCATGGACGTCTGTTCCGCACAAATGGATACACATACGATCAAAATGCACAAACGATCATCAAGACTTTTGGTAATCAAACTGGGTTGCGCGAGGAGCTGTAGTTTTTAGTTCCATTCGAGTTTGTAGAGTACTTTCTGAATAACGATTTTGTGTTGGTTTTGGACTGGACGCGTCGCACAGTCGCGTAGATGGAAGGTGTTCTTACACTTTAGAACTATGACAGTGGCCACTCAAGGCGCAACCATTGCTCGATCATAGACACATGCATACTAGCTACTCAGGCATGCAAGGTGTAGAGGTAGGGAGTAGCAATCTAGTAAAGGAGAGCTCGGTCGAGAATCAGAATTGGGTAGTGCAAGGTGTGTCGGATCTCAGGAAGAAGAGATGTTGCTCAATTCCATGTACTTGCAGTGGAAGCCCGTTTGAAGCCCATCTATACGGTACCTTCGGAAACAATCAAGCGCCGGATACGAGATGTGCTGGAACAACATGCAAATCACTTGCCAGCAGACTCCCTTTTCGAGAGCTTTGATGAGCTCGACACCCTTTTGGCGGATCATGTGGATCGGATAATGCTCTGCGAAATCGGTAGGTGCTTTACTTATCTCCTAAGTTTTGACCTTTTACACGTAGCAGAGTCTTTCCAAGCAAAGGGGGATAGTCCGGAAGCGACAAAGCAATATAATGTTCATACATACTACAACGCTCCCGAAGACGACGTGGAGGAGCTCATGGCGATTGAAGGCGAAGCGGAAGACCAAAACCAGGACGATACAATGGCCGCAACTGTGATGGAACTTCCCAATGCAGCCTTGGAAGGTGTCTGGACAAGGTAATGTCAAATTCGCTCCCACGCCACAATACCACTAACCTTTTTGATACCAGTCTCATTTTCGCTGATGACGTTAAACAACGTTTACTCAATTATATCCAGACCACTCTTATTTATTCGGACGCAAACGTAGATTTTAACATTATCTCATGGAATAGGTCAGTAACTACTTATCTGTGTCACAATTTTTAATGCTTTCCAGATTGGTCCTCTTACATGGACCTCCTGGCACCGGAAAGACAAGCCTGTGTCGTGCATTAGCACAGAAACTGGCAGTCCGCCTCTCTGACAGGTGTGTCCAGTGATCTGGCCAGTGGTGAAACTAATTTTCCGTCAGATTTTCTTATGGTCGTCTGATTGAGATTAACTCGCACTCCCTCTTCTCGAAGTGGTTCAGCGAATCCGGAAAGCTCGTGCAACGTTTGTTTTCGCTCGTCTCCGAAATGGTTGCAGATGAAGATGCGCTTATCGTCATCTTAATAGGTGAGCCCTTTCCAGTATCTTCTGGATTTCGGACTGAATTCCTTGCCAGATGAGGTGGAAAGTCTTACAGCAGCGCGATCAGCTGCCGCAAGCGGATCAGAGCCGAGCGATGCCATACGTGTGGTGAATGCTCTTTTGACGCAGCTTGACAAATTGAAAACACGAAAGAATTGCCTGGTCATCACTACTTCAAATTTGTCACAAACTATAGGTGAGTCACTACATTCAGTACAATAGAAGCAATACTCAGTATCTGCTTGCACTTAGACGATGCATTTCTGGATCGCGCGGATATAAAGCAATACATAGGGGCTCCGCCACCGCAAGCGATCTATGGTATCTTGCGTTCTTGTGTGGTAGAGCTGATGCGTGTTGGACTTGTCGAAAGCTTTGTGAGTCCATATGAAGGGATATGACGTCCTTCTTTCTCATCTGAAGTCCCCAGGACATGTTGACGTGGGACGCTGTGCGTGAGGCTGGCTCGTCACCCAGTGATTGGCTTGCTAGACTTGCATTGCAATGTATTGTAAGTGACGTGGAGTACCAATTCGACGTCTCTGATAATGCTATCCTAAGGACATGTCAGGTCGTACGTTGCGAAAGTTGCCAGTTCTGGCACATGCTCGTTGTATCTCAACTATTCCGCAAGGTCTGAGGAACACAGGGGCTGCAGACATCTGGAGGTGGCTGAATGCCCTTGAGACCACAATAGCTGATTTTCGTCAGAGCGAAAGAAGTAAGGGGAAAACATGAGAAGCGGACGTGCAACGGACCTGTGTTGCAACGGCAGCTAGAGCCATGATGAGCAATTGGATAAAATACATTTGCGGTTTTCTACATAAGTATTGTTCATGAGTAAATATTCAAAGACAAGCCGTTTGAATCATCATTAGACTCTTCAGAAGAAGTCCTCTTGCTAAGCTGATTGCCCTTGCTTGCCCAGAAGTCATTTTTACGTTTACTTTGGCCTTTAAAGGCCTTGTGCTTGGGCAGAACATCGTTGCTAATTCTTGGAGGAGAGCCAGCATCAGATTCATCATTTGCGTCTGAATCCTCATCAACAAATGTTTGGGGTGCGATCTGAGAGAACCTGTCGAGACGGGAACGTGTAGCTTTTGGGCTCTTCTGTGAGGCGTAACGAGAATCTTGGTCCTCTAGCTTGGGATGATGCTGCTTCGTGTTTTGCACGGCCTCATCATTCTGCTGTGAAGACCTCAGTTCACGACTCGAGGAATGTTTCTGGTGACCATCCACAATGTAATGGTTCTCAGGCCCGTCGTAGGTCGGGCCTATTCTAGAATATCTCGAAGAGTAATAATCCTCAGAGAAAGCATTGCCAATCTTTAGGTCTGCGGGTTCTGGTGACCGAGGTGGCAAGGACCTGCCGACTTTATTTTGCAGCACGCCACTCTGCCAAAGAGATTCCAACTTTCGTGAAAGCAGAAGTCAGAAGAGTACTTTTGATGCACTTTCGTACTCACATCCCGCCTAGCCTTCGACATTTCATAATTCACCCCAAATAATGTGCCAAGGAGGCTACGAGCATCCTTTTGGCTGTCGACGGAGCGTGCTCCCAGAAGTATCGCCTGTCTCGCTTCCTCGTCTTCGTCTGTCCCAACATCCGAGTTTTCATCATACCAGTGCGCTCGAGCCCGTTGCAGAGACATCTCTGTCTCCCGCTGACAGAGTGCTGCAGTAAGGATATCAAATGCGCCCCCAAAGACTTGTCGAACACTCAAAATAGCGAAAGATCCCTTGGAAATGTCATTGGACGCATCTTGCGGGTCCTCTATGCTGAGCATAAAGGGCCTTCTATCGTCTTTCCATCCTCTCCGCGCTTTCCGAAAGTATTTCCCTATCCCTGACACGGATATTCCGACTTCGTCGTAGCCAAAGTTTTTACCGTACAACTCCAACAACTCAAGGAAAAGCACGCCGAGATTGTAAGCGGGGTCTATCTCTCCACTCTGCAGTTTGGGGTGCAACTGAATGTGACTGATCACCATACAAATCACACTGTAGCTCCCTAAGCCACCCGAAAATACTTCACTCATCCCTCGCTGGTTGAGTAGCAACTTTGTAGCCATGATGAGAGGCCGGATAGAAGGGCAGCGTTCCAACCAATCAGAGACAAAGCGGGATGCGTCAAGACCGTTGCTTTGGTTAACGCTGATGTCTACCTTGAGTTTGCCATGAGTGCAGACGAATTTCACTATGGGGACTTTGGCGTGAGCAATAACTTGTACTTCACTTGCTAAATTATGTCGCCGCAGACATGCTGCCATCCCTTTTAACACCTTGACCTTCTTTTGCGACTCCATACTTTCGGATAGGACAACAAGATCAATATCACTGGGGAATATATCAATCAGTATGGAACAAGTATTATGCGCTACGCTTACCCTTGAGGCATATAAAGCTGTGTATTCTGACTTCCAAACGCTTGAACGTCAGCATCGCGCCACTGTGATACAATAGCTCTTCGAATAAGCTCAATGACGAGCGATCTCGTTTCATGTTCCCTCGGCGTCGGTGAAATCCAATTCGCAAATGCGATGAGCTCATCATGAAGTCTGTAGGAAACGAGCAGTTAGAACGAAAGACAAACAAGGCAAGAACCTAACCTACGTTTCAGTTGCTGAACGGCATCTCTCAAATGCAACTTCAGAACACCATGGTGTTCCTTTCGACTGCAAGCGACGTTCTCTTTTTCTTGATGCGCTATTTGTACGGCCATTCTCCGAATCGTGTTCTATTTTTCTTTTCTTCCCTGCCGTCTTGGATAACGCTGGTGCAGTGTCTACATGACTTGAATCTCGAACACTGTGCTTCTGCTCATCATCCTCCCCGCTGAAGTCGAAAGGTATGTAGTCTTCTAGCGATTGGAACTGCGACGGCCCTGCGCCTTTCCCACTCGAGCTTTCATCCATCTCTATCACCGATGTTAGGTGAACATGACTGTGCTTCTCCAACACGTCGCATTCTCAAAAAAATGTTCGCACGTGTGCTCATGAGAAGATAAGCATCATGCGCTACAACACCTTTCTGTCCATCTTATCGAGGTTCTACGTCTCAGAATGTCGCAAGATACACACACACCAGCTGATTTGGCGCTGCTCAAGTCTCGTTTCCATTTTCATCCAGATTTCCCAAAGAAAGGTATCAATTTTTGCGACATCTTACCTGTGTTGAGAGACCCTCTCACGTTTGAATTATTAATTTCACACATCGTCTCACACGTCTTTAATGTGACCTTCCAAGGCCTACATGGCAGTAAGAGAATTGACACAGTAGTCGGTCTGGATGCTAGAGGTTTCCTTCTGGGACCAATTGTTGCTATGCGCCTGGGAGCCGGTTTCGTTCCCGTAAGAAAAGCTGGCAAACTTCCAGGCAAGTGTGTTCAGGCCAAGTACGGCAAAGAGTATGGAGAGGATGTATTTGAAATGCAAGCCGATTCTATCAGCAAAGATGCCAATGTGCTCATAATCGATGATCTCATCGCAACAGGAGGATCTGCTAAAGCTGCTGGTGACCTTGTCAAGCAAGCTGGTGGAAAGACAGTCGAATATATCTTCATCGTTGGAGGCTCCAATCTAAAGGGTGCTGAAAAGCTAGATGCTCCCGCCTACAGGTAAGTGGTAGAGTGCCAAAGAGGATACAGACTCATTTATGCGACAATAGCCTAGTGGACGTTGAATTATGATCAACAGGGTTGCATTCGAAGAGGAGCACGAATGCTCGGAAGAAGCACAGTGGGTCATGGGAATGGTTCATCTTTGGTGAAATCTATAGAATACAACATTTCAATGCTTGTGCCTTTAAACCTGGAGCACGGTTCTTGCCGCGTTTCGAGTGATTTGCGAACCGAGCGAAGCGCCGTGATACGTCTGATTGAGAAGGAGGTTTGTTACCATTGCATCAATAGCGTCAAGTTGCTCAGGAACTTCTGTGGAGGTTCCGCTCTTGCTCATCTTTCGGCTAGAGCTCTGAATAGCTCGGAATCTATTGATGACAACCTTCAGCCCCCACAGAGCTCGAAGCCATGGTCCTTGTTTGGGCCCCGTTTCGAGAGATCCCGATTTCTGATGCCTTTCGCACATTTCAACAACGCGAAGGTACTGCTGATAAGAAGAGACAAGATCTCCCTGCGTTGCTAATGTTTCTGCATACTGCAAAACAAAGAAACTATTATGCGGTGACAGCAGGATGAGTTCCTCCAGTGCAAAGATAGCTTGAGGATACCTGTAGCGAAGATCAGTCAAATCGAGCACCAAGCGCTTTTCTACGCACATGCGTTGTTCCGTATACAGAGAAGCAAGTTCTTGCCATCCTTCTATATCGTTGTAATACGTGTCTAGATACTTGACCAGAGTCGCAATTGCGCCAGCTACTCCCCCTCTGCCATCCTTGTCATCCATCACCCGCAGCACTGCAACGAGTCGCTTTACTATGATGGGGTTTGCTTCATCCTTGGAGAGCAAGGTATCGTACAAGTTCAAAGCCTTCTGGTATTCTCCATTTGCTTCATACACCATACCAAGCAAAGCGGCGACTCGGTTCGAATTGGGGAATCGAGTATTAAGTCGTGCAATACAGAGCTGCGGCGATGGTTGAGATTCACAATCGTATTCAAATACTACACGCACCTCAGCTAGGTCCATCTTGCCTACATCCAAAGCAGCCAGAGCTACCTGTTCTAAGAACGCCCACACGTCATCCTTTAGTCGCTTTACGTGGCCGCCTTCTAGTACAAGTTCTCCCAGCTCTACAACTTTCGCTGACTGCCTGTCTGGATGCCTAGGAGAAAGTCGATAAGATGAAGCCAGCAACTTTCATGGTTCACATACCGTCTCTGTTCTGCCAACCATGACACTGCACTGTCAATACTGATGTGATTTGCACTGTTTGCACTCATGGCTTGTCGCAGCGCGATGATGTGGTTCTTCGCGTGTCTACTAGTCTTAGCTTACACTATATTCATTTACCGAGAAAGCACGCGCTATTCCTTCCCCCTTTTAGAACTCAGTGGCGGTCTTGCTTGTGCAGCTATGCAGCGGAAAAAGGAATGGTTAATTTGTTTTTCCTTTCATCGAGTGTGAACTACTTGTGGGATTTTTTGAGATGCTATCCATCTTGAGCAAAACTTGATCATGATGCTCAAAAGAATGTCGTGAAACATGTACTGAATGTGTGCTGTCCTTTTGGAGTAATATCCCTCTGCGCGATCGCGCGGTCTAGAGCTGTCAGGGCCACGAGCCTGTAATCGATCGCGCGTCTCATGCCGTCGGCTCAAAGGGGGAGGAGATCCCTGTTTCCGCGTTATGCGCCTGGCGAACAAATCATTCTCGAGCGCGCGCAGCTTGAAACTGTGTACCCTTCCCACTACCACGACAACGTCTGGTTCTTATCCTCAGCTTCTATCGCGACATAGGCCATTGAGCCATCAGTCTCTCATTGAATTGACCGTTTTGTAAAGAATCCAACATCAATAGGAAATCTCTGTCGCAACGGAGCCCTTCTTTTGTCGACCATCAATATCCTCTCCTCTACGTACTGGCTGCGACCTGCCGTCTCAACAGACAATCTCACATTCATTTGGTTTGAAGTATCTAACGCAGACTCGCAGGCGAGTGCGCATTCCCAGTACTCTATTGATACAGTTGTAAAGCACATTCACGTTCAATATGGCCCCCCGTCGAAATGCCACTTTCACAAAGTCGTTCGTCAGACGACCCGGAAAGGAAGGGGTCAACGATTCATCGATACCAATCCGCACCGAGGCTCCACCACCCTTGCGACAGCCTACAACCATTGCACGATCCAAGACCTTGACGAGACCAGAAAGAGGACAACCACAAGCACCTCTGATCAATCCTGATCAAGGTGGGGTTGGTTCTGTACGGTCGAAGAAAGGTAGAGGAGCATGGAAGTATTTCAGTCGATGTATCACCTGTTGGGCTCCGGGATTTTGCTTGAGTGGTTGTGGGATGAAAGATCGGCCCACACAGCAAGCTTGGCGTGAGAAGGTCGCTCTTGTATTTCTGGCATTACTTCTCGGTGCCTTTGTCGGTTTCATCACCATGGGCTTAAACAAAGTTTTTTGCCCAGCAAAGGCTGCAGAGCTACCCGACATGATGGCGCGGATCGGGGAGCAGTCTTCCGCTGCCGTAGGCATATTAGGATCCGAATACAGTATTGAAGATGCCAAACTTCCCGGACAAGACCAGGTTGGCTACAACATGTATCAGAGAGCAGGTAAACAATCGGGATACGATGTTTCTCCTCTCTTTCGACGCGACCAAGCAACGTACGCACCAAGCTGTGTAGGGAAAAAGGGCCTATATGCCACAACAGACACCTGTACGACTACAGGTAATCTTGACAAATGTCCTTTGGGTGACTTGGATTCTGAAACACTCGAAAAAGCAAAGATTCGCCCTCTCAATCGAAAGGTTGGATATGGCTGGGAAGACGTCTCGGGAAACAACTTCACAAATCTGATCGTTATAGATGGCGTCGTATTGAATTTACAGCCATACCTCAATGCAAACCCAACACCCGTTTCCACCGATGACGTGGATATAGCCATTCGTCGAACATTGGCGCAGGAGCAGGCAGGTGGAAGGGATGCTACACGTTTGTTTTATTCAAAATCATCATTGAAAGAAGCAGTGCCGTGCTTGACAGAGCAATATCAAGCCGGATACATTGACAAGATCACACCAGGTTGTTTCGTCTCTGGCCTCATCCTTTACATCTCACTGATCATCATTCTGAGCCTGGTTCTCATTCGCTTTCTCATGGCGCTTTGGTTCAGCTGGTTCATGAGCTGGCGACTTAGTTCCACGCCGTCAGACTACGGTACAGATAGGGTTGCTTATAGCCAGATGCCTGCAGATGCCATGCAGACGATAAATGACAAAGGATCCGCTCCGTGGGCGAACAAGCAACAAATTGCTCCACGCACGGTACAAAGAATGGATCATTCGGAAAATACCAGGAAAGTCAATATTGGGAACGAGCCATATGTTGTGTGCCTCATCACGGCTTATAGTGAAGGAGAGGAAGGCATTGCCAACACACTCTCGTCTATTGCCGAAACCGATTATCCCGATTCACGAAAACTACTTTTCCTTGTCGCCGATGGTATGGTCACAGGCTCGGGAGAAGCTCAGTCCACTCCAGATGTCTGCGTCAGTCTTTTAGAAGCAGATCCAAGGTTCGGAACGCCGATGCCAATGAGTTTTATCAGCGTTGCTCAAGGCTCAAAGCAACATAATATGGCCATGGTATATGCAGGACACTACACACGATCTCAAGGTCGACGCACCCCTATGATCGTTGTAGTGAAGTGTGGCACGCCTCAGGAAGCTAAGGAAACGAAGCCTGGGAACCGAGGAAAGCGCGACAGTCAAATGATCTTGATGAACTTCTTCCAACGAGTCACGTACAATGATCGTATGACCCCTCTCGACTTCGACTTGTTCCGTAAGGTACATTCACTGATGGGTGTCACACCAGACTTTTTCGAGCTTTGTTTGATGGTCGACGCAGATACTAAGGTTTATCCCAAGGGTGTGCGAACTTTGGTCAACGCAATGATGCGCGATCAATTAATCATGGGGGCATGTGGAGAGACTCGAATTGCGAACAAGAGAGCATCATGGGTGACTGCCATCCAGGTCTACGAATACTTCATTTCGCATCACATGGTGAAAGCGTTTGAATCTGTTTTCGGTGGTGTGACGTGTCTACCTGGGTGTTTCTCTATGTATCGAATCAAGGCAAGGAAACCTCAGGACAACGACTGGGTTCCTGTCATTGTCAAACCTGAAGTCACGCGTGAATACAGCCAAAGTACTGTCACAACATTGCACCAGAAGAATCTGTTATTGCTGGGAGAAGATCGATTTCTGACGACGCTGCTACTGCGCACTTTCCCGAATCGCAAAATGGTTTTCGTACCACAAGCCCGATGTCGAACTGAGGTCCCGCACACCTTTAAGATGCTGCTCAGTCAACGAAGAAGATGGATCAACTCCACAGTCCACAATTTAATGGAGCTCGTTCTCGTACGCGATTTGTGTGGTACTTTTTGCTTTTCGATGCAATTCGTCGTGTTCATGGACCTCATCGGAACAGCTGTTTTACCGATTGCCATCTGTCTCACTTACGCTCTGGCCATTTCTTACATCTTAAATCCACCTCGCTCTTTCACTGAAGCAATTCCTTTGATGCTTCTGATCGCCGTAATCGGATTACCCGCCGTTCTCATCCTGCTGGCTACGCGCAAAGTCGTCTATACAGCTTGGATGCTTGTGTATCTCATCTTCCTGCCCGTTTGGAACTTGATCTTACCCGCATACAGCTTCTGGCATTTCGATGACTTCAGCTGGGGTGAGACACGAAAAGTGGAAGGCGAAGGCAAGGACAAAGGACACTTGGACGGACAAGGAGTGTTTGCTGCAGCTAGTGTTCCATTGCGACGATGGCAGGATTGGGAGCGCTCCCGTCTCAAACGTCAAGCTCGCGAAGAGAAGCGTCGCAATGAAATGGAGAAACAATTTGGTGCGGGCTTCTACAATGACCAGCACCGCGATGATGTCATAGAGAATGGTCATCCTCCGTACCCGCCTCCGCGAGGTGTGACTGCATTGCAGAGAGAAAGCGACTCATACAGCGAATTCTCTGGCAGCAACGATGATGAGGACGTTTGGGGTCCTCACATTGGCTCTTTCAACGAAGAAGCCCCTCCACCTCTAACAATCACTCGACACAGCATTTGGGTGGACGGTCAGGAGACCATCGTGGAACCGGACGACATGGAAAAGATGTTGTCTCAAGGATGGGCAGATGACAAGGGTGCGCACATCCAAGCTACTGCTATTGTGGGCGGCCCTCCACCCCAACCACTTCGCCCAAGTGCTGCGAATGCACGCCGTAGTGTCAATTTCGACCAATATGACGGGCATCAATTTGGAGGCCAACCTAGACCTCCCATGCCTCCACCATGGAACCAAGGCTCTCGTGGTCCTCACGGCCCCCCTCCCAGAACGAACATGATTCCCAGTCCTTTTGCACGTCCTAATGCCCCTCAGTATTACTCTAGTTCGCCTACTCCTCCTTTAAGCCCTGGATCTTACATGGATCGGACACCCAGTCCAGGCCATGGTGAAGATGTTGTTCTTTTGCGCGGGCAAATGGGAAGCAGTATGTCTGATCATCAACACTCTATGCATAGCATGGACACAGAACGTGGTGCGTCCAGCGCAATCGGCGTAGGCTCGCAGCATAGCTTTCAAAGTCACACAAGGAATCGAAGCTCTGGGACACAGCACTTCCATGGCCATAATGACCCCTTGGGTAGTTCCCGACTCCCTGGTCGATTTTAAATCTTGCGCATTTCATGTGCTTATGTATCATAGAACGTCCGGTATTATTGTTTGAACGGCAATTCTATTTCTGGCCCAACTATCATATGCAGAATGTCCTTCCCGTATTGTCATTGCGTGTCAAAGCTATCTGTGCTCAATAGCGTCCACCTGCTGCACCGTCCAGAATATTCCTTTGCCTAGACCTTTTTGGCGTCCAGGAGCAAATGTGCATTCATGTGCTTTCTTCGCATAACTGCACGGACCCCTCGGCAAAGTCCTCTGCCAACGTGCGAAGCGAGCAGAAATATCGGCAAATGAAAAAACCAGGCAGAACTGAGAAGAACAAGCGAGGCACACAGAGTACAATCCGAAAGAAAGATTATTTCTTGTGCAAACAAAATTATAATGTTTGGGGCATCCTAGTGTAAAGTTACAGTTAATGCGTCTAGACAATTCGGCCTGAGGTCACGAGTAGGAGATATCGAAAGGAAGAGAGCACGCGCTATACAGGGCACGAGGGACCTGGTTTGCTTTGCTACTTGGCATCTTAACCTCATCATCAAGACTTTCTGTTGTTGTGAACACGCAACAACTCCCCTCTTGCGCTTGTGTAATAATAGAGTAGTCGCTTTCAGCAGAACTTATCCTGTCTGGAACACTGCGGTGTATTGTTACAACTCCACCCTTTCTCTTCTTCAACCCACACTTCCACATTGACCCTGCTTTCTTGTACTATCATTGTTTGCCAGTAGGGTAAGGTGAAAATGGATTGGCGACGGCCTGGCTGACATTGATCCCTTAGATTCCCGCCAAGCTCTCAATTTTGGCATCTGCAACCGCAACCCGTTCCATTGTGCTTTTACATTGCATTTCTACGCCTTTCAGAAGCAAACCAAAGGCCTCGACGGATTCAAGCAAGGCATCGCTCATCGCTTGCTTGTCTAATCATCTTTGTGCTACTTGTATTTCAATCGGAGCATGAACTCCGATTTTTCAATTCCAAACAAGGTTTCCACTAAGAATTCTCAACAGCGTGCTCTGCAGCCTGTTCTGAACAAATCTTCCCCATTTAACTCTACCGATGTAAGTTTCAAATCTGCCACTTTTCCTTTCGTTCATTCTTCCTTCAGTCCGGCTGGCAAGATCTCTTTCTGGATAATAATCAAGGAGCAAATCAATCCATCATGTCCACAGTGGAGCCGAAGACAGAGACGCCTGTCTCTTCCAGCTCCCATCCCTCAACACCATCTCAACATGAGGGCGCTCAACGTGAATCCACAACGCCGCCTCGCGACATTAAGCAAGACGTTCCGAACGGGACTTTGACGCCTTCCCAGGCATCACATTCCGGGTCTGCTTCTCGTCGTGCAAGCGGCTTGCCGGACAACTTCAATTCCGCCGATCAGCAACGTTTTGCGGCTAATCGTCGCAGCCTCAACGGAAATTTCGACGATTTGACCTCGGCTTTCGGACAACTCGATGTGGACAGCAAGAAATCCACCCCTGACAATGTCCGTACAAGTGCTGCGCCAAATGACAACCGCCCCACTGCACAGCAAAGCCTTCTGCAACGTGCTTTGGGCCGTGATGCACATCCAGCGCACTCTGTAGGGACAGGCGAAGGTGGTAACATGACGCCCAGCTTCAATGAGCGCTTCTTGTTTACCGATGATGATCTGGAGGATGACTCTACATTCGTCAAGAAATACAACCTCAACGAAGATGATACAAGCTTCCCTGTACTGATTCGCCGTGATAGCCAACCTAGTTTGGTAAGTAAGAGCAAGGGTTTGATGTTTTGTATGCTCATTTACCTCAAGCTTTCCGCCTCCTCCGCTGCTCTGGATCTTGCTCCTCTCTCTCAAACACCACCGCGCTTTCCTCCTCGCAATGGAAACGCTAATGTATCTGAATGGCCTCAATTTTCAGGTAACGAGGGAGAAAAGACGGATGGTCCTGAAGGCAACTCGAATTACGAAGGCTTCAATCAGCGTCGGGGTCGATCCGAGCGTAATTCTCCACAGATGGGCTCGTCTGTTCACGGCATACGTCTAACAACAGCACCAGGTACTCCCGTCGGAGGCTCCCGGAACGAGAGTAGCAACATTCCTCGTAGTGCTACCGCCGGTCATTTCGGTGGAAATTCACCTGCTTCAAACCGCTTACAAGGATTTGGAAGCACCGAAAATGGCACAGACGATCGCATGCGCAAAGAGCAGCAGTCGCGAAGCAGAGTCCAAGACAAAGAAGCTGGGTTTGCTCCATTTGGACCCTTTGGTGGTGACATCAATCACGGAGTGGCAGCGTCGAACGCATTTGCTCCATACGGATTCGATAGTCGCAGTGGCTCTGCTTCCGATGTAAACCGCGCATCTCAAGGATTCTTCGAAGCATTTGCTGCGCCACCCCTCAGTAAAGCTGGTGGAAACGGACAAAAGCCACCCGCACTTGGCTCTGCCAGCTCCGGAGGTGCGACCTACGGCTTTGGTCTAGGGCATGAGCCGAACCGTCTGGGCAATTCGCCTGTAGGTGCAGCCGCAACTGGCATGAATGGTATGAAGTTGCCTCGTAAAGGAGAATTAGATGCAAGTACACCTTTGGAAGATTTGCAAGGAGAAATTTTCGCACTTTGCAAGGATCAGCATGGATGTCGCTACCTTCAGAAGAAGTTGGAGGAAGGCAATGCTGCTCACCGTGACATGATCTTCACGGAGACTTTCTCGCACTTTGCTGAACTTATGACGGATCCTTTTGGCAATTATCTTTGCCAAAAGATGCTCGAATTCTGCACAGATGAACAGCGTAACCTAATTGTCGAGTCTGTTGCTCCGGATTTGGTCACGATCTCCCTGAATATGCACGGTACGCGTGCGGTTCAAAAGACAATTGACTGCCTCTCCACGGCACGACAGATCCATTCTATCATCATGGCGCTCAGTATGAATGTGGTACCCCTGATAAAAGACCTCAACGGAAACCACGTCATTCAAAAGTGCTTGAACAGACTCTCATCTACTGACAACCAATTTATTTACGATGCTGTTGCTACGCATTGCGTAGAAGTGGCCACCCACCGCCATGGCTGCTGTGTGTTACAACGCTGCATCGACCATGCTTCTGACAATCAAAGGATGCAATTGGTGCAGGAGATCACCTTCCACGCCTTGACACTAGTACAAGACCCTTTCGGAAACTATGTCGTCCAATACATCCTTGACCTCAATGATGCCAGGTGCAGTGATGCAATTGTGCGTCAATTTGTCGGACACGTTTGCAATTTGTCGGTGCAGAAGTTCAGCTCCAACGTGATCGAGAAGTGCATTCGGGTTTCCGAACCATCACTTCGTAAGCAATTGATTGAAGAACTGTTGAACCGTACAAGACTTGAAAAGCTTCTTCGTGACTCTTTTGCTAATTACGTCGTGCAGACCAGTCTCGATTACGCCGATCCAGTGCAGCGCATGCAACTTGTAGACTGCATCAAGCCCATTCTTCCGATGATTCGCAATACACCGTATGGTAAACGCATCCAAAGCAAGCTTCAACGGGAAAATATCGATCTAGGCCCGACCCCTGGTAATGTTCCCTACGGTTTGTTGCAAGCTGCACATCAGCAACAACAGCTTCAAGCTATGGCTGCTATGGCCCAGCGCCAGGGGCACAACGGCGACTTTTCTGCTACTGCAGCCGCTATGAGTGGCCGTCCTTACAACAACATGCAGGGCCCTAGTCTACATGCCCCCGGAAACAACGGCAACCGCGGCTACGGTCGTGGCGGAGTACCTGCCATTGGTCCTCACAGTGTTTACAATAATAGCCGCGGAGGTGGTCCTTTCGGCGCTCCAGGGGGATCTCCTGGTTCTGCTGCCATGTTCAACGCGAACGCTGGCGGCGGCTCAGGTGGTGCTTCTGCTGCATATGGGAGGGGAAACAACCATATTCCCCCGCCTCACCTGGCCTCTAGCAGTCCACACATGGGATTCCCGCCTCAGCAACCTTTCGGCATGCCTAGTGGCTTTGGTCCTGGCGTTCCTACGCATCCAAGTGGTGGAGCTCCCTTCACGAATCCCTATGGTGGCCAATTCTGAGTTTTGTTCCGCTTCTTATTCGTCGTCGACATGACCCGGTCATCACTTCAGTGCGATAAGAAATTAGTGTGCAAATAGTTTGTACCATGACGGCATTGTCTTCATATCATGCAATTTTTCAACGATGACACGATAGTACAACAACAACCATTCTCAAGTACAACAGTCAAACATTCAAGTACGCTTTACATTATGTGTACCTCTACTCTCATGGCAAACGGAGCCCTAAAGTGACGTTGCCTTCTTTATCTTCTGTCCCGTGTCTCGTTTCGAAATTCCTTTCCGTACTTGTAGATCGTCCTCCTGATCGCTTTGTCACTGCCCTCAAAGCATCAGTCCCTTTTTTTCTTGTCCTGCAGCCTCGTAGAATATGATCTTTTCTTCTCAACTCTGGGTCTGAATTGTGCATGAGTTCCATGTCTCTTTGCTACTTCCATCTTTCTTCATTCATTACATTACATGTTCTGATGGGGAGCCGCATAATTTGTGTGCAGCCGGAGCTACAATGCAACTGCGCCAAACCGTGTTAGGTAGCATCCAGGCAGACGATTGATTACGGACACATGATGGCGGAGGTAAGGGATAGTCTGAGCACAAGATGTGACATGGAAATATTTCATATGATACGTGTGGTGAGAGAGATGATGATACGGGGCAGTACTACATATAAGAAATGACTTTTTCTCATGTTTCTAACATCAACCCTCTCTTTAAAGACTTATCCCATACACCCCTGCCTTGTTCATGCAGTTCCCTTCGTTCTTTTGCATTTTTTCTCTCTTCCTCTATGCAGCAACACCAGGGAGCTGTGCTCTGCGTGGTGAGATTTTGACAACTCATCATATTCGTCAATCTGATGAAGGACCCAATGCTGCAGCAAAAAGACTTGGAAAAATCTGGTTTGGTAGTTGTTATGACAGCAACTATGAAAGAGACCAGAGCATGATGAAATACTTTAACGATCCAAAATTTATCGGACAACTGACGCCCGAAAACTCGATGAAACCCGCCTCAATCCAGCGAACGAAAAGCCAATACGATTTCAAAGGCGGCGATGCAGTTGTAGCTCAAGCGAAGAAGCTGGGTGCCAAGATTCGGTGCCATTTCTTAATGGGTCCTGATCAGAATGCACCGTTTATCCAACAGGGCTCAGGCATCAGTCGTCAAGCCACGCTCGAGTATTTAGACGGATATATGAAAACCGTGATGACTCACTTTGGTACTAATTGTTATTCATGGGATGTGGTAAATGAAGCGCTCACAGAATCCGGTCAAGTCCGTACAGATGTGCCGTGGTACAGACTGATTGGGCATGACTTTGTGGAGCAAGCATTTGCTATTGCTTCCAAGCATAGACCAAGTGGTGTAAAGCTTTGTTACAATGATTTCCGGCTGGAAGCCAGTGCAGCTAAGTTACAAGGTGCATTGGACATGGCCAACCGAATCAAATCAGTCGGAGGGGAAATTGATTGTATCAGCTTTGAAAGTCACATCAGTGCTTCCAACCATCCTACAGTGGACTCTTTCACTGCATCTTTGAACCGAGTGGCAGAGGCAGGTATGGAAGTTCCTATTTCTGAGCTGGATGTTGTGCGAGAAGGTGGTGCAACGGAGGCACAGCAAGCGGCAGCCTATGCTTTGGCTGTCAAGGCTTGCCTTCGAGTTGAGAAATGCCCAGGAGTTACGGTATGGGGATTGTCCGACTCTTTTGGCTGGTTAAAAGGAAAGCAAGCGGATCTTTTCGACACTGCTGGCCGTCCAAAGACAGCATTTACCAGTTTGATGGGAGTATTGTCGAGCTCGAGTAAGAGTGACGTCTCAAGCGAGGAGGCTGAGCCCCAATCGCAACCACGCGGATCAACAGTCAAGATTTTTTCCAGGTCTCCTCACTCTGTAAGACGACACGAATGGTATCGTCCCCGCTCTCACTTTGTGTAAGGCTTTCTTATACACCAGCTTGCACAATTAGCGCAGCACTTTTCTTTGTATCCCACTATCTACAATCCATTTCTGGTCCTGGTGACCAAAATATGTTAGACACGTGTGCTCACGGTGCAATATGCACGTCCCAGATGTCCCGTTCCATCTCCTCCCGAATCAGGGCAGTCTCTTTCCTGCAGGGCGTGAATGAGTGCTACATCCGCAGCTGACCGGCTTGCTTCTCCAAGAGAGCACGGTACCCTTCGGCTAGCATATCGACGGTCCGCTATGGCTCTCCAAAATGTCTTTGATTGGCTTAAGCCTCAGGAGCCTCAAGGAGAGAGAGAATCCTTACTACAAAGTGAGAATCGCGAGGGTAACAGCAGTGCACAATATGGATCGACCTTGCAAGTACCTGCAGACCAAAGAGTGCCGCGGCCCAAGCCTGTCAAGAGCCCTGTACGTGTAGAGGCAAAGGTATGGTTTGCGAATGAGGTAGGTACAAGAGTGTATGATTTTATGTATACTCACATATGGACGACAGCGCACCTGGATATCTTGGTTGCGAGTTTCATTGCTCATTGGTGCCTTCAGCCTGGCCATGTACAACTCGGCTTCCTTCTTTTCCACTCACCCTCGCAACCCTATACCTCCTGGCCAAGAGCCAGGTCCTGAAGTGCCGTGGACAAGCCCAAGCCCAAAAACTATCCGCTCGTTCGCCATAGTCTATGCGTTGATCAGTGTCCTTGTTCTAGGATGGGGCCTTTTCAACTATCACCGTCGCCTCTATCTCATCCGTACGAAGTATGCGGGCGACTTTGGTACGTAGTTCATCTCTTGACGCTTCTCTACTAACGTAGTCCATTTGCAGATGACTTGATTGGCCCTCCTGTCATATGCATTGCCTTATTTGTTGCCGTTCTGTTAAACTTTGTTAATCGGGGTGAGTGACATTAGGCAGATTCTTTGTTTTCCAATTCCAAGCTGACGCAAAATGTGTAGTGCAAGAGCATGCTCTCGAGAATGGTGGATGATGCATTGTTTGGCTCGGACATAGCTTCGTCTGGCCACCCATACTTGTTTATTTGTTATGCTGTGTTCTATGAAATGTTATCAATTTTGCACAAAGATTTGCTAGAATACAAATGGAAATCGATGACACTCAAACTCGGATGCCCAATCTACCCTCCCCATTCCATTCATTCAGAATATGTCAGCTCATCCCGCTCTTCCCGTTCCATTCAGCTCAAATTCTGAAGGTGGTACTTCTTCTCCATCTTGAAAGTCCTGCAGGCTCTTTGTATCTTTGCTATTGCTCGATTGCTCTACAGGTGCAAAAGCATGCATAGTCTCGACAACTAAGGAAACACCATCAAGGACCGAATTTGTGGTTAAGCGCAACTGCCGAATGGTAGCACAACGTATATCTATGTTGAGAACATTGGGTTGTGGCGGTTCAATAGAGTAGGCAATCGAAGTCTCGGTAGGGCGCAAGAGACGGTCGACGCTAACCACTCTGTATAGCGTTTGGGCAAGGTGCGGCGTAGGCAGAGGAATGTGTAAAATTCTAGGAGTTAGAGCACATCAGCTAAGAGCCTCTATCCAATAGAGCCTCACTCACACGGAATGAACAAGCTCAGGGCGCTCGGCCTTTGCTATATTTGTGGGGGCTATCGGTAGATCATTTCCTTGAGTCTCCTGCTTTTCACTGTTCATTCCGTGATGGTTGTGCAATTTAGGGAAGTAGGGACGTAGAGAAACGCGTGTGGCTCGACAACTCGTTTCTACCTTACCATTTCTCATCCACATCCCTTCCGAGCGCGATGGCTTCATTTGAAGACTCTTCGTCCTCATCTACAGACCCATACGCCCAGTTCTAGTAAGTGCAGTACAAGCTAATGCCACAGCGATACTGACACATTGGATGGTAGCTACTGGGACCCAACGGCCAACAATTGGGCATTTGACTACAATGCTTACTATGCTTCATATGGATATCCTAGTGATGCTTCTGGTGCCGGAGGCTCTTCCTACCCAGGCGTATCTAGCTACGGTTCGTCTGAACTGTGGCCCAATCAACCTCCGGACTATTCCCAAATTAAACAGAAGCGAGCCAAACATATTCCAGGTCCCAAGGACGCACAAGGTAATGCGATCGCGGGAAAGTTGAGGCGCGGCGAGACAAGACAAACAGTGCTCCGAAAAGGAGTGGGTAACTCTGTCTATGAAGATCAAACATTGATGGAATGGGACCCAGGTGAGTGAGACAGACGTGGGAACTTCACGTATCTAACACAGTATTTTGTTGTACTAGCACACAAGCGGCTGTTTGTAGGCGATTTGGGCAATGATGTGTCTGACGCCACGCTCAGCCAGGCATTCGAGAAATATCCCTCCTTCTCCAAAGCTCGAGTCGTTCGTAATAAGGGAGACGGCAAGTCCAAGGGATACGGTTTCGTCGCTTTTGCCGATCCACATGACTTTCTCAAAGCGTGGAAGGAAATGAATGGTGTGTATTGAATGACCAATCGCAGCTCTAATGTTGACCCATTTACACAGGAAAGTACATTGGATCACGCCCCTGTAGGCTGAAGAAGGCCAATGAAGATGTAGGAATCACAACAATCGGCGCACGAAAGGACAAACTCCTGGCAGCACAGAGCCGATACGATGAGTACAAGGCCAAGAACAAAATGGGAGGTGCAGTTGGTAGTAAGCTTCGGCGCCATGGAATCGGCAAAGCATGGGGACAGAAATAGATTTGTGAATCTATCTCTTTAGAATGTAATCCTTATATCCGTATATTGATAGAATGTATGTTGATAGATGAGGGGTGGAGTGATCCATTATTCGCACGTGATTGAACATTTTTTTGTGGTAGTTCTTGTATCAAAATGAATGGTTTTATTTCTCTGATCTCTAGACATCAGTGGACGAGTGCGGAGATGCCTTTGAATGCCACAAGTTACCTGACGGCCCGAGGTTGGAAAGGCACCGGAATCCCCCTCGATGGACAACAAGGAAGGGGCTTGAAGAAGCCATTGGCGCTGCCCATGAAACGAAACATGAAGGGGCTTGGCAAAGAGCGAGATAGAGCTGTCGAATGGTGGGATTGTATATTCGAAGCTGGAGCCAAAAAGCTGACTTCCAATAAAGAAGCATCTACAGAGGAAGGCAAAAATCATGTCGAAGAAGTTGGGATATCTACCACAGACAAATTATCCTTAGAAACACAAGCTAAACGTGCATTCGCCCGCAAAATGCTTATGACTGGCTTCGTACGAGGAAGCCCAGATGACAAATACGTGGAGAAGCAGAAAGAACTAGAAAGAATTCTGTTGCAGCAGCAAAAAGAAAGGGAAGAGTCCCAAAAAATTGCGGGGAAGAATGAAGTCGTAACAAATACCCTGACACAAGATAAATCTTCAAAGCGCGATGAAAACAAAAAGAGGAAGAAGGATATGAAAAGTGCGGACAAAGGCACTATAAAGCATGACAAAAGTAAAAGCTCTCATCCTATGACGGTAAAGAGTAAAAAGTCTCGTGATGATGTGGTTGTCAAAGAAAAGGGGAGAAATAAGGCCATGCAACGAGAACAAGGCGGTTCGGAAGAGGACAAGCAGAAGAAAAAGGCAAAGAGGAGTAAAGAAAAGGAGAAAAAGGCAAAAAAGAGTAAAGAAAAGGTGAGGCGCAAAAAGGACATAGAAAGTGAAGGGGGACAAGAAGAATCATTGAAGAGAAAGAAGGAAAAGAGTGTCTCAAAGAATGAGAAAGCACACAAAAGGCGCCGGACTCGAAGCCCATCATTGTCGTAAAGATGGAAATAAAGGAGGCTAAGTCGTCGTTGTAGATGCAGATATACCCGCAATTGTAAATTATACATGAATGTAATTATACGAAGTCTTGCAACACGATTCTCATGAAACATTGTAACCGAGAACCTCGCGAGCTTGAGCCTCTCCCATTCCTTGGAGCCGGACGACCGGCTCCGGTCGCTTGGAAAAGAGAATCTTTTTTCGAATGATACAGACAACGTCAAAGTAAACTGCTGTTTCACGTTTGTACATCCATTCTTCGGCGTCGTCTGCATCATTATCCTCGCTTCCTACTTCGGATCCATTGGGAGGGACCTGCTTCCAGCCATCATCCACACGTCTCTTCTTGCTTGCAGGAATTGGTGAGCTGTAATCAAGCTCACTGCCTCTGCAGGGAGGAGGAAGGAGAGGGCTACTGCTCTCTGGGGGTGCATCTCGCAGCGTGGGCGGCAATTTCAAGGTATGACTGCTGCCTCTCTTGACGGCCATCGTGGGTGATTCAGGCCATTCAGAACCGCGATTCTTTTCGGGAGTGCAGATTGTATGAGCATCTTCCTTGCTTCTGTTTTTTTTTGCAAAATGTGTTGGCGATGAAGGTACATCATTTGATCGAGTTCCCCCCTTCTCTGTGCGTGGTGTATTGTGTCTATTGGAGTCGATGCTCGACATGACACGAGCCTCGGAGCTGGAGGAAAGATCAAGATTCTTTCCTGTCTCTCTTTCGAGCACAGCTAAGGGTTTTGTCAAAGGTACAATTTTTCCTTCGAGACGGTGATGCGATATCAAAAGAGTGGGACGATCCTGAAGATAGGGATTGGCAAGGAAGTATAATCATCTCACTAAACACATACCTCTCTGTCTGGATGGAATTCCAGTTTCCCCAGAATTTGGCCACCATTCGGATCAGGATCATCAATTTCCAAGCTTCCTTGAAGTTCCACCAGCACAAGCTCTCCTGTAGAAGTAAGCTCGACTATCTGAGAAGGCATGCTGTCTAGCGAAATCTTTGAGCTCGAAGAAATAGCATGCTCGGGTACATTGATGTTGATACGCATCCTGATGGTGTTGGGAGTGAACAACAAGCCTTACGACGCGTGCTCACGCGTAAAAGATTGGCGCGTAAAGAAACAAAATAGCACAGATGAAGACATCCCAAGAGCATCAAGACAAGAGCGGATGCACTGCCTCGCTCTGGTTACTTGGAGCTGCATATAAAAACAGGCGGCCAACATATTAGCAAGAAAGATAGATTGTACCAATACATCAAACTCTACACCTTACATTTGGTCTCCTACATCTTTGCTTGCGAACTGTTATCTACCTTTGTGTGTGTCCCGGAGGCCCCACGTCTAATTCTTTTGCCTCCCTTCCCGTCCTTTACCCATATGTCACATTGAATGACTGCTACGCTTTTCCCAACAGAGAGCGAAGAGCATTCGATATCTATGTAAGATTCGAGAGGTACGGGCGCCGTATAAAGAATCTGGATACTTTGAGAAACACCCAGTAGCGACCATGGATCTCCAAGTTGTCCAGAGGTGTGAAGATAAATTACCAATGATGTCATGTTGTCTACCAGCGTGGCTTGTGCACCTCCTGTGAATTGTTTATCAGAAGTGCGGAGATGAAGCACGAAAGAAGTGAACTCACCATGCAGATTGCCCAATTGATTCGTCATCTTATCTGTGATCTGCATCTCAATAACTACCTTTCCATTCTTCCCACTCTCATCACGCTCTACTGATAACAGGCGGACAGAATCCTGGTCAATGCAGGCCTTGCTGAAACCTGGTGACTCTGGTTCGGCCATAGCCCCTAACATTCCTTCAATCTGTTCGCGAGCAGATTCCACTGATTGTACTTGATAGCTTGGCATCTTTCTGGTGTCTGAGATGGTACTGTAAAGTATCAACAAAGTCGTGAGATGTTTCAAAGGGCAAAGGCAGATGAGAAGATGACGGACTCGTGGTTAGAAGCACGCCGCTTATTTCGTCGGTCGAAAGTGTCGTTTGAAAGCCGGTACGCTAAGGTGTGGGCCTCCACGTCCGAGAAGAAATCGCATTTCACTTCTAACAATGATAGAATGGCTTTACTTGCCCTTCCATTTATTCTATGACTTTCTCTTATTCTTTACATTCACAGTGAGAGATGTATTTCATTTTGCCTGGGATAGTCTTGCGGAATCATATGCTTCAATAGACCACTTGGCCTTGAATGCGACGAGACCCGAGACGGAATGGCTCAATATGGGAGATTGGAGTGGGGTGAGATAAATTCAATGACACACATTAGAGAATCTGACCCATCAATAGTCGTCTTCAAAAGATATGCCAACAGCTTGCAGCGACTTGGCACAGCGGTTGTATAGCAACATAGATGTCCAACCTGGCGCAAGTATATTAGATGTTGGGTGTGGATGCGGTGATTCCCTTCTCTTGCTTGCTGAAAAGTTTCGACCAAAACTCTTACATGGAGTCACGTCGCTTCCAAGCCATGCGAAAAGAGCAGAGGAAAGGGTTCATAGGTACCAGCAACTGTGCAAGGAACACAAGACCTTGTACAACCTTCTGGATGTAGCAGTGTTTTGCCAGGATGCTGTTCAATTCGTCGAGGAGGCAGTTGCCAGAGACAAAACAAAATATGACTACATTTTAGCACTGGATTGTGCATATCACTTTCATAGTCGATCTCGGTTTCTTCATTCAAGTGTAAAACTTCTTCAACCCGGAGGTTCGCTTGGGCTTGTCGATCTAATAGCAGCACGTCCGTACCCGCCATTAGATCAGGCATCACTATCCTGGTTTCGGGCAAGTAGCCTTCCACCACCTTCTCAAGGGCCGCTCAGCATTAGACAAAGTATCAACCACTGGCTAGTGAATAAGTTAGGTGGTGTTCCGTCTTTTAACAACATAGACGCTCAGAAATACTTCGAGACTCTCCGCCATGCGGGCTTTCAAAAGAAGAGCACAGTGGTTATTCAAGACATTTCTGCTGATGTTTTCCCTGGATTTTCCCGCTTTCTGTGTGGATTGGGACAGGGTGAAGAGAAAGGATGGAGGAGTGGCAATACTCTACAACTCATTGCTCTTCGAAGCTTTGGTGGTGTCGTGAGAGATTGGGCTGCTGGTGGGGATCAAGGCACAATTCGGTGCATCCTTGTGCAGGCTACCATACCCTCCCATGAGACTTAGATGTGATGCCATATTCATATATTTTACAAATGTATGCAGAGAAACATGTGTTCTCATGACGGAGAGGAGCCCCGAGATCGTCTTTTAAACTCCTCTGGGCTTTCCATTCGTCGCAAGCTCCACATTCCCAACTTGCGACGCTTCGCCTTAGCCATCGCCCTTTTAAGCCTTGATTCGCCAGACAGAGGGAGCAGTCGGTTGAAAATGTTCATACGTGTGTTTTCATGGGATCCATTTGTTTTGTCCAGGCCTAAAAGCCACCGCATAGATCGCGCAACAGGGCCAGCAGTTCCATATGCTGCACCAGTTTGGGTATAGACAGTGGCTAAGCCATTCTTCACAAGATGCAAAGAGACATTGGTGCGCCCAAATACGTACGGGGCGGTCCAAACGTACGGTGTAGCGACCTAAGTTTTAATTAATATAGGTAGATTGACAGTGTTTGCTTACTCACCAGCCGCTGGTATTGATCAATATGTGCGATCTTTTATGACAAGTGCGTGAGACAAACAATGCGAATTCTATCTTTCTCCTCACCTGACACCACACCGTCTTTCCGAGAACAACTTTCTGCAGTTCCTCCTTTGCTTCCTTGGCAAAGGGCTGGGCAGGTTTGCCGAAGTGAGCTAATTCTGGTGCATCAGCACCTGCCAGGCGGACAGAGATGGTCTTCGAGTTGGGAGGATGTGACTTCTTTCCTATATTGCCGTACAACATGTTACGATATACCGGTGGGCCGGGCGTGTGATACAGGCGGAATCCATCTGCATCACCAACGGACGTACATTTCCCAACGAGCATGCGCCTCCATTTCATCGTCGATGGTGTCATGTATGCTGCCGTATCAATTCGCTGAAAATACCTTCGATATAGGCCAAACGCCAAGGCTCCCGAAGCGAGAGAAGTAGCTGCGAGCAAGATCGGTGATGTGATGATCTCCGAGACAATCACCGAAAGCGTTCCCTTCACCCTGTCTCTGGCATCATTTGCCACTGAATTGGCGTACTCATTCCCTTTGCTCAGCTCGACGACCTCGGAATTCCGAATTGTGTTTGCTAGGTTCTCGATTTCTTCTGCAATTGGCCCTTGCTTGTCTTGGTTCTTTGTGCCAAATCCAAACATGACATGTCCTGGTGCGTAAGAACAACACAATCGGACGCGTTCCCGTACACGGAAAGGGGCGAGGCGAGTCAGGACTAGTAATTTATTGCAAGGAAAAAGCATGCTTCAGCAAAATAAAGATGAAGAGCAGAAAAAGGATGTACAAAGCAGTTCGTGTTAATCATCAAGCCTGAGGCTGGATCAAATGAATGTGTATGGTCATGATTCCGAGCAGGATTCGCAACCGGATATCGTGTTCATTAGTCATTGTGCTCCAAAGGGACTACATCCCGCCATAAGCACCAAATGGAACAGCGTGCTCGTTTCCAACTAGGGCTGGATGACCGTAGTTGTAGGAGTTCAGCATGGGCATGTGCTGGGGTACATTTAGAGAGTAGCCATTGACGTTATTCACACCCATCATTCTGGGATCGTTGAAGGGCGTATAAGAAGAATGCTGATCGGAGTCAGAATGTTGGCCCATGTTGCGAGAGTGAGCATTGTTTGCTGCACCACTTGTTTCTGCCCTCGGTAATGATTGTGCGCCATGTGTCTCACCCACACCAGGATCTGACCTGCTTCCTCGGGATGGCGGTAATCTTTCGGAGTCATCGTTTTGCTCCTCACCATGTTCTGGTGCACTGAGACAAGATTGAATTAGCTCACGGCCGGCGGCTTGCTGCACCACGGGAGATAGTTTTGGTGTTGTGAATGTGTAGACAAGACCGGTCTGCGATACTATTAAAAGAAGCACCTGTGTGCCAGTGAGTGTGGCGAGCTCATATGCCTGAGAGAGAAAATTAGGGCGCGGCCAGAGAGAACATCGTCACTTACTTTCTTCATGATTCCCGCTTTTCTCTTACTGAATGTAATATGCCTCCGACTGTCGTCCTCTATGAATTCAATTCGAATCTTGCGACGTCCAGTTGCCGCATCGGGCTCTCCTACTGCCGTGCCAGAATTCAACCGTGATGGGCCCTTATCTTTTTTCCCATTCTTGCTTCCAGCACTGCTACTCGACGCACGGCCACCACGCTTTCGCTTCTTAGCCTGGCCGTCCTCATCGTCATCGTCTTCCTCTTCTTCCTCGTCACTATCGCCTGCTACAAGCATTCCTCCTAGACCTTGGCCCTGTGATTGGAACTGTTGCTGTGCAGTGTTCCCCGCCAGCTGAATCGATCCGTAGGGAGTCTGTATAGGCTTCGAATCTTCTGCTGCTGCGAAGGCTGCCAGGCCCAACTCTTCTGCCTTGGGAAGCATTTGCATTGGTCACTGGGCTCGGCCAAGGTGTGTGTGTTCGTTATAGAAAGTGGTGTGGAAGCGGAGTGAAGAGTCTATGGATGACCATGCAATGATTGTCGAGAGTCAAGAGGCACAATGATAATCCCAAGACGCTGGTGAGACTTACGATTATGCGCTATCCTACACACCGCTCAGATGAAAATCTTTGGAATCATAATGCGCAACAAACATGCCTTCCTGTATATCATTCCACGGATATGCCACATTGCTATTCTGGATCTATCATTGAGTGATTCTTACATCCATTCAAAAACCCTAATGAAATTCATGGTTCTGATAATCATTTCTTAGCTTAGCTGCGAATAAGGAATGTGGGCAAATGACATACCGCGACCATTGGTGCAAGGGAAACGCGCGCCATATGCACGTGGATGGGGCACAGGCTCCGTGCACGCAAGCCTTCACGACCCAACGCATGAGAGGCACGTTAAATATGGAAAGTCATCTCAGTGTGCGGCAGACAGTACTTGCAGGTTTGAGCACTGATCACCATAGATTGACACTTCCTCTGGCTTATTCCGACCAAGTCTAGTCGCCTGCTAGCGCCCTGATGCCGCCTCTCCTGGAGCCTCGAAGAAACGTGATTCTTCGAGTTCCCAAGATTGTGGCCGACCCGGATGTATATAATGCTGGAGATAAATCGCACGGCGAGGCGAAACAGAATGATCGACATACAGTAGACGACAGCAGCGACTTGAGAAGACCACCATCTCCGAGGGAGACTTCCATTGGCCAAGCAGATAGGACCGCAAAGGCAAGTCAGAACTCCACATACCCCTATACGGCGCAGGCTGCATCTGCTGCTGAATGGAACAGTCTTCTGATCTGGGCTAGAAAGCAGCGAGGACCACAGTGGGACAGCTCAACTGGAATGTAAGAAGATGTCTTCTCCACCACTTTTCTCTGACACATCCCTTTCACAGGTGGCACGTAGATCAGGGGTCCACAGAGTATTACGCCTTCGGCAACGATCCTGCGCGACACACCAAACTCTCCGTAGCGAAGCGACCTGATTTGCACCATGGTAATGATTCAGAACATGAACCTGTGGACAGCATGGATACCAATCCCTCGGGTGCGTCTGTGGGGGACGATTCTACCATGACGATATATGCTGGTAACGAAGACAGTCCCCCCATTGGACCTGGCGGACGGCGATCTCGAGCTCGATAGCAGATGTATTAGTGTCATAAATGTGTATAAAAGTACTTGCTTGTTTCTTTTACTCCTTTCATGAATAGCCGTGGCGGAGCTATGTGCAAGCATAATTCTCATGTAATTGGAGGCTAAGATACTTTCTTAAGAAGTATGATATATGGGCCCGCAGCGTGCTTTGAACGGCCATGTCATTGATTTATGCGAGTATCCACATTGAATGGATAGCGACGCCAGGAGGGGTCTGTGGCGGAAAGTGCATGTTCGCGTTATTCCACGTGAACGAGCGATATATTTATTCTTCTAAGAGCCTTTTCGACTTCTTTCTTCTTTAACGCTTGTGTCAAAAGACACAGACCCCGAATACTCAAAAAGCACCTCTTCTTTGAGATGGGCTCGACATTTTTGTCTGCAGCCTATCCAGGACCGAATGAGGCCGTCATAGTATATCGGAGAGTAAGCCTCGTCGAGCGAGGATGGGACTTGGGTGCGTAGCAGTATGGATCCACCTTTGCGTGCGACCTATGATCTGGATACGCAAGGTCTCGTTCTACATTTTTGTTATATATAATTCATGAAATAGAATACATTTGACTAGTACCGTCTACAATACAGAGAAATCGTGCGAATTATCGTTATTTGTGATTGTTGTCCACTTCGAGCTGGAGCTTCTTGTCCGAAATTCGTCTTTGCACATCTCGGAGCGCACCAACTGATCCACCTGCAACTGTACCAAACAGAGCAGCACGCTTTGCGATCGGTAGGGGAATGCGATCTAAGTGTATGTCAATTCCCGTCAAACGTACCGCCACTTGTCACTCACAGAAACTACTGGCTCCCAAAGCAATAGAGAGGCCCGCAGTAGCTCCATTGATCCATTTCCCATTCCATGGAGCATCGTCGACCGCCAGTCGTTTGGAAGAAACGAGCCGAGCCTGCTCAATGAGTGCTTCAAGGCTCACATAGGTCAACGTCCAAAGTCCAACTCTAGCGCTTGTTCTCGCGCCCCCCCTCACAGCTGCCAACAAGACCCTGTAATTCTGTGATACGTAGTGAGTGATGCATAGGGAACAAAAGAGTGAGAGACGAACCTTGGTCTTGTTGTAGAAATACCATCCCTGTACTGTTTCTGGTCTTCGATGGGCATTCTCTGCCATGAAAACAAGAGAGGTGCGACTACCCGCCTGATACGATCCTGCTGCGAAACCTATGGCTGCTCCCGTTATGGGAATTCCCATAGTAGGACCGTACGACGCCTGTGATATGTCCTCTGAAATCGCAACGTGTGGCTCTGAATTGACCATATGTGTTTGCGTGACGGGTGCTTGTGTCGCTTGATCATTTGGCGGAGGCAGCTCTGGAGCTGGCCAAGGCTTGAGCCAGTGCGGAACATACATGATGTGCCGTAGAAAAAATCTCGCGCTCCTTTCTTCGCACGATACAGAGGAAAACACGGCCCGAGGTCATCAGCGCTAGGCACATACATATACGACACGCTTTCCTGTAATTTACATTCTGTGGGGTCCGGGCGGACTTAGTCCGGTGGACCTCAAGTTAGAAGCCGGCTGTGTCTCTTGGATCACCACCAACAACCATATCCGCAAGCAACATGAGCGACGTGGCACAACAACTGCTAGTAAGCTATACGCAGGCTTTGGTAGCCAACCCATTGCGTACAAAGATGCTTACGTCCGGAACGCTGGCCGCTTTAGCGGAGGTCCTTGCTGGAAAGTTTGCAGGAGTCGGACCAGCAACTTCTCCGCTTCCTCCAGGGCAAGTGTCGGAGAAGGAAGCTGCCAAGCAACAGCCTTTGCGCTTTGTTTATGCGTTGTTTGAATCGCTCGGAATCAACAAGCGTGCTGCACAAATGTTCATCTATGGGTTTGCAATTAGTGCCCCTCTTGGCCATTTCATGACTGGTTCGTCTTCTTTCGAGACCGAGAGACAGATCCACTGAATTGAACGACTTAGGCATCTTACAGAGAGCCTTTGCAGGCAAAACGACCACCCGTGACAAAATCACGCAGGTCAGTAGATTAAGCAAATCACATAGCTGCTTTCTGACACAATGTCGACAGATCGTCACATCCAATCTGACTGTTGCTGTGATCAGCAATTTAGGTACGTATTGCTAGCCAAGACTACATGCGATGCTCAATTTCATCGATAGTCTACTTGACCTCGATGGCGTACATTAATGGAGCGCGGAGTGCGGATCGGATTAAAGCGGCAATCAAAGCCAACTTTGGGTTCCTGATGCGTGTGACATGGGTCACATCCCCCATCTCCATCGGTGTTGCTCAACGCTTCCTCCCTGCGCAACTGTGGGAGCCATACTTTGCGTTCATCCGCTTCATCTTGTCTACAGTGTTCAATACGTAAGTCGGACACATTTGTTGGTACACCAACTAACTTCTCCACAGTATCACAAAGAAAAAGCAGATGGCTTTGCAGCGCAAACAATCGAACAGCACGGAGGACCGAGATATGCAAAAAGGAGCTGCTCAAGGAAAGTAAAGCAAGGGCAAATATTTGTTAGCGCATGAATTCATGAGATTTGTATGGATATGTGATACAAGCGCGACAATGGAAGACAAAATGGTTTCTGAACTCCCTCAGCGCTTGAAAAGAGTGACAACGTCTGTCGAATGAGAGGATTGTGAGAAGAAATGTGTGAATATCATGTATCACCTACCTTCATCCATGAGAACATGTTCCAAACCTACGCGTTGCCCGCGAGGATGCTTGGAGGAGGCGCCGTAGACCATGGCAAATTTGAATTGCCTTGCAATCTCCTTGTGGATGGCGTTTGCAAAGTCTAGAACACTTGAGCGTCCCTGGCGCAAGACAACGGGTTGGCTGTAATCTGGAGGAGCTTTACTTGGCTTTGTGTATACTCGTACTAGACGAAGCTCTTCCCACATCTTTTCGGTCAGTTCATCGACATTGAGCCATTGTTTGGAGCTGATGGGCACGGAGTGGGGAATCTTGTAAAGCAGATCCAGTTCTTCGATAGAAATCTGATCAATCTTGTTGAGAACGTAAATGCAAGGAATGTAGATCCGGTTGCCCTCAATCACACTGCGGAAATTTGGCGTCAGAAAGCCAGCAGGAAAGAAGACTTACTTACTCAATAAGGTCCTCTACTGTCGCATCCTCACGAAACATGACATCGGCGCTGGAGATCTTGTACTCGCTAAGGACTGCTTTGACTACATCCGAATCAATCTGAGTGAGCGGGACTGTATGGGAAACGGCAATACCCCCCTTGTCCTTCTTTTTTACGGAAATGTTGGGTGGGTTTTGGTTGAGTCGGATTCCAACACCGTACAATTCCTTTTCTAGCTTTGCCTTATCCGCCAGAGGTTTACACACATCCAGCACCATGAAGATCATGTTACATGTCCGTGCTACAGCAATGACCTGTCGACCACGGCCCTTACCGTCCTTTGCCCCCTCTATGATTCCCGGCAAGTCCAAGATCTGCAGTTTGGCTCCGTGGATATCCATCGTACCTGGAACGGTCGTCAAGGTTGTGAATTCATATGCAGCAGCCTCGGACGTTGTTCCCGTCAACCCAGACATCAATGTGCTCTTCCCCACACTGGGAAACCCAATGAAACCCACACTTGCAATACCTGTTCGAGCAACATCGAAACCGCTTCCACCACCACCGCCACTCGAAGGTGGGGCTATCAATTCTCGCTGCAACTTAGCGACTTTTGAGCGCAGCTGACCCAAGTGGTATGAAGTGGCTTTGTTTTTCTATCGAGATCACGTCAGAGACAGAAATTCGTGCGAGGCAGTACGCACTTGTGTTTTTGCAATCTCATCTTCGATTTCCTAAAACAATCAAAGGAATTAGTCCTCTTCCAATCTCTCCCACGTAGTCACAAACCTTGATCTTTTGTAGGGTCGTCTACAATGACAATCATGACGTTAGTGTTTATTCGAATGTGTCCAGTGAACATACCATTTTGCTTCCCAGGCTGAACGGCAGAAGTCGCAACAAGAGGATACTGTCTCTCTTGCCCGTCCTAGCGGAATTCTTTCCACTGCCACACGTGATATAACTCTTATTAACTGCTTCTGACGCGTTGTTTGCTTTTTTTCGCAGCAGGTGGGAAGAAAATAATATAAAAGACTCTGCGCGCCCGCATCCCTCTTTTTCCCCCAACTCTGTCTCGTCCACCCCTCGAACGGACTATCCTGACGCCTTTTACTTCAGGATACAAGGGGGCGTGGACGACTCAAGGCAGATGATAGAATTTTTCATACCTTATCCTCGGCACGATTTATTTTTCTAAGCTCTGCTCAGATTTCTATTCGTCCATGGCACATCTATCGCTGTATTTTGTTGTTTGAATAAATTTCAACATATGCTTAGACCTGTGTTTTCCTTCTAGCTCACATTCCGATATGTGACGATGCTTGCCCATCTGCTTCGTGTGTTGTCAGATGCTCTGACCTCAATGTCTAGAAAGCACGCATGCTTGCTGTCATGAATGAAGTATATTGTACAATGATATGTTCGACAATGACCGATAAAGACAGTGGTGCTTTTAAGAGTTTCGTGCACGCTTACTCGACACACCGGCCGACTCGAGGAGCTCTTCGTCTGTATCGACTGCATTTCTGTGTCTCTTGACACTGGTCGGAACTTCTCCGGTTATGGTGTCACGATGTTCTTGCGGAGAGGCTTCTGCTGCCAGCGCGAGAAGCCCCTCGTCATCATTGTGCGTGACTTCCTTTTTGATCGGAGTCGCAGCTGGTAAGGACGCCTGGTTGGAGCTTTTCTCGGATGCCGCATGGGCTTGCTGTCTTCTGTGTCTCTCTCCGGCAATAGCATCGACAATAAATCTATGTAAGCTGGTTAGCCGTCACTCGTGAACATGGCAATGCCTATCTCACTCTACTTCGTCTGCGAGTTTAAGCTGCTTCAGGCTTGCGCGACTGAGCTCCTTCTTTCTGACAAGCTGATCCTACAGGAATTGTAAGAGCTCAGTAGCACATGTTTCATTCCACTCACTTTAGATACGGCATCAAATCTTTCTTTCTGGCGGATGAAATGCATCTTGTAATCTGTGTTTGGATTTGGACCGCCCTTCCGCACGCCGGATGGTGTCGAGGCTGATAGTCGGTCTAATGGGGTAGACCTTTTGCCGTTCTCTGGAGGACCCATAGACGTGTCATTTTCTACGTGGTCATCGTCACTCAAATGAATCGAGGCACTGGGTTCGGCAGGCATATTGAACGGGTCTCTGGTAGGGATGCACTCAGGCTGATGGTACGCGAACCTAGGAAGGGGATGGATGGCCCATGCACGTGTAAAGCGTCTCCTCTCATCGTGCTTAGACAGCCTTCTTTGATACAGACACCAACCAAGGCAAAGGGTACGATGGCTGCTTCTCATTTCGTCTCGCCAAGTCATAGTGGCGCTGGAGGTAGCGATATCCTCTCACCTCCGCTCGCATCGGGATCTACATCCTCTATCTATCCTCCCCAAGCACTTGCTGCACTAGAAACATATAAGAAAAAGGACAACTCAAAAGTGGTCGTGCGTTTCAAAGCAATTGGAAACGCCCCCATAATGAAAAACAATCACTTCCGCATCACAGCTTTCAACCGATTTCAAGCTGTGATTCAATTTCTACGAAAAGAGCTTGGGTGGAAGCCTGGAGATGCCTTGGTACGCTGCTCTTCCATTTAACCTCATGTACTGACATCCTCAGTAGTTCCTTTACATTAATTCCTCCTTCAGCCCTGCACCCGACGACACTGTGGGCAATCTTTTTCGGGTAAGCTTCAATTCTGACTGCACTTCATTACTTCAACTGACCCCGTCGGCGACTAGTGTTTTGGAACTGAGGGCTACCTGATCGTCAACTACGCGACACAAGCTGCTTGGGGGTGAAGAGTGCTCCACATACATATGACTACTAATGTACTTTTACACATGACCTATTGCAACTCTTCCATATCTCTGTTGCTCCTTTCCCACATCTGCAGGGAATATCGAACACCTTTCTCTTCAACAATACCTTGCTCGACCCCTCCCCCAAGGTACGCATCGAAATCCGACTGTTTTGTTCGAACCCACTTTTGCTGTGGAAGACCCACATGTCTTCCTTCTCCATGCTCCTGTGTGATCTGTTCTTCCGTACGAAATTCTGGCAAGAAGACATCACACATTTCAAAACTTGGATCATATATCCTCGTGATAAGGAGTCGATCTATGACCGCATTCCTGATGTGATTCTGCATAACCTCCGCGTAAAGTTGAGCCCCGCCTATCAGAAATGTTCGAGAAACATTAGGCAGAGATTGCAGCTTCGCAACTGCACTCTCCAGACTGGCACAAAGATACGTATGAGGTGATTCAGGAATGCCCAATTCGTGCTGGGCGGCGTCTGTATTTTGTCGACTGACAACAACATTGATACGTCCACTCAAAGGGCGAAATTTTGATGGAATGGACTGCCATGTCTTTCTCCCCATAATGACAGCATTCATCGGCGAAGCTCGATCTGTGTCCGAGGAAGCTGGCTGACACACATGGAGAGTTGCTCTGCGAAAGTGAGCCATTTCCTTTGGCAAACGCCACGGCAGCGTCCCATTGGCACCTATACCGTTTGTACGAGTGAGTGCTGCAATGATAGCGAGGCGTAAAGGGCTGGACGCAGTCGACATGGGTTTGTCGATCATTTCCTGCGTCATCGCAGATGGGCGTGTTGGTCTCGAGAATGAAGGTCGGTACGCGTCACATTCGCGTAAAGCAGCTTCGTCTCCGCACCTTTCTTCGTTAGATGACAATGGCACAGTCAGGCCAACAGTTTACCTTTCCGCCTCTACATGGCTTTGCTCCATTCTTTACTTTGCAGAGAAACGCACAGACATTAGACAGTCAGCTGAAGGCATGGACAAAGCTTGTTATAGATTATTGTCAAGTTTATCGGGTTTTTATTCTGGATGTAGATGGTGCCTGGATCCAGTCGACCGGAGATGTAGGGCGGCGCCTATTTCGAAATGAGTCAATCGACAGAGAGCTATCAGCGGAGGCGCAAAGACAGGTCTTCAAAGCTCTTGTGGATCAGGGTACGTACACGAAAGAAACAGTACGTTGCGTGATCTCAGTATACTCATCGAACAGGTTCGGCTAAATGGGATCCACCGCTCAAGTCGGGACGGTCGAAGAGCACATCCACTGCGGGGGCAGTCGGGGATCGAATTCTGGTGTTTTGGAAGAAGCCAGAAGAGTGGGCAGAGCTAATATACTCTTGGGTTGCCAGTACAGGGCAGAACGGAAGCATCATGACCTTCTTTGAGTTGACGGAAGGTGAATTAGTACAAGACCAAGGTACGAATTACTTTTTTTGAACTTTCCAAATGCTCACTCCCTAAAGAATTTCGCCAGTTACCCATTCAGATCCTACTTCCTGCTCTCCAATCATTAGAGAACCAAGGCAAAGCACGAATATTTGAAGGCACAGAGGGTGTTGGAGACAGTGCGACGGGGGTGAAGTTTGCCTGAACGGATACGGAACAAGCATCATGTACAACAATAAAGCAAACAAGACGTATCATGATAGATGGCTACTGTACAATATGAACAATGCTACCGACGCTTATTACCTTTACTCTTCTGTCTGCGTACTTTACGCTCGAACGTGCGTTCCCCATGACCACCGCCCTCACCAAAGCTGTCCTCGCCCGACTTGCTGTGACGGGACCGTTGTAGTGCACCTTGCCTCTTGATACTTTTCATGTCTGACGAGTTCCGCAATAGGTCACCAAATTCTTCCTCCAGACCAGCGCCAACGCGGCCACGTTTGCTGCTCAGGCCAGCACCGCCCAAAGCTACGTCGGCCTCATCTCGTCTTCGTCGCTTTGCATCACGCTTGCTCATCGTCAGACGTGTCATGTTCTCTTCCTCATATGCTTGCATCCGATTTAAAGCTTTCGCTCGAGCCGATGCAGACACCCCTGAGCCTTGAACACCGACACCTGAAGAAGATGCCTCATATGGGTTGGCCGACATACTAGCACTTAAGTCAGATAGGAGTGCAGCATTGCGCGGGGCTACTTGGTTCTTTTTGGAGGTTCGAGATGATGTCTCTGGGTTGTACACTACAGGTGCCAAGCGTGGAGGCCTGTAAATGCCGTCACCACGGTCGCGAGAATTACCTGTGCTGGCAGTTTTGTTGAGCTCCTCCTCCTTATCATCTCTGCTTGATTTCTTTCCCAATCCTTTGGAGAAAGCCTCGATATTGGGCCGGAAAGCGAGCGGATCTATTCCTCCAGACATCACGATAGGTTGTTCGTCCTCTTCATATATTCCTGCTTGTACACGGTTCTTCTCGTCGTCGGCAGCTTGCGTTAAACGCTCGACTAGACTTCGTGTTTTACTCTCTAAAGGACGAATCTTTTCCAATACAAGTCGAAGCTCGATGAGATTTCGAACAATCTGGCTACCTGTAGATTCGGGGTTTGCATCTAATGGTATCCCACGAAGTCTTCTCGAAACTAACAAGACGAGATGGTGTATGTATGAGAGTAGCGCAGCGTTCTTTAACGTGAAAAGAGACAATCCTTTCCCACTTTCAAGCAGATCTGTGTCGAATGGTAGAGCCATTTGTAGTGTCTCTTGGAGTGACAAGGAGTCCTCATGCACTAGTCGAAGCACATCCGCAACTTGGTTCGCCGTATCTCCCATTTTCAGCTGGCGTTGTTGAGAAGGAGCACAATTCTATAGAAGTAGAAACGCGCCACACCAAAAAAATTCCGTCACGTTCTGGGGCGACTTTGATCGAGTTGGCCATCCTACTCCATAACAGTTTGCAGGGATGTCTGTGTATTCAAGAATATTGCAGCAACCGAATAGTTTCATTGATCACATATAGGTCTACTCAAAGAGGAGTTCACGCCACCTCGCAAAAAATGAGAATATATTTCTAAGCAGTACAAATACAAATAGAAAGATCGATTGAAACCTTCGTGAGAAGCTGGCGAGCTTTCCAAGTCCCAAAGGGACGTTGCGAAAAGATTTATCTACTGCCTTTTGCTGTGAAAAAATTCGCCATGATGCAAAAGATCTTTCGGTGCTTGAGTGCCTGCAATGAAGCGCTGGCCTAAAATTTAGTTGTACAAAATGTAGTTCACATTCGCTTGGAAAATCGAGCCAGATGGTAATTGATGGTAGACCGATGTGGTGCTTTCCCCTTGCCCTAATAGAAGTAGAATGTAAGTAAGGCACAAGCGGGACTTCCAGAATCTCATTCGTACCTTTGTTCGGAGACAATCTTGCAAAGCACGGCCGCGGTCGGCACAGGTTCCGGTGTTGCTCAAATCGTTGGAGCTAGCCCAGCATGCCAGCATGGCCGCAAATTCTGCTGCGCAGGGGGCTACAGCAAGGTCTTTTTTGGGCCTGACCTTAATTTTGTCAATCTTCATGATGAATCTGGATGTCGGAAACACAGGATCTGCTCACTGATGCACAGAGCCCAATTCTTCGTTCACATCACGTGCTTCGTCCACGCGCGGAGCTTTGTCACGGAAAGCGACCACACTCCTCAACCGGAGACGACGACTCAGTATGGCGCAGTTTGCATCGAGATTCGCCATTCCAGCGGGGTTCGCCATCATGGCTGCCCAGTCGAGCTTGGTAAGCGTATACGGTGGTCAGAGAGCGATCATATTCGACCGTTTCCAAGGGGTCAAAGAACAAGTACGTAATGATCTAGACTGCGTCGACGATCTGTATGCTGACTTCTGTTTGCAGCCCCTCGGTGAAGGAATGCATGTGGTGATTCCTTGGTTGCAAAGGGCTATTACGTATGATGTTCGAATTAAGCCTCGAAATATCAGCACAACCACAGGGTCCAAGGATTTGCAGATGGTCACTTTGACTCTTCGTGTCATGTCGCGACCTGATGTGCAACACCTCTCCAAAATCTATCAAGGACTTGGTTTGGACTATGATGAGCGCGTCTTACCTTCCATCGGGAACGAAGTTCTCAAGGCCATTGTCGCGCAGTTTGATGCTGCCGAACTCATTACACAGCGTGAAGTCGTCTCCAGTCGGATACGCGAGGATCTATTGAAGCGTGCGAAGGAGTTCAATATCGTTCTCGAAGACGTATCCATCACCCACCTCGTATTCGGACAAGAATTCACCAAGGCTGTAGAACAAAAGCAAATTGCACAGCAAAATGCCGAACGTCAGAAGTTTGTGGTCGAACAAGCAGAGCAAGAACGTCAAGCCAGTGTCATCCGGGCTGAGGGAGAGGCAGAAGCCGCTCAGACAATTTCACGCGCTCTGGAAAAGGCTGGTGATGGCTTGCTAACCATCCGACGTATTGAAGCGTCCAAAGAGATCGCAAATACACTTTCCGGTGCTCGCAATGTCACATACTTACCTGCCGGGCAAGGCGGCAACATGCTGTGAGTACATTATGATAAATTATATTGCGCAAGTGCTAACTGTGCATGTTCTTATAGCTACAATATCCCCCAACAATAAGACTCATTGTGTATTTTGTTCTAAGTCTGCAATTTTGATCGCCATTCTACCCAATATCTATGAGATCGGATCGCGGATCTCCATCGTCCAGACGATTTCTGCTTCCGCTTTGACATAGACATAGTCATCTTGTAGATGGTTGCTTGTCGACAAGAAGCCCCCGATAGTACACACTTCTCCGTCTAAGTGGACATAGTAAGCACAATACATAGCGCTATCATTATGAGCATACCGAGATTCCATTTTAACCCTCGAGTCCAAATCCGAGTTCCTCTTCCCGCAGGTGAGGTTCCAACAGAAGCTGCAAAGGGTAAAAGGCCACATGTAGGGCCAAATTGGGAGTGATCCACCTGAATATAGTGTTCTCCCTATTCGAAAGAACAAGTGTAAGAAAATACTTCTACGCAATCATGAGTTACCTACCTTTGTAAGAATCCAAGCAATGCTGTTTTCGCTGACAGCAAATGTAGAAGGGCGTCTATGGAGCACGACGCGATCGTCCTCATCTAGCCCTTTGCTGGGGCTCTTGGGTTGCTCGTGCACCCTTTCGCCTTTGGCAATAGTCTCCTGTGCCACTTGACATAAAACATGCAAAGTGTGCATCGTTTGGTCCAATCTTCCAGAAAGACCGCCGAGGATAATAACGTCAAACCTATGAATACCTTGGAATTCACGTTCTTCCTCCTCATCTATACGAAGTATGCACTTTTGTAAATCAGTAGCATATAGCGAGGCTGCCTTGACAACCGGTGTACTAAACTAGACAAATAGTAGCGTTCAATCTATGGGCTATGACTGAGTCTCTTTCTTTAGACACTCACTTGTCTGTGAAAGTACTCTTGAACGTCAGGTCTTAACGAGTCAAGATCGCCTCTGATTTCATGTGGCGGGACAGCATGTTTCCCAAAGCAGTCATACAATACATTGGCCCCACCGTCTGCACACAAACGGAACGCAGCTGCAGGAAGTTCTTTAAACACTACGAGATGGTCTCTGTAAATAGAAAACGAACCTTTTTCCCAAATATGTTGGACAACTGCGCGATATGAGGAAGGAATGGATTGGTTCAAAAGGATAGCTGCATATGCTTGCGAAGTACTCTGCCCAGATTTCCCTCTAAGAAGGGAACCAATGTCCCACCTGTGCACATTCCCGTCTTCTTCACCAGCCATGGTGCTTTAAAGGTGAGGAAGGAGCGAAAATAACACTAGAGTATGACGAACTCAGTGGAGGCGTACTGTGTGCACTGAACGCGGTAAGAAGTTACTTGTTGTCGTCCTACTTTGAAACTTCAGGAAGCTCGTGTTGATTTCATGGCGGTATCTGGACGATCATCCTCAAGTCGTCAGACAGCAGGCCGCCATTCAGTACACTCTCCTCGAGAAGAAGAAGGCCATAATGAAGTGAGAGGACAGGTGGGCCGCCATAGCAAAGGCGAAGCCAATACCAAAGTTCATGGAGAACGACTTCTGCCAGAAGGTGCGGTAGCCATCGACCTTGGCGCGTATACTGTACGAGTTGTGATTGCTTCAGCTTCCAAAACGAGCTCTGTCTTTCGATGCCCCAATGCAATTGTCCGCGTCAATCAGAGAAGAGGTAGCTCCGGCTCATCATCGATGTTTATTGGCCCCCAGATTCAATCGCAGAACTTCCCATACGCATCACTTTCTCTTCGTCAACCAACAGATCGTGGTCTGGTAGTTGATTGGGCTGCACAGAAGTCAATACTCGATGCGGCCTTGAAGGAAGTTCTTGCCGAGGAGGCTGATCAGAAGAGGAAAGAACGCCAAAGTACCGGTGTAGGCTTATTAGAGGGGCGAGCAGTCATCATCACAGAGGCTTATTTCAACCTTCCAGACCTTCAGCTTGCCATGGACCTACTTATTATGCAAGAGTATGGTGCACATTCGATATGGAGGTGTTGCCCAGCCTCCTTGCTACCGTATACCCCAAACCTATTTACACCACCAGAAGGAACCATTCTTAAGAGAGACCGACCAGAATGTATGCTCGTTGTCGATTTGGGTCATGGAGCATCGCACATTGTTCCACTAATTGGCGATAAGGTGATTTGGAAAGCGGCAAGAAGACATATTGTCTCTGGGAGACTGATCACCAATTTGCTAAAAGAAACCCTGAGCTTTCGACAGTGGGATATGATGGACGAGACATGGTTGGTTGGACATATAAAAGAGTCTTGCTGCTTTGTAGCAAGTAAAACAGGCAGAAGAGGAGATCCTGCCCCTATTCGAGCCTCCAAGCCGTCGTGTTGGTCATTTGCTGCTATGTTGGAAATGTGCCAGAGCACCCCGAAGACAAAGAATCCTCTTGTACAAGAATATGTACTACCTGATTATTCCGGCCCCAAATCTAGTTCACGATTCGGGCACATTCGCAGAGGACCAGGATCCACTGAAGAATCAAAAACGGATGATGATCTGTTCATCGCAGACATCCAATCTACTACCGGGGATGTGGGTGATCAACAGTATGATCATGACACGGAAAGTGAAGAAGAAGCTGACGACTCCGATGAGAGTTTCAGTGAGGGGGAAGCTCTCGAAAATGGTGAATCAGATACTCCACCAAGGAAAAGACATAAAAACTCCATCAATGGCAGGGGTCATTCGAGAAAAGAATACTCACAGAGATCGGCACCTCCAAACGAAGAAGAATCTGAGCAGGTCCTTCTACTAGAACGAGAACGATTTCAGGTACCGGAAGTTATGTTTAATCCAGGAATCATTGGATTGGATGATGCTCCGCTTCACGAAGTCATATGGGATAGCATCAAGGCTTGCGATACTGAGATTCAGGGGCTCTTATGGGCAAATATAGTTCTCGTTGGAGGGGGTGCAGCTATGAGAGGCCTAGAAACGAGACTTTACAATGAGTTGCGACCTATGGCTGGCGTAGACGGCCCTCTGCAAATCTGGCGTCCCGAAAATCCGAGCATGGCAACGATCTACGCAGCAAGAAATGTACTGAACTCTCCATCTACATCGGAGCGCCATGAAATGTTGTCATCTCGACTCATGCCCACCAAAGAATACACACTCGCCAATGCTAATGAAAGATTTGGCTCCTGGTCATCATCCAAAAACAAATTATGAGCTAGAGCTTTTTATTCCCAACTTTTTCATCCTTTCAATCAGTGTAATCAAATGTACAACAAAGGGTATACTAAATAAACAGTGATGATTATCTTCGTATATACACCGTGATGAACCTCTGCGCTCAGATTGCTTTCTTGACACTCTTGCGAGCTCTAGAACGTGTACCACCCGCTGGACCAGCAAGACCGGCAGCAAGCAGCAAGTGCTCGTAGAGGTTTTTTCCAAACCAAAAGATAAGGATAGCGGGTACAATGAGCCACAAAGAATTGGGTAGGAAGAAGACAAAGAAGAAATTGAAAAAATTGTTATGTCCTGTGTAGCCCCATCCTTTTGGACCGCTAAGATAGTCCTAATAACCACGGTGAGAGATTAAAAAAGTAAAAAAATGTGACCCACCTGCAGCCAATATAAAGCAGTCTTCCAGAAAGTCATAATAGCAGACGTGAATCCAACAATGGGTGCAACTGCACGTAAACGTGCGTTAGGTTGAACTGCTGCCAAATAGACATACGTAAAATTGAGGATCGTCTCGACAATGTTCATTGCCCCTAAGACTAGTTAGTTTACAAATTTCTGAAAGATGCTAGGCAAACACACCTTGAGCAGCTGTGAAGCCATTGTGTAATTCGTAGAAGCGCTTCGAGTATATAAGATCGACATCTCCATAAAGAGCATATGGCTTCCAGAGCCAGTGCAGCTTTCCACCAGCAAAAGAATGAGGGCGCAGGAGAATATAGCCAGTATCCCAGCTAAACAAAACGTCAACACAATTAGACAAAGCAGCAGTGCAAGACGTACATGACAATCAGGGAGGAGATACTTGAAGCGAAACATAATTTAATCAGAAGCCAAAGAAAACAAATTAGGACTTACACAAACCAAGCCAAGACAGCTTTATTCGTCTCGTTGACTGAAGGTGACGAGGACTTCGTTGTAGCAACCATAATCTACTACTATAGTACTATGATGTCTTCAAGTAAACAACTTCCATTGCATTTCTGTTTACCCCGCGTTAGCGTACACGTAAAATGGCGCCATGCTTAACCTCGGCGCGCAAAATCTTCCCACTCCCACCACACGACACCCCCGGTGTCCACACACACTCCCGTATGATGATTCATATACTATAACTAGGGATGCAGTAAAAGCTTTAGGCATTGTCATTGACTTTCTGGCTTCATTGCACTTGTAGAACTAAAGGCGTATCTGACAGGAGATAGTGTAAATCTGATCATTCTGCTACATCCTATGATCTATTCAATGCTTGTTGAATACCAAGTTGGTTCAATATTTAGGTGTCAAGCCCAGGACAGTTTTCCGAGAAGGGCGAAGATTTGGTGAGATCCTTGTCGACAATTTCATAGATCAGATCGTAATGGTCAGAGGGATAGTCGAATTTCCCGCCCAGTTCGCCACCGATCTTTCCGAGTTCGTTATGCTCCCAACACACTAAGATGTTGCCTGAATTATCTTTGGTATAGTCGTCAATAGCATCCTACCAAAGTGCAATGAGATATGAATGCCAAGGTGAAATCATTAGTGCTTACTTTGACACAATCCTCGTCATCACGATCGCAGTGATGGTCGACTGTCAAGCCCAAGTCATCCGCCAAAGGCTTTACAGTCAGGTACGGACGGTCCCGGGACCCATCCGACTTATAATCCTTGAGTGTATTAGTAAGACACCTCAAGGTGATTGCACATTGCTTACTTGGGCAATGATATATCCGATATCGTATCCAGACGACTTTCCAAAGACATTGCGAAGACATTGCGCTCTTTCCTCACCCTTCGAGCTCAATCCAGCTACGGAAAAGTTTAGATGCAGGAGATGAACAATGCCTCTTCTACGCACTAACATCATCGTCGGACGGCTTCTCGCCATGACGTATGCTGTGGATGGAGGGTAAACTTCAATCCATGTTGCCAATGGGGTAGACGTACAGAAAGATTTCGTTAGAAAAAGCACTTACGATGGGAGCGATATAAAATATTGCAGAAAGTGTTATTCCAAATAAGTTCCTCATGTTGAACATGAGCGAAGTCTAATATGAGAAAGATCACTGAGAATTTGAGTGTAGAGAGATACTAAGGAGTGTTGTGAGATCCTCAATTATGATCAGCAACCCGGGCCTCCTTCGCAGGCATGCACGAATCAGCACATCACTACACAAGGTGTGCCAACGGCATCCCATTGTTCGCGGAAATGCCACTAGCGTCGCCGGTATCGGCAGGTGCTCCTAGGATAGTTGAATTTAGCATGCAATGTGGCAACGTGGACGGGAACCTTTCCCGCCGGTGCCTTGAGACCAAGCTATATACGTTTGAACCAAATCATATGTAAGGCCTTCTACAGCGTTGAAATCTCTTTTCTTGCTCGCACGCAGCCGACGTATTCAATTAAAACTTTCGTAAGAACTCCCCAGTCACAGTTTGATGCGAAAACATCTTGTGTCAATATGATGGGTCACGCATGGGGGCAAGAAAGCAACCCCTCAGTCTCTCTCTCGTTTGTTTCTTTAGGAAAAGAGCTCTGAAATCTCTTGACACAGCATCGAGTTCTTTGCTAGAATAGAATTATCCATAGATTACGGTTATGTGCGCTTCTGACAATTCTTTTTCTGTCACTCCACAATTAACTAGTGCGCCAACGTCAGTGCGTAGCTTGTTGATGGAATTTTGGCCGTGCATCCCACAGAGAAACACCATGTCGACGGTGGAGAAAGAGTCTCAAATTGTCGTTTTCACATACCCCGACTCGAGAACAGCGAACAAAAGTACGCTTGAACTAGTGAAATGTATGTCGACGCAAGTCTTTTGTCTAAGACTGATCTTCATCTTTAAGCCATTATTTCGAGCGATGAACATGATTCGCATAGCCAACCCTCAGCGCCACTGTCAAAGTCCGAAATGATCCCCTGGCACATCTCCAATCGTTATTACGATGCAGACGTCTACTTTCGACTCGCTTCATCGAATCTTGGAAGAAGGAAGGTGAGAAAGCGAACGATCGAACCCCGTGAGGTGCGGCTACTTTCGGAGAATTCTCAAGTGGTCGACACGAATAAAGACCTATCAGATGGCCTTGACGAGCTAACTAAACAGACTCAAGACGTCTTTGCTGCTCTGGAAAGTGGGCACGTTCCCTCTTCGATCAATAATGCGCCCTCTATAAATTATGATGAGCATGCACGAGAGGTGGCTGAGCAGCTGGATGGAACGCAAGCAGTCCTTATCGTTGTTGACCAATATCTGGTGAGGTCCGTCAAGGATTGTACCATCTTTTCTGACCTTCCATCTGCTGTCCTATGAGGACCACCGCCAGCTTCTACTCTTCCTCAATGGTCCAGCCATAAAATCCGATCAAAGCGGTGAATCTGAAAGACTCCTCTCTGGCTTTGACCTTGGAATTAGTCTGGTCGTATCGGTACCATCTCTCTCGCAGGATGAGAACGGAAGTGTCCCTCTAACTATGCCCTGCAAATCTGAAGAACTAGAGGATTTGTATAGTAGCGAGGGCTGGGAGTTCATTGACTTGGGACGAGATTTAACTGGATCGATGAGCGACGAAGAAGACACTGGCGAAGAAAATGAGGAGGAAGAGCAAGGTATTGCTAGAATACGAGAAGCGCTAATGGCATATACCTGGCCAGGACTCAAAAGACGCAATGACTGCCTGGAAAGAAGGGCACACAGTGAGTTGCAACAAATCACAAAGGAAGACGAAGGACTGGCTATGTCTGAGCTCCGTTTGCAATTGGACCGTATCGATGTTGCAAGCGCTAGTATCCCTACACAAGAAGATGAAAAGCTTGCAAAAGCATTTTTAGCTCAGATAAATGCAGAAGAGCGTCCCGAAGAAGGGACAGAGCAGGATACAACACAAGCAAAGATGCGAGAGAACTTGGAACGATTTTTGGAGAAAGAAGACGCGAGTTGGCCAAGGGCGCAAAGGCATGAGGACGTCTTTCCCTCTCCAAATAATGATGGAGCATGGCCGGACGGAGAGCAAAAGAGTCGCCATTATCCGCATGAGACGGAATTTGACGACGACTTTTCAGACTTTGTTGGGGGCCAGGCAGGAAATGGCCCTGATGGTTACCCCAACGAGCTGACTGATCTTGAAGATCCTCTCGACGACTTCATGGACGATGATGATAAGCTTCTGTCGCAGGCTTTGGCTGCACGTCAAGATTCAAATTCAAATGATGAAAGGCTTGGCGATGACCTGCAAGTCAATTTTGAAGCAACGTTATCTGCGATCCTAGCTCAAGCAGAGCGAGTCCGATCCATCACTGACCATGAAAAGAGACGAGAAGAGGCAGCAAAGGTGGCACTTTCATTGCTTGATCAGTAGTTGTTCATATCAATTTTGTATTTTACTGTGAATGTGTATACATGATGAGATGTACTCTGCTAGATGATGTCCGCGATGGATTCCTTGACTACCTTTCCCAAGGCACCTTCAATTAGAAGTAGCGCCTTGTTCCCTTCAGGTAAAGAGTAAGGGCCTTCAATAGACGACATGATTGTTTCTGGCAAAGAGAGAGAAAGGAAAAGTTGCGGAACGTTGTACCGCTTAGCTAACAGAGCGTTAATTTGGTGTACAACATCGAGAGATGGTGCTCACATAAACGAGCCGCCATTGGCTTTGCTAGATCTGAATCCGTTCTGAATATTGACGTCGATATTGAGTCCTATCACTGTAGAATGAGACGAAGGATTTCCTTGTAGAAACGACTTACCTTTCTCTGTGCGTTGTTCATCGCCACGGCCCATTCTCTCGCAATGATTCCCGTGGGTGGCGCATTTGAAGTTAAATCATGATCAGATGGATTTTTCAAAGGGTATGATTCTGCGTGATGTTCCTCGAGGAGAAGAGAGGATTTCCCTCGCTCACCCTTTTGTTGTTGAGGTCTATGTATGTTGGACTCTCCACACCAAACAAAAAGCGATTTTCCTTGTGCAAAGACAGTTGTGTGCGCAACAAGATGCGACGGTGCCTTATGGGAAGGAAAAGGGAGAGTAATCAGATGTGTCAATGTGGGAAACTGGGAGTGTCCTTCGGGAAAGTCCGCAGCCATCGTCGTGGTGAAAGTCATCTTCGATGAACGTTTTCGGGAAACGGATAAGACCTGAGTCCGTGCGCGACTTTTATGGAGAGATTTGCCTTTTTTCATCCCTGCCATGCACTCACATCACTCGCATAGCGGGGCCTTTTGCTGCCATGCTGCGACCGGTACAACCCCTTGGTCGATGGTTGAAAAGGCAAACTCATTAGGTTTTACTCACTATGCCTTATCCGAACATGTCCCAAGGTCAAGTTCTGCATCATTATATCCAGAAGAAATCGAGTCAAACATCGGTCCAAAGGAACTGCTCGCAACTTTCATGAACTACCTATCCGAAGCACGAAAATGTTCAGAGTATTGGGAAAACAAAAGCGGAAAGCGTATACAGGTCCTTGTAGGCGCTGAAACTGAGAATGTCGACGGGAGGAATTACAATACTCTCGATTTCCTCGATCAAGTGTTACGTGATGACAAGGGTTGGAAGGTGGAATATCTCGTAGGCAGCGTACACCACGTGCAATCTGTTCCCATCGATTTCGACAAAGAAACGTTCAACAAGGCTTTAGAACAGTTCATGGAACCACACTGTGATACAAACGAGAATGAATCTTACAGAACAATTGCCGCTCATCTCAAACTTATGTGCGGATACTTGGACGCCCAACTTTCGGTGATGGAGAGATTTCAACCCGAGATTATCGGACACTTTGATCTTTGTCGACTCTTTTTGCCTCAAACACCAATGACTTTGGCAGGCAGGCACAGGGTTTCCGATGACCAACATACGCAAACTTTACTAGAAGCTGTCGATAAACGTGTTCGACGCAACATTGACTTTGCAATAGAGTATGGGGCCCTGTTCGAACTGAACTCGGCTAGCGTGAGGAAAGGGTGGTCCACACCATATCCCGGCAGTGATATTCTAGAGGTGAGCCGCTCTGACCCGCAGAATGTCACGGTCTCATTGTTTCGGCACAGATTATCTCCGAGCGGGGAGGAAGGCTGTGTCTCTCTGACGATGCCCACTCACATGAACAGGTAGGCTTGAACTACCACGTCACAAAAAAGTATTTGCGAGACCACGGTATCAATGAAATCTGGCATCTCCAACGGTCAGATACAGGCACGCAAAATGGGATTTACGGCCGCTCCACCACCCCATCGCGAACATCTGTCGATGAGCTAGATGCATTTTGTCATAGTGAGGCATGAATGTTGCATTCCATTTCTGTCATCATCATTTCGGTACACTTATCCCAGCTAGAACACTGGGAAGTTCCTGTTGCCCCTCGTTGAGAAGATAGAGAACGGAGCCTATGGCTATGAGAACCAATCCAAATGTCGTGGCGGCGAGCAGGACAAATTGTTTCGAGACGTCTTGCTTTTGGCAAGCCTCACCTGCCTGGATTTGGTCTGAGTCAGTACTTCTACTTCCTTTTTTTGTCAACATACCCAATACGTTAGCTTCCCGTTCTTAGCCTTGCTCTGCTGACATTTGCATCGGAAGCACTTTCGGCCACCTTTGCTGCTAAGCAAAGCTTGACCACGGTTGCTACAATTCAATGTTGCTTTCAAAAGATCCTCCTCGCTTGTGAAGCATTTGCCTAGGTAGTCTTTCTCTTTAGGCAGCTGCGAGGGTGCACTAGAAGGGCCACTCGATTCGGATGCAACGGGGAAGTCCCGGCTTCGCAAGAACGGTGTCGATCCAAGGGAAGAGCGGAAAGGAAAGAGCGGATCGCCTCGCTTTTCCAACCTCTGTCCCTCTTGATGAGGTAGCGTTAGGAAGGCAAAGTGTACATCTGTCTTCTGTAGCTTCTTGTACGCTGCTGAAAGGACGCTGCGCAAAGCATCCTTTGCATGACGGTATTGATGGCTATCCACACCGTATTCGCTGCGTATATCAGCAAGACCATCTAGCCGGAATGCTTGATATTGTGTACTCCCTGATTCTGAGGCTGACTTTCCATCCATCACATCAAAGTACGACACGAAGCTCCGCAGATTCTTGTAAAACATGGAAGATACCTATCATTCGCGTCAGATCGCGCATGTTCATATCTAAATGGCACCTACCTCATCAGCCATGTCTGTCAAGTCTAAAGCTTTCTTGCCGCCATAAGAAACACCAATAAGCCAGTCAGTAGCATCTTCCAGTGCAGTCTCAATTCCCTCGACTACGCCAGAGGTAAAGCCTGGGAATGCTCCACCATGTCGCGCTGCTTCATACAACCTTTGTCCGTATGAATGGATCAAAGCCTCAAAGGAGGAAATGTGCGGGGGCGACTCGATCATATGGGTATATTGAAGTGAAGAGGGGAAAATTTCTGTGAGGTTCCGAAAGGAAAATGAGTGTATATCTCTGGTGATTTTGCTCAACTAACCTTGGGCTTCTTCAGCACTGACACTGGGAAGTAGAACAAAAGTGTGTTGCTTGTCCCTTTGGAAGAGAGAATCTACTGTAGACTTCCCATGAGTAGCCTTAGCACTTGGCAACCAAGACCAGAGTGTGTGGTCATGTATACTTGCCCCTAAGTTCTCGCCAGGTACGTCAAAATGATGGGCGAGAATTCGGTTCACCTGGCTGGGTGTGATGGAGACAGGTCCATTCTCGTTTGCAACCGCTGGGTGCAAGTAGAGTCTGGCCGAGTCATCGGCCAATATGGAGATTGCAAGAAGCACAATGGCGGCAAGGAAAGTAGCCAGCCCAGCCATGGTCAGTTGATGCAATGGAGGAAGGCAAAGGTCGAACACGGACCACGCACCCTCCTGAGCGCACGATAATGCCACACGTGTATTTCGAGTATTTATGTGTGTAGTATACATTTTATGACCGTCGTCAATCAACATCCCTTCATTTCTTGGCACAAGATCTTCTCCAGAGAAAACAGGTCCAAAGAACCTAGACGTACACCGTCATTACCTTTCTGCGGGAGTGTGAGTGTGATGTGTGACGGATAGGACATATCCAGAAGCGCAAAGACGCCACCTTCACGGTAAACGGTAGCATACCCACCAAGGTCAGGAACGCCTTGACTTTCGTTTGGCTTCAAAAGAAAGCTGTCCATCCAAATATGAAGATCTCTGACTCTTTTCAGTGGTTCCATAGAGAAAGTGAATGGAGTCGAAGCGTGCGTCAGTTTCGAGAGCAAGTATTGCAATTGTACGACAAATGATGAGTAATGAATGAGACCAAAAATGGGTTGAAGAAGAGGCATATTTGATGTGACTGCTTGTTGCTTGGGATCTTGTTGAATTCCAGCTCGCGCTCTATACCTTGACAGAAGGCGTAGCTGCAATATTGTAAGGACAAGTGAAGCGACAGGCGAAGGGTATATCTTATTGTCGGTGATATGATTGTCAGATTCTTGTTCCGTCTCTTGGCTGGTCATTGAAAAGCGGAAAAGCGTCATATCATTTACCTGAATTGAGGCTGATTCAGTGTCAGTGATGGAGACTTTGTTCAGCCAAGTTGTAGAAAAGGATCGCGCTTCCGCCATCAGCGTATCAAAGAGCTCTTGGTCGAATAATTCACTTTGCGCCTTCCTCAATTCAGAATCGATTCCGGAATCCGGATAATATTGAGAACTGCATAGACTCGATACGCTGGTCCAAACGTGTTGGTCTACAACGAATTCGATCTGAAGCAACTTCTTTGGGCGTGAGGCAAAGAGAAGATCGTCTGCCAGATTCTTGGACTCGTCCTCCTCGTTGATAGCATGTGAGAAATACGCAAGCGCACGGCGACGATACATCTGGCTAGCCTCGGGTACTGCATATCCGATCCATGCATCACGCGATGGCTCTTCTCGTCGTTTCTGACCATCGTCAAGGAGTTCGCGCCGATTGTTAGCAGTCCCTCTAATTGGCTTGTCAGGTGTCAAACCCCATCCAGTCTGCTTTGCAATCATCAAACCTCGCCATCGCCTTTTGTCTTTAAGTGCAGTAGGTGTAGAAGGATCTAATGTATGTGCACCTCTACGAAGAATGCTGATCGCATTCTTGAGACCGTCACGTTTGCCCTCCAAGCATTCTACTTTATTCTGGATCCCATCCATCAGCTCTGTACCATGAAGCTGCGCATTTTCTCGTCGTTGCCGTGCCAACGTCTTCACAACATTTTCCTTCTCATCTTCGTCCTCTCCTTCGCCGTCGTCAGAAGCTTTGGTGTCGTCTACAGTGTTGTGCGTTGCCTCAATATGACTTGCTCCAAACACTTGCGGCTCAATTCCAAGCTCTGCTTCTAAATTACTTGCGCTTCCTAAAGCATTTCCATGAATCGTGCTTCTTTGCATCGCAGATACCGAAGAGGGAATACCTGCAACGGGAACACCATTGGGCCCCAACGACGCAGGTGATGCCGCTCTCCCAGCTGCAACACTATTTGAAGTGGAGAGGGAGTTCTCGCCAATTAGACCGGTTTTGGTCGAATTGATAAGGAGAGATATCAAAGCGTGCGAAAAGTACAAGGATGTCTGCGAGACGCCAAGCTTGGCAAGCATATCTGTGCGAAGCTGTCTCATTTCTTCAATGCTCATAACATCTTTTGAGTGGCGTACAGATGTATCTTTCTTTCTTTTTGCAGGATCTTCTTCCCCTTCATCATCGCCTTCAGATAGTATGTCATCCAGATTTGCATCAAATATTGTAGCATTGCCCACTTTGGATGGAGAACTTTCGCTGTCTTGGAGCTTTTCTTTCAACTCTGATGCACGAAAGCGCGAAAAGTCACCTCGTTCGGACCATAGTTTCTGCAGCCGGGATGCAATAGGAGTGTTTTCTGAGCCATAACCTTGGTCCGTATCGATCCAAGCCCTTTCCAACACTTTCAATGTGTCATTTTCACGAGTCTCGGAGGCATCGAAGAGGGGGATGCCTGAATCTTTCGACCAGCTCTGTAATCTACTGCGATCTTCTCGAAGCCCTTTTATAGCATCATCTGTGAGATGTATGGGGGGCTCAATGGCCAGCCGCAAGTCCTTGTCCATCTAGAGAGGACATTAAACCAACGTGGTCAGGAAAGAATGCAGCGCTCGGCAACTAAAGCTATAAGAAACGCGACGAAGTACTGGCGCTAACTACTCCGCGAGCCTGCAAATGACTGGCAGTCACGCCAGATCTAATCATCAATGGCTTTTGTGTATTCGTACTTTCTGTTAGAGCGAAGAATTACTTTCGAAAAGCAGTCTTACGCTGCATTGCAATCTCACTCTTTAATCCTATAATCCTATAGAAACCATATATAATTAACAAAATCATTAATCGCATCACAACAGTGTATTTGGCAATTTATGAGATGATGTAAGAAGCCTCCAATGTACTATATGTCAGTGGCTGGCGGTTCTTACTATCCACCAAGAATTTCTGTATGAATGTCAGCGCAAACAGATGCGCACATCATAATGGCCGTTCTCATCTCTTCTGTATTCCTGCGTGGAAGTTGATAGAGCGCTTGGATTTGACCATTCATAGTTTGAAATTGTCGTTGAGTGATCTTGCCACAGTCTCGAGCACCTTTGACGGTCTCCTTAACCTCGTGCAACATACTCAAGTAGCGATCTTCCCTGGGAGGTACATCCATGAACGGTTCGGAGTCATCTCCATCGGAGTGTCGATGCAGACTTCTTTTATGACGAGCGGTGTTCAGCTTCTTGGCCTCTTTCACAGCACGTTGTACCACAGGCCGAATGGAGCTGAGTAATTGGGGAGCAATGCTATCGGAAATAGAGTTCGAATGCTGTAACACATGAAGCACTTCTGCATTACTCATCTTCCGTTCAATGACCATGTCCCAGATACGTTGGACAATGCGGTAATACAATTCCGCATCCACGCCAGGAGGGGGTGTCCCGACCTCGAAAACAAAAGGACCGTGTGAGACGTAAGAGCTGATTGTATGTACGTTGTCACCTTGGTAGATGTGTGTCGGCCCCGGATAATTTGCATTATTGCTACATACAACGAATGACACGGCGAGCAGGCTGACAAGAAATGCAAAGCAACGCATCCTTTATGGGATGGCACGGAAAAGGATTCATCAGATTCAAGTGTTCTTATATAGGCATCTTTTTGCCGTGAATTTGATTGTATGCGAGATATAACAGTATTATCTGCCGGGGCACAGGTAGGCAGTGCGGCCATGAACGACGAAATAATTATGATGGAGTTGATTTGCAACGGAGTCAGCTCACGTGGTTGTGTCTCACCAGGAGGTTGGGGTTATACTATGTGGCGAGATGAGCACCGGAGAGACAGGATGCCTTTCTCCAAGTCGACAGAGCAAGACATTGTGCTTCCTGCAAATTTATTTTACTGTCACTCTCATCATGGAAAATAAGGATGCTTGAAGCAGGCCTCACTTAAGATATTCATCTAGTTACACCTCCATTTCAATCTACGTCTGTACACAATATACTCTCGAAGTGCGCTATTCAAGTTTTTCAGGACCCAGGCAACAGAATGCATTCATTATGTCAGGATTCGATGCGGTATCACAGAAATAAAGAAATCCTTATACTAATTGTTCTCTTTCTTTGCTGCAACTTTGCGCCAGCGAGCTTCGCGGTGGGTGTGGTTTCCAATGCCGGCTTCTTTCTCGAATTGCTCATCGCCAGATCCCTGTAAGCTGACGTCTCCCACTACTTGTTTGCCTTTGACAACCTTGGCTGGATCAAGGGGAGCACCTTTGGCGTCTGTGGCAGTAAAACGTTTTTGCACGGCTCGGATCATAGCACGGAACCAAATGAAGTTAAGCGAGTTGAGAACAAGATTGCCAGCTGTGAAGAATGCCTTTATATGAAAGGGAATCGGAGGGTCGTGAGGCTTAGAGGGGAAATGGACAAGACGCATCCATGACGCTGAGTTGTAGACGCCAAATGTGAGACGAGCCAAGACATAAGTACTGAGAAGAAATACAGCATTGATCAATTGGATGCGAGAGCCTGTCTTTCCGAGCTTGTCCAAAAACCAATGAATGTTCAAGAAGGCTTCATGAGATGAGGGTCAGATGGAGTGCATTGAATGGCTTTCTGGGATACCTACGAGTACTCAGTTCCCAGAGCAGAAAGCCCAGACCATCATACATGAAAATCGGATGCTGATAGATAGATCAATTTTGGCATCTGGCGCACTTATTCCACTCACAAAGACAAGAACAAAGGCGATCATGGCCACCAGTCCATGTGCTACAAAGGCGGGACCGTCGTACTACATTAAAATAAGCCTCTTCCGCTTCTTGACAAGGTATCTACTTACCAAAGCACTGACGACAGAGTCCCAAACAAAGTAGCCGAGAGTGATCGCATATACATTTGCAGCCTCTGGGTCGAACGCATACAGACGATTCTGGGCCAGCAGATGAGTACCATCCAATCCACCCTGCAGGTAAACTTTGTACCAAATCCTGGCCGTGAGTGGCGTGATGATGGCGGCGTGGGCAAAGGCCACCCAATGCACATGCCACGATGCTTTCGTTGCCGGCTTCAATTTCTTAAAGGTCTCGGGGAAGAGGCGTGGGGACAGCAAAGAGGATAGGTACTGTAGAGAAATCCAAAAGGCAAGCGATTGAATTACTGTTGGCAAGTACGGGGCCAAATGCTGAACTCCATACTTCGTGCACAGCGGTTGGGCCCACTCCACAAGGCCCGAGCTTGACCATGACATGGTGGGCAATGGTCCGAAAGAAGAGGATCAGAAGAAACACGGATCCGGGTAACTACTCGCAACGAAACCGCACGATGCGCGTCACCCAACATTTCCACACGCGTGAGTGGAAAAAGTGGCTTAAAGGGACATCATGAGATCACTGGATAGCCTGCATTACAATGGCAAATACAGACAGAGCAAATGAGGAAATGCTTCGTATCAAAGTATCTAGTAGGATGCACGGTGAACATGACCGTACATCTAGTGGTGGACCTTAGGAGGCGAATAGATCAACTTTCGGTTCTATGAAGAAAAGTGAGCATAGTGACACTGGCAGCATGCGTCAACTTACCTTGATCGCTGCCCACTTGAATCGCTTGACCCAGATACTCAGTGCTGTAAGTGTCACCAGTAGTGTGAGAGCTTGTGCGCCCATTTTTTTCCGTTGGTCATGCTCTGGCTCGGAGGCCCAGCTGAGGAACGTGACAACGTCTTTGGCCATCTGTGAGGTGGTCGCAGGTGTGCCGTCGGGGTACTCTACAAGGCCATCGAAAAGGACGCGAGCCATTGCAATCTTGGTACCGGGGAAGTAAGGATTGAAGTTCAACCCGTCGGGCACTTCAAAGCCAGCTGGGGGATCGGTGTATCCTGTAAGAAGAGCGAAGACGTAATCCTAGAAGAAGTAATCGTTAGCCACTTATAGCAAGCACAGGGAGACACTACGTACAGCACCACCGTGACGGGCCTTTGTGATCAAGCTCAAGTCGGGAGGCAGACCACCATTGTTGGCAGCTCTTGCCGCTTCCTCATTGGGATAAGGGGCGGGCATGTAGTCTGCCAGCTTTCCAGGGCGTTGGAACATCTCGCCCTCGTCATTGGGACCATCCTCATATTCTACTTCCTCCGCCATGGCCTTGACTTCGTCGACGGTATGCGACTCTCCAACAAGATTGCGCCAAGCGACACGATCGAGAGAGTGACAGGCTGCACAAACCTCACGATAGACTTGGTACCCACGGCGAATCCTGGTAATAAAACAGGGTAAGAAGTATTAAGTTGTAGCTTTTTCCATTACTTACGAGGCATGGTCGAAGGTCTCTAGGGCCCCGCGATGAGACCACGGGAAAGCAGCAGGGTGCAATCCTTCGTCGATGGCGTTTGCGCTCACGCTCTGGACAAACGGCAAGCCGTTGCCATACATGTGTGAGTACCATGCCAGAGTACCCAGGGCAACCGCGGTTGATCCGTAGGCAGCCGTCTTAGATGTCAGGAAGGGCTGAGATGCCTGTGGAGACGCCGATTGCGTTGAGGCGAATCTGGGCTTGGCAACTCCCCGCAGCGATGAACGAAGCGTCGCTCGTGCGGGGTTGAATAAGGATGTCATGACGACAATGAAGTCAAAAGGGTTTGTACAAGGATGACGTCCAAGTAGAAAACGCGCCCGTAGCAGGAAGCTCGAATGAAAAGCGTGACTTTATGCCTACCTGACCCGACCGGTTGCAAAACACACGGAATAAAATTATAAATCCAATTGTAAAGCAAAGAACTGCGCGCGAACAGGATCCAATAGAATTTAGAGCCTGATCCTCGCTTCAGCGCAAGACACACGATAGACTTGTTACTACACAAGGGTATTGGAAGAAATAAGATTCGCATTGCTATGTTCCTGTGGGGCTGACATGATATCTTGCTGCCCGCAGAGCCCACAATTGTTTGCTTTGTTACGCAGAGCATTTGTCAGCCGCTCACGTGGGCGTCGGCATGTTCCGGTCAGCACACGTATTTCATTGGTTGGCCAAGTGTATTACCAAAACACGCGTAGCCTTTTCCACAATTGTGTATCGGGAGTTTCGGACTGAATAAGAAAATGAGAATTGACATCTAATCGTACAGGCGGGGTCAAGAGCGAGCCCACCTCCGATCCAAATACCACTTCGCCCTTTTCACTTGGGACCCACACACGATGCTCTTCTCACGCTCTCTCACACGGAGCGCCGGGCCGGTGATTTCGTCCTCGAGATCATCGGTAGCATGCCGTGCATTTCACGCCTCTGCATCAACTAGTCGCATCATTGCTTCGCAACCTCTACGAGCCAAGGAGGCTCCCGCTCCGTTGGACGCCGCCAAGGGGTACCCGGTTATTGATCACGAGTAGGTAGTGTGGACGCCTTGGCATACCATCTGCTGATTACATTGTTAATAGATTCGATGCTGTCGTCGTAGGCGCTGGTGGTTCTGGTCTGCGCGCTGCTTTTGGTCTCGCTGAAGGTGGCCTCAACACGGCCTGTATCACCAAGCTCTTCCCCACTCGTAGTCATACTGTCGCTGCGCAAGGTGGGATTAATGCAGCCCTCGGAAATATGACGGAAGATGACTGGCGCTGGCACATGTACGACACCGTCAAAGGATCCGATTGGCTCGGTGATCAAGATGCGATTCACTACATGTGCCGTGAAGCGCCCCGCACAGTCATCGAGTTGGAACACTACGGACTTCCGTTCTCTCGTACCAAAGAGGGAAAGATCTACCAGCGTGCTTTCGGCGGTCAGTCTTTGAACTTCGGGAAGGGAGGTCAAGCATATCGTTGTGCTGCTGCCGCCGACCGTACCGGTCATGCCATGCTTCACACACTTTACGGTCAATCTCTCCGTCATAACACGCAATTCTTCATCGAATACTTCGCTTTGGATCTAATCATGGAGGACGGCGAATGCGTCGGTGTAATTGCACTCAACATGGAGGACGGCACGATCCATCGCTTCCGCTCGCATAAGACTGTTTTGGCTACCGGAGGTTACGGCAAGGCGTACTTCTCCGCAACCTCTGCCCATACCTGCACAGGGGACGGTATGGCTATGGTGGCTCGCGCAGGTCTACCTCTACAGGATCTTGAATTCGTTCAGTTCCACCCCACAGGAATCTATGGTGCCGGTTGTCTGATCACTGAAGGCTCGCGAGGTGAAGGTGGCTACTTACTCAACTCGGAGGGTGAGCGCTTCATGGAGCGGTACGCGCCCACTGCAAAGGATCTTGCATCGCGTGACGTTGTCTCGCGTTCCATGACCATTGAGATCCGTGAGGGACGTGGCGTCGGCCCCGAAAAGGATCATATCTATCTTCAACTTAGCCACTTGCCTCCTGAGGTCCTTCACGAGCGTCTTCCAGGTATCTCTGAGACCGCAGCCATCTTTGCTGGAGTGGACGTGACTAAAGAACCAATTCCTGTTTTGCCTACTGTCCATTACAACATGGGTGGTATTCCCACGAAGTACACCGGTGAAGTTCTGCGTCAAACTGCTGACGGCAAAGACGAGATCGTTCCAGGTCTCTATGCAGCTGGTGAAGCGTAAGTGTTTTCTTGACAAAATTCATGTGTCATACTCACCGCCTCCTATTCTAGCGCTTGTGTATCTGTGCATGGCGCCAATCGCCTTGGTGCTAACTCCCTGTTGGACATTGTCGTGTTTGGACGAGCATGCGCTAACCACATCAAAGAGACTCTCTCGCCAGGCAAGCCTCACAAGCCTCTAAAGGGCGATCAAGGTGCCCAAGCCATCAACGATCTCGACTGGCTTCGTAACTCCAATGGCTCTCGGCCCGTTGCTGATCTTCGTCTCGAAATGCAGAAAGTTATGCAGTCGGACGCTGCCGTCTTCCGTACTCAGGAAACTCTAGACGAGGGTGTAGGCAAGATCAATAAAACTCATGGATCGTGGACTGATGTCAGCATCAAAGACCGCGGGATGATCTGGAACACAGATTTGACTGAAGGTTTAGAACTCCGGAACATGTTGACATGCGCAACACAGACTATGGCCAGTGCCGCCGCTCGTAAAGAATCTCGTGGTGCCCATGCACGCATGGACTACGAGGAGCGAGACGATGAGCATTGGATGAAGCACACACTCTCCTGGCAGCAGGGCCAGAATGATCCAGTGAAGCTCAACTACCGCAACGTTATCAGCACAACGTTGGACGAAAATGAGTGCAAGGCTGTCCCACCCTTCAAGCGCTCTTACTAAGTTGTCTGTCAAACCGTTTGCTTCATCTCTAGCACAAGAACGAGTGTAACGTGTTTCCTTCGGCAATAATATTATGTCTATTTCATATAAAGTCTAATGTTCTACGCTCAACATTATGATGTACCCCGACAACTGTGACCGATGGCTCCATTTAACGAAACCGACGGTGTCTGAGCGGGACATAAGTATCAAACGATCTCATTCTGCCCACCATGAAAAATTGTGATCAACGTAGTATACTGGTTGACAACAGAGTGTTAGGTGGGTTGATGTGACTGTTATTATCTTCGTTCTCTACTTTACGTGTGCACTGGTCGATATATTGCCCGCAAGCTTCTCATATAACTCCAAACTCCATCGCTCATTTCGTTGCTGCGCTTTTGTAATGGTGGTCAGAAAGGGAACTTGTGTGCACTTGAAAACTTCTGAACTTCTTAACGCGCTAGGTATAAGGCAAAGTTTTAGCGTTCCCGTCCTCCACCTCGCAAATTACTTGTTCTAATCCATCTTTGTTCTTGCGGACAAAATGGAGATTTCAAATGGGGCTGCCACCCCTCATGGTCCGATACAAAGCATTCTTGATACCGATCTTTACAAGTTGACTATGCAACAGGCTGTCCTTACCCATTTCAGCGATGTTCATGTCGCTTACAAATTCACAAATCGCTCGCAGAGCATGCGTTTCACGAGAGCAAGTGTAGCGCAGATCCAACAACACATTGACGGTAAGATCGATCTTAATCACTCTTGTTGCGGGATTTAATGCTTTTAAATGACAGAGCTGGAGTCCATTCGGTTGACGGAAGAAGAAAAAGAGTGGCTGAAGCGCAATTGCCCGTATCTTCAACCGCACTACTTGGACTATCTATCTCGTTTTTCTTTTCAACCTTCCTCACAAGTAAAGCTTACGTTCGAATCGGAGAACGCCAAGGATGAGGAATCCCGGATCATTCCTCGTGAAGCTAAAGGGGATCAAGAATGGGGACAGTTGCATATCCTGGTCGTTGGGAAATGGTCCGAAGCGATATTGTATGAAGTGCCTTTGATGGCAATCGTCAGCGAGACCTACTTCTGCAAAGTGGACCAAAATTGGAGTCTGAGAGGACAGCGTGCTCTTGCCAAGAGAAAAGGTCTCATGATGGTCATGAGCAATATTCGTTATTCCGAATTTGGGACGCGGAGGCGTCGTTCATATCGTACACAGCAACTGGTACTTGAAGGGTTACTGCAAGGAGAGAAAGAAGCTCTAGAGAAAGGTGGCTCAGGAAAACTTGTTGGTACCTCAAATGTGCATTTCGCTCGGATGTATGGGCTCATGCCGGTAGGGACCATGGCTCATGAGTGGACCATGGGGATCGCGGCACTGCAAGGGTATGCTGGGGCAAATCTTCGGGCTCTACAATATTGGGATGCGGTGTATTCACCTCCAAATTATATTCCAAATTCGCCTGCACACGATTTGACTATTGCGCTCACCGATACCTTCTCTACAAAAGTCTTCTGGCAGGACCTTATGTCCTCCGAATCTGGACGGGAGATTGCCAGACGATGGCGAGGGCTACGACAAGACAGTGGGGACAGCAAAGAGTTTGCAGCAAGAGCCAAAAAAGAGTATCAAGATTTGCAAGTGGATCCCAATTCGAAAGTCGTCATCTATTCAGATGGGCTCGATGTTTCTAGATGTCAAGATTTGGCTGTTTACTCGCAAGAAATTGGGATTGGAGCATCTTTTGGTGTGGGAACAAATTTGACAAATGACTTTCTCGAAGAAATTCCAAGCGCAGAGACTTCCCTTGTCGACCCAGATGATGCAGCGTATGTGAGCTACACCCTACACGATCAAGGAGTGCACAAACGATCCAAGCCTTTGAATATCGTCATCAAGATCGACAGTCTGAATGGAAAGAGCGCAGTCAAAATCTCAGATGATCTTATGAAGAACACGGGTGCACCCGATGAAGTGCGTCGGTGTAAACTAAGATTTGGCATTGAAGACGGCATAGAAGACCGACTAGAAGATGCATAAAGGGTGTCCTGGGCATGTATATGTCAAAGTATATTTAAGAATTACAATGAGACAGACGCGATCACAGCTCTTCGTGCTTGTGCTTCCTTTCCTCCTTGTTTGTCTCTTCTTGCGGCTTCTCTTGCTCTTTTTGCGGCTTCTCTTGCTCTTTTTGCGGCTTCTCTTGCTCTTTTTGTGGCTTCTCTTGCTCTTTTTGTTCCTTCTTTGAGGGGCGCGATTTGGGGATCCTTCTCTTTTGGAAACGCTTGACCGCTTCCACTAACTTCTTTGCCCGCTTTTCTACTTCGTCACTGGGAAGAATGACGTCTTCATCAAGAGCTTTCTTGTCTTGCTCTGCTCGCTTGTCTGCGAACCATTTAATGTCTTTGTTGAGTTGCATCTCGAAAGTGTCCAGCTCACTTGCTGTGAATTTACTCGCAAGGTTGGCTTCCATTGCTTGCGTCAGATTGGCACGAGCATCAATCAAGAAGTCTCGGGAGGTCTTTTCGGCTTTCTCAAAGATACGGATGGATTTGCCTCGCACCCGTTGTTCAGCTATACGCTTTTCAATAGGTTGCACAAGCATCTCCAAGGAGCCACGCTTGAGTTTTAGGGCAGAGATATCGGCCTTATCGCCATCGATTCCTGCAAGATACTCATTGAGCTCTTGTGCAAGATCCTTTATCGCACTACGTTCAGAGGTTTTACTCGCTTTCTTAAAGTATTCTTCTTCCACCATGTCACGAGCACGGTACACGTAGGCTTCTAGTAGATTTCGTGCTTCTTCTCGTTGCGCTCGACGACGTGCTTGAACATCCGCGACATACAATCTATCGCGTGCATCTTTCAGCTCTGCTCCAGACATGGGGTGAATGCTTCCTTTGGCCACTACACGGCCCATGATGGCAATGTGTCTCTCAGTCGGCACACTCTTCTTGGCTTGCTCTTCTTTCTTCGAGCTTTCTGTTGTGCTGTTGTTAGGGAACGTATCGGTCGTGTTGCTCGCCAAAACTTCCTCTTCATCCTCAGTTGCTGGATTCTGCCCAACGTTGAAGAAGCTTTTGAGTGCACCCACTACACCAGAGCTCTTTTGCTTGACGTTCAGGAATGCACTGGACACGTAGTAAGTTCCCAACGGTTGAGACGCGATCGTAACATTGACTTCGACGTCGACGTTCGCCAGATCGCCACCGTCTTTAATCTCAGCCAGATGCTTGTCTACATCAAGGATATCGATACGATACAAGTTCCGCTCTTGTCCATCTAACTTCTCGTCAGGAACAGAGGGGGAATAGTCCAACGTTAGCGAGAAATCCTCTGTGGCACCGGGATAAGTCCGTGTGACACCTTGGACGTCTATTGGACCTTTGTCAAATACGGTCTCCTCCTTGGAATGATCGCCTCGAAGCAGAACCGGAAAAACGTTTCCATCGTTTGCTTTGATGGTCTTCATCCGGAATTGCGGATTGAAAGATGCTCCGTAGAATGCAGCACCCATCACATTTGCCTCGTCAGCATTGACGTTCTGTGCGATCTTGGAATCCGGTATGCCGGCACTGCGCAATGCATCTTGCACGATCGGTACTCGTGTCATGCCGCCGACTAAAACGACTGATGAAATATCATCGATAGTTAGCTTCGCGTTTTGAAGAGCTTCAGTGACCGGTTGACCGAATTTGCTCACAAGCCCAGCTGCCTGAATGTCTTTTTCAAACTCTGCTCGAGACACAGATCCTCGGAAATCAATCTCGTCAGCAAGCATCTCCACGTTGGAGATGGCCTCGGAATTGGCGCTAAGAATGTGTTTGACTCTGTTTGCCTCTTTCAGAAGTCTGGCCATTGCACGAGGTTGCTCTCGAACAGGTCGACTAAGCTGCTTTCCATGTTTCCTCTCAAACTGTGCCGCGAGACGCTCTCTGATGATCAAATCGAGGGCAAACCCGTTTGCCTCCCGATCCCACCCGGCAGAGAGTACGTCAACGACAACGGCTTCCTTTTGGGTAGAACTGATGGAGAGGATCGATTCTGCCTGTATGGTCTTTGTGCTAAATTCGACCAGAGTCGCTCTTGTAGAACCAGCTCCACTATCAAAGAAAAGATGCTTCTCCGGCTTGGGGAATGTACGCGTCATGGCATAATTGACGGCCGCTGCTGCACCATCCGAAACAAGCTTTGGCTTCATGCCTGCGACGTTCGCAGCATCCAACAAGCTTTGACGCTCAGCAGCTGTGAAGTAGATCGGTACAGTGATAGCAACGTCAAGGCCGCCGTACGTTCCGACGCTGCCTGGATACGTCCGAACCACCTCCTCTCCTGCCTGTTCTTCGGCTAGACTTTTGACGTGACTTAACTGCATACCCACAACTTCTTCCGCAGAGTACACATCAGGGCCCTCCTTCTTGATCGTGTAGTCCGTTTCACGTTCTAGAGCAACCGTTGAATCGTTTCTGAGAGGGTTGGAAATGAGTTTTGTACCCAAAAGAGACGATTGCCTTGCTTTGGCTTTTTCATCCGAGGCATCTCTACCTAGAAGGAACTTGGCTCCAAGAAATGTATCACCTGGATACCTGGTTGCCAAAGAAGTTGCATCACTTCCGTAGAGACGCTCTTGCACCTTCCATGAGACTGCTGACGGAATCTTGCGCTTCGAGTCGCGCGATAAGACCACGTCAAACGGTTGACCGGGCTTCACAAGGGAGACTTTCATAGACTCTGCCCCGTAGTCTATGCCGATGACACCCATGGCGCGGCATTGTGCTATGAAAAGAAGTACTACAGTAGCAAGTAGTAGAGGGAAGTGGCCAATTGGGCCCACTTTGGTCAATCGCACCATCTGGACCTTGGACGATGCCGAAATCGTTAGGTGGTGGGGTGGGAAGGCTTTCAGAAGAAGACATGTTTAAGCTTCTAACGCCGCGCGTTAATACTGGACCACTGACGTGGAGCCATTGTACACGTGTTGAGAAGCGGATCTTTTTCAAGGCAACAAGATTCCCACCTTCTTGGGCAAACATCTGCGATGCCCGCTCCTGGGACAGTACGGGAGCCATCCATAACTGAGGCATCCTTTCTAAAATCAGCTTTACTTTCTTCTATACGACCAGATGGGCGCGCTTTTCTCGATGCAAGACCTGTCGATATCCGATTTGGGGAAGAGCTAGGCTGGGTTGATGTCACCCTGGGAGAGACAAGGGTTCTTGTATCGACGCATGCCACTCTTGTCAATCCTCGCGATGACAGGCCCTACGAGGGATTCATCGAGGTAAGGGCAGAAGTACAGCCAATAGCTGGGAGCCAATTTGAAAGAGGAAGGAATAACGAAGAAGAGATCCTTTTCGAGCGAAGTTTGGACCGTGCCATCCGGCGGAGCGATGTAATTGATCGCGAATCACTCTGTGTAGTGGCGGGTTATAAGGTATGTGATGACCACCAAGGCATCATATAGGCTGATGATAGGATACAGGTGTGGGCCATTACTCTCAATATCCACCTCCTTTCCGCACAGGGATCGGCTCTTGATGCTGCTGTTTTAGCAAGTATCATTGCGCTACGGCACTTTCGGAAGGCCGATACGACTGTCACTTCACGGTCGCAGAATAGTGATGTTGCGAACATCTCATCAAAGCCTAAAGTGATCATTCATAGGCCCGAAGAACGCGTTCCTGTCCCTTTGGCACTCCATCACTTTCCACTCAGCGTCTCATTCGCAATCTTTGATCCTACTTACATGACGGCATCGGTGGTAAGCGGGATCGGATCCGGAGCAAATTCCGCACGTGCGACTGCCATTGAAGGTGGTCAAGACGAGGAAGGCATGATCATTCTTCTAGACCCTACCACGTTGGAGACCACGCTTAGTACATCGAAGCTCAACGTCGTTGCCAACGCTCAGGGAGAGATTTGTGTTCTCGACAAAGCAGGTGGAGTGCCCTTGAGCGAAACAGTTATGTCAAGAGTCTTGGGGCTGGCCCGTGTGAGAGTTAAGGAACTGACCGATGCCATGGATTCAGCCTTATCTCGCGATAGTGCTAGACGAGTCATCGAGGTGGTGTAACATTCAATATCTTCTGTATTTTTACATTGCAATCAAAAACTAGATTAGGGCATACACATGTAGACTGCACCGTGAAAGGAGCAGAATGAGCAAGGAAAAGCATGAAGAAAATTGTGCTACATTAATGTACTTGCTGCGGTGTAGTAAGGATTCGATTGGCCACCATAGCATCGGGAGGGATTTCCAAAGGAAACGGGGAAAATGTCGTTGTGGTGACATCTGTCATTTGCTGAACGAGTTTGCGTGCCTTTTCTTCGCACTCCACGCCAAGTGGTCCTTGATCACCTTGTTTGACTGCATACTGGAGAGGATGAACCTGCGGTAATTGCCCGGCTAGGATACATTCAGAAGCAGCCCATACTCGTGCTTGCGCTAAGCCTTGTTCGACCATGGCTTCTACACCACCTATAGGGGACCAAGATGGTGCCTTGGTCATTGCATACTGTAGTAGAGGTGTCATACGTGGTTTGTAACACATGTCAAGAAATGGACGTTTAGGTGGAAGGGGAAATGTCCTAAGCGTGGACGAGTTATTGTATTTGCTGGGAATGGAGGGTGTGAGGCTATGGACAGCTGGTTTTGTTTGGTCTGTGAAGGCTGAGTAATCCTCACACAAAAACGAATGAGCCAAAGTGTACACCTGGCGGAAACTTATTGTGAATTGATTCCGTAATTTGTCAGACAGAACACTCACCATCTTCTCACCGTGTGTTTCAGGTTCTACGGCAGGAATTGCACCAACTGCAGCTGCGATAGGCCCCACATTGCCTGCCTCGCGTAGGCGGCGCTCTTCGGAACAAGCCTGAAGAGAGTGGATAGGACGGAGGTCGATTCCTAGCGGTTTGAAATGTTCAACGACTTCCTGAGTTTCTGATTCATCCCGATTCAGCAGGTACAACGGTGACAGACCGAGATTGTGGAGAGCCCATACGGCCGAGCGACAAGTTCCACCCCCGCCGATGATAAAAGCAGAATGAGGCAATGACGTGTTAGCAAGTGGAAAAACATAAGGACCCTCCGACTGCGAATGTCCTATGTAGTCTCCCGGGGCGCAGCCATTTTGCACGGCTATGTCTCTCAGCAATGCATGCCGGATACCCAGACAATCTGTGTTGGTACCAATCATCCTCCGTGATTCTACACTGGTACAACCATCTTCGCCAGGAAGAACAACAATGGTATTAACCGTCATGGTGGCTCGACCAATGTCGTCCAAATCGTCCAGAATATAGTCTGGGCCGAGATTTTTGGCCACTGCAACTTTGAGTGGCATGGTTATACCAGAACCGCCGTGTCGCACGTCACGACGGACGAGTTGGTACATATGCTGTTCATTTACGTTTTGTGTTTCGCAAAGCGAATACGTAGGTGTGCACGTAGGATCGTGATCGATGTTTTGGATAATGGCATTCTGGAAAGAGGGTGAAGCACTGTGGGCAATTGGGTAGCCAAATAAATAGTGACGACGACGAGCGCGCTTGATGGCAGTAGATGAAGGATGGGCAGACTGTATCCCTGAATCTTGTCTACACATGATCGAGTCGATACAGGGAGAGCAAGGGTCGTTGGTCTCCCACTTATTTAAATACACCTTGCACAGATGCGTAGAGCTTGCTGTACCACATGAGAGTGACTTGATACGTCTATGCTCGTGGAATCCAAGCCGTCTTTTTCGGCAGACAAGCAAAGTGGCATGAGACTCCGCCCGGAGCGCAAGCTCTTCCTTTCGGACTAGGGAGAAACTTTGTTCCACGCGTGCATTAGGGAAGAATGTTTTTCCCCAAGTGGGGGAACCCCGCGTTAAGCGGGCCAGAAAGGCTCTTCGGGATGAAAGACATACATTGACATGAAAAGGGACACTCATGATCGAATTATCGAACTGCAAAGAGTTGCACTGTGCGTGCCTCGACGCTCTTCCGGCGTGTTTGAGGTGCAGTGTGTTCTGGACGCACAGAGTAATGGATCTCTACGTCGAGCTCACGTACATTGTCCTCATTCGGAGTCGAATGCATCACACCCACGATGGTAGAGCCTTATAAATCGTTAGTCATTGCCTCCACCATACCGTTCTCACAAACGTACCTTCTTCAGCCTCTATCGGTTCTTTGAGGACAAAAAGCGTTTGTTTCCAGTGCGTTTCGAGTCCAAAGGGTGATGTTGTGAAAGACACAGTTTGTCCTGTACTGCGCTCTCCGTCTGTATTTCTCGGCACAATATTATCGCGCTTCAGGGTCAGTCCACGGATCTCTGACTCTTCTGGGCATCTCGTCTCGACTGGTGGTAAACCATCCAGCGCTGTCCCAGGGGGTACAGGGAATTCTTCGCCCTCACTCTGGGGACGCGGATTGCCATCAGGGGTGAACCAAGTATCAAACCACGAGACGAACGCTTGAATTGTACAGCTGCGAGATACTCGTAATGCGAAAGGGGCGGAAAATGACGGCTGCTGAGGAGAAATGCTGTGGAGAGGAAGGTCAAGAAGCGTTTCTGTTGAAGCCGCAATTTGTTCTGGCTTCAACATCTCCGTCCATGCTTCGTCGGCCAGTCCTGTGCGCATGGCTCCCATGGAGAAACCATAGACATCATCCCAGAATTCCATCCGTTCCTTTATCACATCGCAGTCTGCAATGGCAGAGAGAAGCATTCGAGTGTGGGAAGGAGCCAGGAGCCCTTGTGGTTGCAAATAGCGATCCCGTGCATATAATACAGCTGGAAGCATAGACTCGTATAGCAAAAAGTACCCCATCCATTCTGACACAATCACATCTACTTTGTTGTGGTACTCGAGTAATATTTGGTCCAGATCCTCCACACGGCCATGATACACAGTGATAATCCCTTCCAGTCCATTCACACGAACATTTTCTTTTGCTCGACTGGCCACCGCACTGGCATCGATGGCAATTACCTCCTTGGCGCCTGCACGAGCAGCCAACATGGACAGAATGCCACTACCGCAGCCAACGTCCATGATTGTCTTGCCTCGGATCAGATGTGCATTGTCTGCAGAAAGGAGGAATTTTGCATACGACAGTGTGCGCACTTTGTCAGATATCATTGTCTGGTGGATATCGTGCGAAGCATACGAGGAGAAGTAGTGATTGTCCTCGTTTTCTATTCGGCTTGTGCCGGCAGGAGATTTCCCCTTCCCGGTCCGCTCAGCCTCCAACTCTTTGTCCACTTCGGCGGTATCTAGACCAAGCTGATGAGTAATTTTCTGACGAAGGTCGTGTATAGCAAGCTGGGATGCTTTCAGCTGACACTCTAGATCAGAAATGTATCTCGTATTGGATGTGTCTTGTTCGTTTCCTCCCAATTCTGTGTCCAGTTCGTCAAAGTCGATTTCTAGACAAACTGTTAGTTTCGTAATCGATACACTCAACAACACATACGCAGCAAACCATCTTCCTCGTACCCCTCTACTGGTTTGAGTTCATTGTCATCATTTAAGAAGTCTTCCTTGCCCGAGAGTACACTGAAGGACCGGGGATCGACCACTGTGCCTTGTAATGCTTTTCTGCGTAGATGATTGAAAAGACGAATGACTTGAAGGGCGTCCAGCTCACACTTCCGAATCAGGGAAACGACATCAAACCCTCGAGATTTTGCATCGTCAAGCGCCTCTTTGGCTGAGGGAAAGGAGACAAGACTTTTTTGAGGATCATTTGCGTCAAGAAATAACGCATGAAAGCGAACTTGTGTGTGTCTTGAAGGATTGTTTTGCTCTATGACGTGCAGTTCACTGCGCTCATTACTGTCATCGACCCAGTCACCCCAGTCTTGATCATCCTCTTCCGCAAAAGATGATGCATTTGAACTCTGGTCGCTCAAGTCGATTGTCATGATGACTTGCGCAGAGGAGAAATGTTCGATCCTGTCCACATGTACTAGCGGTCTTCAGATCCAATCAAAAAAAAAGAACACAGCATGGGCCACACACGCGCGTCCTCTTTTCAAGAATTGCAGCAGCGATCTTCTTAAGTGTACAGTGTACGTTGTACGATAGCAATTACAATGACTTTACAAGCTTATAGATAATTAATACATACATGGGCTATACTGAGTAGTATGACGGCAATCACAAATGACAGCACAGACCTAGGGAGTGCCACCGCTACGTTTACACTATCACCACTATTTGATGAAACAGTGCTCTGATCTGAATTGCTTCCATTGCCCCCAGTATACTCTGGTGGAATTTGTGCTTGACCTTCGCTGGTGACAAATATGGGAGTACCTGTTGGAGGGCTGTAGGGGAACTTTGGATTTGTGTCATTGGAAACTCCGTCCCAACAATAAATACTCAGACAAGTCTGACATTGCTCAGGACGAGGCGTCGAGCTCCGCACGAACGAGCGCTCGAGTGCAACGCATGCTAAGCACCTCGGCCAGTAGAGAGGGGAACTAGGGTGGGTGACTCCGCCGAACGTAGCTATGTCTCGAGAATTCGCAAGAATGTCTCTAACTTCGTCCTCATCATATGATAATTTGAATGTGGACGTGTTGCTCGAGGTAGACCAAGGATAGTTGGGCATGTAAGCAATGATAGGTGGCGGTGATCCTTGAGGGAATCCGTCAAGATTGATGACGTCTGCCGTTGCATCACAACCAAAGAAAGTCGGACGGGTGTTGAAACCGCGGTTCACAAATGTGGTAGGGGAAGGGATCTTTGGGACTGCGATCGATTGGAATTGCTGCTGCGATTGATACCTTAAGAACGTTTCATAGAGCGCCGTGCCATTAGGAAAATTAGAAACATCTGCACTGTTATCTATTGCCAGAACAAGGTCGAGTTTTCTTGCCGGTTCCAGCAGCGTAGCGAGGGGAACATTTTGATTATCTTCCCCACCATCGACCAATGTGATTATGTCTTGATTCTGCAAAGAAAAATTAAGCCCTCCATCATACCCCGCGAATGGATTCGGAACTACGGAAACATCCTTCATGGCCTCATCATCAAAATCTGTAAATGGCGTATGCGGGGTACTCACATTTGCTTGTTTGGACACCTCTCGAAGAACATTCTGCAAAGCGTCTTTGATCAGAGAGTCTCCATCAGTGGTGATGAGGGTATTGTAGACCGAATTAAACAATGTGCTGCTGGTCCCCATGATGAATCCGAAATTGTCGAACCCATATGTACAATTTCCGCCAGAGCTACTCGCCCTTCCATTTGTCAAATTTGAACCTAAAATGTCCATGGGAATGAATGCTTGGACATCTGGATCGAACGATCCAAATTCGAACGGGCTGAACTCGAAGAGTGTGGTGTTCCGGTGAATTAACAATTGACCCGGCTCCCGTTCGTCGGCGATGACAATAGGCAAAGGATAGGTTGCATCAATGAAACTAGAAGTGTTACGGATGTCTACAAAGGACATTGTCTGCCCATGCTTTGCAAAAGAAGAGTTCACAAGATGGTAACTTAAGGCTCTACCCCAGTAATCCACGATGCCGGTTGGGTAATTTTCGTCCCTCTTTCCTGCAACGTCAGATACAACATCCGCGTAGAAGCTGATGGCATCATCTTCTGGGATCACAACGTTACTTGCCAAATTCCATGTCTTTTCTTGGAGCACTTCGACTGTAGGCCAATCATTAATGGCGAAAGATCCTACAGCCCAGCTCCCACCACTAAGCCCAGCAACATACAGTGCTTTCTGTAACAAGCCTGCTGTACCTCTTTGTTGGGCGATCGAATTACGAGAATCGATGCCGGAAAGTATGCCAGCTCCGTTAATCTATTGCAATAAAGATTTAGGTAACACTATAGCCTCGTGAAAGATATTTACCATGGCACGATACCCTCCACCACTGAGTGCAAGTCCAATCCGCGGCAGTCTTTGCACGGAGCTCGTATAATTCACCACCCCTCCAACAATCAAGGCCTCCAGATCTGGACCCGGATTAGAGCTCTTCAGCCAAGTACTCCAGTCTTCTTGTGTATTAGCTTGATGTCGATCAACAAATTCTACTTCATCTTCACTTAAAGACTGATTCTTTGCGGATCGAATCAAAACATCGTTGGACGGACATGGTGACTCAAAAGGTGCGTAACTTTCTCTCTGCAAATTGCTTCTCCCGAATTTCTCTCTCCGAGAAGAGGCTTCTGAGAGCACATAATTGAAAAATGCCAGAATAAATCCAATCCGAAGGAGTGGTGGCATACTATTGGGACACAAAATTGTGGTGAGAATTGTGTTTAAAGCCGAATAAGAGCCGGTTCTACACGCGTACGCCGCTTGCCTCAGTCGCTCCACAATTGGAATCATTCAAACCTCTGCATCATGCTTTCTTGACAAGAAGTGTTTCAGATTATTGTTCCGTATTTTCTTATCACTTTCGACGATGGGAGAACATCGTGGTGAAGAATGGAGGACGAAGGTCGGCATTATAGGGACAGGGTTGGCAGGGCTTTGCGTTGCTCATCATCTTTCTGCAACGCAACAATTACAAGCGCAATTTGAGGTTCATCTATTCGAGAAAGGTGACTGTTTGGGTCTCGATGGAAACAGTTTCAATGTGGGTGACATTCGTATCGATGTTCCTATGAGAAGCGTGAATCCAGGTGAGTGAGATCCGTGACAGAGAATAGGACTAACACCAGTAACTTAGGATACTACCCTAATTTGACTAAGCTTTACAGACGTCTCGGGATCGAGCTCAAGCCTACAAATTTTACCTTCAGCTTCGCCATGATCTCGCAAGCTCTGCAACCTTTCCTTCTCTATAATGGGCAGAGCGGCGTACGGGGATTCTCACTTCCTACTGGCAAACACCGGCCCACCAATCTACAATACTTGCATTTTCTGTTGGTATTAGTTACATCATACTTGACTCTATTGCTTTTGGCGATATATCATCACTTTTGCGGTCATTTGCTCGACCCTCATCACCGTTTAGCAAAAGAACCTCTCAAGGTATGGGTCAAGAGACACGAGCTGTTGATTCGGCCCATTTTTGTTCATGCCGTTCTCGTGACGCTTTTCTCTGCGATGGCTACCTCGTCAAGGGCTTCGATTCTGGAAATGCCAGCTTCTGAAGTGCTTCTCTACATTTCTTCTACATTTCTTCGAAGCCATCTTGCCGTGAAAGGTGGTGTTCAGACCGTACAGAAAGCCCTTATCCGAAACATCGACGACGATCACATTCACTTATCCGCATCTGTAGAGCGCATTGAATATTCTCAGCAATCGCAAAAAGCCGTAATTTTTACGGAAGAGACCAATGCAAATCTTCACAGATCAATGAAGCGCTATGATGGATTTCACCACATTGTTTTGGCGACACCTGCTGTGCTTTCCGCAGCGATCTTACAGAGCTACATTGTTTCTCTCAAATCCGAAGAAGCTCATGAAGAGCTCATCCGTCGTATTCTAAGCATGCAGAAGGACCTACGAAACGTCCAATATGAGGAGAGTACCGTCGTAACACATGCTGATGTGTCGTTTCTCCCAGGACACACTAATGACTGGCGGGATCTCAACTTGGTTGCACCGTACATCACAGAAATAGATCACCACCATGCAGAACTCGAAGAGAAACCGATCATGAGCCATACAATGGCGACACACTTGCTCAACACCCCAGATAATACAGGAAACGTACTACTGCAAACTACTAACCCTCTTCGATGGCCCGCTACAAATTTGACATTCCGCGTCTCCAAGTTCTATCGAGCCCTTACGCCATCATCAAAGAAACATCGCAATGGACTATTCATCTGGGAACGTCGCTGGTCTCCAAGGTGGAGACTTTGGAAAATACGCTTCCTCTCATTGCTGGGACAGACTAACGCTTCAAGCTGGTCCCAGACGTTGGATCTTCATCATGATTGGATGTCCGATATCGGTGGACTCGGAAGACCATGGACATTACAATTGGGGGAATCACAAACACAACAAGGCGGTCCTGCGAGAAGCTCATGTATCTGGGCTTGCGGAAGTTATGCCCAAGGGATTCCTCTTTTGGAAGGATGCGTGACAAGCAGTACTCTGGTGGCGGCTAAAATCATATCGCTTTAGAGATCACACTTGCTTATGATGTTATTCCTACTAGTATTACAGAACGGTATTTTAGATATGTATCATGTCTTGTTTAATGGTATAATGCAATGTGCTGGGTTTGTACAAAGTGGTTGTCTGGGCCCAGCTCAGAGAAGCCATTTTTAAAGAATTATTCGTCGTAGTCAACAATAGAGGTTTCACGAGCATCTAGTTTTTGTGGAGCATCTTCAAATCCGCTACCAGAGCCTGCATCAGAAACAATGAGAGAGGAGCCTCCATGGCTGGGATTCGACATGTCTCCTGAAAGGCGCACAACGGTTTCATCGACTTGGTCATCAATGGTCTGCAACTCCTCCTCGGCTCCACCACCCGGAACGTCGTACTCTCCTATAACAATACTTGGAAAAGGGTATTCTTGCTCACTTTGATCTTGATCAAGAGCAGTGGCAACGGTCGATGACGACTGTCCAGAAGCTGCTCCCTCTTCATGAGCAAAGCGACCACAGAAGCTCTCCGCGGGGGTTATGACAGAAGGAAGCACTTGGCCCTCCTCTTCTGCCCTTGCGGTACTGCTGTCGTTCAGTTGTACTTCAGCAGCCTTCTGCTGACTTGATAAGCGTGGAGCACGGTACTGAGGTAAAAACTCCTCTCCATCAGCAATACGGGATCCATCTTCGCGGAATAATTGATTATACGACGGTAAAACTGGCACGTCTGCAGTTCTGCCCTGAACCGGACTCAACTTAGAAAGCACGTGCGCCATGGTAGATGGTTCAGGTTCGGATGAGTCACCCTGTTCGCTCATTTCCTCGGGTGACAGTGCGATTTTTTGGATGGGCAATGGCGCAAATTGCTCTAGAACCTCTTGTGGTGTTGCTTCACTGAAGCGAAAAGGAACCTGCGTCTCTAATGTATGGAATGATTTGGTATCGGGGGCAGGCGTAAGCAAAGCAAAGCCGAGCCTTATCTGAATCGTATGTCGAACTCTAAAGTAAGGACTGTCGTGCGTCGGAAGAAGCAATGGCGTCCCTGCATTTCTTGCGTGATAATATTCACTTGAAGAAAGAGGAATCTTGATTTTCAATCTACACTGCCCCTTCGTGAGATCAACACCATTACCATCTGATCCTGGGACAAAGTATGTACTGTAGTGCGTGTCACCCTTGCGCGGTCTAGATCGCTTTTGTCCTTCTTCCTTGGCCCGAGTGGTTTGTCTTGCCATACTACCCACGTCGGATCGATTGTTGGTATGGGCTGGTAATGTCTCTAGACCATCTGCAGATATGTCTGTGACTGCAGTAGCGATATTGCTCAGGCCCCTTATTGCGGTTTGATAGACACTTCGACCACGTTCGCTGACAGATGAATTGCCTACATTGCTGTGCACCTCTGAGGTGGAAAGTTCTTGTTTGGTTTGTGATGCTGTTTGGTCAGGAGACGCACGAACCTTTGGAGCTTGGTCTACTTTGTCTGTTACGTGACGTTCCGAACTGTTGTCGTGGCGAACAGGCGAGGGCGGGGGGCCGACAACAACGTGTCGGACCTTGTCTACTGCCATCCCATCAGGGTCAGGGGCGCGTCCTTGACGGATACGATGTAAGTGCTTTGCGAGCTGTTCTTTATCGTAACCCCGTCGTAAACGCATCTCGCTGGGAGAAAGAGAGCGACCTGTTGGAGAGAATTTCGGCGAAGGAGGGAAGACGGGTAGATCAAAAGGCCCTATCGAGGCAGAAGGAGGTACTGGGTATACTCTTGCATATGATCTCGAAGGGACAGAACTGTATTTTTCCTCCTGTCTACAACTGATGTCTATTCTCTGAAGGCGAATGTTGTTTTTCCCATTTACCTCGCGCCAGGTTGACAAATTATTGATATCGATGGCTGCGTAAACAATAAGCATTTCACTTCGAGGTAGTCCAAGAGGAAGGAAAGAGGGCGTGACAAGCCGAAGATTCACTGGAAGCCTCCATCCCGCAGAAGTTTCCAGATACAAACGATGAGCGGATTGGCGAACCGGAATGCGTGGTGTTGTCGTCGTCGGCGCTGGTTCGGATTGACGTACACTCGAAATGCGCTGCGGTGTGCTGGGTGATGAGGGGTCATATGTGAACTTTTGTGGCATGGATTGAGCACTCAAAGAGGGCGGTACTCCATTTTGTGCCGGCGGTGGCGTCGAAGGTTGATGATGTGTCTCGGTTCTCAAAGATTCACTTTGCAAAGAGTCTTGAGATACATCGAGAGGATTTCCATCGACTCCAATGATTGCCATTCGTGCGACAGGCACAGGTATGACTTCTCTACACCTTCGAATAATAACCACTGTTGGGTCACTGAATGCCTTGATGCAGCCTTTCGATGCGTATAGTTTACTTGGCGTGGGAAGTTGTACCATAGACTCGTCGACAGGAGGTGCTTGTGGATTAGATCTCGGGAGCGAGTTGGACTTCACTGGTTTGATGGAGAGGCGCTTGGCACGCTTACTCAGCCATGTCTGCACAGAAGTAGACGAACTCGAGCGAGGTGTAGAGAGTTTTCCGAATTCATTCCCTCCATCATCCTCATACATATTCTCTTCGGGAAGCGACTCCTGAGCCGTCATGTGGCTGTCTAGCGTGCGCGGATCGGCATCTGCAACAGGTACGATCGAACCGCGTCGCGGAGGGATCAAGGTGGAGGGGATCGAGTGTTTGTGTTGATCATCAATGGCAGAATATTTTGCCTTAGCTTCCAGGGAATAGAACGTGCTTGCAAAGCGCGTCAGCATGGAGGCAGGGAGCCATCCTGGGATGGCTAAGCTGAAATCCATTTCATACTGTTCACTGTGACCTGTCGCCGGGGTCTGTAGCGTCATACCATGGGGAAGAAGCTCCTCAGTGAGCTGTGTGAGCTTCAAGGCGGCAAATCGCCCATTAGGGTCGCCATATTGAGCATAGCCCGTGAATGTTACGGAAAGAGATTGTAACTGGATCTGACGCACTTTCACAAGAGGAGTGTCTGCAGATCGATCCGGGTCTCCTTCAAAGGCAAGTAGATCTTCAGCATCAAACAAATTGCTTGTTTGGATCTTAGGGAGAAAGTCATGACCATCGTCCCGGTCTTGCGAGCTTTTCATTAACTTATCCTGATCAGAACTGGCCTGTACGGGGCCTTGCGCTGGTTTGGTAGATTGCCTTAAATGATTTCGCAGACGGACCAACACTTTTCCGGAGAGTGAATAGTTCGAGCTAGTCACTGTTGGACCATACATGTTGATCTCGTCGCTAGCAAGTTGAAAGCGAATGTCCATGATGGGAACTTCTGCATGTTGCTCTCTTTTGGAATCCTTTTGTTCCTGGTTTCTGGCGTTGTGGGATGTCGGAGAGGAGAAGAATCGCGTGTTGCTTGGTGGAGAGGCCAACTTGTTCGTAGTAGGGGAAGATTGTGTATTGGCAGGACAGGGTTCAGAATCGAGAAACTCAATCATGGACAAAATACGACGAGAATCATGATTTGTCCTTGCAGAGACGCTATTACCCACTATGACTGGAGACGGGCGAAGCGAGTCATTCGGAGGTGCTTCCGTCCGCAAGAAGTCCACCAAAGACAAAGAATTCCCCTCCATGGCCGCCGGTGATCGGCCCTGAGAATGTACAAGTATCTCCTCGCAGGACAGTCCTAAGCTAACTTGCGAGGATACGCTGATAATGGTCCTCTGACGCCTCAATGAAGGGGCCTTCTTCTCGATGATCGGTGGTCGTAAGAGATTTGTATGCCAGCTTAGCATACTAGACGTTTGTCCGCCGTCAGGCGCTGCGCTAACGTCTCTAGTGTGTTCTCAGGGCGTCCCAGTGTTTCCTGATTTGGCTCAGTCCCTTTCCGCTTGGCTCACAACAAGGCTTATCACGTGCAGGGGAAATGCATGGCGCACGTATCACACAAGTGCGAGGGTTATGGCGCATATGGAATCGGTCATAGATTAAGATAGCGGAGGGAAACACTTGATACACAATCGACAACCTACTATTGTTCGTGAATTGGACATGAGTCTGGCCGCAGGCGTAAGTGCGATGAAAGCCCGTAGCAAGATCACATAGATCGTCTCTCACACCTCTCCGTTACAGCTATCACCGCCTGCATCGGATGGTCAGGCAAAGTCGCACCCGATCCACAATCCCCACATTTCCCACGACCAGAATGTGGGCAACGAGGAGGATCTCGAATTAGATTTTGGTGCACACCTATCTGATTCGGAAAATGACCATGCAAACCATGCACAAGGTTCCAATGGCAGTGCTCTCGCCTCAGCAAAGCTTTCTAATAAGAAAAAAGAAGCACTGTCTCAGGTCCCTTGCAAGTTCTTCCGCTCGAATGGATGTTCAGCTGGAAATGCGTGTCCCTTTGCACATGTCACTCCTGGTGAAGGACAGGGAAAAGCGGTGTGTCAGTGGTTCCTCAAGGGAAGCTGTCGCTTTGGCCATCGGTGTGCTTTGGCTCATATTCTTCCCGGTCAGCCTATGAGCATGGACCGAAAGAACAAAAGAGCTGCTCAGCATCAGCTGCAAAATCAAACTAATGGCATCTCGCAGACAAATAATTCCAAGTATGCTCCGAAGATTCCCATTGATCCGCGCCAAATGTCTTCCCAAGAGATGGCCATGGTAGCAGGCCATGCAAACTTCACAGGGGACGCTGGCTCCTCGGCGCGACCAGTATTCGCCTCTTCTTCAACGTATAAAGATGGAGACTTGGTCTTTGGAATTCCAGATGATCTGCAACCTTCGCATGATCAACACTTTACTGGCCTTCAGAGCTTTTCCCCGATTCGTCCCGATTGGCATAATCGTTTGGGGCAGAGCAGTACAGATTCCGATGCTCGCCTACTCTCACAGGAAAGTACATTGGATGGCTACGCTGCCCCAGGCTTGGCCACTAGTCCAATTCCTGTCCAGGCTTTCGGAACGAGCCCATTCAGTCGACCTGGGTCGCATTCTGTTTTCTTTTCTGCTGATCAACCGGAAGCAAGGAGCTTTGGACACACTTCGCGACATGCGGATGCCACACAGAAAGCATGGCTAGACGATGAACAAGACGAGGGCGAAGACGTCAATGGAGAAGATTTCCTTCCTTCTAGTCTCTCTGATCTATTGACTCCCGCTGAGCTGGAGCGGAGAAAACGAAACATGCTGGGTTCGGAAAAGATTTCGCTAACAGGAGCTGTGCCGCAGAGTATGCCTGCCAGAGGCTCGAATATAGGACAAAGTCTGGGGACTGCAAGGATGGATCGAGGCTGGGGTCACGACGACAGCTTGGATCATCGTGATCCACCGCCTTCCTCGCTTATGGCTGCTCGTGATCGCGACATTGGTGGCAACGCCCGTCTGGGCGCCAGTAATACCTCCACGGGCTTTCTCTCTTCACACCTTCGTAGACAGCGCGCTGCACAGCTTTCTTCACGAGGCGAAGAGACTCCAAACGAACTAGACTCATATAGTCCTGGCGCGCAGGCCATCATGACACACGCACCTGGCCAATCTCTTCCACAGGGTCTAGCTGCTGGTCTTTCGCGTCTTCACATTCGAACAGACGCAAAGGATGATTTTCGACGATCACAACACGTCTCCGACAATGGTACAAATGTCGGTGCAATTGGTACGCGGTCGAATGTAGATGAATTAGGGCCGATCGCTCCCTCGTCAGTGCTTGGAGCGCGCTATACACCTCTGCTGTCCACTCGGTCCTCTGCGTATAGTGTGTCCACATCCATTGACGCTCCCACTGGATCGTGGCAGGCAAGTCCACATCGCGGAACCGAGGGCGGTATCGCGATACCCATCAGTCCATCCAGCATCGAAAAGCCACTCGGATCGCGTCTTGTTTCTCATGGACCATCAAGTGCCAAGCATCAGCACCCTGGTGTGAACCGGGTCCGGACAGCAACACCCTCAGCTGTCGGTTCGAGTCCTTTGGCTCTACCTACAAGTGGCGGAGAAGTCGATGATGCCATCTTTGAGCTGGAGTGAGGCAACAAATTTATACTATCTGCACCGCTTGTACGTATATGCAATCCATATTGTCAACCAACTGGTTAGGTATGAAGCTTAAATTGCAAAGATGGGTACATAATCGTTGAAAGGTATCTCTACAACCCATACCGGTCAGAGAGACGTTGCGAGATGACAGGTGGGAATTGCGCCTTCTGCACTTCCCCTGCAAAGTGGATTAGTGTGTACTGGACCACATCGAATTTCCTACTCACATTGTGCTCCACTAGCATCTCGAAATCCAGTGAGAATACTTGCAAACATGTCGTTTAATTCTTGACTAGGTGTAGTCCATCGGACTACCGCGTTGCAAAAGTACAAAAATCCTTTGGCTGCACCATTTGGGTTCTGCTGAATCATCTTACACAGACCGCGGAAGGCACTATCTTTCTCATCATTGTCTTTGATGTCCCAAAGAGCTTGACACCAATTTTCTAAAAAGACCTCAAGATGAGGTGCGACCATATCAGGAACAACCAGGCCTAATCTTCCGATGGTGACGGCCGCGTTCTCGCTGAGAGACTTGGCACTTTTCGGGTTGAGTAGAACAGGAATTAATCGCTGGATAAGAGGGTTGACCCACTGTTCTAGCTCCTGTCTTGGAGCAGATACACCAGGATTGCTTGGACTAGAGACGCTGCCGTATTGCAGAGCAATTTCGCCAGCAGACCACGATGCGTTGTTACACACGCTGATTGTGTCAGTCTTGGGCTCTGGTTCGATTTGGTTCACTAGCTCGGGCATGATCGAAGGAAGAGTAGGTCTTAACAGATCAAAGGCTGAGATTGCCAGATCTCCCAGTAGTGCGAACCCCGATTGTCGAACGGGGGGATCTGGATGCGTAATACAAAGCGCCAAAAGAGGCAGTAAAGGTGGATTACTCTGTGCAACTAGCCCACGAACATTGACTCCCAAGCCTTGTGTGAGACCACTGAGGAGATCTAGGCAGACAATGATGAAAGTTCTGTCGGGAAGATCTTGATCTTGAACAGGTTTGAGGCTCTCTTGCTGGAAAACAGCCAGAGTACTGTGAATGATCTGCACGCAGCGCTGGAACACGGGTGGGCTGTATTCGAGGAATCCGGGTCCAATTGCGATTGTGACGCTAGACAGGCACTCGAACAGGGGGATAAGGTCTACATCGTCGTCTGTCAAGTTCTGCCACTTGCTAATTAGAGGAGGCATGAGGACGCGAACATAGTCTGGCTGGTTTAGTGATGCACCAACAGAGTCGGCCAGCGTTCCGATCGCATCATAGAGAATAAGAAGATTTTTCTGTTGATACTTGTCGAATGCATAGACAAGCGTCTTCAAGACCGGTTCGAGATACTGTGCAAGATCTGCGCCCGCCTCCTCCTCGAGTGTTGCAAAGGCACTGCAGCCTGCCTCTTGAACCCGCTTGTTGTTGTCAAGGACCATACGCAAAAGACCTTCCATCGTAGGGAGGAAGTAGGCTTGCTGATGAGCAGGTTGCTTATTGGCAACACACCAGCTTGCGTATCTGCTGAGGGTCCAGCAAGCAATCGATCGCACCAGGGGCTTTGTATCATTCAGTGTGTTCACCAAGAGCGGAATCAATGTAGGAAGATGAGGCTGTATACCGGCAATACAGCCTTCCGCAATCGCTCCCAAGGCAAGTATACCGCTTTCTCTTTGCAGCCAATCTTCGCTGAATAATCGCTCTTTCAAAAGCGGTAAGAGAATTTCGAGAAGCTCCTGTTCAAATTGAACAGCCATCACATCAAGCGCGGCTGCAGAGCATTTTCGCAGGTTCCATTCTCCAATACCTTCATCGTCATCCTCATCGTCATCGTAATAATCCTCCTCCTCATCCTCATCGTCTTGCGCCTCAATGCCAGCTCGTGATTGTTTGGAAGGCCCGGCTTCCCCGTTGCCTGTCTCTTCTGCACGTTCATTGCGGTGCTCCTTAGATCCATAATTGTGTGGGCGAATGTCTTCAATACGATCGGGCACAGCGCTATCGTCTTCATCACCACCAAGCATCAACAGGTCAATCTCGCTATACACCATACCCTTCAGGAGGACAGGTGCAATCCTGGCCAAAAATGGTCGCAGATGGTCAGCAATAGCTGGATCTTCTGCGAATTGCAACCAGAATTCGCATGCCTCCAAGGCTACTTCATCATCCTTGTCTTGTGTCGAATACAGCATGTAGTCTACCACATTCTGCACTTCAGGCATGAGCTTGTCGGGCCTGGCAGCTAGGATGAGGACAAGAGCTTGACAAACGAATCTTCGAACGTTGGGGTTCTCGTCCGAAGCGCGCTTGAACAGGGCCGCAATGAAGGTATCGATATGTGCTTGGAGAGGTGAAGTACCCAATGAGATGAATTGATTTAGGCAATTCAGAGCATGGATCCGAATTCTTTCATCAGGATGCTGTGTCGCCTCCAGAAATTTAGGAATCAGGAGCTCAAGGGGCCTTGTGCCATTTACTTCGCACGCTTCTAACGAGCGCGGAATATCCTCACAGATCTTCGCAAATGCGCTGTATGCACCCTCTGCTTCATCTAAATTCGTTGAGTCCATGTACTGCATAAGTTTGCTGAGGCCTTCTAACCAGTTGGCAGGTTGTACGACGGCCATCAGCATGGCAATGACTTGAGTTGCGGTTCGGCGCAGAATATCTTCAGGCAAACTCAAGGCTGGAATAATCACCGCTTTGACATACTCCAGTGACTCTTGTGGAATCTGGGAAGAGTTCTGTGACAGGTGATTCTTTAGGATTAGTCCTGACACAGATCGCACCGTCACTTCTTCCGAGGTCAGCTGTGTCAGAATGTAAGCCAAATAGTTAGGATAGTCTGGAATTTTGCCCAAGTGGTCCAATCGCTGAGGGAAAAGTGAGTGAGTTCCAATTGCCATAGCATGGTATAGGGAGGTACTTACGTCGGCAATTTTGTGTTGCACTTCAGTATCCATACTTTGAGACTCTCGAAAGAGTTGCACCAACTCAATGAGACCATCCTCGCGAGGTTGCCAAGACGACATTGTGCCGATATCTTCAAACGTCCCTCACACCACAGTACACTTTCAATTCGTGAAACGAGGGGCTACGTGGAAACAATGACAAACCAGTGTTTAGGTACACCTGCTTCAAGATTCAGGTAATGACTGGACTCAGGGAATGGATAAGCGTGATTCGACTGGTGATTCCAGATGACTGTATATATGGAATGGCAAGGCAGCCTTTGATCTTGCGGTACGCTTTTCAGAGGGCAGGAAGGGAATGACAGGAAGGTTTGTGCTCGACACCAAAGTCTATCTTTTTAAGAAGATTGGTTTGACCGGTGCATTTCATTTACCCACTCATGCATACACTATCAGCTCGCTAGAGGGACCGCGCGCAATACAGAAAAATTCACGATATAGTAGTATAATTTCGGCTCACATTTACTTTCTTTAAGGCAAGGAAACAGTCTCATAACACGTGCAGCCTCCGCTACAACACCGTCTTACTGGACAGTAATGTGGACGGGTACGTTGTTGCGCTGAGAATAGAGTCAATAGAGCTATAACACACTTCGCGAATAACCTACCGTGGCGTTAGAGTAGGGACAGATCTAGAGAGAGGCATGAGAATTCTCTAGGAACATTTGCTGATCTACGTACCTCATGAGCAATCTTGACTGCTTGCTCCAAAACCTCCTTCTCGCTTGCGTCTTTGGCATCGCTAGAAATGAGCAGATCTACGCTAATAGCAAACGGATTGGACCCTTGTGCGGGGGGGCCAATGGAGACGTGTGCATCACACTTCACATTCTCAGGAAGCTTGAGCTTGTTGGTACGAGCACCTAAATTCAATGCTGATAAGAAGCATGAAGAGTATCCCAGCGCTTCCATAGTTGTCAGTAATCATGGATGCTTTTCTTATGAGACTCACCAAATAGCTGCTCGGGATTTCGGCCATCGCCCGAGCCTCCAAGCGATTTCGGCATACTACGATATCCGGGTGTAAGAAGATCAGCGCCTTTGTTTGGCAAAACGCAAACAGTCAGTACGACAGAACATGACCACTTACGCAAGTTTTACTTCAAATGGACCATCCGCTGTCAGATGGGCCACACCGTTGCGACCTTGACCAGTAGCCTGCGCTTTGGCCGTGTACAACGCCTTGGATAGCGTGGTAACATTGCGTGATCCTTGTCGAAAGACAGAACCAAAAGCCAACGGTCCCTGCGCGACAGAGGTCCTAGTCAACGAGCGAGTAGCAATAGCGAGCATGTTTGATCGTACAGAGCGTGCTTAGTGAATGTTAATGGGAAACTCCTCCACTACTCGGCAGGGAAGTCCGGGCGCGAAGCGTATTCTGCATACCAGGCGGCCTTTTCGAGGGCACTGATAGAAACAGGCGTCACTCATCATTTTCACAGCCATCAGGCATCAGGTAGCCACGTATTGCACAGCATCAAACCGAAAGCACATGGATTCTGCCATTTCCGAAGGGTGGGTAAAACGACTACAGAAACCAATTCGGATGTCCGTGCGCATCGCTCGGACTACTTCTTCCTTCCCACCCCCATTCTCTCTCACCAAGGCAAAATGTTTCCATGACCAGTAGTAGCACTCAGTGCAAAGGAGATGGAGTTCGGGCATAGTCATTCCCCACGTCTTCCGCCGGAGCTTTTGCGGCATCTCATAACGGAGTTGGAAATACCTTGCATATATGGCGACCCAGGAGCAAGCTCAGCACTTGCCTCTCTATCATTGACAAACAAGTCCCTCCGCCATTGGGCATTGCAAACAAAGCATTCGGTCGTCGTCACGCCACGACATGTCCGAGATTTTCGGAAATGGATCAAGCGTAGTCAGCAAGAAATGATTGGTTATACTCGGGCCTTGTTCGTTTCTTTAGACGACGTAGGTGAGCATCTATCTAGGCGTCATAAAACTCACATGAAGTATCTTAGGTATCCAAACTGACAAGTATGTCTGCTGGTTGGGATGTGGAGCTCTTAAAATTGCTACAGCAACTTGGCCCTCATCTCACTCACTTGTCCTTGTGGACTTCCGAAACGAGAGCGCTTCTTAGGGATCCGGCACAGATACGAGGTCCTCGTGTCCGCTCCACCTTATCTCCCTCACATTCTGAAGTGATGAGCGAGAACGCCTTTCGGAGACAAAGTGTATCCCGTCTTCTGCGCAGATTAGAGCGGGGAACCCTCGTGCAAGGGGAAGCCCTCAGTCAAGTCCCCCTCAAGTCCAGAAGCACCGATGATAAGCAAAGAAAGGCGGAAATGGCAGCGGCTCGTGAGCGCGCCAAACAAACCTTGCCCAAATGGTTGCAGACAGAAATGCAGTCAAGGGAAAGCAGCCAAGAGGTTAAAAGACGGTACAAGGCACAGCTGTCCTCGATTGCCAGGGAGTATCAGCACGAGAAAGAAGCCGGTGAACAGATGAGACGTCACATGGAGGACACGTCCGACAAGGATGCCCATGCCGATGGAAAGGGAATCGAAAAATTCGGTGAAGTAGCTGATGACAGTCACACCTCATCGGAGGAAGATGATGACAGTATGTCAGAGCAATACGCCGAATGGGGCTGCATGCCACTTTCCCTCAGTATTTGCCCTTCGCTCCCTCTCCATGAACACGAAGAGCCGATGAATTTTGCCCGGATGACCATCTTTACGCGAGTCGAGGAATTGGATGTGTATGTAGCCATTCCTGCCGAGGTCCCCAGGTGTATGGAACTGTTTAGCGGCCTGGTTGCTTCGCCGCTTTTAAAATTCCGTTTCTCTTCCATATATTCCTCACTATTGATTACTGTCCTACCCGATTTGTCCAGCATGAGGAAACAGTATGACCGGCCCACACCGCAGATAAATGTAGCTTGGGGATTGAGATGCGTTCTCCGCAATCGAGCTTTGCGCTCGCTGCTCTACAGCGAATTCAATAATCGCCGCGTTCCGGATGTCCATCTTTTGGAAGAAGCAATCGGTGCCGTGATCGCCAGCAAAGACACTCAACGCATCCGAGACTATGTGTGCCCCGCTGAAGATGAAACCAAATGTGTCGCCGAGCCAGCCACACATTCAAGCTTGAAGGAAATCATTCAAATACATCGCGATAAGGCACTCTCCCCTGTGTGCGTTCGCATCCTGCAAGGCGGTCAGGCTTGTTTTGGAAAGTTAAAGGATCGTCGACAAGAATTCCTCAATCGTACCCTGAAATTAGGGCCCGATCCTTGGCGAGTGCATTGCGATCTATAAATTGGTGTACATTTCAATAATATCACGCTACATGTAATATTATCATCTATCTTCATTAAACTTGGCTGAGCTGGAGAGCGACTTCGAGCAGTCTAGACACATCTGCGTGCTTGCTGGACGTCGTTTGGTCTGCAAGGTCGACTAACGAGATATCTTTTAGCTTTTTCTCCAATTTGTTTGGCGCTTCTACGACCTCGAGAAGAGGCATGATTGTGGTGTCCCAGTCAGGTGCACAGTACAAAAGGAGTGTCAGACTTGCAGAAGCACGATGGACTATAGATGAATCAGTCAATTGACACAAAAACCATAGTCCGAACTTACGGCGCTCAATGTCGCGTTCCTTATCAATACATTCGAGTAGTGCACAGATGAGCTCGACATTTTCTTCAGAATTCTGTTCGATGTCTGACTGTGACAGCACAAATGAACTGCGCTGCCCAGCAAGAACTCTGGACCAGTTAAATGTGGCGTTGATCGCAGCTGCTCGTACGGAATCGTCTTGACAAAGAACACCAGAAACGAGTAGTGAGGACATGTGAGTGATTTGTTTGCTGAGTCTTCTGTCTTTCAAAGCCAGCACATTGCCTGCCAACCTGTATGTGACAAGAAGAGTCGACTTATTTTCCGCAACACGATCAATGTGGGAGAGCGCCATGGAGCAGATATCGTCCACAAGTGAATGGCCTTCACTCGCCGCGAGAATGGTGCTTTGCTTCGGATCCAGTGTCGCAATCCGTACAAAATCCACAATGGGAAATAAGTCTGCGTATGGGAGAATACCTATGCACTGCCGGGCGCTCTTCACCCACGACAGGCAATCTCTCTCATTCATTCCTCCCTGCTTACCAGTGGCCACCACGTTTCTTATCCAAGGAATGAGAATCCTCGTCAGGGAAGATCTAGCATCCTGAAGATCGGCCTTCTGTGAGAAGCTCGATGCTTTATGCTTCGCGACTGTATCATCAAGCTTCTGTTGCGCTGACATCAAATTTGGAATCACTTTGTGGACAATAGCGCTGGCAGGTATAATGGAGGAGGGGCTTGCTATCTTGGAGTGCGCGTGGGGTATGTATGTTGTCCGCAAAGCATTCTCAATCGAGGTTTCCAGTGCAGAGGGATTGGCACCCTTCACTTCCGAAATCATATTACCGAAGGAGAAGATTCGGATCGTGGGCGTCGCGCTGATAGATTGTTGCTGCATAAGATGGGCAGATGACGGTGAAGACTCTACTTTCGCGAAACGGATGCGACGATGTGTTTCGTGCTCCTTCTCTCGATATCGTTTTGCAAGTGACTCGAAGATAGGATGCAGATGAACACAGGGAGGACATGACTGAGATGTGAAGAGTATTACGGTGCAAGGGCAGCTGTGCTTGAACTTATCATATTCTTCTCCTGACGATATATCCATAGTTATGATGTCCTTATTTCTTTGGGGAGCGCCACCCGTTGCTTGTTGTGAAACACTGTTCAGGATCCCTGTCGCTGCGGGATGAGCAGCTGCCACATTTGATCTTTCCGATGCATGGATCGTTGCACCTGGTGACCTGAACATCGTATCAATCTGTGGTCCCATTATTCTGCCTAAGGGTGTCGCGAGGAAGTCCTGCGGGAGGCCTAGAGGAGGAATTGAGTGAATCCCTCCAGAAAAGATAACTCACACCTACTTGTTATGTGTGATGGAATATCTCTCCCCACTAGTATGTTGGCTACCTCGTTCGAAAATGTGTTGCAGTTGAAACTGCAGAAGACTGCGGTGAACAAGCTTTTTCTTCGTGACACACACACATACTTTAGCAAGTGATACGATTGAGCACTGTATCGCTCCTTGAGGTCATCAAGAATCTCCTTGAAGGTAGCTTCGTCTACTTGTGTACTTCCTAGCTCTATTCTCTCGATGGGTGACCCAAACTGTAAGACAAAATGAGCTATTTTCTGCCAAGATGTGAAACACTCACATGTGTCTGCCCAGGTTGCGAGCTGGCGATTCCTTGACCAAAGAACCATTCGACGCCATAGACCACAATGGATGTATGGTAAATTGCATTGAATTGTCTCCCTGTGAGTTGTCTACTGAGGCTTTTAGCGAGCCCATTCGAAAGGTCATACACATAAAGCTGAGATGGATCAACTGACACAGGATCATGCAACAGTGAACTTACTTGTACAGAAAATTGAGCTTCGTGGCAGCTCACGCTCGATTCGGACATGTTTAGTTCTGAACTGTCTAGAGCTCCTCTAGAACAAATAGAGCACAGTGTAGCATGCGCACATTGATCGACTCTCCATCCCGTCCGGGCTTCTATAGCGTCGCGTCCCCCCATAACGTCGTCATCGTTTTAAGCTTCTCCACACTCATCTTCGCAGCACGTGGAGTTACAACTTTTAATGCGCCTTTCTTCCTATACAAGCCACCACGAAGAGGACATGGTGCAGAGCCATGGCTCCTCGTAAAAAGAATGCTTCAATCAAGAACACAGGGTCAACAAGCAGCAAAGCAGAACCCCTACCTGATTGGGTCAAAAATAAGAATATTGCCAAGCCTCCATCGAAATTCCAGCAGATCCAAAGCACAAATGGGCCTGTTAGCAAGAATGGAGGAGCTTTACAAGCAGATGTCAGCGCTTCACGTCCACCCCCGCTATTCCCCCCGGGGACCAAGACACCAATCAACTTATTGAATGAACGAATCCAGAAGCATCACGCACCAAAGGGTTGGCTGCGTCCCATTATTGAAGCCAAGAAGGCGTCACCGCGGAAGATAAATGGTCCAGAGGGTATCGAGGACTATGATCACAGTAATTACATGCCAGAATTATGGACCTTCGTTGTCATCCTGACCAAAACAAACAAATCAGACCAAAGTAACCCTTTCATTGTGAAGTTTGATGCAAGAGATCCAAGCGGATCAGAAGGCAGCTACATTGCACTCGATACAAAAGAGAAGGCAAAGCATTGGGGAGCCACGTATGCTTTGTTCCGGCTGTATTCAAATCTCTCTCTTGATTCTATCCTTCCTACAGGCCCAAAAGAGTACTGGAAAAATCTTGCTGATCACAAGGCCAAAGCCCCAGAGCATCTGTCGTGGCTCTGGTCTCCGGATCCGTTTGATGCAGCACAGAGGCTCTTGCTTGAGAAGGAAGCGAAGAAGCATGCCATAGAAAAAGAGAAGAAAGAACAAGATCAAGGTCCAAGACTTGCAAGACGATGGGTCTCCGCTCCTGAAATTCGCATGGCAAAAGCGCTTCGAGACATGGTTGAGGATACAGTAAAGGATGCTCTACGATATTTTCCCATAAGAAATGAGTCGGAGAAATCCTTCGATACAGCAGAAGCGCAGAATCAATCCTCACTTTTTTCTCGACTGATAGACCTAGGATTTCGCAAAGGTCATGCTGACTCTGCGATTCGCTGGCTGACGCTGGCTCGACAAGGCCAAATAGCGACGGATTCTACATTACCGATGAATTCTATAGCGAATCTTTCTGACACGGATGCTTGCCTAGAATATTTAGGAATTTTTTGTCCAGAAGAGGACCTTCCTAAATCGTTTCGGCCATCAATCAAGTCAGAATCGTTTGTGACACAGTCTGCATCTGGTTCTGGAGACGACAATTTGGCAGAGCGTTGGATTGAGGAGCGGCTGGTAAAAGTAGCAGGATTCCCAAGGGCTGCTGTTGCAGAAACACTGAGAGATCTTTCTTCCGAGCCTCTAACTTCAAAAGAGGGTAGTTGCATAGACATCCTCCTCAGGCGACTCGCACTGAAAGATGTGGACGCTTTTAAAGAGCTGAGGCAACAGAACACGATCGAAGAAGAACAGAAGGAGAAAAGATCAGACGAACGGTTCGCTTTAGAGGCAGTACTGGGTGCAGAGAGAATTCAGGAAATTCCATCGTCAGAAAGACCTCTAACCTCTTGCAAGCGTCCTGCAACAGAAATATTCGACATCATTATCTCGGACGGGAAGGATGAAGATCTCCGACTGCGAATCTGCCCGGGAGATATATCGCTATACCCCAGTGCAAATGTACAGGCAGTTCCTACCTTCATCGTTACATCACGCAGCATTCCGGCTTACATTCGCTTGGCTCTGACTAAGCAGCTTATGAACAAGCTAACTGATTTGGATGTAGGATGCAGCGACTGGCATGAGATCTTGGAAGCAGGGCAAGGAGGAGTGATCCTTTCTATGGTGGAAGAACTCGAGTATAGCTGGAAACATGTAGTGGACAACCCTCCGGAGCTTTCTGATGTCATGACGGGCCTGATTACGAAGAAGCAAGATAGACAGAAAAAAGCAGGTCCCTCTAGTGAATTTGATCGCCGAGTTATTTCTAGGCGGCCTAGAGTAGTGACGGCGTTGGAGGACGATGAAAAAGTGAATAAAACCCTTTTGTCAAACCAAATTGCCATGTGGGATTCAGCAAAATACAAGAAGATTGCGGAAACGCGGAGCACCTTGCCAGCCATGGCAAGTCGAGAAGAAATTGTTCAACTTCTTGCATCGCAGCGCCTGCTTATCATCTCTGGTGAGACTGGTTGTGGAAAGACCACACAATGTCCTCAATTCGTTCTTGATCATTACATACAGCAAGGTAAGGGAAGTATGTGCAATGTCGTCGTAACCCAACCTCGTCGACTTAGCGCCATGGGTGTCGCCTCTCGCGTAGCCACGGAGCGTTGTGAAAGTCTCGACAGCTCAGGTCAAGTTGGATACTCGATCCGGGGTGAGACAAAAGCTGGAAAGAATACGAGACTACTTTTCACAACCACTGGAGTGCTTTTACGTCGCCTTCGCGGAAATGACCCCGATCTTCAGGGCGTCAGTCATGTCTTTGTTGACGAGGTACACGAGCGGGGCGTCGACTCCGACCTTCTCCTTTTGGAGCTTCGTGAGGTTCTCAAGCGTAATGCAAATATCCGAATTATATTAATGAGCGCTACGATAGAGAAAGAGACATTTACATCATATTTCCGTGGCGCTCCCTCCATTGACATTCCAGGGCGAACATTTCCAGTTCACGATTATTACTTGGAGAATATCTTCGAAATGCTAGGACAAGATATAGATGAGAGGATAAACAAAGGGAAGAAGATAGATATTGATTACGATATCCTGGGTCAAACCATTGATATGATTTGCAAGCGAGCATCTGTCGCTCAGGACACTGGTGGTGGGATTCTTGTTTTCTGCCCAGGTGTGGGAGAAATCCGTGTGGCCATTGAAACTATCAAACATCATGTATCAAACGTTGAAGTCTTGCCTCTGCATGCAAACCTTTCGCCAGATGAGCAAAGACGAGTCTTTTCGAAGCCGAAGGAAGGCTTGCGAAAAGTGATCGTTTCCACAAATGTGGCCGAGACATCTATTACGATTGACGATATTAGTTATGTTGTCGATCTTGGCCTTGTCAAAGAAACACGGTATGACTCTAGTAGTGGACTCACACGCCTTGTGCTATGTCATTGCTCACAGGCCAATGCACGTCAACGTAGAGGTCGAGCGGGACGTGTACGAAAAGGGGAGTGCTTCAAATTGTATACAAGACACACCGAGCAGCACAGGATGCAACCTCAACAGATTCCTGAAATGAATCGGATGTCTCTGGAGAATCTAGTCTTATCCGTGAAGGCATTGAAAGGAGATGGTGTTCAAGTATCTGACTACCTCGGCGCGGCCATCAGTCCGCCATCCACGCAAGCTATTTCTACTGCAGTCAAGCTCCTAAGTGATATGAACATCCTTGACGAAGAGCAACGTCTAAGCTCACTAGGTAAACATCTATCTTTGCTCCCTCTCGATGTTCGTCTCGGTAAATTATTGGTCCTAGGTTGTGTATTCCATTGTGTGGAACCTATGCTAAGCGCCTCAGCCGTTCTTTCGGGAAAACCACTCTTCATTGCGCCGTTTGAAAATCGAGAGGAAGCAGCCAAAGCGCGCTCTAAATTCTCAGTAGGCCAGTCAGATATCTTAACGGACGTCAACGCATTTCAGCAATGGGATAATATGCGAAAGAATGGAAATAGCGCCTTGCGCTCATGGTGTGAGACCAACTTCTTGTCATCCTCAGCTATGCGAGATGTTATAAATATACGCTCGGATCTACAGAACAACTTGGTCGAAATGGGGTTCATTCCACCTGATTACAGCAAACATCGGATGGTCAAGTACCAGCATCTCAATGCCAATTCTGGAGATCTAAATCTTCATCGAGCACTTCTCCTGGCAGCATTGTACCCGTCCGTCGTCCGAATTGTTCATCCACAGTTAAAGTACGACAAGTCCATTGCTGGTACGGTAGAAAGAGAAGCAGAAGCTCGGCAAGTTCGTTTCTTAGATAGCGAAGGGCAGCGCGTCTTCCTCCATCCAAGTAGCGTTCTCTTCTCCCAAAACAAGTTTACCAGTGGATTTCTCGCCTCATTTCGTCGTGGTGTTTCTCAGCACAAAGACAATGGCACGAGTGCAAGTGAGAAAATCTATTTGCGTGATGTCACAGAGGTACCTATGTTTTCACTTTTGCTATTTGGTGGCCAACTACACGTTCATCGTATGGAAGGAGGGATCAGTATGGGTTCACTCGATAGTAGGGAAGGCAGTCAGGAGGGGTGGATTCGAATCCGAGCCAACGTACGAATCATTGCGTTGGTCAATCAGTTACGGCATCTTCTTGATGCAGCTCTCGCTGACAGCTTTGAGGACCCAGTTAAGGATGTCTTTTCATCGGGAACTGGTGCGCAAGTGCGCGATTGCTTGTATCGAATCTTAGAATACGACGGGCAACAGTGATCAGATGCTGGTCGTGCTGAAATAGATATATTCATTTGTATAATTATGCGAGATACTGAAGCCAGCCAAAAGTCTTTCCATCAAACCATCTAGTATTTTGCATGGTGCATCATCATCCCTTTGGACATGGTCACTTTCGTTTTGACGGCTTCAACTTGGCCTTGTAAACGACTTCGCAAAGCTGTTAGATCCCAGAAAGCTTTGCATAAAACATAAAAAACTTACGAATATTCTGAAGCAGTTAAAGGAAAAACGTTACCGTGATGCATACCCACTGGGATAGCATGAGAATCTTTACGGAATCCTTGGTGCACATTTGTCGAAATATAGGATGTATACCCGTTACCAGCATTCTCATCTACCCAAAGATGGACCGTGTTGGGATGTTCATTGTCCAAGAACAATGCCGGGCCTTCTCCTGAACTGATAGGTAGACCAACGGAAGTCCACGACCCAAACAGACCTCCTTTGCTCATCTCAACGATGATGATATTGTCTTTGTATGCACGAAGATATTCTCCACCGGGAAGCTTTACAAAGTCCATATCCATTGCACCCGATTTGTATGCTTTGGGAGACGAAAAGGTCTTGAAATCTCGAGTGGAGGCAGATATCGTTCCATACATGCCAGCGGTTCCTGTCCAGAAGAAGAAAAAGGTGTCCGCTTCATTGACTATACAAGGTGCCCAAGCAATGTGAGAAGATGATGGGGCCACCCTGAGAAGAATAAGAGATTAAATTCAAACTCTTTGCATTTACCCTTACTGGATATGAGAAGGTTGTGACCAGTTCACCAGGTCGGTGCTAGTCCACATCACAAAAGCACTAACTCCATTTGTTTCGGCTTTACTCCAATCGTCGCCTTTGCGCATATGTAGATCCGTCGCTACCAAGTAATACTTTGTACGATCATTATTCGAAACTAATTCAGAATCACGGGCTCCGCCAGACCCAATCGTCGAGGTGAGGCTCGCTGCACCATTGTGAAGGGGAGCCCATCGGTATGGATCTTGGCCTTGTGAGATCGATTGATACACTGCTTCGACCGCTCCGAATTTGAAATACGATGACAGGTAACCGGCATAAAGCTCGCCGCGAATTCGTGTCAATGTGAGGCACAGAAATACGAGATTGAAAACAGTTTGCATGATCATTCACGAATCAATGCAAGTGCTCCAAGAGGCTTGCTTACCTTGCGTGGAGAAAGGTGGGTACTGAGAAAGGGGGTACTGGCCTTTTAAAACTCAAGCAATCGTATGGAGCGGGAAACATTTCATAAGTTGTGTGATGCCTGAAAGAGATCGAGAGCACGAATGTATATTGCTTACTTTGTGTGAGAAATTGCGCCGTTCACTTCAGTCGCAGCCTTTCAGAGAACTTGAAAGGCGGAGTTGAGCTCATTATATGAGACAAAAGTCATAACCCTACTCTAACCTTAAAGCGCTGGGCGTAAAGAGGCAAGAGAATGTGCTGTCGATTGAACAGGGCAGAAGGCGAAAAGGACATACTTTACGAAGAATACGTCAAGATGTGAACAGCGAGGAGATTGAGGAGATTAACTATTGTATACCTCAGAACAAATGAATGATCTTTGACTCATTACCGATATCAGCAAAAGTTGCTAGCTAGAGAACTTGAACTCCGCTGAGAAGGAATTTACGTACTTATCTTTCACATCTGCTGGCCAGCTTCATCTGCCATTTTCCCAGGCCCCCTACAAGAGCTATTTCATCACATAATGGCGCATTCTTGTGCTATAACCCTTTGATCTAAATTGAGAATTAGTTAGAATTGATCAGAGCCAGTACACCAAGTTTAACGTTTCTCGTCTTACACCACTGTTCTAAGTTGGTTCAGCCTCGGAACGAAATACCGTACCGCAAATGCACTATTACACACTCAAACACATCACGGTATGCACAATTTCCTATACTATGACCTATTCTCAGGTGTTGGTAACGAAACTTCTAAAATCTTCTGCTCTACTGCCGTGATGTTGGCCCGTTCACGTCCCGGGCAATTATGCCTTTGTAACTCGCCTCGCTTGTGTTTCGCGAAGATTAAGGCTGATTGCCCCACGAAAGCTGTTGAGAACACTGGTGAAGTGCCTTTAAACTAGAATGCAATTGCTATCAACTAGGGGTCAGTGCACCGCCATTATTGCAGCGAGGGCCGCTCCCCGTTGTTCAATTTGAGAAGCTCGCCGAGAATCATCCTATCAAGATCATCATCGTTCTGCTCCTTGAACTCCGTTGGAAAGCTTGTCTGATCATCTACTTCTCTCTCTGGGTACATCGATCTTTAATTACGTCTTCCATCATACTGGTTCTCCGGACACGCTCACATCTTCTCACATCGTGTCTTGAAACCTTCTATTAATTCCGACCGGTGTACACAAAGCCCATCGCTGGGATTTATTGTGCTTGGCTCACGTATGGAATAAATTCGAGTAAAGAATTGCACAGCCCTAATCTTTTTATTTTGTAGAGTCAAGAGCGGCAGTTATCTGTACGGGATAACATCTTTATGGTTTGTTAGATTAGAACGAGCGGAACACTTTGGCTTTCTTGGCAGTATTATTCCCAATCTTACTTGATCTCCTTGTTCCACCACACACCCAATCCTCACCATGGCTTCTCTTGGTTTGTCAGATTCCATGCACTTAGGAGCTGATACAAGCTTTGATACGTTCATTGATTCGGATCTAATCTTAGACCCAAGCTCGCCTGCTCCGCCTACTCCAACTAAGGAACATGCCAAAGACACCAAGTCCCATATCTCTTCTCGAATCACCCCGCTTTCATCACTGCATACACGTATTGCGTCTGATTTGGATCGGCAGGGGCAACAGTCACCTTCGCAGGGTGTCATGCATGAGTTTCTCAACTATGCTCCTACGACTGAATCAACTGTCACGACACCCACTACTTCGAACTCATCAAGCTTGCACAATCTCAGTTTCGATTTTCTAGACAATGGCGAAAGCAATAACCCAGGAAGTACAACGGCAAATACGCTTTCACCTCATGATGAAATCAACGCAACCAACATAGAGCATGCTATGGCTGGTGGTCCCCGGGATTCAGCATCCATGTCCTCTGCTTTGACAGATGCTGTGTTCTCTTTCAACAGCATCGGAGCTCAACCACTCATGTCCATGCACAGCACTCATCAGCCTTCTCGGTCGCTGTCGTCGCATGGTCCATTCAATCGAACAGTGGATGACATCAATCATCAACCTGGACATCACCATCCATCACACCAACTCAGTCAACATCACCGATCTCTCAGCTTGCGAGACGTTGCACCGATTCCTGCTGCGAACCAACACACATTTGGTGAGGGCAGCCTAGCGTCATTACCATTTCCTTCGGTTAAAATGGAGCCCGAAGTCTCTTCGCAATGTCCTGATCCTATTACCAGTCCATCTACGGAAGATCGAGGAAGTCCTACATCGTCAGCTGTGTCCAGTAGTATTTTTGATCAAGGGAGTCCGCGGCATGAAAAGAAGCGCCGCTTAACAAGCCCTGGCAGCGTCACGGCGCGGGTCAATGGGACGAAGCAAGCCAATTCGACCAATTCAACAACTAGTAAAGGTCAACGAAGACGCCGAAGCCGGGCTAGCACTGCGTCCAAGGTTCATCAGCAAGGTCATGTAGGAGGAAACTTTACAGACGGTGCGTTGCAACAAAAAGACTCTCGTCCTTTGATGGGGGACCCAACAAGTGACATACCCATCCCTGCTGCTTCGCTCAGCGTACCAACCAGTCTCCCCACTGTGCATGACAGCGCCCTTCTACAAAACTCCATTTCCGGTCAAAGCTCGGGCACGGACTCTTTCCAACATGAAGAAGAGATCAAAGGTGCTTCTCGGAACGGAAACAAACGTCCTCCACCTTCTGCATCGCAAATCACAGAGTCTGGAATGCCATTTCCTGTCATTGATACATCGGCCAAACATTCCTCTCTCTTTGTCCCTCCGGACACTTCAGGCCTCACCAAAAGAGAGGCCCGTCTTGTCAAGAATCGAGCGGCGGCTTTTCTATCTAGACAGCGGAAAAGAGAGCAATTCGAAGAACTGGAAATCAAATGCAAGAGTCTTTGTCGCCTTGTGTGGAAGATGTGGGAAGTGGGAACTGCCTCTGCTGTAGGAGGGGCCGCGCTGGAAGCACCAATGGCCGCACAATCTCGATTTCACTCCTCCATTATTCAAGACGAATCCCCTGACATGGTCGAGGTCTTTGACACAGTTCTTGCCCTTCGTGGAGGGAGTGTGGCGCCAACGGAAGACGGACAATTACAGGGTGCAGTTGCAGCGGGGATTAAGAGCGCCAATGGCAAGATTATTAAAACAGACGGACCTTCTCCAGTCAATATTCCGTCGAGTGCTGCTCAGGCTGCACATGAATCAGCCCGTGAATTGATTAAGCTTCGCGCGGAATTGGAGGAGAGTAACAAACGGGAAGCTGCTCTTCAAGCGCAACTAGATCAAGAGCGTTCTTCGCGGATTAATTGCGATCTAGATGGCCCAAAGCAACAAGCTTTCAAGGCCGGAAACCACGATCTTTCACTCACAGTTCCAGCTACGTTTGACGATGCAGATGAGGACGATGCGCGAATGAGCGATGCTGATTCTCCTCAAGAAGATAACAAGCGTCGCGGACGAGGGTCTGGCAACATGAAGCCCTCTCGTACGTCAGAGCGTATCCGTGGTCACCAACCTCAGCAGTCACAGAATACCGCCTCACATCCGGTTGGACAAAAGAAAGCAGCAGGCGCGGCCCTCATGATGGTCTTGTTCAGTTTCGCCTTGTTTGGACTGCCGGCTGCGCAGGTTGGAGGAGTGTCTCATGCACCTGGATCAGTGGAAGATTTATCTCTCGGTCGGGTCATAGGCGCGCCCATCACAGGTGCTCAAGCACAGATGGAAGAGGAAGAAGATATTCTAGATCAGGATGCATCCCCCTCCTCTCATTTGTCAGCCAAAGATTTGCTCCCGCCCGTGCCTGACATGAACGATATATTCAGTTTTGAAAACGAGGATAATGATGACAAGAAAAACCTGACACACGCTTTGCACGGTGTTTTCGGTGGTCGACGTGATTTGGAGTCGAACACAATTGATTATAAGGCATTTGCTGAGGATCTGAGCTCCAGTTTGGATTTGGACATGCAACAAGGCTTCTTTGTCTTCGGTCCAGGCTCCGAAGGGGCGCCACGAGAAATGAGTAAGAACGACAACAAGGATGTGGAAGATAGCTCGGGCGCTCAACGGCCCGACCCACCCACTAAGCTTACCCTCTTTGTCCCCGCGCCAGGGTTGACAAATGCAGATGCAAGTAGTCACAGCGATGAAGATCGATTCTACGATGCGCCTCTGGCTACCGTAGCCGAGGCTATGACAGATGCTGAGATTAGAAAGGAAAGCGATGAAGCAACCACGCAGGAATCGAGCCGTCCCGAACGAGAACTGTCCCAACTCGAAGCTACACGGGCAGCATTGCAAGTTCTTCGAAATCACAGACTGGCTCGTGAGGCTGCTGTGGCTGCTTCCAAAAGATTCAACAAACGGCCAGCCCCATCTGGAAGAGTGTCCTCGCCTCCATCGGGCGAAGGAGCGGTACAAGAAGATCCAGCCACCTTCAAAAAGGAGGATGTACGAGACAAGTCGGCAACACCATTCGAACCCTTGGGGGAGCAGACATTGGATGAGGCTCGTCGAATATTTGAAGCAGCAAGCAAAGCATCTGACAAGATCAGAAGCACCGACTTTTACCAGCTGGAGTTCAGCCTCAGTGGTGCGAAAGTGCGAAACGTCGATGAACTAGCGCGCTTGTTTGGTGTGATGCGTAGTAAGACTTGATCACGTCGGTTGTCAACTGTCGCGCTGGACGCAAGATGGGCGGAGCCAACGACGGGTAATAATGAATTAGTGATGACAAAAGCGAAGTTCTCCTCACTAAGGAGGGGAGACGATATGATGACGAAAATAGATCACTCTTTGTAGCTTAGTATGTCGAGGGATTCTGGCAACCAAGAACGGAGGAAGAACTTGCATGAACTATGCTTTGCGCGTCTCGTTATCCTCATCGAAACGATTTCCTATCCTAATGAAAAGCATGTATTTCGTACAAGAGGGTGATGTCTCTATAAAGAAAAAGGGCTGCTACCCGGATGGAAAAATATTATATGAACTACAGGATTCCAGAGTCACGTAGAGCGTTTTGCAAGATGGTTCTGGTCGCTGTGTCAGTGCCACATCGCTAGACCGTTAATCCAACTTACTCGCGAACCGCGGCGAAGATGACCCGAATTTGATTCGTATCTGTTGCCTGAGTCAAATGAGGATAAATGCTCAATTGAGCCCTATTTCTCATTGTGAATCGCCAGAGAATGTACTTGGAGGCCCGTTGGTAGTCGCTCCCTCCCGTAAAGTCTTCAAAGACTTTTGACAACGGGGTTCGCACGATTTTCTCTTTGAAGACGTCGATCTTGTTGAGGAAAAGAATGATACTCGTTCTTGTGAACCACCCTGCCGAGTGTATGTGAGCAACGCCCATCATCTATGTCTAAGAGACTTACGACTATTGACTATACTGTCGAAAAGTACAATACTCTCTTCCAAGCGGTTCTGAGTGCCATCCTCAAGGAGAACCTGATCGTACTCGCTGATCGCTACGCAGAAGATGATGCTCGTCACAGCTTCAAAGCAGTGAATCCACTTTTTACGCTCAGATCGTTGCCCACCGACATCAAAGAGATGGATAGAGACCTGGTTCATTGTGAAGCGTGTCTCAGTGATCGCCGTGGTTTTCGATCGCGAGCGAAGAACATCCTCGACATTTGGGATAAAGTCGGGCGAGGCAATTCGTTCCGCTTGTTGGAAAAAGCTGCAAGTGCTATCAGTCATACAGTAACATGCCAGACATCAATACCTACTAAGGAGCGCTATCCATAAGATAAAATTCACTCCTTTTCTCCATCACTTTGGGGATGACCGGATCATCCCAGAGCGAAGCAATCGCCTTACCCATACTTGGGTCCAAGAAAGTATTGGCGTCGGCATATACACGATATCGTAAAATGAAATCAGTATTCTCCTAGCATCGGCAAAAAAATATCATCAATCTATGTCCATTATGGCTTCGCACACCTACTCTATTGTCTGGAATTTCAGGCTCGAGCATGTACTTTCGCAATGCAAGGACAAGCGCCTGCGCAGAGTCCACAACATTCTTGATGACAGTCAAGCGATAGAGCATCAGCTCTCCTTTCGAATAACCATTCTGGTGAATGATTTTCATCTGTTTGACTACCGTCGACTTTCCCGATTCGCCTGCACCTAGGAAGAATGATCAGTGACGGGACACGAACAAGCGCGCTGGAACATACCAAGGAGTAAAATCTTGAACTCTCGCCGGAACCTCTTACTATCTTCTTCGATCTGCCGATCAATGACTGCACTGCGCTCCTTTGCGGCTTTGTCTGTCGATGTAGATGCACACACACCCATGGCGGACAACAGATGAGAAGGCGACACTTCAATCCTGAACTGGCCACTTGACAGACTTCAGAGACAACTAAGTTCTTGCCAATACTATATAGCTACTCTGTTCCGGTCATGCAAGCTGTGGGTGATTTCTTGCGACATGCAGAACTGAGGCCTCCCTCCTTATAGAGCTGTCTCTTGGGGGAGTATTATCGTAAAAAAGAGAAGCGGAAGAGAGGGCTACAGTATCTCTTTAGACTCTATTCTCTCCAAAGAGAACGGGTCTCATAAGCCAGGAAACACCAGGCGATATTATGCTCTGCACTAAAATGAGGACGGAGTGGCACAGTTGAGATGAAAGCAATCATCACTCAACCCCTACACGTCTGCTCATGTGCTGCAAGAGCCATCTTGCATTTAATTCTCTGCATGATCGCCCTTTGTACTTCGCAGTAGCGTGTCCCGGCGGACTAAGGAGCTAGTGTGCGTAGAGCAGCAATACAGACAAGCCACAAAGTATAATAAGTAATTCGACATCTAGTGTTACAATTCAGCAAAGAAGAAGGACGTAGAGGTAGGAAGAGGAGTCGTATCGCTCAGCGAGGGAATTTCCACTTGTTCCCCGGTAATATCGAGAAGCTTGACCTTCACGCCAATATCGGTGAGGACCTGGATGAAATCAGCCGTCTCTTTGGTGCTAACTAGCCCTCCCTCCGAACGTAGCATGCTCAAACCATCGATCCATTCGCTGAATTGACTCTGGTTCAGCGCCACTAGTTCGGCTAAGCTGTTGTCAGAAGATCTCAGCAGACTGAAAGCCAATTGCTGGCTGCTATTCGAGCTTCCATTCACGTTGCCGCCTGGATGGGAAGAAGGAATGGAAATGTCGGTGACCAGGCTCAGATCAATTCGGTCTGGTAGGTCTTCTAGCCCGCTTCGAATCGGCACCTTCTCAAAAGACTCGCAGTAGTACAAATACTTTTTGTTCGGGCTCAGCCTATAGAAGCGCCAGGGCTTAGCAAGACCGCCCTGCGCACCAAAAAGCGGATGGCCTTTGCCTTGTCGACCTTGGTTGCCCGTCGCCGTGGCATGGTTTCTCATTGGATTCTTGAACCAAGCCCCTTCAAGTAGACACTGTATTCGTTGCTGTCGAACAAATTCGTAGCTCTCCCGATACATACGACTGCGTAAGTTTCGGATGCTTGCTTTGCTCGTATAGTCGTCCTCGGTTTCCAACTCCCGCATCTGACGGTCACGCACCACACGATAGTCCGACTGCAGGAAGTCCGCTTCAATGTCGAACCACGTCTTGGATTCCTCGTCCTTCAACGACTCCTTTACTTGCGAGCGTACTAGTGCACTGACTCTACCGAAATCGCTCGTAGAAGCACCACTCTCCGACCAAATACGCAGAAAGAAACGCAGCGCCAGATGATGGAGCCGCGTAAAGGAAAGAAGACAGGGTTGGAATCGCATACTTGTGCTGTAGCCAGAGACAATGTCGTAGTGATCTGATAGGATCTCGACAACTTCCAGAGATGCCTGACCCCATGGGCATCGCCTCCCTGCTGGGCGATTATTTTGCTCCAGAATGATCTTGCTGAATTGCTCTGGTTCGCTTCGTACGAAATCTTCGCTACATTCCAAGCCCAGCCAGCCCGTTCGAATGAAGTCTTTAGCTACATTCTCGCTCTCGAAGCCAAGCCTCCGCCACTTATACTTGACCGTCTCTCCATTTTCTTCTACGCTCAGCTCGCTAATCCGTGACTGCAGCCACATATAGGATAGCGCACTCACATGACGTTTGTCTGTAGATGTCACGGCTGTTCGCAAGCGATGGTGAGCAACTCGAATTACGTTTATTTGATATTCGAGAATGGAAGAGGACAATTCATCACCACGATTTGAGTCCATCAGTCGTGCGACAGCTTTCGAGACACCAAGCTGTTCGAGTTCGGATGTAAAGGTGTGAAAGAGATGATCGGAGACGTGGCGCATCAAGTTGTTGATCAAACTCAAACTATACATGCAAAGTGTTGTGTCAGCACTACTGAGACGTTGTGTCAATGTTTGCAGAAAGCTTGGTTCTTTCTTGATTTCCGAATAGACCGCATCGAACCCGTATCTATACGTGCTAGGGATCTCTCCACGAGTCTTTCGTGTTTCTTGGTGTGCTGCTTTCGCCATAGCATTGAGAGAAGAGCTGTTCTGCCCTGCTTCTGAATCTGCAACCACCTTCCCTTCATCTGCTGAAGGAGCATTCTCTGGCCCAGAAACAACGAGCTTTTTCAGAATAGCAATAGCAGGACGACACACGTTGATGCGCTCTTGGGTAGCCAGGATGTTCACGACCTTTGATTGTCAGGGCGTTAGTGTGAAAATGAAGGAGCAAGCGCATTGTAACGCACCTTTCGAATGAATCCTGCATCCAAGGCCTCCCATCCCTCGTCACAACTCTCGATCAGATTCTGGACGCTCGTCAGTGTATACGCCAAAGTATTTCCGCCATCAAGAGCCATGGTGAGATTTGTTAGCTCTTCAAATCCCCCTCTTCGAATAAATTCATCACTGAAAGGCTTCTCGCGAATCAATCGCTGCAAAGAGTGGGTTGCCATTTTGAGCACCCTGTCATCCCGTGAGGAAAACTTGTCCAATATTTCGGCGGCCTCGATTGTTGGTGAAGAACACAGTTTGAATTTGCGAGCAGCTTCGATCTTGCGCGCCATGTTTGAGTCATCGACAAGCTCTTCGTTTTCCTCATCACGGAGAGCAAAGAGGGCGGGAGGCTCTTGTACACCCAGATGTGCGTTGGCGCACAGTTGTCGAATCACATCTTCTACACGCAGAGTAGGATCAATCAGTGCTTTGATTGTGGCATTCTGTTCCCGTTTATTTTAGAAAATGGCTCTCATCTCTGCATACAAGCTGCTTACCTTGTACGATACAGTATTCACCCGACTCGCGCTAGAAGCGCCAGTCCCGGGGGTGTTTGTCGGCCTTTTCAGCGATCCAGATGTACCTGAGGATGAAGGGCGCTGTTGTGAGGTAGCAACAGTAGCAGTCACAGGAAGGGAATGCTGTGGTGCGTTTATAGTCGCCATATCGAACTGTGGGCGTCGAACGTCAGAGGTTGGCTACGGGATCCGCTCATTACGTATGACGAGCCTAAAGCTCAGGGCAACATGATCGAAAGTTCTCCACGTGGCGGATCTTCTGGAAAATCACCTAGCGCCCCAAGCCGCCAACATGAGTGGTGGGTGGGTCCTGGCGGTCTGGCCATTTGTACATGCATCTCAGGCGCGTCTAATGTAGGGGCCGGACCAAACCAATCCGTGGTAGATGTGACAAAGTCGCTTGGACCTCTCCCTTCACACTCCTAGTCCTTGTCTGCAAGTCCCGACAAGAAACCTGCACACACCTCTCTCTTTCTTTATTGACGCTACGTATTTGTGTGTGGGCCAAGAATTAGTCCCTGTCAATACCCAATCTGATGAAAGCCAATCGTCTTTGTTCTCACACCACGACTTAAAACATTATACCCTCTCACACAAGGTCACCGACGCTGAAAAAGAAGCGTCGTGTGTACCATGTATGATCAAAACCAGGACGGGGAAGCAAAATCACCCCTCTCTTCTCAGACCAATGCCTCCGCAAGCAGTCCCAAGGTCAAGCACTCATCAGCAGTGGGCAAAGCGAGCAATTCTATAAACAATTCGGAAAGACATCCAGAGGGCCTGGATACGTACCTTCACAGTGTCACTTCTCACACCTCGCTCGCTGATCGGGAGTCTCCCTTGAACAGACGAAGAGATGCTGGCCAAAGCACTACAGAAAGATTCGTCCCCAGAAGACCTTCGTCCTCTTCTGCTGCTGCTGCTTCTTCTTCTCGAAGGCCTTCCACCTCCTTATCAGCAAGACGTCCTTCATCATCCAGTGCATCCAGAAGAACGTCAGATGACTCATCCTTCAGTACGTACACTGCCCAGTCTCCTCCAACAACTCCAAAATTAGGCAACAACTCGTCACGAAGCAGGATTCTAGCTAGCAGTGCTGTCGCCATTGAGAAGAAAGGTAGCATACCTCTGCCGCTGGAGCTTCGTCCTAGAACGGCCAGCTACGGTAGTGAAGTGGGCGCCAGCCCTCAGTCAATTTCCAGAAGCGGGATTGTAGCATCCACGTCGTCTGGACCTCCTTCCGTGGCTGAACGTAAGAAGCGACTGGCCTCCGCGAGTGGCAACTCCAGTGTATTTGAAGAGAAATTCTCAGACCAAGCAAAGACTCCTTCCTCTCGATCTCGGCAGCCCTCAGATAAATATTCTGTACGGTCCCTTTCGCCTACCGGCGAAATGCCAGCTCTACACACCACTCGCTCTGATACAGGCGGCAGTAGAGAACCAGTACATGGGCAACTTAGCCCTGTAGTGACTTCCTTCAAAAGTAAAGTATTATCTTTTGGCAAGAAGAGTAAAGAGAGCGAATCCGGACAAAAGCAATCCTATCCCCATAGCCAGGGTCCTTCGCATCGCACGGGGACCCCTGGGGCTTTGCCTGAGACAGCCGCCAAAGATGTGCAAGATCGTAATGGAGTGCGCCCTCGATCCATGACATACAATGGCCCTGCTACCTTTTATGCTCTTCCCGAGCATGCTCCCCCCGAAAGCACAAATCAGGAAGAAGCATGGACCAACCATACCCCAGAAGCGAAGAAAAAGCTTGGTTCGCCAGCTGTCATCGACTCGGAACGATTTGTCGGCACTTCTACTCGACATCACTCCGAATCTCAGAGGTCCAGTACCTCGTCACAGCAGATTTCTCTAGATCAATCACGCTCCAAGGCGCGCCCAACGACGAGCGATGCAACCCCAGTAAAAGCTCACACGGCTTCCGTACCCGAAATAGGATCTCCCGTTCTGTCGAAGCCACGGCCTCGAAGTCGCAGAACGTTGAGCGGCACAAGCTCCGTCAGTTCTTCTGCCAGCCCCTCCCCTCAAGCTCGAAAGAGTAGTCTCGGTAGACGTGAAGACAGTTCGGTATGCTCTGTTCGGCATCGAAGTTCCAGTATTTCGTCTGATTCCTTCGCATCTCCGGACACCTCCTTCGTTCCCTCTCACAGGCATGACCCTTCACGCCGAGGAGCTCGAGATTCATGGCGCACTTCCGTAACCTCAATCACGGCTGCTGGTGCCGCAGGAGCAGGAGCTTTAGCCGCGATTCGGGCTACCTTTGGCGAGCAGTATCCGTCTTCCGATAGTTCTGTGGCACTAGCATCATCTGGGCCCTCGCAAGAATCAAGTGACATGCCTCCAAGCTCCGAGACGACAGTTCCTGATACTCTCCAAGTAAGGAGGGAGCCACTTCGTCCTCAGAAGAGCCCTCTACGAGCTGAGCGCCTTCCCAGCAGCCTGTTAGACCAAAATATTGCGAATCGATCGGTTAGCGAACCAGTCAAATCCCCCGCGCAGATTTCTATACCCACTTCACCAAGTCAACAGGTTAGTCATCCTCGGACAAGCATAGAAGATGCAGTCCTGGCAGAATTAATGGGAAGAGAAGCATTAGCGGACAGTGGTAAAAGCACAAGCATGACACGTTCTCATGGATCGCACGAGACCATTTCGGGAACACGTCTCTCTACAAATGGTCATATGAAAACAGGTGATTCCGCTTCGTCTCTTGTCGATGATGATAGCAAAGCACAAGGCGACTCGGGAAGCAGCCTCAAATCTTTTGGTAAGCGGTCCAAAACATTGAGGAAAATCACGCCGCCGGCACTTGCTATGGCTTTTTCCAAGCAGAGCGCCAAGGCCAGTGGGCTTCCACAAGTGGATGAGACAGGCAATCCATTGACAACAGAGCATCCTGCATCCTCTGAAATTCACGCGAGCCGGGATGATACAGGCGTGCGGAAGGGTAAAGTATGGCCATTCATGGGTAAAGATGATAAAGATGCTCTCGAGAAGCTCTCCAAGACCCGACTCCACAGAACGATGAGAGGCCGGAAATCAGAAACACATTCAACTCGCCCCGCGATACGTCGAGTATTTGACGGAGGTAACGAAGGATTGGATGACAGATCACAAGATGCAGACAGCAGCGCTTACTCCACCGATACGTTTGCTGATTCATCAGCATTAACATCGAGCAAGTCGAACGAGGCCCTGCATCAGGCTTCCATTGAGTCCCCTGGTACCCATGGACTTCATGGAACGCCATCAGATAGTCTGCCCTCCCATATAAAGCAGCTGGTTCGACGTCGAAACGCCATCCAAGAAATTGTGGAAACGGAAAAGAGCTACGCGAGTGATTTGGCTGTCATTCGTGATATTTATCTTGCTCGAAGTAAGGTACTTGCAGGTATGTCGACGTCCTCACCACTGCAAACTCCGCTGTCTGGCCCAGGTACACCATTCTCGCCGTCTGCTCCTTCTGGGCCGCTCTCAGCGCCACCCCACCTTGTGGGTGGCCAGTTCAAGACCCCTCTCTCCGCGAGTCACACATCTCGAAGCCAAGCGACCAGCGAAGGTATTATGCCAGCTACTGTATCGAACACGTCACCAGCCCCAAAATTGTCTGGTGATCTCAGCAATCGTTCTTCTTTGTATACAACATCTTCACGCACATCGCAAAGCTCCGATAAGTCGTTTGTTTGGCCACCTCCATCTGCCAATTCTCTGCCAGGCACTCCGCCAATCTCACAATCAGTAGCGCAAGCACCAAAGTCGTCATTTGCAGCTATCTCGCCTTATCGTACTGCTTCACCCGCATCGTCAGTCCAGACTCGCCTTTCTGGAACTCGCCCTCGAGTCAATGTAAATGTGGCATCAGCAGCAGCGATTCCCGGCGGTCAGAACCCGTTAGATACACCATTGTCTATGAATGATGTCCGTGTGATTTTTGCAAGCCTTGAAAGCTGCGCAACACTTGCAGAGGAGATGTCAAAGTACCTACACGATGCCATGGGTAGTTTGAGTGATTTTCGCTCGCAGCGAAACTCCGATTTCGCGTCCGATGAACCCAAAGATGACGACGCTATCGGGCAAGCATTCTTGATGCTGATGCCCAAAATCCAATCTGTGTATACCGCATATTGTTCGCGTCATGAAGCAAGTATGCAGCGCTTGCAAGAGCTGTCCATTAGATCACCAAAAGCAGCATCTTTTCTGAAGGAGTGTACAGAGGTTGCGCGGAAACAGACAACGGCCTGGGATCTCGGCTCACTGCTGATCAAGCCTGTGCAGAGAGTACTCAAGTATCCCCTCTTGCTACGACAAGTGATCGGAACCACTAACTCTTCGCATCCTGACTATCCGCACCTTGTTGCAGCATTGGACCAGATGCAGATTGTTGCAGATCAAATCAACCAGGCCAAACGCAGGCAAGATCTAGCAGGACTTCTTATCACTGGAAGAGTGAAAGATGTAAAAGGAATAACGTCGGCCACTAAGACGAAGCGGAAAGTATCCTCGCGAAGCCTGGGCGTGGATGATACTGCCCTCGTTGACCCACTCAATGAGCAAATGTTCGAGGATGTCAGGAATGCAGTCATGCGCTTTGACAAGTTGCATTTGTTGGTTCAGTCTTTTGGTAAGCACTGTCAGGTGTGGTCTTTGGAGTTACGCACGAGCTACAAGGCGCAACTCAAGATCTTTCAAGCTATGGAAAGGGTATGTGCCCTACGCTCTCGTCAGGAAGAGGACATGGCTACTGTAACGTCGCCATTGGAACCCAGCTCGAAGGAAGAACAGCTCATAAACACTTATACGGATGTTATGCGAACCATTCTCAATCGATGTTGGCGGCAGATGGATTCCGACATTCGAAGCACCATTCTGCCCATGACAGAAAAAATTGACGAAATGTTTCAAGCGCCGCGGCTTGTGGTTCTGAAGAGAGATGAAAGGGAGGCGGACTATCTACGTTACAAAATCTCTCTCAAGAACGACGGAGTGAAAAATATAGAGCGTAAAGTGCTGGAAAATGCCAACGGATACATAGCTTTGCAGACACAATTGTCCGAGGAATTGCCGCAATTCCTGCACGGCGTGGAGATTCTGCTGGACGTAGGTGTTCAAGCATTTGCTCGTCTTCAAGCAAGTCATCTAGACGAGGTGCGTCATCTCACACTCTCATTTTGGAGCAAGGAAGGAGACCATGACGACGAGGTAGATCGAGCCGATGAAGTTCAGGACGAGACTTTGAACGGTGGCCCGAGCTTGCGGAATGTGAATCCTGTGCGGATGTTCTGGGAAAGTCATCGTCCCTACGCTCAGTGGATAGCTTCCCTATCTATTACCCATCGAAATTCTGATCAATTTGCATCTGATGGCGAAAGCTTCCTAACGGCAACAGAGCAAGGTATCGGGACTAGCGCCGATACAATAAGTGGACAAACAACGCCATATCAGGTCACGGAGAGTCGCTCCTCGAGTACTTCACACCTCCCTGCCGCCGCAAAAGCAAATGCAAATCACATGGGCAACCCGACTTTGCTACCCATTTCCAATCCTCGAAAGCCAGGAGGTGTTGCGGGACTGATGCGATCCCTCTCTGGTACGTTCACCAAGGAGCATCTACCCTCACCAAGTACTCCCGCGCCCCCTTTACCAACTCAGGCTGTGGAAAACGTCAAGTTGCATGCAGAGCATCCCAAAGAAACACAAGAAGCTGTCAGCATGAGTGTATCGGAGTTGCCTCCCTCACTCCCCAGTCTCGTTTTCCGTGACGAAGGCCACGGAGGATTCTTCATTCAGAACAGTCCGATAGATTTTCTGGACAGCATGGGAGCAGGACCCATCAAAGAGCCGTACGGGATCTCTCCCAGCATCCAAAGTGTCCCGTTACCTTCCTACATTCCCGAGAAGCCTTTGCCAGCTCCTGTGGACACATCTGACTTAGAAGACGGGTTGGAGGCACCAGCAGCTCCCGAAAAAGACGCTAGTCATCCAGTGCTGGGCAATGGAGATGTGTTAGCCTCTCCTACAACGCAGAGACACATGATCCGTGACTTTTACGTGGCTATCGCCACCCAAAATACCAACGATGTGGAGACTCCTCCCGAGCAGCACCTCGGTTGGCCTTTCGTGCACTTTTTCAAAGGAGACACGTTCAAGGTGCTCTCGAAAGACGTCAAATCACGCCCCGGCATGACTCTCTTGTTCGGTCGTATAGATCGCACAGGCCAGCTCGGCTGGGCCAATGACCAAGCCTTTGTCACTCAACAACCCACCTAGTTCGCCTTCATGTATATCATCTCTCATGGACTTTTGCCAAGAATGGTACAAGCATGTAGCATGTCTCCACTAAGTCTTAATTGATACATTATAGATACATGTCCAGGTGTCGCTCAATCACAGATGCGGCTTTCTGACGGTCGATGATATCGGTCTTGACAGTGTGACGAAAGGCAACCAGAGCGCCCTGACAAGTGGTGCCGAAACAGGCTAGATACGCGTCATCGTGACGCTCCACACCTTTGCCAAGCAGTTGGTAGTGTACAAGCTTCTTGATGAGGGATCGGTTGCGCTCCTCGAAATTGCTTGATGGCGGAGGGGCGCCTTCCTTTTCGGTGTCTGGAACGACCGTGCGTTTCTCGCCGCGACGTCCAGGTGTATGGTTCCCGCCGCGTTTCCTAGAGGACGATGTGGGGGAGTGCGGAGCGATATGCTCGCGGGAGAGATTGTCCTTTCTTAGCAAGGTCTCTTGATTCTTCCCCTTCGACCCCTCCAATGGCAGCGGGGCCAACCGAGACAATTCCTGCTTGCCGCTCAGCGTCCGGACCACATGGCGGGGTGCCGGATCGTCTGGTCTTGCGCCAGCTGTAGGAAGGCGAAAGGCGCCGCCGTTGCCCAGTGGAAGCCTATTTGTGACTTTCTTTCCAATGTGCAACTGCATTTTTTGATCCTTTCCTTGACCGCAACGTATACCCATGACCACTGCCTCGGTCGAATTATTGGCGCTCTTGGTGCACAGGCTGTTCGTGGAGGAGTGCCAAGCATCCTCAGAAAACGCATCAGCAGCCTCCATGCCAGGCTGGATGACTTTCCTGTACAATTTGTCCACAGAGAATACCAGGACTCTGTAAGAGCAGCATGGACGCTCTCCGCAGCCCTCTGGTGTCACAAATCGAGAATCTTCATAGCAGAATACTCTTTCAAAAAACGCCACCGTCGACTCATGAATAGGATCGATGTAAAGACGCACATCCTGGCTCGGCTGAAATATCGTTTGGACTGGGCCGGAGTTGACTGTCTGTATGAGGGAATGTAGGCTCTCTTTAGTTCCGTGCACGGCATCTATTGTCTCTACTACATGCAGAGGGGCATGACGAACCATCTCCAAGGATAGGCATAGATCGTCTTGCATCTCCGAAGAGAGTGGGAAGGAGTGACGTTGGTGACCATCTGGCAATGAGTGCTCCGTAGCTGTGTGCACGACGTGTTGACTTTCGCTCGGAGAAGGGTCTCTGTCGTCTTTCGATCTTCCGTTGCTTGGAAAAGTTGGTTGGCTGGATGACACGATGGCGATGCCTGGCAAAGCCGTACCATCTGGCAGATAGAATGCTCCACGCCACACGAGACGGGGCTTTTTGGGTGATCCACTGTTTTCCAGCCCTACCATATCCATGGGTATACGTTTCTCTACCGCATGATGAGGGCAGGGAAGAAACTAACACTCTATATGGATACGCGAAGCTGTACGCGTCTCTCGAATGGAAATGAAAAAATCGTGGCGAGACAAAAGAGATCAAGGGGATGTAGACGGGGAAAGAAATGCTCACTCGATTGGCGTGTCACCTGAAATTGAAGGAGTAGATCATTCGACAGACAATTGCACGATAAATTCAACGACAATTATATTGCTAAGCCATAATTACTCGTCAGAGCGAGTGTCTTTTAGATTGAAATCACCCGTCTTGGCAGCTTCGATCATCCCTTTCACCTTTTCGTAAATGGTGAAGACGACCGCTTGACCTGGGGCGACACGAGCAACACGCGGGGTGATCCCCTTCCAGAAAGCCGAAACACCCTCTTGTGCAAACATTTCGGACGCTACTTTGACCACACGACTGATGGCAGTCTCGCCCTCCACTTTCGAGGCACGTTGGATACGAGTTTTGATTGTATCAATGGGCGCATTGCTGAAGGGGCCCAAGGCTCCGGAAATGAGACCAATCGCAGCAGTTTCATACGAGGGAAGATCCGTCGTGTTTTGTACTCTTTGCGCCAGTTTACGCAATTCCTGGTATGCAGTAAAGTTGGCAGCTAATCAAATAATCTCAGGAACCTGTGTGTAATGCCTTTCTTTGTCACTTACCTTGGTTTGTGGCTTGTCTAGCAGCAGTCAAAGCGACACCGCGGTATAAAGTCATAATGCCCTCTTCCCGTACGATAGTATATAGGGCATGTGCAGCGTTACGATAGCGGGGAACTTCAAGCGGGTCAGCGAGAGAGTGCTGTTGTGCTTGTAGACGGATCTTTACGACTTCCATGGGATTCACAACCAGCACAGCTTCCGTTGTTCCCGCACCGAGACCGGCAAGAAAGACACCTTGAGGGCTCGTAATACCCGTTTTAGGATCTGCTAACGCCGACTTGTAGTATTCGAAACTCATGAACCGAATCGCCATCTTGGGCACAATACCGGCCACAACGGCACCAAGACCTTTATAAAGGCCCAGAGGGGTCTCACGACGTACAATATAGGCACCAGTGGCGAAGAAGCCGCGCGGCTTCTGGCCAGAGGTTTTCCCTCTGCGCGACAGCTGCATTCGAACCTTGATGGTATCCAGGGCTGTGTGAATGTGACATGGTGAGAAATTCGGATGGATTCGAGAGAGAGAACTTACGATGGCAAGTACAGGCCTCCGCGAAGCCAGCAAGACCACCGGCAATCAGGTGTGTGGAAGGTGCCACCTTGGGCTTGTTATTCACTTTGCCGTCTTTCGCCATTGTGAGTGTATTATTCAGATGCAGTGACAAAGAGCGAGTTCCAGGTGATGGTGGAAGGTAAGGATGTTTCAACCATGAATCTGGTCGATGCAATGCATCACGATCCTCAACCTAAATCAGCCGGGAAGAAATAGGGTCAAAGCGTGCCAAGCAGTCTCTATTTCATGCACGCGAGAGTCATTTATTGCCGGAACCCGACTCTTCCCCACTTGCCTAGTGTCTGGATCACGCTTTCAAACAAGCAGGCATTCCCGACACGCCCGGTACGTGTCACATGGTGGAGGTACACACAGCTTGAGCTCGATCGGATGGCCCGAAGTGCACAACAGTGCCAGCCGAAAGCGGCACAAACACATTCAATGGCGGCACAATCCCATTTGAGAAACTCGAGGGTAGACATCGCCATGTTTTTGTCTCTTTAGAGTCCATCTAATTCACTCACTTACTTGACCGTCGCCTCTCTCGAGATGTGCCCGACATCTGCCGAAGGCTCTGCAAAAGGCACACGCGTCGGCAAAACAGTAGCCCGAATTCCCATCTGATACAGATTCCAACCCATTCCTAGCCATCGCATTATCCCATTAATAGTTACTTTAGTACATGGTTCAAATATAAAAGAATCCCCGCTAGTATTAGAATTATCAAACCTGGCTATGCGGTGGTAAATGATCGTTAGGTCCCTGTGACCGTTGTGTCGCTTGATTCACAGGCAATGAAACGGCGATTCTGCCAGCTTGTCGAAGATAGCCACTCAAGAAGCTCGCTCATGTCGTCTGCCACTTCGCTATGCCCTTCGCGTTGCATCGAAGGTCGACGCACAATGTCGTTTGTCTTGACGCTGTTGTGAAGAGCGTCGTGAACTGCCACGATGCTCTCATCCATTCCCTCCCTTGTATGGACAATACCAAGTCCCTTCAAGGAACCAACAGGTGTTTTCATTTCATCCCCTGGCTTTGTACCGTTGAGCAGAGTCAGATTTCCCTCACTGCCTCTTCGGCGAAGCTGCATCGAGCAGCTGGGCGCATTGGTGATAGCACGACGACGATATGTTCGTTTCTGGTCTTGCAAATTCTGCATTTGACTCTTTTCATCCCCTCGTAGCAATCCGTGATCGGCGAGAGTCTCATCAAGCACTCGACATGAACGCTGATGGGCTTGTTGTCTCCCGTCGCGATGAGAAGAATGCCCTAGATCGTCGGTTGTGTGGAATAGGGATCTCTTTCCATTGGTATGGCTGCCTGCAATACTGTGGGGGGCGCTTGCGGACGTGAGATCGGTTTCATACAAAGGAGATGCTTCGTCTAAACCGGGAGAGATGGACGCCGGTGTGCCTGTCGATTCTGTTGAATAGGTTCTTTGCATGGGACGCGAAGATGATATTGACTGCTTTGCACCGTCCCTTTTTGACCCAGTATTGGAAAGTGTTGCGTCGGCATCATTCGAAGCGGAGTCTAGAAGTTGTCTCTCCTCTACCTCTAATGCCTCGAGCTCGGCCCGCATTTCGTCTGCCTCGCGCTCGAGACCTAACCGGAATGCGGACATGCCATTCAGCATCTCCACGGCATCAAACCGCTCAAAGGGAGACGGAGGCGTCCAGTTACTGTTCGATTTATGATAAGCGCTGAGCCATGGATGTTGGAGAGCTTCGTCTGCCGTTATACGCTCCTCGGAATCCCAGCAGAGCATCTTACTTAAAAGATCGACAGCTTGTGGAGATGCAGAAGGGAAGAGCCGAGAAAACGGGACTGCGGGCATGGAAGGAAGCGATTCTACATATGTCCGTGCCCGGTCGCTGCCGATTTTGTCGATAGTAGCCTTGGAGGGAGACCCTAAAATGTTGTTGATCCTCGCTATTTGGTCTACGTAGTCTTTCCCGGCAAAAATTGGTTTGCCTGCAAGTAGTTCCGCAAGAATACATCCGACGCTCCACATGTCGATGGACGGACCGTACCCACGTCGGAAACAAAGCATAATTTCCGGTGCGCGGTACCATCGAGTGGCAACATACTCTGTCAATGGGCCACCAGGAAAGTCAAGTGATGTGGTTTGTATCCGACTTGGGTGTTCGTGACTGAGTTGCATCGATGGAGAAGGAGGTCCACTTCTATCCGCACGAGGAGAGTCTGGAAACGTTCGCTCTTCCTCTACTTCTTCCTTCTCAGACTCGTTCATGGGTGGTGAGGATACGCGGTCTCGGTACGCCCGAGCCAGACCAAAATCACACACCTTCAATTGGCAATCGCCATTGACTAACAAATTTCCCGGCTTGAGATCGCGGTGAATCACGTTGGCGGTGTGCATGTAACGCACTCCGCGCAGAATTTGAGCCAAAAAGTATTGCAAGTGCGCTTCAGAGAGTGCTTGACCAGACCGAATGATTTGCCTGATGGAATCCGAGAAGTCAGTTTGTCCGTCAAATCATGGCCCTTGCACTTACGACAAGTCTGCTTCACTCGCTTCCAAGACGAGGTACAGTTCGTTGAACTCGATAAAGCTGGTATCAAAATCGAGTAATGCAGTCACATTATCACACGATCCAATGTGTCGCAAGACCGCGACTTCTCGCAATGCGCGTCGAGCAAGAACCTCTCTCTCAAAAACTCGAGTAACTTTCTTAATTCTGTAAAGAGTTGGATAAGGATCACGCTTTTGTCTTGGTTCACCATACTCACGCGACATTACAGTCAAGTACCTCATCATGAGCAAGAGCAACACATCCGTATGCACCGATGCCTAGCTCTCGCATGAACGTGTATCGCTTCTTGACGTAGAAAGGAACGCCGAGGCAATTGAAGGTATGATACCCTTTGGCAGCAAGATTGACTAGGCTGAGAGGGTGATCATCGCCGTGTTGCTTTGCAGCAGAACCGGGTACAGATGATTGTCGATGTTGTCTCGTACGGGTTCGCGTTCGCGTTGCTTGCCTTGTGCCAACTTGATGAGACGATGATACGTTGGCAACATCGTTCTTAACTCGAGAAGCAAGCGGAGCTGGTGGGGGTGTTGGTGCATTTGCACCCATCGTGGCCTCTTCAGGAGGTGGTGAGGTTCGTGTAGGAAACACAGACGGCATGAGACAATGCTGCTGGGCGACAAAGTATGCCACAGGCTAAATGTAGGTTGGGGTTGTTGAGATGCGTTGGAAAGATCTTGAATATTTCAGGTGTGGCTGCGACAGGCGCTTCAAGAAAAGATGCACAGATGATACATGTCCTTGTCTTGTAACTCAGACCAAGATCCCGGAAATGATCTAATAAGACTGGGAAAAAAGGTCCCACAGTTTTGATTGTGGCTCGTAATTAATAAACGAGGCTGATGTCCTTCGGGAAATTGCCACGACAGATACAAACTGGTCTTTGTGCCCAGAAGACGTGAATAATATGGAATTGGTGTGATTGAGAAGATTAAGAGCGCACACTGCAAAAGGGTGGATGTAAGGAAAGTATGGTGGTGGGAGGATGTTGATGGGTGGCTGTATCTCCTTCCACTTAGCAACACGACATACTGTTTGCGCCTATTTGCGCGTATGTTTCAAATGTTTTTGAAAGGCAAATATGTATTAAAAAGTACACTTTTCCTTACAATTAATTTAGCCGTACGTCAGAACACAGGGCCCCCACGGTCAGCGGCGATCTCTTTCACGAGCTGTTTCACACAACCTCCGAGAGTGTGCCCTCAGGATCGAAAAGTTTTTTAGCGCGTCGGGGACAGGGTCCCTGTCTAAACAGGGATTACACTCTCTCGTACGACAGATTACGGCACAAACGCAGTCTTCGTGAAGAGTGGATTCCTTGTAGTATATCCGCATGTGATGGCTGTGTAACAGGGCTTTACGTCAAAATCTGAACGTGTCGGAGTTATGGATCTAGCGCTTCTGAATCTTCGTTGAATAGGACACAGGGGGGAAAGTGCGGAAGAGTCGTATGTCTTGACAAGAAGTTGATATATGAGCCTCCACACGATAAAATTCATTCATTGGCATCGCAAAAGCGCATAGACAATCGGTCAGGTGTTCCTTATCCCTATACGAGGAAATTTGTTTGTCCAATAAAGATTTTGCAAGGCAGGTAGGAGCCATGAGTATTATGGCCATACAATTTGGCAAATCTGTTTTTTGCTACCATCACATTTATTTGCATATGCAAATAAAGGTGTGAGCCTATGCAATGAATACTGTGACGCAATCTCTCTGTTTCGCATGTAATTTACAGTGTGATCTTTCTCGTTGGCCGACCGCTGCCACTTTCGTTCCCATTACTACCATCCAACTACCTGTAGATCCAGCCTTCTATATCGCTGTGTTTCGGCGTACCAGACTGTACGCCGTGAACTTCACCCTCTTCTGAAGGTAGTCCATTTCTTGGCAACAGTAAATGCTCAGTTCTTTGCCATGATAAAATCTTCTATAAGACAGTGTCTGCACAGTGAACATATCCAAAGTCCGTATCATTGATGGTCGGAGTATTATTACCTTTCCCATCAAAATTTATAGGTAAATCTACGTGGAATTGGGCGATGGTGCTAACTTGATTTTCGAGACAACCCAAGCCGATTCTTATTTTGGTCACCCCAGAACTTCATGTCGAAATATCTACTCCTACCTGTCGGGGTGATTTAAATTGCGACGATCCGATGAGAATGGTTTGTCAAGATCGATGTAAATTAGATGGACACGAAATTGAGAATATAGATCAATTGGAGCGAAAATCCATCTTATTTATCGACGCAACAAGTCGTAGTACCATATCACGGCCTTTCCAACGCACATTTTAGGCCATACACCGTACCAAAAAAGAAATAGTGTCTGTCCATCTCCTCTCGTGAGATAATCGACCACAATGACGACTCGACGGTGCTGAACACGAAGGTCGCACGTGACCAGACACCTCCGTGGCGGTCTAGCGAATGCGTAACAGATCGCATCCAATCAGACGAACATTGTACCCGCCGGAGCGCTGGTGAGAAAGAGGGAACATCGTGACGTACCAGCTCAGCTAAAGTGAATCGTGTTACTGTTTATCTCTCTTTAGAGAAATAATCACACTACGTCTCGAGAGCGTTGGCATAACGAAGTCACGCGTGGGAGCTGATAGGCGCGCACATACGCGCGTTTAACATTGTCTCTTCGATCATTTCCGAGCGGTTGAGACGCAGACTAGCGATAGATGCGAGCATAGCTCTTTGGATGGCGCACTGACTCAAACAGACTGATCGTCATACAAACATGATGCTGGCAAAATGAACAACAATTTCATGTTCGATCCTCAGCTGCAAGCTCTGCTGCAACAGCAGATGCAGATGCAGCAGCGTCAACCACAACAGCAAGCGCCCCAAGCTGTTCAGCACTTTGCCCCCCAGCAGCAACAGCAGCAACAACAAAATGCCTCATCTCAGTTTCAATGGTCGGGTTCAACTCAACCACAATCTCAAGCACAACCATGGATGAACACCCAAATGAGTGGACAACCGTTCAACCCGTTCTCTCCGCAACAACCACCGAACACGCATCAGCAGCTTCCGACAAGTAGCCAACAACCACCCTTTGGCATGGAAGCGCCTGCGTCTTTCCTTCCGACAAACTTCCTTTCCCATCCATCCCAACAGGCAACACCGCAACAAGTACAAGGCTTCTCGGACCAGATGGGAATGAATCCCGCTGCACTAGCTTCGCAATCGAATGCAAAAGCAGTGGCAGGCATGTCTGGAGATGCTGGTGTATGGTTGCGACAGTATGCAAATACCAACAGTCTGGC